>JAYESD010000008.1:52927765-53527765 GCA_036927565.1 Tuctoria greenei
TTTTATATTATTATTATATATTTTATTATTTATATTTTATTTTTTTTATATCCTATTCATTTTATTTATTTATTATTTTATATATATATTTATAATTTATTTATATACATTTCTTTTTTATATATTATTATTATTATTTTAAATTTATTCCCTAATACATTTTTTATGATATAATTATTATTTTCTTTTTTCTTCTTTTTGCTACACCATATATGTATGTTTTATCCTTTTATTATTTTTTTTTCTACTAATGTTCAATGCATGATCATGTATGCAATGCAGGATGCGAAAATTTAGGGTGTTACACCTGTTGCCAGTGGTGATCAACCACATTTCACACTTCCGTAGGTGTGTGGCAAGGAGATCACTACGAGATCTTTACAAAGTCACTCCCGACTAGTACTAGCCCATTGAGGTTTCACCGCTGAGGCATCTACTGGAGTATCTAACCGCCAACAGAAGCCCCCTCTTGAGCCTTGCGGATCCAAGAGCAGTTACGCTGAACCCATTCCCCGCACTATCCAAACACTAGCACTAAGCCGGGAGGAACCTAATTAATTGATGAAGCTGCCCCATACTCAGTCTTGCGGTGGTACTAAATAGCTAGGTGACTTTCTCCATAAAGCGGTCCTTAGAATCCGGCAAGGTCCATACCCCAAAACCCGGGTCTCGTGCAAACTGCACCATACCATAAAAACCAACCCGCCAGATTCCTATTCACTACATTCATTTCACAATTCACAATAAATGATCATAACAATTAATAATATAACATGTAAGTAGAACATTTCCCTCCCAAAACTATGCAGGACTAAGCATAAAAGTAATAATAACATACATCCAAGCCAACCCGGTGACAAGGAATTATATAGAAGGGTAAGTAAATAGGATTTAAATTATTAAGCATGCAACTAACTAAAAATTAATAAAACAGGTGCAAAATGGTCAAGGAACTTGCCTCCTTGGAAGTGTGGGTCGTAGAAGAGGTAGTCCTGAGGGTCGTAGGCCGGCTCCGGAACCGACTCTAAATACGTCATCGCATGTGGAACGAAAAATAGCAACACACAATAAGGAGCAAGAAAACATAGGCACATAAGCAATCACAAAAGAAAACCTACGCAATTACGTCATTGGCAATATTTCCCCAGTTGTGGTTTAATTAGTGTTGTTGGTGGAGTTTGGATTTTAGTGTCCATATGTGTTTATTATGAATTCAGCACAATCAGCAAATTAACTACATTATTTTATCCTAAACGGATTAGGAAATGATAATAAAATAATACCCTAAGTGATCTGTGCAAAAAGAGAGAGTAATAATGTGATTTTATGTAATTTACCATTAAAACAGGAGCTTTTTATGCAAAACAGATAAGATCAGAGGCTCCAATATAGTTTATAACATACTCAGGGGCTCTATTGCAATTTACAGAGGCTAAAAATATAATTGCTGGTGATAACAGGGGCTAAAATACCATATTTATTCATTTTAACAGTGCTGACATAAATTAATTAAAGTCCAGGGGCTAGTTCATAAAATATAGGACCCATGTGTAATTATTTTTAATTTGCGCAGGAGGCTACGTGCAAAATGGGCAACGGTTAAAACGTATTTGAATATGGGCCGTTGGATCTAACGCGTGCGGCCCAGATTTAATACACGCGAAGGGGTACGCCCCTTCTAATCTCGGTCGTCGGCCCTAGATGGGCGGCCGAGATTGGGCCACGTCACCCCAGGGACGGCGCACACCCAGGCGCGTGGCGCGCGCTCGGCGCACGGCGGCAGGGATCGCCAGAGATGGCCGGAACGGCCAATACTGACACCTTAGCTTCGGTGCCAACGCGGAAAAGGGAGATAGGGCTGAGGGAAGCTCACCTAGGGTGTCGCAGAGCTCGGATTGGGGGCGGAGATGTGTCGGCAACGTCAAGCGACGGCGGTCTCCGACGGAGCTCCACGAAACCGACGAAGTGGCAGCAAAATCCCCGATTGAAGATGTCTGGCGAGTTCCTACGGTCATGGCGAACAAGTTGAGCAAGGATTCGAGGAGAAACATAGGCTAGGGCGACGGGAACGGCGGCAACGAACCTTGCACCGGCGGCGGCTAGGGTTTGAGCTTCGGGGTGAGGAAAAACGCGGGTGTCGGCCGGTATTTATAGGGGGACGGGGGTAGCGAAGCATGGAAAGGGATTTCCCCTCGAAGGAAGGTGACCGGGGGGGGCATAAAAGCGGCGATTTCTTGCCAGCGTTTGAAACCGGGCGGAATCAGCGGAAGTTGTCGGGCGCGCGCGACGGGAGGAAGGGGAAGGCCCTGATGGGCGGGCCCCGGCGTGCATAGAGAAGAAGGAAAAAGGAAGGGGCGGTTGGGCCTTGGGCCGACGGGGGAAAAGAGAGGGAAAGAAGAGGGGAGGGGAAAAGAGATGGGCCGGTCAGAGTTTTGGCCCATGCGGGGTTTTCTTTTTCTTTTTATTTTCCTTTTCTGTTTTTCTTTTTTATTTCTTTTTACAATTTGAATTTCTTTTCAAATTTCGAACGAATTCTAGCGCATTTTGAAATTGAATTTTCAAATCAAAGGCAAATGCATGATGTACTCCTAATTCAAATCCCTTTATTTCAATTTTTTTGAAATTTTGGGTGTTACAGCTAGCTAATGAAACCAAGCCCATATTGGTACATCTGCAGTTGCTATTGCTTGTTTGTTAGAGAACTCATGCATACTTTGAACATCTTTCTGGTATTACGGTCACTTTATTCACAACATCAACAATTGCTGGTAGATACTAAGGGCTTATGAAGAAAACAGATAGTTGAAGTATATTCCTTGATGCAGATGAGAAATCCGAAGGAGATCGAGAAAACTGAATACAATGGGTTCTATAAGAAGACATTCAATGAGTTCTTGGATCCTCTTGCCCACACTCACTTTACAACAGAGGTTTGTGGATTCATTAGATATCGCTCTGTTATAATCACTATTTGGGATATCATCTATAACCTGGCCTGTTCTGTTAACAGGGTGAAGTGGAATTCAGAAGTGTTATTTATGTCCCAGGAATGGCACCACTTAGCAATGATGAGATAATGAATCCTAAGACCAAAAATATTCGGCTATATGTCCAAAGAGACTTCATCTCTCATGACTTTGATGGTGAACTGGTATATTACCTTGCAACACGCACTATAACTATCCACCATTTACAAATTTACAATTGAATGCTGTTAATTTTTTTATATTTGTCAATTTTGATGAAACAAATTACTGATTCAGCATGCATTTTGCAGTTCCCAAGATACTTGAGCTTTGTAAAAGGTGTAGTAGATTCAAATGACCTTCCCCTCAATGTCTCTCGTGAGATTCTTCAAGAAAGTCGAGTTGTAAGTTATGGGTAAAAATACCTCTCAGCTTCTATACTTAGATGTTCGAGAATCTGAATGCTTTTGCTAAAGACTTCGTTTTTGTGTGTATATTTGCTGGTACTTCTGTGTTCCTTATTCAGGTAAGAATTATGCGTAAGCGACTTGTCAGGAAGACATTTGATATGATTGAAGAGGTTGCTGAAGAAGATGATAATTAGGTATAACTCACCTTCATTTCTTTTTTTTTTTCTTTTCTTTGTGGGGTCTATACGCTATGGCCTTCATGCTGCCCCATTTATTCTGTTTACTTGATGTCGATTCTCTATAATCTGACTGCAGGACTATAAGAACTTCTGGGAGAGCTTTGGCAAGTTTATCAAGCTTGGTTGAATTGAGGACACTGGGAATCACAAGCGCCTTGCTCCTCTGATGCGTTTCCACTCTTCTAAAAACGAGACAGATATGATAAGTTTTGATCAGTATGTAGAGAACATGCCGGTAAATCAAAATGTGATATACTACCTCGCTACAGACAGTCTCTAGAGTGCAAAGACTGCTCCATTCTTGGAAAAGCTGGTCCAGAAAGATATTGAAGTATGAACATAACATTGATTAAGCTGTACTTTTATTCTTTTAGTACTTTGACTAAGTACGCCTCTTGTTTTTATTTAGGTCCTCTACCTTATTGATCCTATAGTGAAAGGAGACTTGGCCTAGTGGTTAAGTACTCTAAGTAACACTACTCAGGTCCTGAGTTCGATTCCTGGTAAGAGCGAATTGCAGGCTGAATTTAACAATATTAAATGCAGGTACTCTACAGAGGAAGTCAAGAGCGCTGGATCTAGGGTGCACTTACAAAAAATATGAAGGGATGAACGTGCCGTAATATTGGCTTACGAAGTCCGGTCCACAGTCGTGTGTTTAGCCATCCAGTTATCGTCATCTTGTTCTAGACAATAGGTTGTGAGTGTTTACATTTGTATTTGCTTGTAATAAATTGCCCATAGCCTCTTCGGAGGAGAAGGTCGGGACTTACCTATCATTAAAAAAAGATGAGGTCGCCATCGAGAACTTACATACCTACAAAGAGAAGAAATTTGTTGATATCAGCAAAGAGGATTCGGAATTAGGTGAGTTTGCAAAAGTTTACTCTAATTGATTATACACTATTTATTCTGCATCGTCTTTAATAATAGGTTTGTGTATCGGTATTCACAGGTGATGATGACGATAATAAAGAGACCAAACAGGAATATACTCTCCTCTGTGACTGGGTAAAACAGCAGCTTGGTGACAAGGTTGCAAAGGTCCAAATATCAAAGCGCCTAAGTTCTTCATCATGTGTTCTTGTATCTGATAAATTTGGTTGGTTCGCCAACATAGAAAGGTTAGCTTTGTTATGAATAGTGCTTGTATTATTGAGAAGTTTAAACGTCTTTATAAATAGATGTACAGGTATAACAAATATGCAAAAATGTCCTTATGCAAAAGAAAAAATACAAATATACCCCTACATCTCTAACACTCCCTCAAACTCAAAGTGCATCACGAACACTGATTTTGCAAAGATAGAAACTATTTTGAGCTCGGATCGGTGTCTTCGTGAAGAAATCCGTCAGCTGAAGCTCTGAAGGCACATACTGAAGATCAACAATATCATCATGTTCATATGCTCGTGTATAAGAATCATCAACACCAATGTGTTTGGTAAGCTCATGCTTGACCGGTTTATGAGCAATATTGATCGCATCTGTACTGTCAGACAAAAGAGGAGTCAGCATACCAACAGAAATACCAAAGTTCTCAAGCAACCACCACAACCAAGTAACCTCTACACTCACAAGAGCCGTAGCACGCAACTTAGCCTCTACACTCGAACGAGAAACTGCTACCTGCTTCTTAGTCTTCCAAGCAATGAGAAAACAACCAAGAAAAACACAATAGGCAGAAAGAGATCAACGATCAGAGGGATCACTAGCCCAAATAGCATCAGAATATGTTGTGAGTTGTAAAGAGCTAGAGCGTGGAAAGAACATGCGTCTAGAGATAGTCTCACGTAGATAACGCAAGACACAAAGCAAGTGGCAATAGTAGACCTGGGTGGGAGACGAAACAAACTGATTCAGAATATGAACAGAGTACGAGATATCAAGACAGGTAACTCCAAGATACACTAGACTCCCTACAATATGATGGTAACGAGTAGGATCATCAAGAGGCTCACCATCAGTGGCTCGGAGATGGACATTGAGTTTCATGGGAGTCTCAACAGTCCGGTGATCAGTAAGAGAAACTCGATCAAGAAGATCTTGAATGTACTTCTATTGAGATAGATAAATTCCCGCAGAGGAGGAAACCTCAATCCTAAGAAAGTAGCGAAGAGGATCAAGATCGGACATAAGAAATTGCTCGCTCAGACGGGCCTTCACAAAGGCTATGTACTCAGAATCATCTCTGATGATGATCATATCATCAACATAGAGAAGGAGAGTGCGACCACGAAATGAGGTGTGCACAAAAAGCGTTGGATGATGAGTACTAGCAGCAAAACCAGCAACAGTGACCACAGACACAAAACGCTGAAACCAAGCATGAGGAGCCTACTTAAGGCCATAAAGAGAGCGTCGAAGATGACAAACCATACCCTCAAGAACAGAATACCATGTGATGGCTGCATATAAACCTCCTCACGCAGCTCACCATTAAGAAAGGCATTATTTACATCAAGCTGGGAGATGGACCAGTTACGAACAGAGGCCACAACAATCAGAGTGCGAACAGTGGTCATGTGAGCGACAGGAGCAAATGTCTCATCATAGTCACGACCATATTCCTGCTGGAAGCCACGGGCGACTAATCGAGCCTTATAGCGCTCAAGTGAACCATCAGAGTGGGTGTTAACCTTATAGACCCACTTACAGGTGATAGGACGAACATGTGGGGGACATGACACAAGTTCCCACGTGCCAGTGCGCTTGAGAACAGCAATCTCCCAGGCCATCGCATGCTGCCATTTCGGATGAGGAACATCATCACGATACATAGCCAAATCAGAAAGAATAGTAGCAGCAAAGCTAGAAGGAGAGTACCGATCAGGAGGCTGACGAGAGCGATGACCACGTCCAAGAGACTGCTCAGGAGAAGAATCATCAGAAGAAGATGATTCCTCAGGATAAGATGGGTCATCAGACGATGATGATTCAACTAGAGTTGATGGCTCACCAGAAGAAGGCACAACTCGTCGAGTGTAGATCTGTGTCACGGGAGGCTTCATAGTATAGTCAGTGACCATAGAAGAAGGCTTCGAAAAAGACATTGTGGGACGCGACACTGAGTGTGAAGGAGGTACACTAGCAACAGGGGTATCTGGAAGGAATAGGAACGAAATCGGATCGACCAAAGATACAAGAGGCGTATCTAAAGAAGGACGAGGATAGAATGGATGTGTCTCATCAAAGACAACATCCCGTGAGATCCTCCTCCGTTGACCAGCAGGATCCCAACAACGATACCCCTTGTGCTCAGCACTATATCCAAGAAAAACACACTCAACGGACTGAGCAGTGAGCTTAGTGTGCTCACGAGGTGCGAGCAACACATAGCATACACAACCAAAAATACGAAGGTTGGTATAGTCAAGCGTCTTGCCAGTAATACGCCGAAAAGGAATGTCACCCTAAAGAGCAAACAAAGGTTGAATGTTAATCAGGTAAGTGGCAGTAGAAACAGCCTCGGCCCAAAAGTGAGGGGGAACAGAGGAAGCAAGCAGAAGAGTACGAGCAGTCTCAAGGAGATGTCAGTGCTTGTGTTCCGTCATGTCATTCTGTGCATGAGCACCAGGACAATAAAACTGAGCAACAGCGCCTTGCTCAGAAAGAACCTGATGAAGAGAGTCAGAAAGGTACTCGCCAGCAGAATCAGCACGGAAAACACGAATAGTCGTATCAAAATGAGTGTGGATCTTAAAAAGTTTTATAGATAGACAAGACCTCACTACGATGTTTCATAAAGTAAATCCATGTGTGTCGAGAAAAGTCATCTATAAAAATGATGTAATATCGATGTCCTCCTTTGGAAACAAAGGAGTTGGACCTCATGCATCTGAATGAACAAGATCAAATGGACGCTCAGACACTGACTCACTAGAAGGATAGGGAAGCTGAATTTGCTTCCCTAATCGACAACTCTGACACTGAGCTAAACACTTAGAACCTGAAACCGATCCTAAAATACCACTACGGACTAGGACTGACAGAAGAGAGCCACACAGATGACCCAATGATGGTGTCACTGAGCAAATGATGAGGTGGAAGAAGTAGCTAAGGCGGAGCCATCAAGACTAGCAGGCGCAGCGGAAGGAAGATGAAGTCAGTCAAGCTTCCAAAGACGCTGTGAGTCATGACGACGGGGGCCAGTGCCAACTAGATGACCCGTGCGACGATATTGAACATAACAGAGATCAGGATCAAGAATTGCTCGACAATCATGATCAATTAGCTGACCAGCAGATATAAGCTGCATGGTCAGACCAGGAACATAAGAGACATTAGGAACATGAAAAGAGTCAGATAAAAGAGTGCCATGTCCAACAACAGAAAGAGGTGAACCATCGGTGTTATGAACGGTAAGAGAACGAGAGGATGAACTTAAAGGAGACAGACTAGTACGATAAGGAGTCATATGGAAGAGGCACCAGAATCAAGAATCCATGGACGGACACCTGGAGCAGAAGTGGTAGGTAGTCCCTCAGTAGAAGACTTAGAAACAGCAGCAGAAACTGAAGGTGCAAAAGGCCGAGTCACAGAACCAACAATTCCTGATAGTGTAGAGGCAATGAGGTGATAAAGAAGCTCAAGCAACTAGGCATCCATAGTAGCAGAACCTCTCGGAGAGCCTCCAGTACCAGCACCACTAGCACTCTGTGAAGAACGGCGAGCCTGAGCCTTCCTCTTCTTGAAACAACATGCCTCCTCATGTCCATTTTTAACACAATAGTCACAGTGAAGACCACCACGCCCCCCAAATGCAGAGGGAGGAGCAACTTAAGAAGACACTGTCGGTGAAGTAGCAATATGACGAGGAGCCGAGGAACAAGCAACCAACACTGAGAAAGATTGTAGCAGACCAGTAGCACGAAGACGAGTCTCCTCATGATGACGCTAGACAAAGCAACCATAAGAGTGACGCAAGGATGACGAGCAAGCAATTGAGCACGAAGAGGCTCAAACTCATCACGAAGCCGAGTCAAGAAGTCATATGTGCAACGAAGCTCAAGTGCATCCTTCTGACTCTGACAAGACGAACAGGTATCTGGTGACAATTGGGGACCAAGAGTGTCAAGCTAATACTAAATAGCAGACATCTGAGTGAAGAACTCATCTACTGTAGCATTTTCCTGTCGTAAAAGCTGCTTCGTACGAATAGCAGCAAGATAGGTATACTGACCAGTAGGCTTATTACATCAATGCAGAAAAGTTCACATCTAATGTGCATACTCAAATATCACTATATCAGCAGACATACGATCCTCCATGCTAGCAGCAAGAATAGCACTTGCACGAGCATCCTCATCTAACCACGTTATGTACACACTGAACTGAGACTCATAGGAAGCCAGACGAGTCTCATAATCTTCAATTAACTTCTCCTTCTCATCCTCAGTAGCCTTCTCTGAAATGACAGGCTGTGAAGGAGCCCCAAGACAAGGCGGAAATTTGAGATCACCCGTAAAGAACTCCCAAAGACGCAAACGCATATATAGACGTATGCGGGGAACCCAGTCGCGATATTTGGTGCCATTAAAAAGCACCGGACAATGCGAGGCTGGAATCCTACCCGAAGAAAAAGTCACCCTGACAATAAGCGACAGCGAGAGCACAAAATATATAGCGTCGGGCGATAGCGAGAGCGCAGAAAAATAAGTAACGCAAGCTGCAACTTTTTTCTTTTTTTTCTTTTTTTTACACCTGAACCTCAATCCACATAGAGATCACGTGAAAGCTTCGCACTGTTCCCTACCGATCCAGGCTGCCTCTTTCTCTCTCCACGGGAGATTTACCCACATAGAGGACACAAGCCCGAGCGACCAGAGCTGCTCACAACCCAGACGTGATTAGGGGCCACGCGTACACGGGAAGGAGGCAGGGCCACGCACGGAAACAGGAACCGGAGCGGAGATCGCTAGGGCACGCGGCGGGCCGCGCGCAGGAGCCGACACGCCGAGCGGAGATGGCGAGGCTTGACGGAGAAAGGTACAGTCCTAGCACAGATAAGAAGCACCGACGACGGATAAGATCGGCGGAAAAAAATCCGCCGCAAGTGGCTAGGGTAGAATAGAAACTCTAAACCTAGCTCTGGATAGCATGTTATAAATAGTGTTTGTATTATTGAGGAGTTCAAACGCCTCTATAAATAAATATACAAGAATAACAAATATGTAGAAAGACCCTTATGTAAAAGAAAAAATACAAATATACCTCTACATCTCTAACAAGTTTATGTTCAAGATACGATTTTGTAGAGTAATTACATGTCTCCTGGGTCTTGATGCACATTTCTCAAAATCACAGGCTCATGAAGGCGCAAACACTTGGTGACACATCAAGCTTGGAGTTCATGCGGGGAGGAAGGATTTTTGAAATCAACCCTGACCACCCTATCGTCAAAGACTTGAATGAAGACTCGTTACTCCTGGCCACTTTCTAGTTATCAATGATTAATGTGCCTCGTGCTACTTAGTATTGACAATCACTGTGATATATGTGAATTTTGTAGGCAGCTTGCAAAAATGAGCCTGAGAGCACAGAAGCCAAGAGGGCCGTTGAGCCTTTGTATGAGACTGCTTTGATCTCCAGTGGATATACCGTAAGTTGAATGAAATGCACTCGTCTGTTTCATGGTCTGGAAATCTTTTACTGAAATTTTTGTTTGCTCACTGGTAATGTCCAGCCTGAGAGTCGAGCGGAGTTGGGTGGCAAGATCTATGAGATGATGGCAATTGCCCTCGGTGGGAGATGGGGGAGGTCTGACACTGAGTTGGCTGAAGCATCGGCCAGTGCAGAGGGTTACTCACCTGAAGGCACGGCAACTGAGGTGATTGAGCCTTCGGAAGTAAGACCCGAGAGCGACACATGGAAGGATTAGTGAATTCTTGGGCATCCGTGCAGAAAGCTTCGTAGGTGGTTATGATAGCGAAATTCATGGGCTAGTACATCGGTTATAATATTTCTACAGAGCTGCTGCCAAGGCATTTTTGTAGGTGTAGTCTTAAGATTAAGACACTCTTCCATTCTATTGTTGGGAGTGGTCTTACCAATAAAACATGTAGGATCTTTTTGTTATTCCTGCATCACAGTTCTGTGCCGATGATGAAATAAACTATGCAAGAAATATCTGTTGGGAGTTCAGCGGTATGCTACTTTAACAATTCTACCGCATCACCTAGGAAACATGCGAGTACAGAGGTCATAGATCGTTACCACTAGACGCGCAGTGCAGCGGAACATAGACATGCATCGGTGTAGGGGAAGCAGACGATCTCGTTCGTCTCCTCGTCCTCGTCACGGCAGCATGTAGACGACCACGGTCGTCGTAGCCGATTAGCGCAGCAGTAGCAGCAACGCCTCCACGGTGTCTACACGTACAGGGAGGAACGTTGTGCGCCAGTGTGCTAGCACTGCGTGCGTGGCAAGAGTCTCGACGTGAGGCCTGCGAGGGGTGGCGGCTAGGACTGTCATGTAGTGGAGTAATTAGCCCCTAACCCTACCTCTCGTATTTATAAGCATACTAATTGACTTTTAAGTCGCAGACCCATTAGTACTCTAATTGCTTATGGATCAAATATCCAACAGGCCTTAACGCGAATTGTTATAATTGCCTCTTGGGCATATCACCAACAATCTCTCACTTGCACTAGAGATAATCATCTAGCCAAACTTTTCAATATTCCGACCCCTTAAGTGTGTGACACCGTTAGGTTCATGTGAAGTCGGTTGTGAATAGAAATCGTTTCCAACCACAAGTAAGTAGAGGTGCCTAACACGACATATGGACTCCCAAATGTACATAAAGATCGTATCGGTCGAACCTAGATACATTCAACATGCTAATCCCTTTACCTCACGATACTAGTCAAGCTCAAAATGAGATGCGTGCCATCCTTGTGATAGCTCGATCAAATAGTGAATTCATTCCTTGACTAACTTTTAGTCATTGTGATTAATCTTTAATCACATTGGCATGGTCATGCACTTTCAAATCCAACTATCTCAATGGGCCCAGAGATATCTCTCCTATTATTAAGGAGAGGCAAATCTCATCTAGATCTGCGCACATCTCATTCTGTGTTTCATTATGTACCCGAATACTACTTTTACGACTACCCAGTTACGGAGTAGCGTTTGGTAGTCTCAAAGTACACAACTACACACAATGAGAAACAATGGCAATCTCAAGTCTAAGGATCTTGCAGGTGTATCACTCAAGACCAACTGATGACACATATGGAAATAATAATTCCAGCATTGTCTCGAAGTGGGTCAATCCAACACCATGTTCACTAACATGTGTTCACATTATTAATTTGATATCTCTATATCTATGATCTGTGAAATGTGATCATCAATTAATACATGTGCTAGTCTGTGTGACATCATTATCTCATATAATGATATAGACTAGGGATCATTCATAGTAACATTACTATTAACAAAGAGTGTCACGAACAAGTCACATACTTGATGATCAATGTAAATAATGAATACTCATATAACAATTTATTTAAAAGTACATAAACATAGATATGATACAAGTATCTCACTATACACTATGATCACTGACGTAAGTATCTAATACCCATAGATCTCATGTGTGTCTCATGCTTCGATTGTAGAAGAAGCTTTGTCAATGGATCTGCAACATTCAAAACTGTGTGCACCGGGCATATCTTCACATCACCTCGGTCAATGATCTCTGGGATGAGGTGATAGCATCATAGTATGTGTTTGGATCTTTTGTGTGATCTAGGCTCCTTTGCTTGTGCGATGGCTCCACTATTGTTACGGTAGAAATCTACAGGACTGGACGCGCTAGGAACAACACACAACTCATAAATAAATTTTCTGATCCAAACAGCTTCCTTTGCAGCTTCAGAAGCTGCAATATACTCTGTCTCTGTCGTTGAATCTGCTACTCTATCTTGCTTGGAACTTTTCCAGCTCACTTACCCTCCATTGAGGCAGAATACAAAACCGGATCGCGATCTAGAATCATCCCTATCAGTTTGAAAGCTAGCATCAGTGTAACCTTTTACAACGAGCTCTTCTTCACCTCCAAACACTAAGAACGCATCCTTAGTTCTTCTCAAGTACTTAAGGATGTTTTTGACAACGGTCCAATTAGCATGACCATAATCTGATTGATACCTGCTCGTGATACTTAGAGTATAAGATATATTTGGACGTGTACATAGCATGACATACATGATGGATCCAATATCTGAAGCATAAGGAATCACTCTCATCCTCTTTTGCTCATCAGGTGTCGAAGGACACTAACTCTTGCTTGGAGTAATGCCATGTGACATTAGCAAGAAACCTTTATTGGAATCTTGCACGTTGAACCGATTCAATATCTTGTCAATATATGTATCTTAGCTTAATCCAATTAGCCTTTTGGATCTATCTCTATAGATATTTATGCCCAAAATGTATGCTGTCTCTCCTAAATCCTTCATCGAGAAACTTTTTCTTAATGAGGATTTAACATCATCAAGCATTGAAATATCATTTCCGATCAATAATTTGTCATCTACATATAGGACTAGAAATATATGTGCACTCCCACTAAACTTCTTGTAAATACAAGTTTCTTCTACATTCTTGATGAAACCAAACCATTTGATCACTTCATCAAAACGTAGATTCCAACTCCGAGATGCTTGTTTCAACCCATAGATGGACTTTTGAAGCTTGCATATTTTATTAGCATTTTTAGGATCAACAAAACCCTCAGGTTGTGTCATGTACACATCCTCAGTCAGACTTCCATTAAGAAAGGTTGTTTTGACATCCTTCTGTCATATTTCATAATCAAAATATGCAGCAATTGCTAGGAGAATCCGAACAGACTTTAGCATTGCGACGGGTGAGAAAGTTTCATCATGATCAATACGTTGAATTTGTTTGAAACCTTTCACCACCAAACGCGTTTTATAGATGTGAACATTTCCATTCATATCAGTCTTTTTCTTGAAAATCCATTTACAATCGATAGGTCTCACACTTTCGTTTGGATCAACCAAGTTTCAAACTTTTTCATGCATGGATTCAATTTTGGATTCCATGGCTCCAAGCCACTTCTCAGAGTTGGGTCCCGTCATTGCTTCGGTATAGGTCGTGGGCTCATTATTGTCCAACAATACCATGTCATGCTGCTCTGTGGTTAGAAGTGTTAACTTTTCAGTTGCACGACGTACCCTCGTAGACCTTCGTGGGGCTGGTGTTTCATCAACTGGTTGCACAACATCTTGTACATCCTGTATAGGATCAGTGGATGCCGAAACATTTTCAAGTATTTCTTGAATTTCTTCAAGATGCACCTTTCTCACACTAACTCCTTTTGAGAGAAACTCTTTCTTCAAGAAGATACCATTACGAGCGATAAACACTTTACCCTCTATTTTACTATAAAAATAATATCCTTTGGTTTCCCTAGGATATCCCACAAAGAAGTATTTGTTTGATTTGGGAGTGAGTTTGTTTGACGTCAAACGTTTGACATAAGTATCACACCCCCATCTTTGAGGAAAGACAATCCGAGACGTTTCCCGATCCATATATCATATGATGTCTTCTCAACAGACTTAGTTGGGACTCTGTTTAGTGTAAACGCAGCAGTTTCAAGAGCATAACCCCAAAAGGATAGTGGAAGATTTGCTTGGCTCATCATCGACCTAGCCATGTCTAACAAGGTTCGGTTCCTCCGTTCGGACACCCCATTCCATTGAGGCGTTCCAAGTGGAGTCAACAGTGGAACAATTCCACATTGTTTTGAATGATCATAAAATTTATGGCTCAAATATTCACCCTCACGATCAGATCATAGAAGTTTAATTATCTTGCCCAATTAATTATGTACTTCATTATGAAATTATTTGAACTTTTCAAAGGATTTAGACTTGTGCCTCATTAGGTATACATAACCATATCTACTAAAGTCATCGGTAAATGTGATGAAGTACTGAAAACCACCTCTGGCAATTGAACTCATTGGTCCACATACATCTATATGTATAAGTCCCAACAAGTCAATCGCCCTCTCACTTTGACCAGTGAATGGTGCTTTGGTCATCTTCCCAAGCAAACAAGATTCACATGTGTCAAGTGATTCAGAATCAAATGAGCTTAGTAAACCATCTTTATAGAGTTTTTAATGCGTTTCTCATTTATATGACCTAGCGACAATGCCAAATAAAAGTGGGATTTAGATCATTTCGTTGAGCCCTTTTGGTATTAATGTTACAGACAGTTTTATCCCCAAGATCAAGAACATATAATTCATTCACCAATGGACATTGAGCATAGAAAATATCATTATAATAAATAGAGCAACATTTGTTCTTTATTACAATCTCATAACCATCAACTTCTTCTAAACACGAAGAAGAGATAATGTTCTTGCTTAAAGTAGGAATGCAATAACAGTTATTCAATTCCAACACTAATCTTGAGGGTAAAGACAAGTGGTAGATTCCGACAGCTATGACCGCAACTTTTGCTCCATTGCCAACACGAACATTCAACTCGCCTTTTGCAAATCTTTTAATCTCACTTAGACCCTGCAACGATTTGCAAGTGTGAATCATCGATCCAGTATCAAATAACCATGATTCACTAGAAGACAATGCAATGTTAATTTCTATAACATTTATACCTGAAGCGAAAGTCTCACTTCCCTTCTTCTTCTTCATATCCTCCAAGTACTTCTTGCAGTTTCTAAACCAATGCCCCTTAGCATGACAGTGAAAGCATTCATCATTAGGAGAAGGGCCAAATTTGCCCTTTGGCTTAGACTTTGAGCTTGATGGCTCATCTGGAATCTTTCCCTTGCCTTTGCCTTTAGGATGCGTCACACGCTTCTTCTTTTTTTATTCTTCTTTTGCACCATCATCACATGAGTGGCGTTTTTTTAATGCTTTCTTCGGTTGTTTTAAGCATTCCATACAATTCAGCCAAAGTTTTATCCATGTCATTCATTTGAAAATTCAATTTAAATGGCTTGTAGCTCGGTGAGAGGGACTGGAGAACAACGTCAATAGCCACATCCTTGAGTATAAAACCAAATTTGCCCAAAGTTTCAATGTAATCAATCATTTTGATTACATGAGGGCTGATCGGGCTACCCTCCGCCAGCTTGCATGAGAACAAGGACTTTGAGATGTTATATCTCTCAGCTCTAGCTTGATTCTCAAACATTTCACGCAGTCCTTCAATCATAGAATAAGCATATGTATGCTCATACTATTTTTGCAGATCAGAGGATATAGTGGCGAGCATGAGATAGCTTACATCAAGTGTATCATCACAATGCTTCGTATAAGCTCTACGTGTTGTAGTAGTTGCATCAGCTGGGAGGTCATCAAGGTATGGTTGCAGAAGAACGTACTCGATTTTCTCTTGCCTAAGAACGATTCACAGGTTGCGGTACCAATCGATAAAGTTAGCTCCATTGAGTTTTTCCTTTTCAAGCACATATCGCAAATTGAAACCGGAATTGTTACTAGCAGACATGATCTACAATAGAAATAAATATGCAAAGTTTAACATTATGTTATGTACCAATCTTCTATTAATGGTTTAATAAAAGATATCACAACTATATGATTATCGTCTTTCCTCTAACGACATATAGTGGTTCAAGATCCATATTCACTAATTCCTATTGAGCTTTGGCTTCACTGCTAGGAAATTAGTGACATAGGTAGACAATAATTGTTAATCATATCCCTATATGACTCTTGTTTGTTGGGTGACATCTAGTGCTCCGACTCCCAACTCTATGCCATAAAACCCAAAACTATTTTGATAGCTTTGTTGAGTAAAGCAATACTATGCATGTGAATGTCCAACATTTACCCTATGCATTATGATAGATGATGGTACTTTGGTTTGTCAAACCTACTACACAACGATCAAAATAACATAGGTGCAACTATTGATAAATGACATCAAATACTCAACTTTTATGAGGGAAGCTATTCTATCATGCCAAAACATTCACCATATGAAAAGCATGAAAAGAATAGTAATAAATAAACATCACAGACACATGATCATATCACATTGTGAATAGTATGGCCTTTAGAATCATAATGGTCTCTATCGTCATGGTTCCATCATGATCTGAGCTGTCATGCCTCCCTTCTTGTGGTGATCTCCATCTCCACCATGCTTGAAGACATCCCCATGATCATAAAAGAAGCTAATACAACTAATAGCTACCAAATAAATTACATGAGAGATCAAGCACCACAGGTCGACACGCAGGTCGTTATACAATTATGTGACAACCTCAATCCGGTTGTGTTAAATTTGCAACACGCGGGTTACACGAATAATACACACAGATCATCACATCACAATAAGGTTATATCATTCACATCATTCCCTACAGAAACGAGTTAAGCGTAGATCAATTTCTAGCGCAAAATGATATTATGTAATCGCTATAGCAGACAACAGAACGTAGATCACATCTATGAAATCACTATGAAAATCTCATCGAATTGATCAAATCAACCCGAATCCGAGCCATTCAGAATGCCTCAATCTTCAATGTGACCGGTTATTCATGAGTAGATCGCGACTCATGACCGTGGTCTGTAGGCTCAATCTGCTAGCTATGTATGCGATTAGTCCTGTTGGTGATTCTAGCCGGTATGGACAGATTGCGAACACAACAGAGAAGGAGCACAAACTGACCCTTTAGTAATATACGATCACAATCTACTCTAACCAATTCCAAACCCCAAAAACTATGCGAAAAAAATCATCGTATGGAAATGTCTACGGTAGATCCCATCTACTAGCAAGACTCAGACCAAAACTACGCAAGTCGGCTCTGATGCCGCTGTTGGGAGTTCGACGGTACGCTACTCTAGCAATTCTACCGCATCACTCAGGAAACATGTGAGTACAGAGGTCATAGATCGTTACCACTAGACGTGCAGCGCAGTGGAACATAGACACGCGTCAGTGTAGGTGAAGCAGACGATCTCGTTCGTCTCCTCCTCGTTCTCGTCACGGCAGCAGGTAGACGATCACGATTGTTGTAGCCGATTAGCGCAGCAGTAGCAGCAACACCTCCACGGAGTCCACACGTACGGGAAGGAACGTCGTGCACCGCTGCGCAGCAAGAGTCTTGGCGTGAGGCCTGCGAGGGATGGCGGCTAGGGCTATCACGTGGTGGAGTAATTAGCCTCTAACCCTACCCCTCTTATTTATAGGCGTACTAATGGACTTTTAGGTTGCAGACCCATTAGTACCCTAATTGCTTATAGATCAAATATCCAACAGGCTTTAACCCGAATTGTTATGATTGCCTTTTGGGCATATCACTAACAATATCGTGGTTCTTTGAGCTGTGGATATAGTGGGATTCTTATATTCTCCGTGAATTGTTTGTATTCCCCCGTCTTTAAATATGTCTTCTAATAAAAAAGCAGCTCATGGATTTGGGAAAATGAATGATTTAAGAGGACCCTCCCGTGGCCTGTGACCTGACATGGTCACATGGATGGGCCATTCCTTGTGCGCCTTGTTCTCCTCGCACTCCATTCTCAGAGGCTGTGGGGCCGTTATTTTTGCCTGGCAAGCTCCCGTTTGCATAACTGGTGCTGACGGTGGCGTCATTGGCGAGCTGACGATTTCACCTCGGTGCGCAGACGAGTGGGGAAACCGGGAACAAGGAAATACACCATCAACGTCGTGCGCGCGAATTGTTGGGCCGGCTCGACCATTTCGGCCCACCAGGAAGCGGGCGAGCGGGAAAAAGGAAAGAAGGGCCATGGGTCTAGAAAAGAAGATGGTCGAGGGAGAATTGGCATAGTATCATTTTTTTAATAAATTCTAAATTTATTTTCATGGTTTAAATGTATTTTAAAATACTAGATTTTTTATGTACAATTTTGTAGCACTCAGATGTACTTAAATAAAAAGTCACAATGATGTACAATACAGAATGCGACATTTATGTATTTAGTTAGGGAAAAAATATATGTAGGGTGCTACAGTATGCCCACAACCACATATTCTACTGCTCACACACCTCGCTAACGAACACATGGACTCAGTCAGTGCGTTCCTTGTCAAATAAAGTACTACGCACGTGAGATACTTGTACCGTTGTACGTGACCGGCCAACATTAAGAGTTCAGTACAATGACGAAAAATTCAAAGCTCGCACGTGCTGGGGATTTTCGTATAACTTGGAAATGTTCGTGTCAAGAGCAGGCACATCACTATCAAGTCGCTATATCAGCAGCAGTGCAGTATAGTACACTATAGTCCAGCCTGGCCTGGATTCCGAGGCACCGACACCTCTGGTCTTTAATCATTGTTCAGGATCTTCTGAAACGCGAAAAGTTCTTTAACCGTCTTATGTTACATTTTTTAAATTTAGATTTTAGAGTTTTTTTTGGCGAAATGCCTTGTGAGTTTGGGCTTGGGCATGCGAAGCCCACTTGCGCCATATAGACGGTCAACGCCGGAGGCCGGAGCCCGACGACAACTCTGCCGTGCAAGGACAACCAGCAACTCGAACATGGCCCCACAGACACTGGACCCCACATGTCATCGAGTAACCAGCAACTGCAACACCCGGTACCACGAAAGCGCGGAAGAAACGCAAGGCAACTATAGTAGAACGGGTCCCCGAAACGCAGCCCCAGGGCGCGATTTTTTCGCCCCACTCTCGCATCCCGATCCGCGACCATGGCTTGCTCATCCATCCACCACCGCCTCGCCGCCAACGAGATCCACCTAAGGGCAGAGGCCTCATCTTCGTTCGTGTCCAATTCCTCCGACGACGCCTTCGTCCCCGTCTTCTGTGCAGATACGTCCGCCTCCTCTGGCTCGGCGGCGGTCTTCCGCTCCGTGGAGATCGACCTCCTGTGCGACGCCCTCTTCGCGCCGCGGAGAGAAGATCTCGGGTTCACGGAGGAGTTCGCCGACGACGGCGACGGCTCGATTCACTGGGACTGCCTCGAATTGGAGGACGCCGAGCCGGATCTACCGCTCGTGTCCACCGCCGCGGGGTACGAGTTCGAGTGGGAGGAGGTTCCGTCAGCGTCTGCGTCCGCGTCCGGGGGCGGCGGGGAGACAGCGGAGCCGGAGTGGGAGGTGCTCGCCGACGTGCCGTCGCCGCCGACCGACGCCGAGGAGGGGTTCGTGTACACCTCCGACCGCGTGGCGTACGAGGTGCTCGTGTCCGGCGGGGAGGGACTTCTACTGAAGAACAAGCCGCCGGCTGCCAGGTCGGCCATCGAGGCGCTCGATTCCGGGGTTGTCGCAGCCGGCGACGAAGGGGAGGGGGAGGAGTGCGCGGTGTGCAGGGACGGTGTCGCGGCCGGGCAGCGCGTGAAGAGGCTGCCGTGCTCGCACTTGTACCATGACGAGTGCATCCTGCCGTGGCTCCAGGTGAGCAACTCGTGCCCGCTCTGCCGCTTCGAGCTACCCACCGACGATCCCGAGTATGAGACCTGGAAAGCGGAGCGAGCCGTGGTTGCCTGAATGAAGTGTGCGGTAATGGCAAGCTCTGATCCTGTGGTCCTATAGAGTTGTGTGAATTGGTTTGTTTTGAATAGGTACTTCTATCAATGTTAGGACTCAGCTATATGAAAGAAAGCATAGAAATAGATGTGAGATGGTTTTGCGCGTTTCACATTTTCCGTGAAGAGGGACTTTTATGTCGTCTTGAGGACAGAGGACAAGTTCTACACATACTAGTTGCTACATAGTATTATATCTACTCTAGAATCAAAGGGAGTATTTGTATATCTTTTCGTTCAAAAAAAGTAGTTGTGTATCTTGTTGCACTGAACGACTTTTTTTGTTGAATATTCTGGGGAAAATTGGCCTATGGTACCTGGTCACAACTTGCTAGCTTCTGCTATTACCTGTAGTTTGGATGATTGAACCTTATTTCTTTGATATCTGTTGCATAACTGCTGTGGGTATATTATTTGTTCTTGTTCTGCCAATTCGTATGAATTAGGCCCCTGCCACTGCCATGACCCAGAGCTTCGCGTCATCAAATTTTGTGCCAATGACTTCTCTTTGGCATCAAAGACCCTAGCAATCGCTCCTTCTACAATGTCCAGCACACCAGTATCGTCAGATCGAATTACTTTGGATGCTGAGCTATTTTTGTTACCAGTAATATTGATGCTCCAGTCCAGGCAGCCAACTGAGTCTCGCATGAATTATGATCATCTGTCTTCTGAACAGCTGATAATTTACTAGCTCCAATTTCTTTGTTTTATTTTGCTGAAGGGAATTGTTACTAGCTACTAGCTAGGACAGTGGATTAGTGTGGTTAAGTTCTGACTGTAGTGGTTAGTAGTGTAATTTTGTAAGTAAAGCAATTCTGAGAGCATCAAGTTGGCACAACTAAAATGTAAATCGGTTATAACTTGACTGGTAATTGACCTTGCCACACCCGAAGCTCTCCGGGTGGCTCAGTTTGATGACTGAATCTCAACTCTGAGAACGATAGAGCTTTGAGTTGTAGCAGAACATATGAGAGCCCTGCAAGACTAACAACCTCAGGACTGAATCCTGATTACATTGTCTTTCACCCTTACTCCACCAAGGACTAACCCCATTTTGTTGAGCTTTTACATGATTAATTGTTAAATGCTAGATCCAGTGCTCCTCTTTATTCTGTGTTAAACTGTGCATATGATGGCAAAAACCTGACCATATTCTCACGTGGACATGGATATCACTGTCAGTTCATTGTTATTTATATGTAGCAATAATGACTAAAATTGACTGAAGAATAGCAGTAAAATCCAGTTGATTTTTTTCTTAGATAATAATAAATGTTTTTTTCCTAATCTAGTCTTTTGAAAGTGACAATTCACGGATCAGCTATGCTACTGCAAACAATGCAGGGATTGGTTTGTCATAAATTGCATGAAATCCATCTATTGTGAATATAGTGATTCACCTCTAGGATTTTATGTGTATAATTAATGCAGTTTAGCACAAAATGTAACTATAAGCTGTCCCAATCAAATTATATGGTAAATTTTGACAGTATTAGGCACCAATCTTAATGTTATTTTTGGAATTTCAAATCTCAGTAACTTGTCCTATTTTGACAATATTAGGCATGGTTATGTGATTTGTGAGGCTGGACTAGGACTCGGTCCAGTTCATGTTAATACTTATTTTCCTGTCAGAATCGAAGCTTTTTTGATCCCTATTAAATTTCAAATCGCTTATACTAGAAGCTAGAAAAATGAAACGTGGGTCATATTCCTGGAACCTGGATTTGCATCCTTTTAGATGGGATGTCTTTTACAATGTTATTTTCTTTCGATGTTGCCACATATTTAAGGTGTCTCTGCCTGGTGCCTTGAAGATGAAGCTGACACTTGATTCACGTTCTCATTTACCTGATGTGCTACTTCTGGCTACTGACTTTGTAATAGTATGGTCCAATTACCAAATCACAAGGTACGGATCAGCAAGAATGAACAAGAAATTGGGGCCTGGAAAGATTTCTTAAATTAACCTTTTCATAATTTGTATGAATTATGATCAACTGTCATCTGGATGGCTGATAACTTACTACCTACAATTTCTTTGTTTTATTTGCTGAATGGAATTGTTACTAGCTACTAGCTAGGATTTGGATTAGTTTGGTTAAGTTCTGACTGTAGTGGTTAGTAGTGTCATTTTGTAAGTAAAGCAATTCTGAGAGCATCAAGCTGGCTCTACAAAAATGTAAGTATAGATTGACTGGTAATTGACCTTGCCACACCCGAAACTCTCCAAGTGGCTCAGTTTAATGACTGAATCTCAACTCTGAGAACGATAGCTTTGAGTTGTAGCAGAACATATGAGAGCCCTGCAAGACTAACAACCTCAGGACTGATTCCTGATTCTAACAACCTCAGGACTGATTCCTGATTACATTGTCTTTCACCCTTACTCCACCAAGGACTAACCCCATTTTGTTGAGCTTTTACATGATTAATTGTTAACTGCTACATCCAGTGCTCCTCTTTATTCTGTGTTAAACTGTGCATATGATGGCAACAACCTGACCATATTCTCACGTGAACACAAGCGGACATGGATATCATTGTCAGTTTATTGCTATTTATATGTAGCAATAATGACTAAAATTGACTGAAGAATAGCAATAAAATCTAGTTGATTTTTTTTTCTTACAACAACAACAACCAAACTTTTGTCCCAAACAAGTTGAAGTCGGCTAGAAATGAAACCTAATGTTTTTTGAAGAAAAGTAATAGAAAATAAGATGAGAGTAAAAAAATAAAAATAAAAAAATACAAGTAAACTAAGATTCTACATTTTATTTATTTTAAATGGATTAATAAGAAAGAAGATAAGAGTAACAAAATTCGAATAAACTAAGATTCTGACACATGAATTACTAATTTATATGCAGTCTTATCATGAGCCAAATCTCTGGGTATGTCTCACTCTTTCAAGTATTGTTACACTGCCTCTTGCCATGTCAACCTTGGTCGACCTCTACCTCTCTTAAAATTTTTTCTAATCTTTATAATCCCACTGTTAACCGGTGCATAATTATAATCTCACTGTTAACCGGTGTTTCTAGAGGTCTCCGCTGGATATGCCCAAACCACCGTAAGCGATGTTAGACTAGTTTCTCCTCAATTGGTGTCACCCCTACCCTATCACGTATCACATCGTTACTAATTTTATCACTTCTTGTGTGACCACACATCCACCGTAGCATGCGCATTTCTGCAACACTCATCTGTTGGACATTTTGCTTTTTAGTTGACCAACATTCTGCTTCATACATCATCACAGGTCTGATCACTGTCCTATAGAATTTTTCTTTCAATTTTTGATCCTGTTTGGCACAGCTGGAACTTGTTACAAAAAGCAGCTTGTTTGAAAAGCTGGTAGAAAATACCTTCAGCTTCTATCCTGCTTTTAGTTCATTCTGAGAATCAGCTCAACTAATAAGTTGTTACAGAAGTTTTCTGTTTGGCACACCCTCAGCTTATTTTTATGAAGAAGTTGTAGCAGAAGTTGTGTCAAACCTTTCTTATCACATAAGATTCCAGATGCTTGTCGCCACTTCATCCACCCAATCTTGATCCTGTGGCAAACATCTTCGTCAATATCACCATTGCTTTATAACATTGATCCTAAATATCGAAATATGTCCCTTCTAGGTACTACTTGTCCTTGTAAATTAACATTTTCATCCTCGCACCCGACATCACTAAAGTTGCATCTTATATACTCGGTCTTGGTTCTACTAAGTCTAAACCCCTTAGACTCTAAGGTCTGCCTTTATAGCTCCAATTTTCTATCAACACAATCCTTAGTTTCATCTACCAACACTACATCATCAACAAAGAGCATAAACCAAGGGATATCCCCTTGTATGTCCTTCGACACGTCATCCATCACTAAGGAAAAGATGTATGGACTTAAGGCTGATTCTTGGTGTAATCCTATTGTGATAGGAAAGGTATCGGTCTCACTATCTCTTACGCGCACACTTGTCACCACATTATCGTACATATCCTTGATAAGGTTAATGTACTTTGTTGGGACTTTGTGTTTCTCTAGCGCCCACCACATGACCGGCATTGGTACCTTATCGTATGCCTTCTCCAAGTCGATGAACACCATATGTAGATCCTTCTTTTGCTCCCTATACCTTTCCATAAACTGACGGAGTAAGAAAATCGCTTCCATAGTGAACCTCCCAGGCATAAAACCAAACTGGTTTTTAGTGACATTGGTCACTTTTCTCAAGCGGTCTTCAATCACTCTCTCCCAGAGCTTCATAGTATGACTCATAAGCTTAATTCCTCGGTAATTAGTATAATTTTGAACATCTCCTTTATTTTTGAAGATGAGTACTAAAATACTTTTTCGTCACTCTTCAGACATTTTGTTTGACTTAAAAATGCGGTTTAATAGTTTAGTGAGACATACTATTGCTACAACCCCAGGCATCTTCACATCTCAATGGGGACATCATCAGAGTCAAGGGCCTTTCCTCCTTTCATCTCTTTTAAGTCCTCTCTAACCTCAGACTCTTGTTTTTTCCGCACGAATCGTCTGTAGGTGTCATCAAATGTGTCATCCAACTCGAACCTAATGCTCTCATTCCCGTCACCATTGAAGTAGTCCTGCCATCTGTTCCTAATCTCTTCATTCTTCATTAAAATTCGATCTGCCTCATCCTTAATGCATTTGACTTGGTTGAGATCCCTCACCTTCTTCCCGTGAAGTTTTGCCATCTTGTATATAACATTTTCTCCTTCTTTTGTCCATAGCCTCTCATATAGCACATCATAGGCCTGCCCCCTTGCTTTACTCACAACACGCTTTGCATTTTTCTTAGCCTCTTTATACTTCACCATGTTACTTGCGCTTCTCTCATGATGCCAACTCTTATAAGATTTCTTCTTCTCTTTAATAGCTTTTTGTACATCTTTATTCCACCATCAAGTGTCTTTATCTACAAGTTTCTTACCTTTTGTCCACCCAAGTATCTCCCTAGCTGCCTTCCTAATGTAAGTCACCATCTTCACCCACATACTATTTGCATCTTCCTCTTCGCTCCAAGGTCCTTCCGCAATCATCCTCCTTTTGAATGGTGTTGCGCTTCATCCTTCAACTTCCACCACTTTGTTCTCGCAGTTTTAACACCTTTGTCTCGTGACACACGCACGTGGAAACGAAAGTTTGCTACCACAAGTTTATGTTGTGAAATAACACATTTCCCAGGAATCATCTTACAATCTAAATATGCCCCCCTCTCCCTTATCCTGGTGAGGATATAGTCGATTTGACTAGAATGTTGGGCACTAGTAAATGTCACTAAGTGAGATAGTCTCTTCTTAAAGAGGGTGTTAGCTACCAATAGATCATAGGCTACGACAAAGTCTAGGATATCCTTACCCTCCTGGTTTTTATCGCCACACCCAAAACCTCCGTGTACTCCCTCAAAACCTACGTTAGTTGTACCTACATGGCATTGAGATCTTCTCCTATGAAGAGATTCTCGGCTATCGGTACACTACTAGACATATCCTCTAAGTCCTTCCAAAATTATCTCTTAGTGCTCATGTCGAGCCCAACTTGTGGGGCATAAGCACTAATGACATTCAAAATAAGGTCCCCCACAACTACCTTGACTAGGATGATCCTATCCCCTCGTCTACGGACATCCACTACTCCATCCTTGAGGCTCTTATCTATTAGGATGCCTACACCATTCCTAGTCTCAGTCGAGCCAGAATACCAAAGCTTGAAACCGGTATTCTCAACCTCTCTCGCCTTTTGGCATGCCCATCTAGTCTCTTGTACACAAAGGATATTTACACGCCTCCTTATCGCAACGTCCACTAACTCTCGTAGCTTTCCCGTCAAGGATCCTACATTCCAACTACCCACCCGAAACCTAGTTTCCTTGGCTAGCTTCCTTACCCTTCACATCCGTCAAGTAAGATGCAAAGACCCTTGCTCACTTATCACTACACCCCGGCGATGATGTAGCGCGCTACTAAGTTGGTGGCGATCCGGCCCTTGCCCATTTAACACCATATCCGGGTTCCGATATGGCACGCCACTAAGGCGGTGGCGACCCGACCCTTGCCCACTTAACACCATACCCAAGTTCTGGTATGGCACGTCGCTATGAGGGTTACGTCCCAACGAATTTCTAATATGTTTCATTTCCATGAGAATGGCTAAGTATAGTTGCTGACTCGCTAAGCCTATCACAACCCCTCCTCCTTTATTCGGGCTTGGACCGGCTATGTCATTACAATATAGGCGGAGTTAAGTTGATTTTTTTCTTAGATAATAATAAATGTTTTTTTCTAAACTAGTATTTGGAAAGTGACAGTTCACAAATCAGCTATGCTACTGCAAACAATGCAGGGATCGGTGTCATAAATGGCATGAGATCCACCTATTGTGAATGTAGTGATTCAGCTCTAGGGTTTTGTGTGTATAATTAATGCAGTTTAGCACCAAATGTAAATATAAGCTGTCCCAATCCAGTTATATAGTATATTTTTTGACAGTATTAGGAACCAATCTTAATGTTATTTTGGGAATTTCAAATCTCAGTAACTTGTCCTATTTTGAAAATATGAGGCATGGTTATGTGATTTGTGATGCCGGATTTGGACTCGGTCCAGTTCATGTTAATAATTATTTTCCTGTCAGATTCAAAGCTTTTTAGATTCCTATCAAATTTCAAATCGGTTGTACTGGAAGCTAGACAAATGAAACATCGGTTATATTCCTCGAACATGGAGAACCTGATTCTCGAAACAAACACGGGGTGGCTGCTCGAGACTTGCAGTCTATATAGACTATAGTGTGATTTCTGCAGTACTGAGCAAGCGTGTCTGGTCTATTCTCGGTTAATGAACACGGATGTATGCAAGTGCCGAACATTTGATTCGTTTGCAAGTCTCGAGCACACAAACAGAACCAAAAACAGGGGCATCAGACTGATACTAGTAGTATTCAAATCGGAAGTCACCTTGAATGGCCGTTCAGTACCTCTTGTCCAGTTCGTCCCCTGCTGACCCGTAGTATATCTCTTCCTCTTCCGCGGTGACAGTTTTACTAGTTTTCGTTCAGGTCGAGTGCTGCAAAGTTTTGCGATTTTTTTATTAATATACGATTTCTAAACATTTTTAATATAAACAACACACAATATAAAGAAATTTCAAAACTGACTCACCTTCGTATGTGTCATTGACGAAATTTAAATTTCGTATGTGTCATGTACGAAATTCAAATTTGGTATGTGTCAAGAACGGAAATTGTTTTAAGCTGGCATAGGTATGTTTTATTGAGTTTTGAACCTCAGTTTAAAAAATATTTAGAGGTACAATTGCTATAAATTATTATATCATAGGTTATAGTATTAGTTTTGGTGAGTCTAAGGAATACATTTCCAATATATTTCGTCCATTGAATTGTGAGATTTTTGATTTTTGAAGTTGGTATTACGATCACATAAACTGAATGATTGTGATCGTATTACATAATTCAATATTCAATAACTTTTGATTCTCAATACTACGACAATATGCTCCTCATTGTGTAAATAACTTCACAATCTACTCTACATTTTGTATTATGAAAAAACTTTCAAATTATTACTCTAAATCTTCATAAAATGAGGTTCAAAACTCAATAAAATATAACTGCGCCAGCTTAAAACAAATTTTGTTCTTGATACATACAAAATTTGAATTTCGTACATGACATATAAAAAATTTAAATTTCGTTTATGACACATACGAAGGTGGGTCAGTTTTGAAATTCTTTTATTTTGTGTGTTGTTTATATTAAAAACGTTTAGAAATCATATATTAATAAAAAAATTCAAGTTTTGCTCAGCTGGAGAACTCTCTCTCCAGCACGAACAAAGCAGGCCTCGTTCTTGCTTCTCCAAGGAGCCGTCGTGGCTTAATATCTTCCCACGGATGGCCCAGTATCATCAGCCCGAGCAAGAACCATGAGAGCATTGCCCTTACAATGAACAGCCCAGTATTCTCTTTGCTGGACACCGGCCCGCCTCAACACGCGGAAGCAGCTGCGGCGACGACAGACGATACCCAAACCGAACTCACAAACTAAAGCGACCGGCGCCGGCATCAGCGGACAGCGAGGGCACGATTTGACGCTGGTGCCGATTCATTAAGGGTGCGTTTGGTTCAAGGGATCCAGTGAGATAGGATGGGACGAACCTAGTTTTAGTGGTGTTTGTTTCTGAGGCATAGGGGATGGAGTCGTTCCTAAAAGAAAATATTCTCTACGGATTTGGGACAGATCGATCCCCTCGAAATCGGTCGGACCGATCCATCCCACTCCGGCGTCGTAACTTCTTCCGTCCCCGTCCGGTCACGCTCACTCCTGTGCGGCCACCCCCGCGGTCGTCGGCGTCGAAGGACTTGAGTACGCGGCCATCCCCGCGGTCGTAGCCGGCCATCCCACTTCGAATACGCGGTCGTCGGCATCGGCGCCGCGAAGCGCACGCGTGGCGAGCAGCTCGCTGAGGCCTGCTAGCGAGGCCTCCACACAGCATGCCTCAACGGTCGCGAGGGCGGCAAACCCACACAACTGCACTCTGATCCTTCTCATGCACACTGTGCTGTCGCTCGGTAGAGCTTGCTCAACTGTCGCAAGAGCGGCGAACTGCACGGTTGCACTCCGACCATCCTCGTGCACGTGACGCGGTGGCTCCGGCGGAGCTTGCTCGACGGCAGCTAACTCCGACAGAGCTCTTCGTGCCCTCTGTCGCTGCTCCTATGAGCGGACGAAGTACACATGGAGAGCGTGTGCCCGCACGTGGTCGTGGTGTGAGTGCGCTTGTCTTGTTGGACTCGGTGTGCTCTGCAGTCTGCTGTTCATCAACCAAGTGGCATTGCATAGGGATGAGAACGCAACACTGGGAAGCACAACGGTTTTAGCGTCAGACATGGATCTCAGCTATTTGAAGAAATGCCTGTATGGAGAACAGCTAACAGATTAGAAACGCCGTCAATTGTTATCCCTCTTCGTCTCTCCAATCAAACAAAAAACGAGGCTCACCCCATCCCTTCAAACAAACAAAAAATAAGATTGTCCCATCCCTATAAACAAGGATGGATCCAATCCATCTCACTTTATCTCTAAACCAAACACTACCTAAACTACTAATAAACCCGTCGCCGTGGAGGTCAATTAATCAAGCGCGCCCGCGCGCGCCCTTGATAGTGCATGCAAGGGTTCTCTAGCTAATGCTCCCCGTAAATCCTAATGGCCTCCCTCCCCTTCCACGTCGCACGCCTAATTGTTGCCTACGTCGCCCCGGCTTCAGAATCAGGCTCGCTAGCTAGTGCTAGTCCGTCGTCACCCCGCAGTGGTGCGGTGACCGGGCGTTGTACGTGTCCTTCTTGCATGCCTAATAATTAAGCATGACGTCATTGGACGGACGTCGACTTCGTGTGCTAGCTTCCACTAAGTACGGTCGGAAGGCTAGCTCTACGCAGTTTACTCTCTCTCTCTCTGTTACTGGATTTGTTGACAAATTAGAGGAATGAGTGAAGCGAATTCCACGTACGGATCCAGTATTATCCACGGAAGGAGAAGGAGAAGGAGAAGGAGAAGTGCAGTCGGTGTCGAGTCCCGTGGCCGGCGGCAACTCGCGCGATCCAATCTGGGACGTCGTCTGAACTTGAACTGGCGATAGTTTAAGGCCTGCTTGCTAGCTGCTTTGCTTCGGGGCACGAGACTACGAGAGGGGGACGGATCGATCTCTCGGTGCGCCCGACAATAGAGTGCGTGAAGAAGATTTAACAAACAATAGAGTGCGTGAAGGAGGAAAAAAGATAGCTTTTTTTTTAGCTAGCTAGTGCACCCCAGCATACGCGACGGAGAGTGGTGGCGATTACGTCGGCCGTATCTCGGAAAGCAGAATGCGTGTTTTGTCATTTCGGGTCCGGATGGGGACACCGCCACCGGGGTTTCGTGAGGCTGCTGGAGGCTGTGGAGGAATGGATGCTGCCGGCAGTGGATGAGGATGACTCGCGCTCCGCACGGCCGGCGATCGACCGTGACTCTCCCTTGTCGTTCATGTTGGAGCTAGTACATGGGACTGGATAATCTGTGTTGCTACAGTGGCATCGCGCACCCAGACCAGCTAGGCCCCTGGGGCCTGGGGGAACGACATGGGGGATCTCGTGTCCGAACTGAGCCTGCCTGCGTGCGAAAAGCAGTAGGAGGAGACCCGCACCACCGCCCGCGTCTCGGCCGGCCGCACCGTGCACGATCGGTTATTCGTTGTGCTGCCGATCCAGCCATCGCACGTTTGGACGAACGTGACGCGAGCAGCTCAGGCGGGACAAGGTGACTAGGGTCCTCGGAGCCATGATTAGCAGGCAGGCCGTCCGGCGAGCCTGGTCGCGCGTCGTCCATATATGTATGCGTCATGTGATTTGCCGGCTCATTTCCAGGGGGGCAAATCGCACGATCTTTGGAGAGTGCCGGCCGCCCGCGACACACGGCACGGGTGGTCAGATTAGAGCGCCGTCTAATCAATCCCCACCGCCCCCCCCCCCAGATTGGACTCGCGCCATGATCTACTCTCGTATGTACCGACAGTTCTAGAAACCACCAACGTGCATGCGCACATACCGCCAGTTGAGTTAGTTCACAACTTTACACATATGCCAAACAAAGTTACTTTAATTTACAATGTATCATATGACAACTTGTGGACACCATAGTTGACCTACTGTTTGTGAAGAGTAAAGTAGGCACTGTACACTTGTCGTTATTTCCTAGTTGCCTTGTCTACAGAGACCTTCTGTTGTGTCAATCATTCTTCCTGTCTGATAGAACATGCACGATTTGTCTTCTTACTCGGAATGGTTAGAGGTGCGACACGTGATCATCCAGCGCTGCATCTGCAACTGAATTCATCGAGAAGCGTGAAAACTTGTCGTGAGGAAACCGCACACCACTCACTCATAGTAGCTTTCCTTTACGTACGGAATATTGTGAATCCAGACGCCGTGATATATATTTGCATTGTAGCAAAAAAAAAAAAAGAACGCAAAGGAGATACACCTGCTTCGTCCCTATCTGACCGCACTGGTGACAAGACCCTAATAATCCTAGTATATTTAGGACGACGTCAACTTGAAATTCTTGAATAGTCCACAGTTGCTGTCTACTACGTGTCAAACAGTGTGAGAGCCAAGACCATGCTGTTGATCGCATTGTAAAATAGTAAGGGTCTGTTTGTTGTTCACCCCTCTGTTAGATTATACAATCTGAAAAATTTTTTACATTGAGACAGCTTATAAGGTTATCAAAATCTGGAGGTATAGATTATATGATTTGATCATATAAGCTGAAAAATAAATAAACTAGATTATATAATCTAGAGCTAAACAAACAGGCCCTATGTAAACCTCTGTTTGGTCTCTGGGACGAAAGCCATGCATAGCGGAGGATGCAACTGGACATAGACGTCAAGGTCGATATCTGAATTCTGAATTTTGCAGCTGTTGCGCGTCCTTAACTGCATATTCTATTTTCCCTGAAAAATCGAAGACCATAATAATTATTTTTAGAAAAGAGTACATGTTGTTAGTGATTAATCACATTTAGGGGGTTAGTTATGGAAATACCTAACCCCAATCACTACAGGAAACCCGGAGATTTGCGACGGTCAGGGCCGTCGCAAATAAGCCAAATGCCATCGCAAATAAGCAATTGAGACACCCCATGAGGAGTCTTGATCGGAGACTCCAAGCCCAACCGACCAGGGTTGGGAGGCCCCCTCGTACGCTCCTCTCTATATGAGACAGACAAGTCATGAGTTAGGAATTAGTAGTTTTAATCACGCTCATGCATCGTCAACCCTAAGCAACTGGATTGAAAGTAGAAGTACAGGAAAGGCTCCTAACTTCTGTGCTTCTTCAACATGCATCTCCATGGCGCGTCATCCTCATCTACATCCCAAGGTACATCCCCAGGTATGGCTCTCCCCCTCTCTATTCTTGACTACACTCATAAATTAGATTAGTACATGCTCGATCTTGCTCTCTGTTAACCACTAAGGTCGTACCCTAATCTCTATTAGGGACTTAGAATACTCCTCAGAATCCAACAATGGCATCGGAACCACCCTTAATGGGTTAGGGCTTCGGCCACCTAAGTTTGATCAAGATTGATCAAATCAGAGAGATCCTTTGATCTCTAATCAATTAGACTTGATCCTACAACAAGTTAGAAGAAGAGGAATCAGACTAAGTGAATTAGGGTTTCGGGATTCACATTGAAGCCGAAACCAAAAGGGGATTACAGTCTCTAATCTCGAATTAGGACCCAATTGGGTCAAATAAGACTCAAATTAGGAATTCAACTCGACCAAACTCAGTGCAAAATCTGACCCTAAACTCGGATTACCTTAGATCAGAAAGGGAATTAAGATGAACTCACCTTAGCCGGTGCACTGGTTGACCATTCCGATGCTTCGCGCTCCATGGAAATCGTCATCGCCTTGCCCATGGGGTGCCTCCTCGTCGGAGGACCTTAAGTCCCGGGCTTTTTAGCCGGCACCTTAATTGGCTTTAGAACTTTTATGGTAGATACTATGGACTATAGTGGAGACTCTTGCAAAGAACAGGAGATGATCAAGGAAGTTTGTTGTCCCCAAAAATTATGGTAAATAATAACCTTCTCTAAAATTTTAGTTGAAATTTTGGAGATCTATCATGGCTACCAGTGGTTGTACCATGTAGAGGAGGTCTCACTGGTTCTAGGAAAATTGGTTTCACAATTTTCTAAGCTTCCTACAGGGAGAAACTGATTTTACAAGTTTGGGGAAATTTCTGAAATTGATTTTGTATTTTTCTCAAATTTTTAACTACATAGAGATTTGGAACACTGATCAACCCAGTAATTGAAGTCCAATGAACTTGAAATCTTTACTAGAAATCAAGTGTATTAATAATAGTGTTCTGACCAAAATTTGGAATTTTCCAATTAACAGAACATGAGTAATTAATTTCCGAAACAGTTAGATCAATGGAATTAATTATAAACATTATGGGATTTTCATGTCCAATAAATTGCATTACCGCAAAGTAGAGATTGAGGTGAGTCTACCAGAATTTATTTGGAAATTTTTGAGCAATTCTACAAGGAGTTATGGATTTTCCAAGTTGGGGCAAAATCTGGAATAAAATTCCAATTGGAAATTATTTGAATAAAGTGTTGGGCCCACGTATTTGAAATGGGCCAATCAGGTTGAAGCCGCACGGGGGGCCATAGATTCAACCCGCGTTGCTGCACGGGATCCTTGCTCCGCAGATGATACGCGCGCTCGCACGTGTCACTGACACGTGGGGCCTGTTGTCTTCGTCTTCCTCACGACGCGCCGCTCGGCCACAGCGGCGCTGCGCCGGCGAGCTCGCCGCGACGGCTGCGTCGACCTCCACTCACCTCGGCACTGACCGCCAAACCATAAAATCGACCGCACAACACGATGGTGAGGTCCAATCGCGGCGGCGACGGCCGGAGATGGCGGTGCGACGATGGCAGTGGAGCTAGGGTTTCGGCTATCATCAGAATCGCATGGGGATGGCACAAAAGGCTCAGGAAAAAGCTAGAAACATTCCTGGGAGCATGAGGATGATGATTTTGATGTCAGGATGGGGTGATATCGCCGGCAAAGTCGACTTCAACGATGGACCGACGGGGTTCTATTGGCGGTGGAGAAAACTTGAATATCTCAAGCTTCATTCGATGGCGTGTACTGATTTTTGGCAGGGGTGTGCTAGGAGGTACTGAATATAATCCTTAACTGTATTGAAGAATAATTACATGTAGAAACGAAATTAAACCGAGAAGTGAGCTAGTTCAATGGCAACGGCCGAAAGAAAGACTGGAAGATATTGCTCGATACTAAATGAAAAGAGGCACGGCTTTGACTGTGAGAAAGAGCTCGGGATGGCGATCCTTTTTGCTGTTGAGGTTGAGTCGTGGCAACTCTTGTTGAGGACTGGTGACGGTGGAGCAGAGGCGACGTTCATCCTCAACTTCGATGGTGTCTGCGGAACTCCAAACTACGGCCAACACAATGAGCAAAACGCTAAGCGAGTTGGCGTAGATGATAGAGCACAAACTTGGTGCCAACTTTGCTGTTTGCATTGAAGGAAAATAAAGCGAGGAGAAAGCGATCACCGGGGAGGAAGAGAAAGCGGCTAGAATGGCGACGGCGGGGCGAAGCTGAGACGGAGCTCGACGGCCAGGGGACGGGTATTTATAGGACAAGGGGGGTGGTGGTGTTTAGGCCACACAGCTGCCTGCTTGCATGCCATGTCGTGGTGGCGAGCGCTCCCGGCGTCGATCGGCGGGGACAGCCGTATACAAAGCACATCCGTCGGTTCAACCGAGTGTGTGAGGCTGACAGCGGGTCCCACCGCTCCTTATCCTCTTCCCTTCTCTGCAACTTCAATTCTCTTACGAAACTTGATCCAAAAATTCTAGATTTTTGTGGGGAGGCTCAAATAAATATCTGAAACTTGATTCTGAAATTCGAGATCGAATTGGAACAAGTTTCATTTAAATTTAAAATTTGAATTTGAAATTGAATGAAATTCAATGGGGCCACGGAATTACATAGCAAATGAGTTTCAAAGATTGTGAAACTTGGGGAATAAGTCAAGCAAGTCACGCTGACCATGATGGTGTGTTCAAATCTTGATGTTCAAATGAGTAGAACAGAATTCAAAATTTGAACTCTAAATATGGATTGAATTTGCTAAGCGTCTCAAATAAAATAGCAAATGGAATTCAAAAATCTTGAAACTTGGTAGGAAGTCTATTTGGAATGTTATGAGATCATGGAAAATTTATAGCCTCAGATTTGAATATTTTGGCATGTCCTAAATGTACAGTGCTATATTCAAATTAATTTGAATATATTAGTACTGCATAGTAGTTTGCCCTAGAAATTTTTATTCGATAGCTTCCAAAATTTGTAGAAAGGTCACTTAAATTATTCTAAGGTCATTGGTGAAGTTCATTCCTCCTGTTACTAAAATTTCAGTATGAGTAAAAGAAATATTATTGATGATATAAAGTTTATGTGTACAACCATAATTGATCTTCACTATGGTTGACAACCAACTGGTACTGAACTTGATAATAAGGAAAACTAGTATTTTACAGGTAGGGAATATAGTAGGCATATTTGCAACACATAATATTGCTAAGTCAAAATAGCAAGCCTTAGGAGAAATCAATTCAAAAAAATTTGATTCAAGACTTGTGCATGTGTGATGGAATGGAGTGGATGTTGAGATGACTCCCTTTTGAGTGGACTCTCTTATTTTGTAGGGATGAAACATGGCTACTTTTCTTTTTTTTCTCATACTTATGATGTAAGCATGAATTTTCTTTTTCTTTTCTTCTTTTTCTTGTAGCCATGTCTTCTACTCCCTTTTTATGCAATAAATTTTGGAGAGAGTACTAAGCATGAATGATATGAAGTTTCTCTTTTTATTGTGGAATGGTGGTATGATGGTAATTTGCTTACTTCTAGTGTAGAAGTATAGCATGTCCAAGTGAAGTCTTGAATTCAAAAAGTAATGAATGAAATCTCACATAGGTCTATACTAGTTTAACAAAGCTCAATGTGAATACAAATAGGATATGCATAAGGTCTATGAAGGTAATGTATCATATGGCTTTGGTGGATATTTCCAATCAAATGAGGATAACTTAAATCTTTTCAGAATTTCTCCGGAAATCTAAGTTTCACTATCAAACTAGGGATAGCAGCCCTATCACTTTATCATATCTCACAACAACTTAGAATGGATTAAGCTTTTGCTACCCACAATTTCCAAATCAAGGCAAAAGCAATTTTAGCCAACGAGAGCAATATGTTGGAGAGTAGTAAGTTGTAAACTAGGGACTTAGGAAAATTAAAACAGAGCAACTATTCATCATTTCATCTATGTGAGCTCCAAGTCATTCTTACCGCACATCTTTTATTTTATTTGGAAATAAAACCTATCATATATATATATATATATATATATATATATATATATATATATATATATATATATATATATATTAGATGCAAGGTGGATGATAGGTAAGTGGAAAATAAATATGCAAAGGGGTTGATACAATTTACCTCAAGTGGGGGTCCTCCCCCAAGCTTGTTCTTCACTCACCCCCGTGTCGAGGGTTGAACCCTTGATGATGGAAGTATGTCGCGAGATCAGCTTGTTGTTGTTGTAGCATGGAGTTGAGGTTGATGAATTGAGCGTCCATGTGTTGTTGCCAGTCTAGGGTACCTTGGACATGCCCTTGGAGAGTTTTGTAGTTGTCACCCGTACTTACTTCAAGCTCCTCCATACATCTAGAGAGGTCCATCATTCCTTGGCTATAGTCACGATGACTTCTAGCCTAAGTGGAATGACATCTTCTCAAGATGTTGGAGGCAAGCTGCTAAATCTTGAAGTGGATAGGGGTGTCTCCCATGTAGCACCTGTCCATCCATGCTAAGACGGACCCTCGGTCTCATACGATGGAGGTTGAGTCCATCCGGGTGCATCACCCGTTGGGTTCTCATCCTCTTCGTACTCATGGACCGTGGAGGTTGTCGAGGGAATGGCCGCTCTCCTTGTGCAGCTTCTAGTTACCCTGCAAGAGACATTACTTCTTTCGGCTTCCTCGATGGGAAGTAGGTCAATGGTTAGCCTCCGGCATTTGTACAAATGATAATCCTGGTTAGGTAACCGGATTTCATTGACAAAGCTGGGATAATAAAATATCAAAGAGCCATCTTGATCATACTTAAGGGTATGTCCTTGCACCAAATATTCTTCATCAATTAATTCTCTTTCATTTTCAATGTATTCAAATGAAGAATATTCAAGTGCTCCTACCCTAGTAGCAATACGTGTAATCAATGAGTGCATTCAATAGGCCCTACCCTTGGAATGTAGTCTAACCATTGTGTCATCATGGCAATAACTGGAGCAACTTTTATCTTTTTAATCATGGGAAATAAAAACTTTCAGCTCATCATCACACACTATCCTTACATCTCCTCTAGGGAACATAGTCATAGCCATCCATCTATGCATGAAGCGTAAAGTGGGGTTGTGCAAGTGGCTATTCCTAGGTGCACTACATCTAACCTCACAAGTTAAATCTTGCCAAAAACTTTGTTTGTTAAACTTAGGCAAATTGTCTAATTCTAGCAAACAACGTTTATGGAAGCCTAGGATTCCACATAATTCTTTCCATAGGATGTTGTATTCTTTTTGAAATAATCGAAAAGTAATACCATCAAATCCTATCTTGAGTGTGCAAAGGAATAGTATGGAGAGAAGGCGTGAACCTTTCTCCTCTATGTGAGCAAAATTTTCCCATCCTAGTGCACGCCAAATGGAAAAAAATTTGGAATCCATACCTATTTTGGAGATCAAATCCGGATCATAAGCTTTCGTATGAGAAAATTCACGATCTTGGAGGAGCTTGCGTGCTTTATCTTCAACTTCACTTTGGATGTCAAGGTCGTCGTCGTGAAGAAGTTGGTGAGGGTTGCTCCTCTCACCCATGGGGGTGTCCTCTCCTACACTCCTCCTCTGTGAACTTGGTGTAGCAACGGAAGAAGGGCATGCACTTGAGTCTCCGCTATGCCTTGAGCTTGCAGCCTCCTTCCTCTTTCCAAACAACCTTTTCATTCCTTTCATGGCCACAACAAACAAGAACACAACAAGGCAAAAACTCGAAAGAGGTGATGTTAGTGAAAACAAAACCCCGACGATTTTTCCCTTGAAGAACTTGAAAGCAAGTTGCAAATTCAATCAAAAGCAAATCATTTTGAGATGTATTTTGAGCAAGAGTGCTTCAATGAAGAGCGAGAAAAACAATTTGAGCAAGAGTGACTTTGGGGATGTATGAAATGAGGTGAAGTGTGAAGAGAAGAGCTCCTCATGGCTATCATTTATTGCAATCCCAATCGGTCACTAGGGAACCAAATATAGCGGTTGGAGGAGAGAGAGCCAAATTGGCTCTTTCCCCTAGTCGGCCGAGCAGGGGGGGTCGACCAACCTGACAGGTGGGCCCCCCTGATCTCCCTTTTGGCAGGTGGCTCCCTAACGGCTATGGAATCAACACGTAGGTGAAATACCACTTTTGCAGCTCAAAAAAATTGTTTTCCAAATGAAAATTCCTTTTTCAAAACCCAACAATATTATTTTTGTGAAAAATAAAGAAATAAAAATGATAGTTGAGAATATAAGATTCTCAACTTGCTAAGAAAATCAAATATGTAGTGGGAGAATAAAAGTAAATGGGGAAATCCAAATAAAGAGAAAATAAAAACAAAGAAAAGGATAACTACCAATTTAACCTATTGGCTAGGTCTCACCACCGTTCGATGACATGGACATTCCTCCTTCTTCATTTCTTGACATCCGGGCCCAGAGGGATTGGCTCAGACGACTTGTCTTGCTTCTTTTGAGATTCCTTCTTTGGCGTCTTGGTGGACTTGGGCCTTTGGGGAGGCCCGAACTTCTCCATCTTCTTGGGGTGTTGGCGTGGACGATAACACGGGTTTTCCGCATAGATCAATGTCCTCATGAATGCAATGAGCGGGTCCACCTTTGGGGGTGTGATTTCGACCTCTTGAATGTGTTTAACATTTGGCCCATACTTGATACGGATCATAGAGCATTGCTCCAACTTTGGACGAAAGATAAACTTCTCTTCCTTGCCATTGATATGGAAGTGGATTTCTCCAGCTCCCACATCTATGCAAGCCTTCGCGGTGCTTAGGGACGGGCACCCAATAATGAGCGTTGTATACTTCTCAACCTCCATGTCGAGCACCACGAAATCCATCGGTATGAAGCAGTTCCGAATTTTCACCGGGACATCTTCGGCAATACCCGTCGGATAACGGACTGAAGAATCAACTAGTATTGGTGTTGGAGTAAGCTCTATGAAGTTCAACACCTGGCCACCCATGCCAAGACGGGCCTTCGGTCTCATACGAAGGAGGTTGAGTCCATCCGAGTGCGTTACTGTAAGACCTATGTGTGCTGAATACATTGGCTTGTAGTGAATACACTTGGCTTTGATGATAAAAGTTTTTAATATCACCAAAACACCTTTTTATCAAGGTCCGACTCTAGCTCCGAGCTACAGCAAGGTCCGACGATAGGTCCGGCTTGCTTTGGGTAGCTCCGGTTACGTTTGATGCTAGGTCCGACTTCTTGGTAAGGTCCGACCAGCTTTGGTTAGCTCCGGTGAGCTTTATCTTTAGCTCCGGCATATATTTGATAGCTCCGGCATATTTTCGTTAGCTCCGGGATGCTAAGCTTCGACGTACTTTGTCTAGCTCCGGGTTTTGGGTTGACTAGTTCCGACTAGTTTTGATAAGCTCCGGATCCAGGATCTACTAGTTTTGATAAGCTCCGGATCCAGGATCTACTAGTTTTGGTAAGCTCCGGCGCTAGGTTCTACTAGCTCTTGTTAGCTCCGGCTCAAGCTCCGGGTTGCTCTGGCAAGGTCCGGAACTTGACCGCAGTGTTTCTGCTTAGCTCCGGCTCAAGCTCTGGGTTGCTCTGGCAAGGTCCGGAACTTGACCGAAGTGCTTCTGCTTTTCATTTGCAATGTTTTGTACTTGCTTTACATGATTGGAAAGATTGCTTAGTATTCATTTGCTAAGTTTTTGGTGCGTTTTGGTTGAATACGGTTGATATCGTTTCTACTGTGTTTTTGCAACATGCTTATGTGAGGTTCTCACGTAAGGTGTTGTGTTCGGAACTAACTTGAGTCAAGTCGAGGACTTGGGCTCGTATGGATTGTTTGTTTGTTCATGTGCAGGTGTTGCTTGAGTTCAAGTCATGGCTGGTGACAGGATCCATTGGACTAGTCTCAGGAGGAGATGAGGTTCCAACAACCAAGTTTGGGAGGAACTGTGGTTGAGCGGGTCAGGAGGTCGCACAGGATGATTGAATCAAGGACAGTGCATATGAAGGTCGAAGGAAGGTGTTCGCACGTATGCATGAGGTGCATGACGTGGCAATATGCTTCTAGAGACGGATTATGGAAGGAAGATCTGATCGGAAGGATCAGATCGTATCGGATGAAGACTTAGGCTGCTAGCTGAGTCGGTTATGGCTCGGTATGGAAATATCGAGTTGGTTATGTTAGGATTTCGTGTGTGTCACGAATTTGAGTTGTTTAGGAATGTGGGATACGTTCCTAAGATGTTTGGAAGTCTTAAGATTGCTTCTATCTGCGTATAGAAGAATCTTGAGCAGTTATGGAAAGTTAGGATTCGTGATCTGAGTAGGATTGGAGTCCTAGTTTTATTGGGTTGGCCTAAGGGCTGATTATATAAGCAAGGGAAGGCCAAAGCTCGACATGCACGACTTTGGGGCTGTTCCTCTTGTGTTCTATTGAATAAAATTCATAGTTTGAAGGAACTTTTGTGCCTTGTTCGTTCGACTTGTTTCAGACAAGTTTTACTCGTCGAGTTTCTGGACAACACTACCTTTCGTCGGTGGTTTTATCATAACTCGAGTTTTTCTGATCCAATTGATGTGATTCTTTTTGGGTTGTCTTCACAACTTGATTGTCTATCATATGTCAAAATTTCACGGTCATTGGATTTGTGGTTTTTGATCTACACGAGTTTCTTTGCAGCACTCCAGAAACTGTTTTTCTCGGTAGGTCAGATTGACCAGTGTTTGATCTTTTGATCATAACTTGAGTTGTTCTCGACGGATTTGAGTAATTCTTTTTGTGTTGTCTTCGTGACTCGATTCTCTCTGATATATATCACCTTTTTCACGGTGAAAAACGTTTAGATTAGTCTCATACACGATTTCTTTAACAGATCGTTTTTCTATTGAAGGGATTAGGGTTTTATTGTTTCCGCTGCGTAAGATTTTTAAATCTACCATTCACCCCCCCTCTGGTAGCTTTTCACGTGCTCTTCGATCCTACAATTGGTATCAGAGCCACGGTGCTTTCATCTTTGTGATTTGCACGTGTTTTTGACTAATCATCATGGAGAAGTACTCCGTCAAACCTTGTGTGTTTGCTGGTATTGATTTTCAGGTTTGGAAGGCACGCATGGAGGCTTTTATCCAGGCACAAGGCTTTGCAATATGGGAGAAGGTGTATAAGCCTTATGAAGTGCCACCCAATGATCAAGTCACGGCCACGAACCTCCGGGACGTCGACAACAACAACAAAGCCCGAAACTTGATCATCCAAGGACTCACTCAAAGCGACTTTGATCGTGTCGCGCACCTCCGATCAGCATACGACGTTTGGAGAGCTCTCTGTGATTATCATGAAGGCTCCAACACAATCAAGGAGGTAAAACAAGATATGTTCAAGAAAGAATATATGCGTTTTGAGATGCAACCAGGTGAGTCGATCGATGACCTCTTTGCTCGTTTCAATAAAATTCTCAGCAACTTACGTAGTGTCAATGTAAATTTTTCTGATGCTGAGAATGCTAGACAACTTCTTAGTGCATTAGACATGACAATTTGGGAGATGAAAGTAACATCTATTCGTGAATCAACTGTCATGAGTTCTCTTACATTAGATGTACTTTATTCTAAACTAAAAACTCATGAAATTGACATCCTAGCACGTAAGAACCCAAACAAGTCTATTGCATTTGTCTCACAACATGATATGTCTAGCTCCGGCCAATCATCATCCTGCAATACTCTTGCTTTGTTGTCCTCACTAACCCTGGAGCAGATTGAAGAAATTCCAGAAGAGGAGTTGGCACTCATCTCTACTAGATTCTCAAAAGCATTGCAAAATGTGAGAACTAGAAGGAGAGGAAGCTCCGGACCTCAACGCTGTTTTGAATGTGGTAAAACAGGACACTTTCGTACAGAATGCCCTAACCTTTCAGGTCCGACCACCCGGGAAGAAAAACAAAGCAAGATCCGGACCTCCTCTGGAAATTCCAACAAGAAGAAGAAAGGTACCATAGGACGCAAGATGATCAACAGCTTCATCACCGCGCTTCAAGAGCTCAGTTCAAGTGATGTAGACTTTGAAAGTGATGAAGATAATGATGATCTGGCCAACTTATGCTTCATGGCGGGCAAAGCAAGATCAAGATCAAGTCAGGAGGAAGCAGAACACAACAGTGACGATGATGAGGTATGTTCTACCTGCAATGAAATGTGTGATGCTATTTCTCGTGCAACTATTATTGTCAAGAAAAAGGACAAAAAGCTTAGGGATAGTGCTGCTAAAATTGAATCACTAGAATCTAAAATTAACCGTTTAAAAACATTGATTCCTAGTGATGATGCATGTCCCTCATGTGACTTAATCTATGAACAATTGTCCACATTAAGAAGTGCACACTCCTCCACTCTAGATAAACTTGATGAAGAAATTAAAAAGAACAAAGAGCTTGCTGCACTTAATGATAAAAACTTGAAAGATGCTAGCTGTTCTACAATTGACTTGCATTGTTCTGCATGTGAAAATCTTGATAAGAAACTGCAAGATGCTATGAATGAAATTTCTATGTTGAACAATGCTTTACGTTCTCATGAAGTTAAATTTTGTTCCAATTGCAAACTAAAAGGAAAAACTTCATGTGAAAACTGCCTAGACTTGTCCAAGAAACTTGATGACATGAATAGGACACTAGGTCGGTTTTGTAATGGGGATAAGAATCTAAACTTGCTGCTGAATTCTTCCAAGTCTAGCAAAGATAAAACTAGTTTAGGTTTTGATTCTCATGTTCATGCTAAGGCACATCCACCTAAAATTGTAATGTCATTAGGAAGTGGTTTGATTCAAACAGTTCCTAAACAAAAAGAAGTGGTTTTCAAATCTGCAGGAGTGTTGCCTCATTCGGTTTCAAATAAAAATATTGCTTGCTCATCTAGACATGAACACAAAGTTAAATTTAATTGTACCTTTTGTGGTAGAGATGGTCATGTCATAGATTTTTGTTATAGACTAGCTAAACAACAGAAAAAGGAAAGAAAAATTGCTAGATCTTATAACTTTCATGCAATTAGAAAAACACAACCTGCTTTAGTGAGTCAGAAATTTGAGAAGGTAGCTTCCAGACCTTCTGGTAAGAAATCCGCAAAAGCAGCTCCGATAGTTCCGATAGCTCCAAGAGCTACCGGATCTTCTGTTGTTCCCTCTGGAGCTTCAGTTTTTGCCTCCGGACCTTCTGCTTTTACCTCCGGAGCTACCGGTTTTCACTCTAAACAAGTAACAACTTCTAAATCAACTGTTAAGAAAAGAAAACCTCAATCTTTGACTCATAAACCTGTTGTTTTATCTCAGCATTCGCGTGTTTTTCCTGGTGCACGTCACGTGACTCAGTACTGGATTCCTAAATGCCTTTTGACTAACCCCAGTATTGAGTCATCGGCGTATTGTGCTTCTATGTAGGTTACACGCTTGAGGAAGGAGAATATTTGGATTGTGGATTCAGGTTGCTCACGCCACATGACCGGTAACAAAGATTGGTTCTCCTCCCTCACCTTTGTGTCACGTGTAGAGAATGTTACTTTTGCCGATAATTCTTCAACTCCTATAATTGCTAAGGGTTCGGTTAGAGTAAATGATCACTACACTTTGAAGGATGTGGCACTTGTCAAAAATTTGAAATATAACTTGCTTTCTGTTTCACAATTGCTAGATGAAAATCTAGAAATTACTTTCAATAAAAACTGCTGCAAAGTTGTAGATTCAAATAGTGAGCTTATTTTTAACATGTCTCGGTTTGGAAGAGTTTTTAAAGCTGATTTTGATATGTCTTCTTCTAAGCATAGGTGTCTAGTTGCTAATGATTCAAAGGACTTATATTTTTGGCATCGTAGACTTGGTCACGTAGGCTTTGATCACCTAACGCGTGTTAGTGCTCTTGATCGCATACGTGGGCTGCCTAAGCTTAAAGGGGACAAAGAAATTGTGTGCTCTTCTTGTAGACATGCTAAGATGGTTGCAGGTTCACATACTCCTCTCACAATGATCATGACAACTGAACCATGTCAACTTTTGCATCTTGACACCGTAGGACCTTCACGTGTTCAATCCTTCGGAGGTAAATGGTATGCTCTTGTTATTGTTGATGATTATTCTAGATATTCTTGGGTGTATTTTATGGCGTCTAAGAATGAAGTCTTTAGTCACTTTAGAACTTTATTTCTTAGATTATCAATTGATCACCCAGAATCATTAAAAGCAATTAGAAGTGATAATGGAACTGAATTTAAAAATCAATTCTTTGATCACTTTTGTGCTGAAAATAGAATAGATCATCAATTTTCTTCACCATATGTACCTCAACAAAACGGTGTTGTAGAAAGAAAGAACAGAACCCTAGTTGAGATGGCTAGGACTATGCTTGATGAATATCAAACCCCTAGGAAATTTTGGGCTGATGCATTAGCAACCGCTTGTTATGTCTCAAATCGTGTTTTCTTGCGTGCTAAGCTAGGTAAAACACCATATGAGCTCCGGTTTGGACATAGGCCTAGTGTTACACACTTTCGGGTCTTTGGTTGCAAATGCTTTGTTAAGAAACATGGTAATCTTGATAAATTTGAACCTAGATCCAATGATGGCTTGTTTCTTGGTTATCCATCTCATACTAGAGGCTACCGTGTGCTTTTACTTGACACTAACAAAATTGTGGAGACTTGTGAAGTGTCTTTTGATGAAGCTAGCCCAGGTACTAGCTCCGGTGTTGCAGGACCAGATTCATACTCTCAGGGGGAGGGTATTTTCGAAAATGAAGAAGAGCCGGTGATACTGCCTGGTAGTTCCGAAGTTGACACGTGTCCAGCTCCGGACATTGAACAAGCTCCGGCTGTCACCTCTGCTGGTCCTGATCGTTCACAAATCACAAGCTCATCAATCTACAATGAACCTAATGAAAAAGAAGCTTGTGAGACATCTGTTCCCTTACGTTTTTACAAAGATCATCCCCCACAACAGATGATTGGAAGCTTGCATGAACGAGTCACACGGTCCAGGTTTTGCGATCCAAACTCTCATGCTCATCCTGCTTTTGTTGCTTCTTTTGAACCCAAAGATATATCACACGCACTCACTAATGAATCTTGGATTATTGCCATGCAAGAAGAGTTAGAAAATTTTGAAAGAAATAATGTTTGGAAACTTGTACCTCCACCTCAAGGCCACACTTTAATTGGAACTAAATGGGTATATAAAAATAAACAAAGTGAGGATGGGGTTGTGATTAGGAATAAGGCTAGGTTGGTTGCTCAAGGTTTCACTCAAGTTGAAGGTTTAGATTTTGATGAAACTTTTGCTCCTGTCGCTAGATTAGAAGCCATAAGAATTTTGTTAGCTTTCGCAGCATCTAAAGGTTTTAAGCTATATCAAATGGATGTTAAAAGTGCTTTTCTTAATGGCTACATAGATGAGGAGGTTTATGTCAAACAACCACCAGGTTTTGAAAATCCAGATTTTCCTAATCATGTTTACAAACTGTCCAAAGCCTTATATGGTCTCAAACAAGCCCCTAGAGCATGGTATGATAGGTTAAAAACATTCTTACTTGAAAAGGGGTTTACAATGGGAAAGGCTGATAAAACTCTTTTTGTGCTTAAACATGGCAATGACTCATTATTCGTTCAAGTGTATGTGGATGATATTATCTTTGGTTGTGCTTCTCATGATCTTGTGTCCAAGTTTTCAGCAATGATGAGTTCCGAATTTGAAATGAGTATGATGGGTGAACTCACTTACTTTTTGGGGCTGCAAATCAAGCAAACCAAGGAGGGTACCTTTGTGCATCAAACAAAGTATACCAAAGATCTCCTAAGGAGCTTCAACATGGACAAAAGCAAGCCTCTTCGGACACCAATGGGAACAGCAACAACACTTGAACTTGATGAAGATGGTGAATCCGTGGATCAAAAAGAATATAGAAGTATGATCGGATCACTTTTGTACCTTACAGCATCAAGACCGGACATACAATTCAGCGTATGTCTTTGTGCACGGTTTCAAGCTTCCCCACGTGTTTCACATCGTCAAGCCGTCAAAAGGATTCTCAGGTACTTACATGGAACTCAAGAATTTGGCATTTTTCTTCCTTCTTCCTCAATCGTTTCTTTGAAAGCTTTTTCGGATGCTGATTTTGGGGGTTGTAGGATTGATAGGAAAAGTACTTCCGGTGCTTGTCATTTTCTTGGTAATTCTCTTGTTGCTTGGTCCTCTAGAAAACAAAGTTCAGTTGCACAATCCATAGCCGAATCTGAGTATGTAGCTGCTGCTAGTGCTTGTTCACAAATTCTTTGGATTGTTCAAACACTTAAGGACTATGGGGTTGATCTAGATAGTGTTCCACTGTTCTGTGATAACACTAGTGCTATTTGCATTGCTAAAAACCCCGTGCAACATTTTAGAACTAAGCACATTGACATTAGGTATCACTTTCTCCGTGATAATGTTGAAAAAGGAAACATTGTGCTTCACCATGTAGATACCGAACAACAATTGGCTGACATTTTTACAAAACCTTTGGATTTCACTCGTTTTTGTTACATTCGTAGTGAAATAGGGGTTATGCATCCTCATGGCTTAAATTGAGGGGGAGTTTTTGAAACTTAGGAAGTCTATGTGTGAATCTGAAATTAAAATAATATGAGCATATTATTTCATACATATATGACTTTGTGATTCCTTTTACATGCTGAAAGTTCTTACTACATTACTCGTGTTATACTTTTTGTAGTTTTTGCCATGTCTAGTAATTGGAATAATTACTTACACTAAATCTGGTCATGGTCGAACTTTCTTGCTGTTTTGAACTTATTGCATGCTCACAAATGCTTTTAATCATTAAGAATTTATCAAGTAATCAACTCACATGTTGAGTTTTTATGAACAAATATAAATTGAGAAAAGATCAAGAGAATATACATGCATCGCACTTCTTCTTTCGAGATGGCTTGTCATTGCACTTAGATATGAACTTGGAAGAAGTTGTGTATGACTAAAACCATGTCCTTAAGCTTTTGATTGTCAAATGACATAGGCTTGGCTTGGTTGGTTAGAATAAGGCAGATGAGCATATAATCTCTTGCAAATATCATATTATCTAAATTTATGCTTTGAAAAATAATAAAATGCAGCAACAAATGTCATGCTTTCAGGTTTTGAAATAGTTGAGTTTGTGAGATCATGACCTGCTAAAATTGAAAATCACACTTGCTTTCTAGCATGGCTTACACTACATTATGTATCTCATTGATGTGATAGTGTAAGTTACTTGATAGTATGACTTGGGTGAGCTTTGTTTATATGTATATGTTATAATATGCTCATAACAACTAAAGAAGGAGAGATAATTTGTTTATATCTCATAACAATTAAAATTTCTCTTTTACCTTGCTGAATACATTGTCAAAGGGGGAGAGATTAATCACACATTCAAAAAGGAAGAGATAAGCATGAAGAGAATATGTGCATAAGGAAAGTTAATAAAGGGGGAGAGATAATATGGGATATTTTTTTCCTTCTCATTTTATTTTTTATTTAAACAAAAAGGGGAGAAATTGTTTTCAAAACTTTTATTTGAATAAGCCAATGTTCGGAATTTTAAATGGTGTTGCCAATGCATTCATCAAGGGGGAGATTGTAAGACCTATGTGTGCTGAATACATTGGCTTGTAGTGAATACACTTGGCTTTGATGATAAAAGTTTTTAATATCACCAAAACACCTTTTTATCAAGGTCCGACTCTAGCTCCGAGCTACAGCAAGGTCCGACGATAGGTCCGGCTTGCTTTGGGTAGCTCCGGTTACGTTTGATGCTAGGTCCGACTTCTTGGTAAGGTCCGACCAGCTTTGGTTAGCTCCGGTGAGCTTTATCTTTAGCTCTGGCATATATTTGATAGCTCCGGCATATTTTCGTTAGCTCCGGGATGCTAAGCTTCGACGTACTTTGTCTAGCTCCGGGTTTTGGGTTGACTAGTTCCGACTAGTTTTGATAAGCTCCGGATCCAGGATCTACTAGTTTTGATAAGCTCCGGATCCATGATCTACTAGTTTTGGTAAGCTCCGGCGCTAGGTTCTACTAGCTCTTGTTAGCTCCGGCTCAAGCTCCGGGTTGCTCTAGCAAGGTCCGGAACTTGACCGCAGTGTTTCTGCTTAGCTCCGGCTCAAGCTCTGGGTTGCTCTGGCAAGGTCCGGAACTTGACCGAAGTGCTTCTGCTTTTCATTTGCAATGTTTTCTACTTGCTTTACATGATTGGAAAGATTGCTTAGTATTCATTTGCTAAGTTTTTGGTGCGTTTTGGTTGAATACGGTTGATATCGTTTCTACTGTGTTTTTGCAACATGCTTATGTGAGGTTCTCACGTAAGGTGTTGTGTTCGGAACTAACTTGAGTCAAGTCGAGGACTTGGGCTCGTATGGATTGTTTGTTTGTTCATGTGCAGGTGTTGCTTGAGTTCAAGTCATGGCTGGTGACAGGATCCATTGGACTAGTCTCAGGAGGAGATGAGGTTCCAACAACCAAGTTTGGGAGGAACTGTGGTTGAGCGGGTCAGGAGGTCGCACAGGATGATTGAATCAAGAACAGTGAATATGAAGGTCGAAGGAAGGTGTTCGCACGTATGCATGAGGTGCATGACGTGGCAATATTCTTCTAGAGACGGATTATGGAAGGAAGATCTGATCGGAAGGATCAGATCGTATCGGATGAAGACTTAGGCTGCTAGCTGAGTCGGTTATGGCTCGGTATGGAAATATCGAGTTGGTTATGTTAGGATTTCGTGTGTGTCACGAATTTGAGTTGTTTAGGAATGTGGGATACGTTCCTAAGATGTTTGGAAGTCTTAAGATTGCTTCTATCTGCGTATAGAAGAATCTTGAGCAGTTATGGAAAGTTAGGATTCGTGATCTGAGTAGGATTGGAGTCCTAGTTTTATTGGGTTGGCCTAAGGGCTGGTTATATAAGCAAGGGAAGGCCAAAGCTCGACATGCACGACTTTGGGGCTGTTCCTCTTGTGTTCTATTGAATAAAATTCATAGTTTGAAGGAACTTTTGTGCCTTGTTCGTCCGACTTGTTTCAGACAAGTTTTACTCGTCGAGTTTCTGGACAACACTACCTTTCGTCGGTGGTTTTATCATAACTCGAGTTTTTCTGATCCAATTGATGTGATTCTTTTTGGGTTGTCTTCACAACTTGATTGTCTATCATCTGTCAAAATTTCACGGTCATTGGATTTGTGGTTTTTGATCTACACGAGTTTCTTTGCAGCACTCCAGAAACTGTTTTTCTCGGGTAGGTCAGATTGACCAGTGTTTGATCTTTTGATCATAACTTGAGTTGTTCTCGACGGATTTGAGTAATTCTTTTTGTGTTGTCTTCGTGACTTGATTCTCTCTGATATATATCACCTTTTTCACGGTGAAAAACGTTTAGATTAGTCTCATACACGATTTCTTTAACAGATCGTTTTTCTACTGAAGGGATTAGGGTTTTATTGTTTCCGCTGCGTAAGATTTTTAAATCTACCATTCACCCCCCCTCTGGTAGCTTTTCACGTGCTCTTCGATCCTACAGTTACCCGTCGGGTTCTCTTCCTCTTCGTACTCATGGACCGTGGAGATTGTCGGGGGCATGGCCGCTCTCCTTGTGTGGCTTCTAGTTACTCTGCCAGAGACATTACTTCTTCTGGCTTCCTTGATGGGAAGTAGGTCAATGGTTAGCCTCTGTCATTTGTACAAATGAAAATCCGGGTTAGGTAACCGAATTTCATTGACAAAGTCGGGATAATAAAATATCAAAGAGCCATCTTGATCATGCTTAAGGGTATGTCCTTTCACTAAATAATCTTCATCAATTATTTCTCTTTCATTTTCAATGTACTCAAATGAAGAATACTCTAGTGCTCCTACCCTAGTAGCAATACAGGTAATAAATGAGGTACATTCAATTGGCCCTACCCATGTAATGTAATCTAACCATTGTGTCATCATGTCAATAACTGGAGAAACTTTTATCTTTTTAATCATGGCAAATAAAACTTTCAGCTCATCATCACACACTATCTTTACATCTCCTCTAGGGAACATAGTCATAGCCACCCATATATGCATGAAGCGTAAAGTGGGGTTGTGCAAGGGGCTATTCCTAGGTGCACTACATCTGACCTCACTAGTTAAATCTTGCCAAAAACTTTGTTTGTTAAACTTAGGCAAAGTGTCTAAATCTAGCAAACAACATTTATGGAAGCCTAGGATTTCACTTAATTCTTTCCATAGGATGTTGTATTCTTTTTGAAATAATCTAAAAGTAATACCATCAAATCCTATTTTGAGTGTGCAAAGCAATTGTATGGAGAGAAGGCATGAACCTTTCTCCTCTATGTGAGCAAAATTTTGCCGTCCTAGTGCATGCCAAATGGAGAAGAATTTGGAATTCATACCTATTTTGGAGATCAAATCCGGATCATAAGCTTTCATATGAGAAAATTCACGATCTCGGAGGAGCTTGTGTGCTTGATCTTCAACTTCACTTTGGATGTCGAGGTCGTCGTCGTGAAGAAGTTGGTGTGGGTTGCTCCTCTCACCCATGGGAGTGTCCTCTCCTACACTCCGCATCTGTGAACTTGGTGTAGCAACGGAAGAGGGCGCGTGCACTTGAGTCTTCACCGTGGCTTGAGCTTGCAGCCTCCTTCCTCTTTCCAAACAACCTTTTCATTCCTTTCATGACCACAACAAGAAAGAACACAACAAGGCAAAAACTCGAAAGAGGTGATGTTAGTAAAAACAAAACCCCGACAAATTTTCCCTTGAAGAACTTGAAAGCAAATTGCAAATGCAAACAAAAGCAAATCTTTTCAGGTTGGGTTTTGAGCAAGAGTGCTTCAATGAAGAGCAAGAAAAACAACTTGAGCAAGAGTGATTTTGGGGATGTATAATATGAGGTGAAGTGTGAGGAGAAGAGATCCTCACGGCCACCTTTTATAGTGTGCAATCCCCAACGGTCACTAGGGACCCAAATGTAGCCGTTGGAGGAGGGAGAGCCAAAATGACTCTTTCCCCTAGTCGGCCGAGAAGGGAGGTCGGCCAACCTGATAGGTGGGCTCCCCTGTTCTCCCTTTTGTAGGTGGCTCCCCAACGGCTATGGAATCAGCACGTTGGCGAAATACCACTTTTGTAGCTCGAAAAATTGTTTTCCAAATAAAAATTCCTTTTTTCAAAATCCAATTATTTTCCTATTGTTAAAAAAATGATAGTTGAGAATAAGATTCTCAACTTGCTAAGAAAATCAAATATGCAGTGGAAGAATCAAACTAAATGGGGAAATCCAAATAAAGAGAAAAGAGAAACAAGGAAAAGGATAACTACCAACTTAACCTATTGGCTAGGTCTCACCACCGTCCGATGAGATGGACATTCCTCCTTTTTCATTTCTTGACATCCGACCTCAGAGGGATGGGCTCGGAGCCTTGTCTTGCTTCTTCCGCCAATCCTTCTTTGGTAGCTTGGTGGACTTGGGCCTTTGGGGAGGCCCAGACTTCTCCGTCTTCTTGGGGTGTCAGCGTGGACGATAAGACTGGTTTTCCGCATAGATCAATTTTCTCATGAATGCATTGAGCGGGTCCACCTTTGGAGGTGTGATTTTGACCTCTTGAATGTGTTTAACATTTGGCCCATACTTGATACGGATCATGCAGCATTGCTCCAACTTTGGGCGAAAGTTAAACTTCTCCTCCTTTCCATTGATATGGAAGTGGATTTCTCCAGCTCCCACATCTATGCGAGCCTTCGCGGTGCTTAGATATGGACACCCAAGAATGAGTGGCGTATCCTTCTCGACCTCCATGTCGAGCACCACGAAATCCACAGGTATGAAGCAGTTCCGGATTTTCATCGGGACATCTTTAGCAATACCCGCCGGATAACGGACTAAGGAATCAGCCAGTTGGAGCTCCATTGGTGTTGGAGTAAGTTTCGTGAAGTTCATCTGGTCGAAAACCACCATGGGCATCACACTCACGCTTGCTCTAAAGTCACAAAGGACCTTGTCAAAGTGGTGTGCCCCAACTGAGCATGAGATTGAAGGATATCTGGGTCCTTCAGCCAGTTGCCTCCTTGTAGAGAAATCATGTTGGCACTTTCCACGGGGGGTTCGGGTTGTCTTGGCATCTTGCCATTCTCTATTGGAGGAACAACAGCTGCCAGTTGAACTAACCGAGTTTCCAACGTCTTGTTGAAACTCAATCGATTCTTGAAGGCTGAGGATGGTCCTTCAATCTTTGCATTAATGCTCTCTAGGGTCTTGTCATTAGCCGATAGCTTCTTGGATAGAGCATCATTGATCTTTAGCTGGCTAATGGTAAGTTCTCTCAAGTTTGGCTGATTTCCATTGTTGCTATTTTTGTTGTATTGAAAGTCGCCTAGAGGGGGGGTATTAATAGGCAATAATATATGAAATGACTTAATCAAACGAGATTAAACTCCTGTGGCCGGACTAGTCTGGAGAGGGCCGGACTAGTCCGCTCAGCACATGATGAAAACTTTAAAACTTGGTTTCGACAAGTTATTTGCAGAATTTAAGTTCAACCAAGATGTAAACAATGTATGATAACTTAGTACAACTAAGATTTGAAGATTTAAGCACTTAAATCACAAGATGTTAACAAAGATCAAAAGTGAACGGCAAGATGAACAATATGAACCCTAATAGCAATACTAGTGATCACGAAAGGTAAAAAACAAGTGAGACAAGATTTATCCCATGGTTCAGCTCCACGAAGAATCCTACATCCACGTTGAGAATTCCACACAAGGATCGGGTCTCACTTGACCCTTCTCTCACGAAGGCACCACGATGGCCGACTTGGTTTCCACTATATCAATAGGTAATCACCAAGTTTTATGGGGCTGCTCACAAGTTGAGGCTCCCACAAATCAATAAAATGAGAAGCACATGAAGCTCAACTCACACAATCCACAAAGCACAATCAAAATGTGCAAAAAGATCAAACCGAGAGCCCAAGCGCGATGATCTTCCTTCACTCTCCTCCCGAAATCCTAATCTCTTCTAGATTTGGTCTTAGAGGGCTAGTAGGATGAGTAGAAGGCTTTGGAAGGCTTTTGGTCACTTGTGGTGGTGCTAGAGTTCAAGACATGTTCAAATGAGGCTGGGGTACCCTTTTTATAGGGGTCTCAAGCCCCTTCTGCTGACCTCAGCAGAAGGGCGGACTAGTCCAGCCACTGGCCCTGGACTAGTCTGACCCTATGGGACCACTGACCTCTGGTCAGGTCCCGACAACTGCCACACTGCGCGACGATCGTCACACTACCCGCCAAATTTCCAAATTCAAACGGTCACTAAACAACGGACTAGTCCGGTCTAAAATGGACTAGTCTGAAGTAGGACATAAGGGTTTTGTCCGGCTCAAAACGGACTCATTTGTGTAGGCCCGGAGTAGTCCGACCCTCTAGGGTTTCTCTTGGTTAATCTCACTAAGTCTCAAATGGACTAGTCCGTACCCAAACGGATAAGTCCTAACTATTCCAGAGAGCTTTGGTCCGTCCAAAAATGGACAAGTCTGGTCTTCTGGGACTTAGCTCCAAATTCACTAAGAAACACTCCAGAGATGTTTGGTCTGTCTCAAAACGAACTGGTGTGCCTGGCCAGACTAGTCCGACCCTGAGGCCCGGACTAGTCCGATCTCCTAGGGTTTTTCCTCATTTTGGCTTCTCACTTAGGTGTTTCTCTAAACCACCACTTTGAGCCCTTTAGAATTATCTCAATGCACATGATACATCCACCCTTTCACATGACACGACTCATATAAGCTCAACTTCATAGAAACCCTAATTTCTACTCTAGAGCCTTTGACGCCCGTTATGCCCTTTTCCTTTTTGAAGAGTTTCATCTCATTTCAATCATTGTACCTATGCTTAGGATCAACTTAGCTCATTAGACTCTTAATTGTCGCCATAAATCATCCAAAACCCACGAGAATGCCTAGATGCACTTTCAATCTCCCCCTTTTTGGTGATTGATGACAACACATTGAGACTTCGACAAAAAGATAATAATTTGTTTTCATAACATGTATTTGTATGAGTGACTCCCCCTCAATGTATGCATCATGAGAAAGAGTGATTTGAGAGAGTTATCATACGTATACATGTTATGGTGGGGTGCCTAGGTGATGTGCTCATAAATTGTAATAAGACAACAAATATGCAAGATAAACATGTAACTCAAGCATAACATCACAATTGATATGAATTAAGTCTTACAACAATTTAAATGAGAGTTTTAGACATAAAAACATAAGTCCATCTTGGATCAATCTATCTCTCCCTCAAGTAACTAAGTAGAGCTCTCAATCTCTCCCCCTCAATCTCTCCCCCTATCTAAGTGTCGCATCCACCAATCTCTCCCCCTTCTCTAAGATCCACATCCACTAATCTCTCCCCCTTTGGAATAAAGACACCAAAAAGGAAAATAAGAAAGGGAGGGCCCTTAGGTATAATCGTCATCATCATCGGTGTCGTCGTCGTCGTCTCCGCCCATGTGCCCATTATCGTTCTCCGCGGCCTCCGGATCAATATGGGCATCATCATCGGACGGGGCCGTGGTGGAAGTACCATCTTCACCAAATTGAGCGAGCTCCTCGGCGGTGAACTCCGGGAAATAAGTGAGCTCACCATCACTCTCCTCGGCGAGAGACATAGGGATATCCAGCTTGTCGCACATCGCCTTGAGATACTTCTTGTTGCGACGCTCCATGCGACGTTGTCGAATTTCCGTCTTTTGGCAATAGGAGAAAAGAGCTTTGAAACACTTGAAGAATCCACTCCCGCATTGTGATGAAGGTGGAGGTGGCGGAGGAGATGGCACAAAGCAAGAGGAAGAAGCTGGAGGATCCGCATTCTTCCTCCTAGGGGCAGCAGGCTCCGGAGGAGGGATTTGAGGTCGAAGCCTCCGGTGAATGATATCTTTCTTGAAGTTGAGTCTAGAGACCTTCTCGATCATGTACATGATGTAAGGAGCATATCCACATGATCGGTTTGGAGTATGGGAGATGTTGAAGATGTCATCGAAGATGTAGTCAACCACATTGAAGTGTACATCTCCATCAATGAGGACCATCAAGTGCCTCAAATTTCCTTGAATTATCCCCACATCTCCATCCTTGGGGGAAATGGTCTTCCGGATACCCTGTTGAGGACACTGTAGAAGGGCTTGATGTTCCTGATGTGCCTGGCCTCAAAGGATACATGGCTAGGATACATGTACTCCAGGGTATCGCGATCAATTGGCCTCAAGTTTGAGATAATGATTTCATTGTCCAATTGATCCTCTAAGTCAAGCAGCTGAGCAAACTCCCAGTAGGTGGTGGAGTATTGCTCTCCATGGGTCATCCAGGTGACCATCATGTCCCCATCGGTGTGGAAGTAGATAGTGGAATAGAACTGAGTAATTACTTCCACATTCCAGTCATACTGAAAGGCCATGAACTTCTTTAGACCATGACGCTCGACGGCCTCAATCATGACATTGAAGGCCATGTGATCCTTCTGAGCCATGTAGTCCCAGTCAATCCACTGAGCATCGATGACTGGGGTTTGCTTGGACATGTAGACAGTCTGGTAATAATCACAGTAGAAGTCACACCAGAATCGGGGATCCATTGTGCTCCTCTCCCTTTGATAGACGTTGATCTTCCTTAGCTTGCACGCCTTCTCAGCCCCTTTGCCTTTGAAGATGTTGGCATTGAAGGCAGCTGCACGGTTTGGGTTCCGTGCAGGGGAGGACATCCTCAAGGGGCCTATGGGCCGAGAAGCACCCTTCTTATCCTTGCTTGCAGGCTTCTTGGCTACAATCACCCTCTTCTTGGGTGCAACATCGACTAGGGCCTTTCCCTTATCCTTGGAGTCCTCGCCTCCTACGTTCTAGCTTGACCCCCCAATGTCACAAGTCTCTTTTTCCTTGGGGCTGCCTCGGCAGCAGCAGAGTTGTGGGCTTCTCGCTGCGTCTTCTTCGCTTTCCTTGATTCAAAGTAGGCAGCAACCATTTCCTGATCCTCGCATATCTGGCGGTAAAGAGCTTGCCTTCCCGCTTCGGCTTCGGAGTCGGAAAGTGGAACATACTTGGAAACCAACATGGTTGCTGATAAGAGAAGCAAGGGAATGTGTATGAGTCCAAGGAGTCAATACATAGTGGTAGAATTCACAGAATTGATCAAGTTTAGGGTTTTTTTTCTGTGTAATCCGGACTTGTCCGCCCAGGGGCCGGACTAGTCTGTACACAACCGGACTTGACCGCCCTGAAGCCAGACTAGTTCGGTTCACATAGCAAGAACCCTAATCTAGAGAAATTTTGTGAAAACTACGGATCCAACCACAAAAATGGAGGTACATGATCACAATGATGTGCACAACAACATTTGTGAATAAGTTTCGATCAATAGACCCAAAAGAATTGAATTTGAATGATTTTGGGGTTAGGTCAAGAATACCTCTTCAAATCTTCAAATCGATGAAATGTGGATGAAGAGTCGGCCTCCAATGCTTGGGGAATAGTTCCTTAGCACCTTAGGGCTTCAATCCATGGATTGGAGTTGCGATTTGTTGGTGGGAATCAAAAATCGCCGTTTGGGGGCCGGTTTTCGAGCGTTTTTGGAGAGAGAGAGTGTTTGAGTGGAAGCAAAGAGGTCGAGGTCTCCCTGGGGAGTATAAGTCCCCAAGGGTCAGACTAGTCCGATAAGGGACCCGGACTTGTCCAGCCAGCGGACTGGGTCCGGACAACTCTGAGCCACCGGACTGGTTCGGTCAAAGGGCGGACCAATCCGGTCCTAAAGCTGAAAACTCCTATATATTGAGTTTTCAGTGGAGATTTGATCCTTTTGGACTATATTTCACAAAAGATCTTTGCAAACATGATCAGTAAGCAGTCAATAATCAAACTATGACCATGGTTCACAAGGATTCAATAATTTCAAAATAATTTGCAAAAAATTAAGGAGGATGAATTTTACACAAGCATGTGTGAATTTTGAATATGACAATCAGATGTGCAAGATTCAAGCCACATTTTGAGAATCCAAGATATTAAGCTCACTCCTAAGTTCACAAAATCTTTTCTCATCTAAGGGTTTGGTAAATATATCGGCCAACTGTTTGTCGGTTCTCACATGTGAAATTGCAATGTCTCCTTTGATGGAGTGATCTCTCAAAAAATGGTGTCGAATATCAATGTGTTTGATCCTTGAGTGTTCAACTGGATTATGGGCTATTTTGATGGCACTCTCATTGTAACATAGGAGGGGAATATGGCACTCTCATTGTCACATAGGAGGGGAATATGGCACAAGTTAATGCCATAGTCCCTAAGAGTTTGTCGCATCCAAAGAAGTTGTGCACAACAACTTCCAGCGGCAACATACTCCGCTTTGGGTGTGGAAAGAGCAATGGAGTTCTATTTCTTTGAGGACCAAGACACTAGAGATCTACCAAGAAATTGGCAAGTTCCCGATGTACTCTTCCTATCAACTTTGCACCCCGCATAGTCTGCATCGGAATATCCAATGAGGTTAAACTTGGATCCTTTGGGGTACCAAAGTCCTAGGCTTGGTGTGTGAACCAAATATCTAAGAATTCACTTAACGGCGGTCAAATGAAACACCTTAGGAGCAGCTTGAAATCTAGCACACATACACACACTAAGCATGATATCAGGCCGAAATGCACATAAGTAAAGCAATGAGCCTATCATGGAATGATATACCTTTTGGTCCACACCTGGACTATATTCATTGAGATCGAGATGCCCATAGGTTGTCATGGGAGTCTTTATGGGTTCGGCCTTGTCCATGTCAAACTTCTTGAGTATATCTTGTGTGTACTTGGTTTGACTAATGAACGTGCCTTCCTTGAGTTGCTTCACTTGAAAACCTAGGAAGAACTTCAACTCCCCCATCATGGACATCTCAAATATTTCTATCATTATATTAGAAAACTCATCACAAAAAGCTTTGTTAGTAGAACCAAATATAATGTCATCAACATATATTTGGCAAACAAACAAATCATCATTGAAGTGCTTAGTGAATAAGGTGTAATCCACCTTCCCAATTTTGAAACCATTTTGAGTTAGAAAATCTCTAAGGCACTCATACCAAGCTCTAGGAGCTTTTTTGAGTCCATAGAGAGCCTTACGCAATTTGTACACATGGTTTGGGAATTCTTCATCTTCAAATCCGGGGGGTTGCTCCACATACACCTCTTCCTTGATTGGACCATTGAGGAATGCGCTCTTGACGTCCTTCAACTTGTGAACAACCTTTCGCCACAAGTCGTGTCTTATTCCTTGTAACCACCCTGTGCTCATCTTGTTTGTTGCGGAACACCCATTTGGTGCCTACAACATTCGCATTAGGCCTCTTCACAAGCTCCCATACTTGGTTTCTTTCGAATTTGTTGAGCTCTTCTTGCGTGGGCATCACCCAATTCGGATCTCGTAGTTCTTCTTCAACCTTGTGGGGCTCCAAGAAAGAAACAAAAGAATAATGTTCACAAAAGTTTGCAACACGAGATCGAGTAGTTAGCCCCTTGGAGATGTCTCCAAGTATATTGTCAACGGGATGGTCCCGTTGGACGCTTTGATGCACTCTTGGGTGAGGCGCTTGAGGTCTTGAGTCATCATCTTGGTCTTCCTCATCCTCATTGTCTCCCCCTTGATTGATGCCTGCATTTTCATCTTCTTGGAGCGCATCTTGGGGGACTTGATCTTGATCATTTGAGGAGGAGCTTGCTTGATGTGTAGGATGGTCACTTGCATCTTGAGGTTGTTCTTGTGGTCGTATATCTCCAAGTGACATCCTTCCTATCACCACTTGTGGAGCTTCTTCTTGATCTAGCACATGACAATCAACTTGCTCCACTTGGGAGCCATTAGTCTCATCAAACACTACGTCACGTGCTACTTCAACAATTCCAGAGGATTTGTTAAAGACACGATAGGCGTAAGTGTTTGAGTCATAACCAAGCAAGAAACCTTCATCGGACTTAGAAGCGAACTTTGAAGTCCTAGGCTTCTTGTTAATAATATAGCATTTGCTCCCAAAAACACAAAAGTAGGAAATGTTTGGCTTGTTACTGGTTAAGAGCTCATAAGACATCTTCTTAAGTATGCGGTGAAGATACAACCGGTTTATGGCATGGCAAGCGGTGTTGACCGCTTCCGCCCAAAACCGGTCTGACGTCTTGTATTCATCAAGCATGGTTCTTGACATCTCAATTAGAGTTCTATTCTTTCTTTCGGCCAGCCCATTTTGTTGAGGGGAGTAGGGGGCCGAGAACTCATGGTTGATGCCTTCCTCATCCAAAAAGTCTTCAACTTGAGTGTTCTTGAATTCGGTGTCGTTGTCACTCCTTATGGTCTTTATACTTAAGGAGAACTCATTTTGAGCTCTCTTCAAGTACCTCTTGAGGACACCTTGAGTATCACTCTTATCATGCAAAAAGAATACCCAAGTGAAACGTGAAAAATCATCAACAATAACAAGACCATATTTGTTACCGCTAATACTTATGTAGGCAATTGGACCAAAAATATCCATGTGTAGAAGCTCCAATTGTCTTGATGTTGTCATAATATTCTTGAATGGATGTGGTGCTCCAACTTGTTTTCCGGCTTGACATGCGCTACATGGTTTATCCTTTTCAAACACAACATTCTTTAGACCACGGATGTGCTCGCCCTTAAGGAGTTTTTGCAAATTCCTCATCCCAACATGGGCTAGCCTTCTATGCCACAACCATCCCATGTTAGTTTTTGCAATTAAGCATGTATCAAGTTGGGCTTTATCCACGAAGAAATCCACAAGATAGAGCTTTCCCTTGAGTACATCCTTAAAGGCAATGGAACCATTGCTTCTCCTTGTGACGGTCACACCCTCATCAGTGAATAAACAATTATAACCTTTGTCACATAGTTATGATATGGACAAGAGATTATAATCAAGTGAATCAACATATAAAACACTTGAAAGAGTGTGATTAGGGGACATAGCAATTTTACCGATGCCAAGGATTTTTCCTTGGCTATTGTACCCAAAATAGATTCCTTCACTTGGATCTTCATTTAGCTCATACTCCACAAACATCTTCCTCTCTCCGGTCATATGATTAGTGCACCCGCTATCAAGAACCCATTTGGTTCCATCGGAGGAGTATGCTTTAAGTACCCAAGCGGTGTTGGGTCCTTTGATGTTAGTAAAGAGGCACTTGGGCACCCACACACAAGGTTTGGGACTCTTGCGGTGTGGCCCAACATACCTAGCATAGGCCTTTCCAAACTTGTTCCTCAATAAAACATATGATGCATCGAAATCATGGAACAATGGATGATGTTCTTTCTTAGGCATTTTGGGCGAAGTAGCAATGTTCTTCCCTTTATTGTTGTATGAGCCTCCTTTGACAAAAACAATCAAGTCTTTGCCATTCTTGGGAGTTTTTGCGTTTCACCTCATCTCCCTAGAATAACCAAGACCATCCTTGACAAGGGGATGTCTTGTGTTGGTATATGCACTACGTGCATATGCCACCTTCTCCTCGTCAAAGATACCACCCTTTGGTGCTTGATTGGTTTGTGCCAACTTAAGCTCATCTTTAAGCTTTATGATTAAGTTTGAGCATTTACAAGGTTGAGATGCTTCGGATTTAATATTTATAGAAGATGAGCTTGTAGAGGAAGAAGGTGCATTGACCTTGAGAGACTTCACTTGTGTGTCAAGGATCTTGTTAGCTTGTGTCAAACTAACAAGTTCATCCTTGAGCGCAATTGTAGTGTTCTCAAGGTTTGAGCAAGTTTCCTTGCTCAAAGCGAGTTCACGCTCAAATGCCTTGCTTCTTTCTCTTTCAAGCTCCAAGAGCTCCTCAACCTCTTGACATCTCTCCTTTTGTTGGATGAGCATGTCCTATTGACGGTTGATGAGCTCTTCCTTCTCAAATATTTCCTCCATCGACAATCTCAATCTTTTCAAAGTACTTTTACTCATGTCCTTAAGCATATGTTCATTTTCACTACTACTATCAAAATCATCATGAGAAGAAGTTGAAGAAGAGATTTAGATTCAACCTTATTTCTTCCCTCCTTGGCCATGAGACATGTTGGCCTTGAAGTCTCCAAGTTGGGGAAGAGCTTGTTTTCCGTAGTTGTCTTCTTCATAGCAATGGTTGCTATCTTATCTTCTTCATCGGAGGAGGATTTCTCATTTGAATCCCACTCCTTTCCGAGGTGGGCATGTCCAGATTGCTTCTTCTTCTTGAAGTACTTCTTCTCTTTAGACTTGCCCTCCTTCTTCTTCTTGTTTTCTTCATGTGGGCAGTCCACAATGAAGTGGCCATACTCTCCACAATTGTGGCAAACCCTCTTTGATCTTGTCTTGGGCTTGTCTTTGCTCTTTCTTTCATTTTGGTAGCTCCCCCGCCTCCTTCTAAACATCCTCTTAAAGTTGTTGATAAAGATAGCCTCTTCCTCATCGGTATCGAGATTCTCTTCATCGCTCTCTTCCTTTTCTTGTGATCTTGAGGATGTTGCCTTGAATGCGACATCCCTTTTCGTGGAGGAGGAAAGCTTTTGTAGATCGTTGTAGAACATCGCTTCTTGCTCCATCATATCATGGTTGATGATCCTTCCAAGCACTTCTTCGGGAGTAATCTTATGAAACTCCGGACTTTCGCAAATTAGTGAGCAAAGAGTGACATTTCGAGGCATGAATGCTCGAATCATCCTCTTTACCACCTCATGGGCGGTCCACCGGGTGCTTCCATAAGAACGACTCTTGTTGATGAGAGTCTTGAGACGGTCATACATGTCTTGGGGGGGCTCACCATCCATGATGGTAAACCTCCCAAGCTCTTCTTCAATCATCTTGATCTTCGCCTCCCTAATGACGCGGTTGCCTTCATACGCCGTCTTGAGGGTATCCCATATCTCCTTGGCAACCTCCAACCCTTCTCGCTCTCTTTTTCTCCGCCTTTGGTCAGCCTGGTCACCTTCGCACACACCTTTCTTTCCTTCCACTTCTTGTCTGGGCCACTTCAGTTATTCATAATAGAAGAATCATGATGCTTTCATACGAGTCCACAATGCGGTTGAACTCCTCTCGAGTCAATGAGAAGGTAATCACTCCAATGGCTTGAGCAGTGCAATGGAGAAGATGGCTTGTTCCAGAGTGATGTCTTCCTCATTTTTCGGAAGATGAACACCTGTCATAACAATCTGCCACAAGCTAGGGTTTAAGGAAATGAGGTGCATCTTCATATTATGCTTCCACATAGAGTAATCATTTCCATCAAATTGAGGAGGTTTGCCAATGGGAATAGACAAATAATGATTGCTCACGGTAAGTTGCTCATAATTGTAAGGATATCGGGAGTAGTCTTGTGAACTAATCCCATTGTCGATGTTGATTGCGGCAATTGGCTTGATCTCCTTCTTGGGCACATTCAGCTTCACGAAGTCATGCCTTGAGCATCCGAACTTCTTCGTCATCGTTTGGATCATCTTGAAGAACATCGATGTTCTTCGTCTTGGTGTCATCGATGACCACCAGAACTTCGTTGTCACCCCTTCTGTCCATTTCTTCTCCGAGTTGTTAGACTCTTCCGGAAAAGTCTGCTCTGATACCAATTGAAAGTCGCCTAGAAGGGTGTGAATAGGCAATAATACTTGAAATGACTTAATCAAACGAGATTAAACTCCTAAGGCCAGACTAGTCTGGACAGGGCCGGACTAGTCCGCTCAGCACAGGGTGAAAACTTAAAAACTTGGTTTCAACAAGTTATTTGCGGAATTTAAGTTCAACCAAGATGTAAAATGTAGGGATCGAATGCCCAAAAGGGGGGGGTGAATTGGGCTTCTTTTCTAAAATCAAAGCAATAAAACTTAATTACTAAAAAGCCCAATTCCCTATGCAAACAACCTATGCATTCAAGTGAATAGTAACTTTGCGGTATAAGAAATGCATAAGTGTAAGGGGAGAGGAAGAAAGCGCAAACTCCCGAGGAGACACGAGCACACGGAGATTTATCCCGTGGTTCGGCAAGATCGTCAAGATCTTCCTACATCCACGTTGTGGCACCCACCAAAGGGTATAGCCACTCCCAAGTCACCGAGACCAGGGATCTTCACTATACTTCTCCGTTTGCCAACCTCGGCAAGGTGGAGCTCAAGCCTTGTACAAGTTGGATCTTCCGGGCTTCCACAACCGTCTTGGCAAGCTCCGGAAGGCTCTCTCCAATACAATCACCAAGGGATACTCCCTTACAGCTCGCACTACACTAGATATTCCAATCACCAAGAATGGAAGCACACAAGCACTATCTCTAGCAAGTTCTAGCCTATCTCTTGGTGTGTAAGTGGTGTAGATGATCTAGAAGTGTTAGCTCAACGTCTTGAATGCTTGAGAATGTGTAGAGTAGCTCTGGTTGTCAAGACTTGTCGAATAGACTGGTTGAAGGGGTATAAATAGCCAGCCTCCACAAAATAGCCGTTGGAAAAGTAGGCTGACATCACTGTTCTGCGAACACCGGATGATCCGATGCTCCCCCTTCAGTTATCATCGGTCAAATCCAAATTAGCTGATGTCACTGTGTCAGGTATGACCATTGTTAGACCGATGTTACCCTTGTCTTCTCATCGGATGATCCGATGGCACTTCATCCAGAATTAGTTCAGAATTGATGCTTACTGGAGTGATCGACCGATGTGTTCATAGTTGTACATCGGATGGTCCGGTGTTACACTTGGTCCAGGGAGATTGCTTACTGTATTGATGGACCGATGTAACATTCCCTTCATCATCGGATGATCCGGTGAGTACTTAGTTCTGAGGTCTTCTTCTTCTGCTGAACCAACTCGACCGATGTGTTGTTTTCTGGAAACATCGGTTGATCCGGTGAGTTGATTTTGTTTGCTTCGAGTTGTTCTAAGTGATTCTTTTGGAATTTGCTCGATTGACCTCTTAGGCATTGGTTGAAAATATTCTTCTGATGATTATCAAGCATTGAGTGCTGTCAATTTTGGTTGAATAATTTTGACATGTGAGCTTTTACTTCTAATCTTCATAAACATTGATTGATCTCATAGAATGATTGTTTAGGGGTCTCCAATTATATCCAATGAGCAGTAGATGATATTCATATAGATTTCATTTGAGTGTGATGAGTGATATGGGAGACCTTGCATCCACAAATTCATTAGTAAAATCCAATGGTTGTCATTAATCACCGAAGCCATACCTCATGGGGGCCTAGATGCTTTCAATCTCCCCCTTTTGGTGATTGATGACAACACAACAAGTAAAGCATAATAGTAATGAATTTGACAATATGATACTCAAGAAGATATGCAATGAGTACAAGATATGGCACATTAAACTTGAAGACTCAAAAGATATTAATAACTTGAAATCTTAACGATCAATAACATATGAGAGAATTAAGAGTCACAAGAATACTCAATGAAAAGCAAAGAAGTAGCAAATCATCAAATTACAAAAGGACTCCAAAAAGATAGACTCCCCCTACAGCTAGGACTCCCCTTGAGGCTAAGCTAGACTCCCCCTGACTCTTCTCCCCCTTTGGCATCAAGACACCAAAAAGGAAGCTGAGTGCCTAAGGATCCTGAGCGCTCGGAGCGATGATGAACTGGTCACCGTCAGGGGTGCTATCGTCAGAGCTGCTGCCTGCTGCTGCTGAGGCTGGAGTAGCGGTGATGGGAGCTGTAGGAGCCGATGTCGGTGCCTGCTGAGACTGGACTGCGGGAAGAGGGGCACTGACAACGGATGCCGGCGTCTGCTGGAAAAGCGTCGTAGCCGGCAAGGGAGAGTGGATAGGAGCACCTCGAGAAAGCAGTGGGGACATGCTGATCGACGGGATCGGCGTAGTCGGCACTAGCACTGAAGCTGGTGCCAGAACAGGAAGACCTGGAGCAAGGCTTGGAAGCTGCGACGGCAGGGCAATCCCGGTCTGCGTGTAGAGGTTGGTGATCAACCCCAGGATGCCCATCATCGCCTGCTGTGTCTGCTGCTGCTGGTCGAGAGAGCGCTGCTGCATCTGATCAATCAGCCTAGTGAGCCTGTCAGTGTCCTCTCGCGTCTCGCGGGCGATCTGTCGTTGCATCTCCTGCTGCTGCTGCTGGAGCTCCAAGAGACGCGCAGCCTGCTCAGCTCGGGCCTGCTCAGCTGCAAGCCAGTCCAGGCACTGCTGCTCAACCATCTGCTGGAGTAGGGAGGTAAGCTCAGATGGCTGAGAGACCTGTGCCTCTGACACCGGAGGTGGAGTAGGAGGTGGCACAGTCGAGCCTCTAGCCTCCGCATCATGCTACCTGGGTGAGGGAGGAAGTGGGAAGTACTCCTCGACACTGTCGCTGGTGTCACTCTCGGACCAAATATGTTGTAGGTCCTCACCCTGAGCCTCTGCCTGTGCTAGTCTCTCGTCTTCCTTCTCCAGGTCTGACCAGTCTTCCATTGAGAGACGGGCACAGACCTGACGCTCAATTGGACGGCCAAGGCGGCGGTCTCTAGGAGCTGGAGCACGGTAGTGGCTAAACTGTGTGATGCTCTCATCGGTGAGACTGTCACGCACGGCGGACCCCTCTGGAGCTACCATGCAGAGCAAGTAACTGATCCAGTGACCAAATACGAGCTGCCTCATCATGCCAACTCCATCAGTGATTACGTCCTCCATCTCACATATGAGGATGTCCACAATGTCGAACTCCATCCCGTTCATGATGTAGAACAGGAGAGTCTGCTGCAGGCTGGTGAACCCCTCAAGGTATCTGGACCTCGACAGAAGTGTGCGGCACAAGGTAAGGTGCACAGTGCACACAGCTGGAGTGAGTAGTGCTGGTACCCTCGGCTGGTCTGGAGAGAAAGGCTGAGCAAACAGTGAGCGTATCTCCTCAAGTGGTGGTGCCACTCCTCCAGTGAGCGGCCTCCTCGGTGGGTCAGCCTGTCCATACACCCTATCGTGCAAGCAAGTGTCATGGAGGTCCAGTCCTAGCAGCTGTCCCAAAGTCTGCCCGGTCAAGTGATGATGCTGGCCCATGAACATGAAATCAATAGATCTCCGGCCCTCAGAGACGTAGAGTGTGGCATAGAATACTCGGACCCAATCCTCCACGTAGGCACTCCTATTGTAAGACATCAACTCCACTAGCCCTCTATACCTCTCAAAGTAAGGGCGAACCTCTGTCCCTGCAACAAGTGCAAGCTGATCCCAATCCAGGAAATTATGCTGGAAGAGCTTATGGCCCCGACGCCTGTAAGTCTTGTACAGTGACGCCTGTGTCAATGTCCAAAAGCGGCTGTCCACGAGTGACTCTCTGGGATGTAGGAACCACTCCTCAAGTAAAATGCTCCACCTGAGCTTCCTGAGCTGCTTGGCCTTCATCTTCCTGTAGTCTGTCAGTCGGACATCCTCACCAACATGAACATTGGTGTCCATCTGATAGACGGCTCTCTGGGCCGCCCTATCCTCTCGAAGGTCAGCAGCTGACGGTCTCGGTCCCGGGGCTGCAGCTGGGTTACCCCGCGGGTCCTAGCTGAGCGCCGGCAAACAAGTGGCACTTCGGGCTCCTCTTCTTCCTCGGACTCCTCTGGAACGGGAGGCTACCTCTGACGGGCCTCGCGGATCCTCAACGATCCTCCCCGGCCACGCTCTCGCTCCTTAGCAGCGCGAGCGGCCATTAGGGCTTTCTTTGCCTCCTTCGACAACTTCTGCTTTTTGGCGGCCGACTCCTCGATAGCCTTGCCCTTTCACTCCTTGTCACGGCCCATGACGACGACGAGGATGAGCACGCGGGACAAGCGAGCTCGGGGATGGCGACGCAAAAGTCGTCGCAGCCGGGAACCCTAGCAGTGAAGCGACAGCGACCAAAAGGGGGGAAGCACCACGGCGGTGCCTAGAACGGCGGTTGTGCTTGGGGCGGCGGCGGTGGTGCGTGGGAGGCGACGACAGTGCTATGTGGGCGGACGGCGGCGGCGCTGTGTGGGCGTACGGAGGCGGCGGAGGCGGCGCTGCGTGGGCGCGAGGTCGCCGTGTGGCAGCGGCCAGAGTGGCGGAGGCCGGAGGGCGGCGGTGGCCGGAGGTCGGCGGCAGGGCGAGGGAGCGGCGGCGGAGCAGCGTCGAGCGGCGGAGTCGGGGAGAGAGAAAGGGAGGTGGAACGGCGCGCTAAATAGGTGGGGCCCGAACCCTAGCTCAAATTTTAACACCGGATGAACTGACGTTAGATGATAGGAGCATCGGTCGAATGGTACAGTAAGGGCATTCCAAAAGTGCCATCGACACCAGATGATCCGACGATGAAAGGATAAGCATCGGTTGAATGTGGCACAATTCCAGAATTATGAACATCGGATGCACTGATGTTTCTCAAAATGAACTCGTCGGTTGATTTGACTTTCTGACTGAGTTGACCCTTGGCATTCGAACACAAACTGATTCGATGAGCTTCTGGCCTATGCATCGGATAATCCGATGACTACAAAACAGCAACATCCCATATATGTCCTTTGACTCAAGCAAACAAACACGAAGAAACACATGTCTTAGGACTTTTTGGGGAACCCCTTACCCCTCAAAAATACTAATTGCCAATAACTAGGCTAAGCCCTAAAGCAAATAGAACACCGAAGAAAATAGGGAATAAATCCAAATAAAATGTAAGGCCCATGCTTTGTGAGCTAGAGGATGAAGACTTCTATCTCTTTAAAGCATGTTCCTTTAGGCATTAACGCACCTAATATTTTGTTCTTTCCACGTCATATGAGTTGAGATATTGCATTTCAAACAAGTCTCTTTCTCATGAAGTGGGTTCCCCTTTGTGACAATCTACCGTATGCAATGCCAAATAATTTATAATGCAAGAAATTTAAATATGAGTGCAAGTCTATATGGCAGGCATCATGCAAGACATAAATTAAATCTATCTTGCCAAATTTGAACCTTTCAAAGGCTTCTTCAGGGAGAGCTACTCTCCAAGTCTTGGGGAAACCCAAAAGAACCTCCATCCCAAGCTAACCCTTGCTCACCCCTATCCTTTGAAAGTTATACAAGACCTATATGAGATGCATTCTTACATGATCATGGCAATTTACATGACATTTGATGCATCTAGCACATTTAATTCACTTCTTAGTCTAAAAAAAGTTTTCTCATCAAGTGGTTTAGTGAAGATATCCGCCAATTGTTCTTCGGACCTAACACATCGCAAGGAGATGTCTCCCTTAGCTTCATGGTCCCTTAAGAAATGATGACGAATATCAATGTGCTTAGTGCGGGAGTGTTGAACGGGGTTTTTAGCTATCTTAACCGCACTTTCATTGTCACAAAGGAGAGGCTCACAACCAAGTTTAATACCAAAGTCCAAAAGGGTTTGCTTCATATAAAGAATTTGGGCACAACATGCACCGGCCGCAATATATTCCGCTTCCGCCGAGGACAAAGCGACGGAATTTTGCTTCTTGCTAGACCAAGATACTAGGGAACGCCCAAGCAAGTGGCACCCACCGGAGGTACTCTTGCGATCCACACGGCATCCGACAAAGTCCAGATCCGAGTAACCCAAGAGATGGAATTTTGCACCTTTAGGGTACCACAAGCCCACACTAGGGGTATTCTTAAGATACCGAAGTATCCTAAAGACCACCTTTCGATGCGATTCTTTAGGTGCCGCTTGAAAGCGAGCACACAAGCATACACTAAACATGATATCGGGCCTAGATGCGGTAAGATAAAGCAATGAACCAATCATAGAATGGTAGTTAGATTGATCAATAGGTTTACCATCCTTATTCGCGTCGAGATGACAATTTGTTGCCATTGGAGTGCATCTTGAGCTACAATCTCCCATCTCAAATTTCTTCAAGAGATCCTTGGTATACTTCTCTTGATAGACGAAGTTCCCCTCTTGAAGTTGCTTGATTTGAAATCCAAGGAAGAAGTTGAGCTCTCCAATCATTGACATCTTGAATTACCTAGACATCATTTTGCCAAACTCATGGCTAAGAGCTTCGTTAGTTGAAACAAAAATAATATCATCAACGTAAATTTGACAAATAAATAATTCTCCGTCGATGTATTTGGTGAAGAGTGTAGTGTCCACCCTCCCGATCTTGAATCCTTGCATGATCAAGAAATCCCGTAGTTGTTCATACCACGCCCTAGGTGCTTGCTTGAGCCCGTAGAGCGCCTTGTGCAACCTAAACACATGATTACAATTCCTCGGATCTTCAAACCCGGGAGGTTGTTCAACATAGACTAGCTCGTTAATATAACCATTAAGAAAGGCACTTTTCACATCCATTTGATAAAGCTTTATGTTATGATGTGATGCAAAGGCAAGAAGTATACGGATGGCTTCTAGCCAGGTGACCAGAGCAAATGTCTCCCCAAAGTCTAGTCCTTCAACTTGCGACAACCCCTTGGCCACAAGTCTTGCCTTGTTGCGGACCACAACGCCATTCTCATCTTGTTTGTTGCGGTACACCCACTTTGTTCCGATGATGTTCTTGTCCTTTGGTCGCTCCTCCAACACCCAAACTTCATTGCGGATGAAGTTGTTGAGTTCTTCTTGCATGTCCATCACCCAATTTGGATCTTGGAGTGCTTCCTCAATGTGAGTGGGTTCTACACATGAAACAAACAAGTAGTGCTCACAAAACGAAGCGAAATGGCGAGAACGCGTACTTACTCCCCTTGACGGACTTCCGATAATTTGGTCCATCGGATGCGCCTTGGAGATGCGTCCATGCCTCATAAGTGGTTGTGAAGCACTTGGCGGTGGTGATGCGTGTTGCTCTTCTTGTGGTTGGAATTGATCATGGACTTCTTCTTCTTCTTGATGTTGTGTGGCTTGTGAATCTTGAGTCGGCAATGGATCATCCTTCTCTTCTTCATCAACTTGAGGCGCCATAGATGTGTTGATGTTGGAACTTGAAGCTCCCCCTTGACCATGGCTCTCCTCAACTTTAGGCTTGATGTCTCCAATGGTCATGTTCTTCATAGATTCTCGTAGAGGCTCATCATCTATTTCATCATGACCAAAACTCTCCTCTTGGGAGCCATTAGTTTCATCAAACTCAACATCACAACTTTCCTCAACTAAACCGGAGGTTTGGTTGAATACTCGATATGCTTTTGATTTTGATGCATAACCAAGAAATATACCAACATCACATCTTCTTTCAAACTTACCGAGCCTTTTCTTGCGGTAGATGTAGCACTTGCACCCGAAGACTCGGAAATAGGAGATGTTGGGCTTTCTCCCAATGAGAAGTTCGTATGGGGTCTTTTGAAGTAGTCGATGTAGGTAGACCCTATTTGCGGCATGACACGCTGTGTTGATTGCTTCGGCCCAAAACTTCTCGGACGTGCCATAGTCATCAAGCATTGCTCGCACAAGAGTGATGAGAGTCTTGTTCTTCCTTTCAACAACACCATTTTGTTGAGGAGTGTATGTGGCCGAAAACTCATGCTTCACGCCTTCACGGTCACACCACTCCCCAATGTTGTAGTTCTTGAATTCGGTGTCGTTGTCACTCCGGACCTTGATGATGGGAAGTTGAAATTCCCTTTGAGCACGATTGGCGAAGGTCTTGAACACTTCCGGAGTTTCACTCTTGTCACCTAGAAACAAAGTCCAAGCATAGCAGAGTAGTTATCAACTATAACAAGACAATAGAGGTTACCGCCAAGACTTTGATATGTGGACGGTCCAAAGAGGTCCATGTGGAGTAGCTCAAGTGGCTTGGAGGTTGACACCATTGTCTTCATCGGGTGGTGTGAAGCAACTTGCTTCCTGGCTTGACAAGCGCTACAAAGCTCGTTCTTCTCCAATGTGACATCCTTCACGCCGGTCACCATCCCAAGCTTGAATGACTTCTTGAGCTTGCTCATCCCAATGTGCGCTATGCGTCGATGCCATAGCCAACCCAAACTCGTCTTAGTGAAAAGACAAGTGGTCAAGCTAGCATCCTTGTTGGAGAAGTGTACTAGGTAGAGATGTCCATGCCGAAATCCTTTGAAGATTAGTTTTTGGCTTGTTTCACTACTCACAAGAACATCATTTTTTCTAAAGGTGCACGTTAGTCCAAGATCACATAATTGTGCAATAGAGAGTAAATTAAAACTAAGTGACTTAACGTACAATATATTGGAAATAGATAAATCATTTGAAATAGCAATCTTACCTAACCCAATTACCTTCCCCTTAGAGTTATCACCAAAGGTGACTTGTTCATGATTGCCGGGGTTTTCTATGGTGGTGAACATACCATCATTGCCGGTCATATGTTGAGTGCACACGCTATCGAGTACCCAATGCTTTCCTCCAGCTTTGTAGTTCACCTACACACATGAATTCAATTTTTGACTTTAGGCACCCAAGCCAACTTAGGTCCTTGTATGTGTGATACAAGTGTTTTTGGGACCCAAAGTTGCTTGGGGAGCTTCCCCTTCATGCCCTTTATGTCCTTGCCAATGAACCTTGCCTTCACTTTGCCATCTACTTTACTCAAGAGATAATAATGATCATTGAAAGTAGACTTGTAGTTAGTAGGAAATTTTGGAGAAGGTCAGTTGGGAAGAGGACTCTCCCTTGTATGGTGACCGCTGACCTCACAATGTTGGCAGTAGGAACCAACTTCCTTGATGAAGCTTGTTCTAAGCTCTGGTGAGGGCACCTTTCCTTTGTTAGGCACCGGGAAAGATCCAAGTCCTCTCTTGTTGAAGGCCTTTGCTTGTTGGAAGAGGATTTCCTTGTGCTTGACTTCTCCTTTTGATAGTCTTGCCACACTAGTGCGGAGACTTTCAATTTCTTCTAACAAGTCCTTCTCCCTAGCATTCTCTTTCCAAGGCAAAGACTTGTGCAAGACATTAGTGGCCTGAGAAGTAATGGATACCTTATCATTAAGATTTTGTTTCTTTATATTTTTCAATTCTTGATCAAGCACTTCATAAGCAAGGTTAAGCATTTGATGCTCTTGGATTAACTCATTGTGCTTTCCCAAGAGTGCTTGGTGGGCTAAGTCAAGCTCATGATGATCTAGCTTGATTTGAGCCTTATCCTCCTCAATTTGCTTGGCATGAGATTTGAGCGTGTCATGCTCCTTAAGTATGCTTTCATACTTGTCAAGCAAATCAAGGTTAGCACTCTCAAGCTTAGCACGAGTTTCTTCAAGGGCCTTGACCTTACTCTTTTCCCTCTTAATGATAGTGTGGTATTCATTTATTAATGAAGTTAAATCATCGGGGGAAAGCTCATCATCGCTAGAGTCATCACATACCTTGGTGTTACCTTTAGCCATGAGGCACATGGGAGGTGTATGAAGAGATGAGTCATCATTGTTGGCAATGGCAAGGCCGGCCAAACTTTCTTCTTCCGCTTCACTCTCTTCATCACTTTATTCTTCGTCGGTGATCCATTCATTTGCCTCACACATGAACACCTTTTGTGGACCTTTCCTCTTCTTTGAGAAGAGTTTTGCCTTCTTGCCCTTGTCATGTTTCTTCTTCCCAAAGGATTTTGGTTTGGGCTTGTCCTCTTCATCATCCTCACTATCTTCAAGCTTGCGGTGCTTGCCCTTGTGGTTCTCTCTTCTTTTGTCCGGTTTTGGACAATCATAGGAGATGTGGCCTTGATCACCACAATTGTAGAAAATCTTGTTATCATCACTCCTTGGTAAAAAAGCTTTCTTCTTGGAATCAAAGGTGTATCCCTTCTTGGCAATTTTGGACTTCAAGCGAGAGAACTTTCTAATCATCAAAGCAAGCTCATCATCATCATCTTCACTTGATGCTTGCTCTTCTTCACTTGAGCTGGGCTCAACCACTTTCTTTTTCTTGAGACTTGTTTTCTTAGTGGCGGCCTTTAGAGCAATTGTCTTTGAAGATGATTGCTCCATCATCCCAAGTATACTCATCTCATGTGCGTGAATATCTCCAATAAGTTCCGAAACTTCAATGTGGTCAAGAGATTATTTTTGAAGCATGGAGTTGATGATGTTGTACTTTGGCTTGGGAAGGAGCATAAGAATCTTGCGGTTGATGAGTCCCTTGCCAAGAGAAGCAATGTCAAGAGCATTAATTTCCTCGATAAGCACATTCAAGCGAGAAAACATTTCATTGACATTTTCATGAGGTAGCATTTTGAACTCATCATATTTGTCTTTAAGCATATGATATTTTAGTTCTTTGACGCGAGAAGAACCCTCATGAATTTCAATCAAGCAATCCCAAATTTCACATGCTTTTTCTTTGCTAGCAATCCTTGCAAACACATCTTGGCTAATGCATTCATAAATGGCATTTCTAGCTTTAGCATCCCACTTGATTTGATCACCAACATAATTATGCTCACCAAACCCCGCATGGGTCACTTCCCATACCTCGGGAGCAATAGCCTCTAGATAAGCACGCATGCGTGCTTTCCAATAGGAAAAGTTCTTGCCCTCAAAGATAGGAACCGAACCCCCATTCTTGGCCATTTTAGCTCTCTAGCGGTGAAGCTAGAATGATCTAATGAGCAACCTTGCTTTGATACCAATTGTAAGGATCGAATGCCCAAGAGGGGGGGGGTGAATTGGGCTTATTTTCTAAAATCAAAGCAATAAAACTTAATTACTAAAAAGCCCAATTCCCTATGCAAACAACCTATGCATTCAAGTGAATAGTAACTTTGCGGTATAAGAAATGCATAAGTGTAAGGGGAGAGGAAGAAAGCGCAAACTCCCGAGGAGACAGAGGACACGGAGATTTATCCCATGGTTTGGCAAGATCGTCAAGATCTTCCTACATCCACGTTGTGGCACCCACCAAAGGGTATAGATTTCATTTGAGTGTGATGAGTGATATGGGAGACCTTGCATCCACAAATTCATTAGTAAAATCCAATGGTTGTCATTAATCACCGAAACCATACCTCATGGGGGCCTAGATGCTTTCAATCTCCCCCTTTTTGGTGATTGGTGACAACACAACAAGTAAAGCATAATAGTAATGAATTTGACAATATGATACTCAAGAAGATATGCAATGAGTACAAGATATGGCACATTAAACTTGAAGACTCAAAAGAGATTAATAACTTGAAAGCTTAACGATCAATAACATATGAGAGAATTAAGAGTCACAAGAATACTCAATGAAAAGCAAAGATGTAGCAAATCATCAAATTACAAAAGGACTCCAAAAAGATAGACTCCCCCTACATCTAGGACTCCCCTTGAGGCTAAGCTAGACTCCCCCTGACTCTTCTCCCCCTTTGGCATCAAGACACGAAAAAGGAAGCCGAGTGCCTAAGGATCCTGAGCGCTCGGAGCGATAACGAACTGGTCACCGTCGGGGGTGCTGTCGTCAGAGCTGCTGCCTGCTGCTGCTGAGGTTGGAGTAGCGGTGACGGGAGCTGTAGGAGCCGATGTCGATGCCTGCTGAGACTGGACTGCAGGAAGAGGGGCACTGACAACGGATGCCGGCGTCTGCTGGAAAAGCATCGTAGCCGGCAAGGGAGAGTGGATAGGAGCACCTGGAGCAAGCAGTGGGGACATGCTGATCAACGGGATCGGCGTAGTCGGCATTGGCGCTGAAGCTGGTGCCAGAACAGGAGGACCTGGAGCAAGGCCTGGAAGCTGCGACGGCAGGGCAATCCCGGTCTGCGTGTAGAGGTTGGTGATCAACCCCAGGATGCCCATCATAGCCTGCTGCGTCTGCTGCTGCTGGTCGAGAGAGCACTGGTGCATCTGATCAATCAGCCCAGTCAGCCTGTCAGTGTCCTCTCGCCTCTCGCGGGCGATCTGTCGTTGCATCTCCTACTGCTGCTGCTGGAGCTCCAAGATACGCGCAGCCTGCTCAGCTCGGGCATGCTCAGCTGCAAGCCAGTCCAGGCACTGCTGCTCAACCATCTGCTGGAGTAGGGAGGTAAGCTTAGATGGCTGAGAGACATGTGCCTCTGACACCGGAGGTGGAGTAGGAGGTGGCACAGTCGAGCCTCCAGCCTCCGCGTCATGCTGCCTGGGTGAGGGTGGAAGTGGGAAGTACTCCTCGACACTGTCACTGGTTTCACTCTCGGACCAAATATGTTGTAGGTCCTCACCCTGAGCCTCTGCCTGTGATAGTCTCTCGTCTTCCTTCTCCAGGTCTGACCAGTCTTCCACTGAGAGACGGGCACGGACCTGCCGCTCAACTGGACGGCCAAGGCGGCGGTCTCCAGGAGCTGGAGCACGGTAGTGGCTGAACTGTGTGATGCTCTCGTTGGTGAGACTGTCACGCACGGTGGACCCCTCTGGAGCTACCATGTAGAGCAAGTAACTGATCCAGTGACCAAATACGAGCTGCCTCATCATGCCAACTCCATCAGTGATTACGTCCTCCATCTCACATATGAGGATGTCCACAATGTCGAACTCCACCCCGTTCATGATTTAGAACAGGAGATTCTGTTGCAGGCTAGTGAACCCCTCAAGGTATCCGGACCTCGGTAGAAGTGTGCGACGCAAGGTAAGGTGCACAGTGCACGCAGCTGGAGTGAGTAGTGTTGGTACCCTCGGCTGGTCTGCAGAGAAAGGCTGGGCAAATAGTGAGCGTATCTCCTCAAGTGGTGGTGCCACTCCTACAGTGAGCGGCCTCCTCGGTGGGTCAGCCTGTCCATACACCCTCTAGTGCAGGCAAGTGTCATGGAGGTCCACTCCTAGCAGCTGTCCCAAAGTCTGCCTGGTCAAGTGATGATGCTGACCCATGAACATGAAATCAATAGATCTCCGGCCCTCAGAGATGTAGAGTGTGGCATAGAATACTCGGACCCAATCCTCCACGTAGGCACTCCTCTCGTAAGACATCAGCTCCACTAGCCCTCTATACCTCTCAAAGTAAGGGAGAACCTCTGTCCCCGCTACAAGTGCAAGTTGATCCCAATCCAGGAAATTATGTTGGAAGAGCTTATGGCCCCGACGCCTGTAAGTCTCGTACAGTGACGCCTGTGTCAAGGTCCAAAAGCGGCTGTCCACGAGTGACTCTCTGGGATGTAGGAACCACTCCTCAAGTAAAATGCTCCACCTGAGCTTCCTGAGCTGCTTGGCCTTCATCTTCCTGTAGTCTGTCAATTTTGGTTGAAAATATTCTTCTGATGATTATCAAGCATTGAGTGCTGTCAATTTTGGTTGAATAATGTTGACATGTGAGCTTTTACTTCTAATCTTCATAAACATTGATTGATCTCATAGAATTATTGTTTAGGGGTCTCCAATTATATCCAATGAGCAGTAGATGATATTCATATAGATTTCATTTGAGTGTGATGAGTGATATGGGAGACCTTACATCCACAAATTCATTAGTAAAATCCAATGGTTGTCATTAATCACCGAAACCATACCTCATGGGGGCCTAGATGCTTTCATAAACAATGTATACTAAGTTAGTAAGCTAAGATTTGAAGATTTAAGCACTTAAATCTGAAGATTTTAACAAAGATCAAAAGTGAAAGGCAAGATGAACAATATGAACCCTAATAGCAATACTAGTGATCACAAAAGGTAAAAGACAAGTGAGACAAGATTTATCCCGTGGTTCAGCTCCACGAAGAAGCCTACATCCATGTTGAGAAGTCCACACAAGGACCGGGTCTCACTTGACACTTCTCTCACCAAGCCACCACGATGGCCGGCTTGGTTTCCACTATATCAATGGGTAATCACCAAGTTTGATGGGGATGCTCACAAGTTGAGGCTTCCACAAATCAATACAATGCAGAGAACACGAAGATCAACACACACAAGCCACAAAACACAATCACAATATGCAAAGAGATCAAACCGAGATCCCAAGTGCGATGATCTTCCTTCACTCTCCTCCCCAAACCCTAATCTCTTAAAGATTTGGTCTTAGAGGGCTAGTACGATGAGTAGAAGGCTTTGGAAGGCTCTTGGTCACTTGTGGCGGCGCTAGGGTTCAAGACTTGTTCAAATGAGGTCGGGGGTCCCCTTTTTATAGGGGTCCCGATCCCCTTCTGCTGACCTCAGCAGAAGGGCGAACTAGTCCGGCCACTGGCCCCGGACTAGTCCGGCCCTATGGGACCACTGACCTCTGGTCAGGTCCCGACAACTGCCGCACTACGCAACGATCGTCACGCTACCCGCCAAATTTCAAAATTCAAACGGTCACTAAACAACGGACTAGTCTAGTCTAAAACAGACTAGTCCGAAGTAGGACAGAAGGGTTTAGTCCGGCTCAAAACTGACTCATCTGTGTAGGCCTGGACTAGTCCGGCCACAGGGGGCGGACTAGTCCGGCCCTCTAGGGTTTCTCTCGGTTAATCTCACTAAGTCTCAAACGACTAGTCCGTACCCAAATGGACAAGTCTGAACTATTCCAGAGAGCTTTGGTCCGTATAAAAATGGACAAGTACAGTCTTCTGGGACTTAGATCCAAATTCACAATGAAACACTCCAGAGACGTTTGGTCCGTCTCAAAACGGACTGGTCTGCCTGGCCGGACTAGTCCGGCCTCCTAGGGTTTTTCCTCATTTTGGCTTCTCACTTAGGTGTTTCTCTAAACCACCACTTTGATCCCCTTAGAATGATCTCAATGCACATGATACATCCACCCTTTCACATGACACGACTCATATAAGCTCAACTTCATAGGAAACCCTAATTTCTACTGTTGAGCCTTTGACGCCCGTTATGTCCTTTTCCTTTTTTGAAGAGTTTCATCTCATTTCAATCATTGTACCTGTGCTTAGGATCAACTTAGCTCATTAGACTCTTAATTGTCGTCATCAATCATCCAAAACCAACGGGAATGCCTAGATGCACTTTCATGTATCCTCCTTGAAAGAATGGGCGTGGTTGGCCCCACCCTTGACCTCCTGGACTATAGGCATTGTTGTTTCCATTGTTGGCTACATATAAGGCATCCTCTCGGGTTTCTGGGCACTCATTGCCCAAATAGCCCGTGTTGCCACAGACTTCACAAGTGATGTGAGAGTCTTAGGCATAGGCATTGCCGCACACTTCACCATTGCTTTGTCCATTAATCTTCTTCATAAAGAGGTCCAATTTAGCAGCGATCTTGTCCACTACTTTTAAGGTGTGCATGCCTCGCTGGCGGGTATGGAGACGCTTGTCGCTCCAACCCATGTTTGACACCATCTTCCCAATCAAATATTTGGCTTTGGGCACCATCAATGAGAAGAAGGAACCTCCAGCAGCATCATCAACATGGTCACGAACGGAAGGGATCAACCCGTTGTAGAAGTTTTGGATTATGAGCCAGTCATCCATCCCATGGTGTGGACAGGCTAGGATATACTCTTGCAGCCTCTCCCAAGTCTCGGGAATAGACTCCTTGACATCTTGCTAGAAACAGGAAATTCTTCCACGTAGGGCATTGATCTTTCCCAACGAGAAAAACATGGCAAGGAATGCCATAGAACATTTCTACCAAGTGTCTATAGCACTTCGGTTTGAGTAGAACCATTATTTCGCTCTCCCTAAAGAGAGAACAGGAACAACCTAAGACGTACAATATCAGGAGATACGTCCTTTATCTTAAAAGTGCTACAGATCTCAAGGAACTGTTGCAGGTGAGCACTTGCATCCTCATTAGCCTTGCCACAAAATGGGTTGGCTTGCACCATAGTGATAAGGCCAGTCTTGATTTTGAAGTTCACGTCTCTCGTGTTAACAGTGGGCCCAACAGGCACATTGTTAGCAGAGGAAGCCGAAAACTCACGAAGGGTCTTCTAGGCCATTGATGTTTCGGTTGTTGGTGCGGTTGTGCTAGCTTGCTTTGCTGCTCGAAGCTTCTGAGGGGTCACGACACGAGGTTGATCTCTCATAAGGGATTCAATATCTTCAACAAAGTTTTCCGACAAGCGGAAACCATACATATACTACCCTGTTTTCACATAAAATGTGAAAACAAAGAAGGGTCATCTTACTAAAACCTACCAGGGTCCTATACTATTCACTCAATCATGCAATACTTCGGCTGCCTTCCCTGACAACAGCGCCAGAAATGCTTGTTGATATTTCCTACGCACTACTAACAATTCATCCCTAGCATGGGTGCCAGAAATGCTTGTTGGTAGGTTTTAGTTCTCAATTGAACGTCTACAAGGGCACGAAAACTATCGCTGTAGCATTTACCCTTTGAAGAGTATTCCAAAAGCGTGTCATTTATATTTTCCCAAAGGAAGTCTAGATGGAAGTAAAACAATAATCATGTGCAAAAGCTAGGTTGGCCTAGGTAGGGTTCTAGCAAGGATGGGTTTAATGATAAGTGGAGGTAGTGTGACACACACAAGAGCATTCAATCTTAAGGGGAAAAATGAAGTAATAGAGGGATTAGGCTAAGAGTTAGGTAGAGACTCCTACTATGCTTTTAATGTACATATACATAGCCTAATTTAGTTACTAATGATTATGTCAATTATGAATTCTCATGCTAAGTGGATTAACACATCAGGCACAGGTTTGCCCCTAGCAAAACTAGGTGACTAGGGGAGCCGGGAGGAGCCTACACATGGAGTTTGACAGACAAAGATGCCAGGACCTAGTCGGCCGACTAGGGGGGGTCGGCTGACTTGGTCTTGGCCACTTTCGCGGTGTGCTTCCTCCTGGTGACTGATTGGTGGGTCCCATTGACTGATATTGGTGCTACACCATTAGACGGCCTCAGATACTTCTATTTGTCGGCCATTTGATCCATATGGTGCCATGTGGGTCGCCTGATTGGCTGGAATGATATTTTATAGGATCCATCCCCTTGTTTCACTTCATTTCTGCATAGAATACCTGCCTGCAATACTTTCTTTAAGGACAAGTGAAAATAGGTTAAATAAAAAGGTGATGTGTGCAAGAAATGACAATTTCTTCACATAATTGAGTTATACTTACGAGTGAAATTGGTGTATAACAGCCATCAACAAGGGTTAGTTATGGAAATAACTAACCCCAACCGACACCCCTTTAGGAGTCTTGATCGGAGACTCCAAGCCCAACCGACTTGGGTTGGGAGGCCCCCTAGTATGCTCCTCCCTATATAAGACAGACAAGTCATGAGTTAGGGATTAGTAGATCTAATCATGCTCAGACATCGTCAACCCTAAGCAACCCGATCTAAAGGAGAAGTACGGGGAAGGCCTCCTAACTTTAGCACTTCTTCGACGTGCATCTCCATGGCGTCATTCTCATCTACATCCCAAGGTACATCCCCAGGTATGGCTCTCCCCCTCTCTATTCTTGACTACTCATCGATTAGATTAGTACATGCTTGATCTTGCTCTCTGTTAACCACTAAAGTCGTACCCTAATATCCATTAGGGACTTAGAACACTCCTCAAAATCCAACATGTGTAGATCACATAATGATCTAGCATGCATGCTAACTATTCATTTATATATAACTACTCCTGTTATTTGCTAAACAAAAAGTTAAACATTTTTTAAAAGAGCAAATAACAGGCTTGAATCATATGGCGCAAATTCACTACAGGAAACTCGATCATTTGCGACAGCCCGCAATGGGCCGTCGCAAATAGGTGGTTAATTTGCAATGGCCGCCCCGGGAGCCGTCGCAAATGGGTCGACCATCGCAAATAACGCTTATTTGCGATGGACGGTTTCCTAAGGCGTCGCTAATAATGTTAATTGCAATGACCAACAATAGGTTCATCGCAATTAACCTAACCATCGCAAATCAAAGCCTTAAACCCCTGTCTTCCCTTCTCCCGACACATCTATAAACCGAGCGCCTCTTTCCTACCACTGTAGCTCGCCTCTGCCGCCGCCGCCGGCGCCTCAAGGTAAGCTCCCCTCCATGGCCGACCCCTCCTCTTCCCCCTCCCTCTATCCATGGCCGCCCCCCTTTATGGATGCCCCCTCCATGGACGCCCCCTCCCGCTCCCTCCACCTCCATGGCTGCCCCCCTCTCCCCCCATCCATGGCCGCCCCCTCCTCCCCCCCTTCCATGGCTGCCCCCCTACTAGCCGACCCCCCTACCTCCCTCCCTCCAAGCCCGCCCCTCCTCCCCTTCCTCCTAGCCAACCCCCCCCCCCCCCCTCACTTTTCATGCCCCCCCCTCCATGGCCTCCCCCTCCCTCCCTCCCTCCCTCCCCTCTCCTCCATGGCTTAATGTGTTGAATTAGTGTTGAATTGATGTGTTGAATTTTTGCTTAATGTGTTCAATTAGTTAGGTTAATTGGTGATTAGTTGATTAGAGGATTGAATCGTGTAATTTGTTGCTTAAATTGGTGATAAGTTGATTGAATTGTGTAATTTGTGGATTAAATTGTTGATTAGTGGAAGAATTGTTGTATTAAATTGATAATGCTTATGTCTATTTTAATCATGCTTTAGCTAGGTTTAAGTTTAATTATGTTTAGATTTATTTATACTTAGGTTCAATTTTTTGTTGATTGAGATTAAGTTTGCTAAGTTAGGTTTAGGTCAATGCTTATGTCTATGTTTATGATAAAATTGTTTATGTTTAGGTTTATATTTATTAATTGATAAGTTACAATTTAATAACTGTTATTTACGTTTAATTGAATCTCTTTGTTTTTTAGATTATGGTTATAATTTTTCATTTGATTGCTTGAGTGTTACTATATGTACAAAAATGGGATTCGGGTCGGCTTGACCCGACGCAACCCATTTAGGGCCCGACAAGGCCCATTTAGTTAGAAGTTAAAGAATGCGTCTAAACGGACACGGAGACGAACGATGACGGTGCAGACGGCAAGAACCTGCGCATGAGGATGGCGGACCTCGACAGACTCACTTCTTTGTCTTTCTCTCTCGTTCTTTCCTCTTCTATCGCCTTGAAGAGCTGCAGCCCCCGGCGAGCGGCTGACATACATATGACGGCTATAACCATACAGTTGTCCCCCTTTTTACTTGAAGAACTGCACCAGACAGTGGTTTGTAGTGTTAAATAGGCGGTGTTATAATGTCGAAATTTTAGGACCTATCCTGCATACATTAATGATAATTCTTCCGCTTTAAACTGCAGAGTCAAACATGGGTGAAGATCGCAGTTGGATGTATACTTTCTGGAAGAGCAAAACTGGTGGTCACTCAGATGAGTGGTACATCAAGTTAGATAAATTTTTGATCGAGCATTTTTATTTTCAACTGATGATAAGGTGCGGTGCCCATGTATGAAATGTCAGAACACCAAGTTTTTGAGCAGATTGGATCTTTTTTTTCACTTATGTTGAAACAGTTTCACGCCACATTATGAGGTGTGGACCTACCACGGCGAGACTAAATCTCAAGTCATAGTAGAAGTGGATGAGGATGATGATATAACTGGGGTCGATAGGATGGATGAGATGCTAGAAGCTCTAGAAGCAGAGGATCCTCTTACAAATGAGGCAGAGGAGTTCTTCGAGGAGCTCAAGAAATCACAACAACCATTGCATGAACACAGGGCTGTGACCGTCCTTGCATTCTTGACCAGATTTATGGCAATTAAGTCTAAGTACTTTTTTTCCATCAACTGCTACAATGATCTCATTAAATTGATCTGTGATATCCTTCCACAACCTCATACAACACCTAAAGATATGTATCAATCAAAGATCAAGATATCTGGTCTCGGTATGAATTATGATAAAATCGATGTGTGCTCAGACAATTGCATGCTATTCTGGAAACAGCATGCCAACAAGAACATGTGCTTGAAATGTGTAAACTGAGGTATGCCAAAGTTCTTAATGACGATGTCGATAATGTGATGACAGATGTCGCATAGAAGCAGCTTCGCTACTTGCCTGTGACACCTCGGTTGAAGCGGTTATTTCTTTCAAAAAGAACCGCAAGACACATGACATGGAACAAAGAAGGTAAATGTGAGAACAAATAATTCTTGACGCATCCGTCCGACGGTGATGCACGGAAGGTTCTAGACCTTTTTGATCCAGATTTTTCTCGTGATGCAAGAAATGTTCGCATCAGATTAGCGACAGACGAATTCTCACCGTTTAGTACAAACGCCACGCCATACTCCTGTTGGCCCATCTTTGTTATTTTGTACAACCTGCCATTGGCTCTTTGTACGAAGAAGTAGTTCATGTTTCTCGACCTCATTATACCTGGACCTGATCATGTCGAGTCACGTCTCAATGTAATGTTGAAACCGCTAATTGATGGATTGAAAGTGTTGTGGACAGGAGTCAAAGCATACGACAGTTAACAGAAGCAGAAATTCATCCTTTGAGCTGCTTATTTGTGGTCCATCCATGATTTTCCGGTATACGGCATGTTTTCCAGATGGAGCACTCACGATCGTCTGACGTGTCCCATATGTGCTTCAGACACAGATTGCTTTCGACTAACTCATGGAGGCAAAATATCTTACTTCGATTGTCACAGACATTGACTGCCTTTGAATCACATATTTAGGCAACAAAGGCATATCTTTAGAAAGAACACCATTGTCACTAAAGGACCATCGAAACGTCTCAAAGGGTCAAAAATTTCTGATATGTTGGACAAACTGGTGTCAGATGAAGGTCGTCCTGGATATTTCGTAGGTTATGGAGAGGAACACAATTAGACTCACATATGTGGTGGGAGCTACCGTATGTGAAGTCGTTGGTTCTAATGCACAATATTGATGTCATGCATCAGGAGAGTGTTTCACTTCAACGCTGCGAAGGCGCTTCGACAAGCTTTGTCGAACGCTCGTGTTCAAATTATCAATGAGCACTTGAAGGCGAACCAGCACCACATGCTACACTTTTGACAAGAGAGCGAGAGGCACCTGACGAAGGAGGAGTACGCGCATGTACGTGGGGTGTAGTAAATATTTTTTCTGATAATTTCCTCAATGGTATTTTTAATGACCTACAACTATGTGCAGGGCCATGTGAGCTGGTTGCAGGGTCGGTCCGATGCATTTTGGACCCTTTGTAGGTACTGGGCTAGCGATGAGTTTAAAGCTAAGTCCGAGAAGACTCGAGAGTGCAGAGGGGTCGAGGGGAAGAGTAGGCACGACCAAGATAACCACTTGCATTTAGCTAAACGCATGGTAAGTATATGCAACTTATGTTTATATATTCATAATATACTGTTCGTACTAACACGTATTGACAGGAGCGCGAGATGGGGGTGCCGCCGACCCCTGTTGAGATCTGGAAGAGGGGTCAAATGGACCCTTCTCAGCCTCAGGGGTGCATTCAGGCCGCAACCGAGCGATTGATAAGTTTAGAAATCATTCATATTAAATATTACTATATAAATTGTTGAACTTACACGATATTCTTGTTTCCAGGCTAAGTACGGGGAGGAGGCTAAGAAGATACACGACAAAGATTTTGATTGGGAATATGAACCAATCGATCCTCAAGCTGCGTATGCAAGCGGAGGTGGAAAAGCACACAAAAGGTGAGTTCATAAGTTATTTTATTGTTTTCAATTCAAAGTATTCAAGAGATTTCAATTTTATATTACTGACTCTTTTTTATAGGCTCGCCATATTCGACGGAGTTGTCGCCTCGAGGGTGGCGAGACCTGCGAGAGGCAGCTCCACGCAGGCTTCGTCGGTGGGCACGTCAGGTCGCCGCGTCTCACAGAGAGACATCAAGTTGCAGTCCCTACGACAAACTGTAAAAGAGAACCTCAAGCAACAGGAGGAGGCGGAACGACAAAGGATAATGATGGAGGCAACAATCTCTTACCAGGCAGTCTGGATGGCTCAGATGTGGGACACAATGGAGGTAACAAAATGAAAACTGAAGTTCTCATTAATTCAGCATAAATAACTTACTAATAGGTAACATTTAATGTTAGCAATGGCAGATCATGGCTCGGTCACAAGGTCTGGGGATCTAGCTACCGCCACTACCGGTCCTTCCAGGGGACCCTTCTTCTGTGGGTCAGGTAATTTTCTATGTCAACTTAACAATTCTAGTTTTACCTCAACTTAGCTAGAAATAAAGCAAGGAGAGAGAGTGAGAGTGAGATATAGTTAGATAGAGTGAGAGATAGAGTTAGAAGAGGGAGGAAGATCGAGGGAAAAGGATTGAGATAGAGTGGAAGAGGAATGAAGAGGGAGAGGGAAATGTAGATGGAGATGGAGGGAGGGGAAGATAGAGGGAGAGAGGGAGATGTAGATGGAGATAGAGGGAAAAGGATAGCAATAGGGAGGTAGAGTGGGAGAGAGAGATTGAGATAGAGAGAGAGGAATGAAGAGAGAGGGAGAGAGGGAGATGTAGATGGAGATAGAGGAAGGAAGATAGAGGGAAAAGGATAGCAATAGGGAAATAGAGTGGGAGAGAGAGATAGATTGAGATAGAGAGAGGAATGAAGAGAGAGAGGGAGAGAGGGAGAGAGGGAGATGTAGATGGAGATAGAGGGAGAGGAAGGGAGGGAGAGAGATGTTGATGCATTTCTATTCTAACTCTAAGTATCATTAATTACAGAGATCGACGACGGCTGCTCAAACTCTGCTGACGTCGTTACCGCCATCTTGAGTGAGGCACGACGACGACTTTGACGGCTTCGGGGGTGGCTTCGGAAGTCAGATGGTCGAGTAAGCCCTTCTTTGGTTTGTTGATGGTGATGCGATGTATTGACGATGTGTTGTGATGTATTTTGTGACTGTTGTGATGTGTTTTGTGACTGTTGTTATATATTGTCTGTTATGTGTTTCTGGCCATCGAGCCGGGTAGCTTTTCTGTTTTTTTAAATAAAAAACCTTATTTGCGACGGCTTTTTATATAGTACCGTCGCAAATAAGGCCCCTGACCGTCGCAAACTGACCTCTGTTATTTGCGACGACCAAGCCATCGCAACTAAGGACCTATTTGCGACGGCCGGGCCGCCGCAAATGGCCGCGTGGATCCTATCGGCTGGTATCGCGTGCGGGCAATAATTTGCGACGGCTGCCGCGAGCCATCGCAAATAGCCTTATTTGCGACGAGACACTTGCGACGGCCGGAAACCGTCGCAAATAAGGAAAATCATCGCAAATAACTTATTTGCCACAATTTCTCCCTTATTTGCGACGGTCCTAGTCGTCGCAAATCGTCGTGATTCCTGTAGTGATTTAATATCTTTCTGCCTGTTTTCACAATGTACGCACAGTAGGACCACCATGATATGTGTGACTTTATTTACCTTAATTATATTAGTCTATTTTTTGAGCATATGTTCTATATTCTGCCATTGCTTAGTGGTATCCTATCTGATCGGTCCCATGTTAGGCACGTTGTTGCATGATCAATAGCCGGGGAATATTGGCTGCAACAAGAGAACCTGAAGAGATATAACAACCAAACCTTTTGTAGTCATATTCCAATTCAGTTAATCATGTTTATCAGTAGCATTTTGCCTTATTTTAAACATTTCTTATTATTGAATGTGATTTGTATTATGGTTTACACTTAGAAGAACATTGTTTGTCGTAATTATATATAATATGATTTCTAATTATCCACTTCTGGTGTGCTCTACAGAAATTTTTATAGGAGAGTGGGGTCACTGCTATATAATGGACAACCACCTCAATCATCCAAAAGCTTGATGGACCCTTTGCACAAAGCGACCACTTGGATATGGCGTCACCGTACCCTACCCATCCAAATCCAATTGCCAGCCTCAGCCACAAATAATGCAACGTTACTCGCAACTATAATTCGTGGACAATGCCACAATAATGGTCGTTTCTTGCCATACGACTCTGGCAACAGAGATTTTGCATGGACAGAACGTCACGTCTGATGACTACTCACTGTGTTTAAATGTCTCTTTATCTGTGAACTGTGTACTTACAAATGAATAATAAGTTCCTATTGAAGGGAGGAAAAAGTATATAATGTAAATTCTCCAGTCACACCCAATTCAATGTACTCCTTCCATCCCATATTATTTGTCATTTAGGATAATAATTTTAGTTTAAAATGAGCTAAATTTTTTGTCCTAAACGACAAATAATATGGAATGAAGAGAGTAAATTATATGTTTAATCATGGAAGTGTTTTCTTAATCTGAAAATTGTCTAGTGGATCGCAACAAAGCATCATAGACATGCATGTTTCAATGTCATTGAAATGCAGTGAAGAATTTACTCTGGCAGTTTCGCATAATTTCCATATGTAGTAGCATGGAAATGCTGTGAGAAGAAGCAGTGGGGTGTTGTGTTTGGAAAAGAACAAGCCGGCGCCGTCTCTTCCCAAGTTGCACCACTAACGATACTATTTTAGCCTCACGGTGCCTATCAACAAGCCAGGCTGCAGCCAACAAGTGGCTGTCCCAATGTCCCTTGTGAAATTTTTACACCGCTTTTGCTGAAAAGGCATTTTCTTAAATTAATCCATATACAAGCAGTATTATACACAAAAACTAAAAGTGGTAACCGAAAGCAAGGTGGTATCGTCCAGGAGAAAACGTAAAAGCTAGGAGGTTTGGCACGACTCAAAACCAGAATTACATTCACCTGTGATGATGCTGATCCTGCTGGCTCTCAAGTCATGCAACATAAAATAAAACGATCCAAGAATATATTCTATTGGGAAGCTAAGATATGCAGTGATATATAGGAGAATGAATGAATGATGTACAGAAAAAACACATGGAGTGCTTGGATATGCCAGTACCCTTTGTTTAAGCTCACTAGACATGCCCATATTTGCAAGCTCTAGCATACTCTACCCTAGATTCTCAACATCAAAAAGGAAAATGGTAAATAAAATAAAATATTATATTATATAAACTTGCTCAATGTGGTAGGCCGAACCAGTCTTCTCTCAGATGGGATAGAGGGAGCGCAGGGAGATGATTCCTCTCTCTTATGCAAAGCTATGGTGGCTCACCCTATAAAAGGCCGTCACGAACCTGGCCCTTCTTCGCAAGAACACGAGCGAGTTAGCAGAGCAAGCTGATCCAGACACCTAACAACGCCATAGCCACTCTCCACCACTACCTCCAGTTGCAACCAAATAATAGCAGCGAAGACAGGGACGAAGAGCGCAAGATGTACCACCATTTCCATGGCGAGGTGGCCAGCCTCCGCTTCCTCTCCCCTCGAAATCCTTCCTTCATCTCGCACCACCACATGAACCTGGCCATGCCGCCTCAGGGCTACTTCCCAACGTGCTTCGAACCGGCGTCGCCTTTCCACGAACATGGTGGGGCCGCCACTCTCGTCGGCGACGTGGATGGCTTTGAGCTAGACACAGTCGTCCGCGAAGCGGCTCATCACATCGCCGGCGGCAATGGCTCGCCCAGCTCGGGTTCGGGATCCAACGGCGGCGGCTACACTCTGAACGCTGCACCGGTGTTGGCAGAGGAAGAGCTGCGGCGCCGGCGGAAGGTGTCGAACCGGGAGTCGGCGCGGCGGTCGCGCGTGCGAAAGCAGCGGCAGCTCAGCGAGCTGTGGGCGCAGGTCTCGCACCTCCGCGGAGCCAACCGCCGCCTTCTCGACGAGCTCAACCGCGCGCTGAGAAGTTGCGCCGACGCCCACCGAGAGAGCGCGCGGCTCAGGGACGAGAAGGCCGAGCTGGCCAAGAAGCTCGACCAGCTGCTGCAGGCGGCCACGGCTGCGGACAAGAGCGCCGGCGCCGGCGGTGCCTCGTCGAGCAACAACAGTTGCTCATCGAAGCCATGCAACAACACTAACACTAGTACTTCTGAGTGACCACATTATCCGACCCAATTTTTACTTGAGAGGGTAATTATATGAATAAGAACATGTATAATTAAACAAGGATACTTATTGGAGATGTACGCATGCATAGATACATGGATGCGCCTTCTGAGAGATTCAATATTTTTGTTTCTAACACTTGTTTAGATACTTACCTGAGTAAACGTGGAGCATACCATCATGTATCCGATTTGCAAGTTGCAAACCTGAAATATGAGCAGGAGCGCGCTAAAATGGAATGTAAAGACCAACTAGGGCTAGTTCAGCAAGCGTGATCTCTAACTACTCCTTCCTGCATAAAAAATGTTAGTCACTAAGACAGTCATTGCTAGTTTATTTTTAATTCTTTTTGTTTGTCTGAAACGACAAACATTTCGATACAGGAAGGAAAGGAAGGAGTATTAGTTTTCAGTGAAATTTCTATGTTCCAAAGGGCAAAGATGCCTTAAATGGGGAGGCGCCTAAAACGACTTGCCATCAAATTTTTGTAACTGATGCCATGCATGAATCCAACTTATGCGAAATTTGCCTATAACGGGTCGTAAGCCATTTGCTGTCAATTTCTAGTAGCTTCTGCTTTTCTAATTCACAACAGTGGCAGCAGCACGAATCACTATCGGACAAGTTTGGGCATATCTATCAGGTATATGCATGCTGTAACATCAAAATCTTTTTTTTTTTTAAGATATGGTCCGGACACCATGAGCAGGAGCACTGCTAATTCATCAAGAAGGAGAGTGGACACCAGAGATCGATCCCTGAAGGCACGGGTGGGAAACTCCCACGCTGGCCAACAGTGCTACAACCCGTTCCCCTAACATCAAAATCTTGATGTGAACCAAATATCAAATATTCATTCAGATGCCTATTGTGGATGATTCCTGGGAACCTTGAGCAACTGTCAATAGCATGTGCTGCAATTCAATTTTTAATTTAATGCCAATGAACAAAAATGGACGATGGTGAAGAAGGAGCAATTATCCGTGAAAGCATATAACTCGTTCTTCTAAAATATACAAACATATTAGCATTATGAATATTTCAGCCTCAAATGCAACAATAATAATAATAATAATAATAATAATAATAATAATAATAATAATAATAATAATTCACTTGGGAACATATGAGTTCACATGGACATTTCAGTTACATAGGATCTGAGATTTTGCCGTCAAATGCAAAGACGGCTAGGAACTCTGGCCGAAAACGAATGCATAAGATGACGCTTGGCTCCACATGAGAAAAATACACTACAACAACAACAATCAACCCTTTACCCTATACAAGTTGGGATCAGCTAGAAATAAAACTCAACATTTTTTGAAGAAGAGTAATAAAAAATAAGATGAGAGTACAAAAATACAAATAAAATAAGATTCTACATTTTATTTATTTTAGAAATGGATTAATAAGAAAGAAGATAAGAATAACAAAATACGAATAAACTAAGTTTTTGGCACATGGATTGCTAATTTCCATACAGTCCTATCATGAGCCAAATCTCTAGGTATGTCTCACTTCTTTAAGTCTCGTTTCACCGCCTCTTGCCATGTCAACCTTAGTCGACCTCTACCGCTCCTAAAATTTTCTCTACTCTTTATAATCCCACTGTTAACCGGTGCTTCTGGAGATATTCGTTGGATATACCCAAACCATCGTAGGCGATGTTGGACTAGTTTCTCCTCAATCGGTGTCACCCCTATCCTATCACATATCACCTCGTTTCTAATTTTGTCTCTTCTTGTGTGACTGCACATTCACCATAGCATGCGCATCTCAGCAACACTCATTTGTTGAACATGTTGCCTTTTAGTTGGCCAACATTCTGCTCCATACAGCATCGCAGGTCTGATCATCATCCTATAGAATTTTCCTTTCAATTTTTGTGAAACTTTCTTATCACATAAGATTCGAAATGCTTGCCGCCACTTCATCCACCCGATCTTGATCCCGTGGCAAACATCTTCGTCAATATCACCATTGCTTTGTAACATTGATCCTAAATATCAAAATGTGCCCCTCCTAGGTACTACTTGTCTTTGTACACTAACATTTTCATCCTCGCACCCGACATTACTAAAGTCGCATCTCATAGACTCGGTCTTGGTTCTACTAAGTCTAAACCCCTTAGACTCTAAGGTCTGCCTCTATAGCTCCAATTTTCTATCAACACCATCCCTAGTTTCATCTACCAACACTACATCATCAGCAAAAAGCATACACCAAGGGATATCCCTTTGTATATCCTTCGACACCTCATCCATCACTAAGGAAAAAGATGTATGGACTTAAGGCTGATCCTTGGTGTAGCCCTATTGTGATAGGAAAAGTATCAGTCTCACTATCTCTTACGCGCACACTTGTTAGCATATTATTGTACGTAGACTTGATAAGGTTAATGTACTTTGTTGGGACTTTATGTTTCTCTAGCGCCCACCGACCTTGGTACCTTATCGTATGCCTTCTCCAAGTCAATGAACACCATATGTAGATCCTTCTTTTGCTCCCTATACCTCTCCATAAGCTGACGGAGTAAGAAAATCGTCTCCGTAGTGGACCTCTCAGGCATAAAACCAAAACTAGTTTTTAGTGACATCGGTCACTTTCCTCAAGCGGTGTTCTCACCCTCTCTCAGAGATTCATAGTATGACTCATAAGCTTAATTCCTCGATAATTAGTACAACTGTGAACATATCATTTATTTTTGAAGATGAGTACTAAAATACTTTTCCGTCAATCTTCAGTCATTTTGTTTGACTGAAAAATGCGGTTGAATAGTTTAGTGATCCATACTATTGCTACATCCCCCAGACATCTCCACACCTCAATGGGAACATCATCGGGGTCGAGGGTCTTTCCTCCTTTCATCCTTTTTAAGGCCTCTCTAACCTCAGACTCTTGTATCCTCCGCACGTATCGTCTGTTGGTGTCATCAAATGAGTCATCCAACTCGAACCTAATGCTCTCATTCCCATCATTGAATAGTCCATTGAAGTAGTCATGCCATCTGTTCCTAATCTCTTCATCCTTTAATAGAATTTGATCTGCCTCATACTTAATGCATTTGATTTGGTTGAGATCCCTCACCTTTCTCTCACGAAGTTTCACCATCTTGTATATATCATTTTCACCTTCTTTTGTCCCTAGTCTCTCATATAGCGCATCAGGCCTGCCCCTTGCTTTACTCACAACAGGCCTTACATTTTTCTTAGCCTCTTTATACTTCGCCATGTTACTTGCACTTCTCTCATGATGTTAGCTCGTATAAGACTCCTTCTTCTCCTTAATAGCTTTTTGTACATCCTCATTCCACCACCAAGTGTCTTTATCTACAAGTTTCTTACCTTTTGACCACCCAAGCACCTCCCTAGCTACCTTCCTAATGTAAGTCACCATCTTCACCCACATACTATCCGCATCTTCCTCTTCGCTCCAAGGTCCTTCTGCGATCCTCCTCCTTTTGAATGATTGTTGCGCTTCATCCTTCAACTTCCAACACTTTGTTCTTGCGGTTTTAACACCTTTATCTCGTGACATACACATGTGGAAACGAAAGTCGGCGACCACAAGTTTATGTTGTGGAGCAACACATTCCCCATGGATCACCTTACAATCTAAACATGCCCCCCTCTCCCTTCTCCTGGTGAGGATATAATCGATTTAACTAGAATGTTGGGCACTAGTAAAGGTCATTAAGTGAGATAGCCTCTTTTTAAAGAGGGTGTTAGCTACCAATAGGTCATAGGCTACTGCAAAGTCTAAGATATCCTTACCCTCATGGTTTCTATCGCCAGACCCAAAACCTCCGTGTACCCCTCAAAACCTACGTTAGTTGTACCTACATGACCATTGAGATCTCCTCCTATGAAGAGCTTCTCGACTATCGATACACTATTAACCATATCCTACAAATCCTCCTAAAATTGTCTCTTAGTGCTCATGTCAAACCCAACTTGTGGAGGATAAGCACTAATGACATTCAAGATAAGGCCCCCCACAACTACCTTGACTAGGATGATCTATCCCCTCGTCTACGGACATCCACTACTTTATCCTTGAGGCTCTTTTCTATTAGGATGCCTATGCCATTCCTAGTCCCAGTCGAGCCAGAATACCAAAGCTTAAAACTGGTATTCTCAATCTCTCTCGCCTTTTGACCTGCCCATCTAGTCTCTTGTACACAAAGGATATTTACACGTCTCTTAACCACAACGTCCACTAACTCTCGTAGTTTTCCCGTCAAAGATCCTACATTCAAACTACCCACCCGAAACCTAGTTTTCTCGGCTAGCTTCCTTACCCTTCGCATCCGTCGAGTAAGATGCAAAGATCTTGCTTATTTAACACTACATCCAGACAATGATATAGCGCGTCACTAAGGTGGTGGCAATCCGACCCTTGCCCATTTAACACCACACCCGAATTCCGATATAGCGCGCCACTAAAGCGGTGGCGACCCAGCCCTTACCCGCTTAACCCTTACCCACTTAACACCATACCCGGATTACAGTATAGCGCGTCGCTAAGAAGGTTACGCTTCAACAAATTTCTAATGTGTTTCATTTCCATAAGAATAGCTAAGTATAATTACTGGCTCGCCAAGCCTATCATAACTCCTTCTTTATCCGGGCTTGGAACCGACTATATCATTAAAACATAGACGGAGTTATGAGAAAAATACACTGCCACTGCAAAATTGTGTGGCTCAGAATTAGAAGGGCAACAATACACTGGCACTAAGAAAGATGCACAACAACAAAGCAGAACAAAAACAGATCTTGGACCTCAGGACGCATTGCACTTGCTAGCGCGTCACCAGCTCATGCCTGTCCAAGGGTAGGTGTGAACTCAGGGGGGAAGGTAGCCACCAGAACGAGATGCTCACATCACAGGGCCCAAGCAACAGTAATCAAAAGGCGCGGGGCACTGGCTTACACCAGGTGCGGTGGAACGAGCACCAATGCACCATGCAATGTCTCGCAGTGGTGCCAATGAGCTTTCCTTAGAAGAAACAACTGGAAAGTACAAGAGGCAAAGTACTTCAACAAACTGTTCTTCCCAGGAGCCAACAATCAGTTGCATCAAGATTAGGACGGCTGCAGTCAGGTGAGTTCATCCATCTCTCATCATGATTCCAGGGGCAATTGGAGATTGAAGGCTGTAGCTTCCCATTGATGTTGAAGATGCACCGAAACAAATGGACACTGCAAACAAAATGTTAGGTGACAAGATGCTAATGCCCTACAAATGATAGCATTCAGGAAAACTGAATCAGAAAATATGCAAAGATTATGGGTATTACCTCTATAACAGGTAGAAAGTTGAAACATCCATGTGGACAAATAGTCTCAATACCATTCCCAGCAGTATTGGTAACAAGTCTCAGTATACATGCTAAAGCATCACCAAACCAAGATTCGGCTTTGGTTTAAACCATTACTAAGTTAATTCAGGTCCCATCCTTACAAGCTCCGGGTCACTTCATTTAAGGATGACAACTAACAAGTCAAAGTGATGCAAACTACCCGACCCTTACACATCAGGTGGCAATAATGCATAGTAGCCACATGCAATTGTTAAGAGATGTTTGCAGCTATGAGGTGCTTAATTTTTGGACATGGCTTCAGCAGCCAGAGATGGAGAGATGCCCTTCTCAGTACAGCTCTGTTCTTGGTAAGCTTTTGCTGAATCTGCAAATAACCTTGGAAATGGCCACCTGTAGACAAAGGCAAATGATTGCAGCAATGGAACTTCTAATCAGTATTTGGAAAAGCTATTTGAGAGAACCGCACCTACTTAACTGAATGGTCTCAGACTGTATAACAATTTCTTCAAACATGTCTCCTGTTCACATCGTGTTGACAACAGGATAAGACGGCGGAAAAGAAAGACATACACATACATTGTGAGTACAGACCTATCATTCGCAGTTGAGTAATTAATCAGAAAAAGACAGGTAAACTTGACTGCCACGCTTGTTTATTGTTTGGAAAAAATAAGACATCGGAATTAATTTCTCATGAGGCCGCAATTTTTTGTTAACATAAAGGCTTTCAGTAATTCACCAGTTAACAACATGCAAATGAAGGCTCATACTATCAGCATTCTGCGGTTTTAGGAATGTTAGGCTTTTCCACTAAGTACATTGGATTTCAGTATGCATATCATTAGAGTGTCAAGTTGTATCTCTAAACCAGAACCTTGATTTAAGATTAGGAGAATGATTTTCGGTATGCACATATTGATACACACATCACTATTACACAGTCAAATATGCCTTGAGATTGATGCAATTTTTTATTTAAACAACCAACACATGTTTCATTAACTGCAAATTAAAGTATCTTCCTCATCAGGCTTATACGATACAAGATAGCTTCAGAAACATAGGATTCATATATTGCATAAGCGGTTTCACTGTACACAGTAATAAGGAATAACAAATATAAATTGTCGAATTGATTTTTATTTTTAATTCATTTATCACAATTAACTTGATGGTAAAAAAATTATGAAGGATCACCAACTACACATCAATAGAAAATGTCAGCTTACGTAAACAGACAGATTGTACTGACTAAAACAAAATAAACAACATAAGTTCATTCAGTTGTTATAAGTTACCTTTTTGAAGAGTCTTGGTAGAAAAATGTTTGGCCTTCAAACGTGCCGCAAGCATAGCCTGATATTTGTTGATTTTCACTGCATGCTCCTCGAATTTTAAACTTCTATGCAGAGTAATAAAGAACGTTTCAGGTACGATTCATGATTTTCATAACGACCAAGGAACACCTCAACTTGACAAATAGAATGCACAAGTTTACAATTTAAGTTTATGATTAAAAAGAGTAGGCTGCATAAAGTATCCATGAGAACGCACTTCTTAAATAGAATGCACTTCTTAAATTCTACAATGAAGACTTGGCATGTGAATTCATGAGATATATCCACGTAATGTGAAGTTCTGAACTACGTGATATGTACCGATGCACGTCAACTCACATTATTCTAGATGAACAACAACATATTGCCCCAGTTCCAAATTGTTCATAATCATTCTCCAAAGCCTCGTATGGCCAGTTTAGATGTTATGTATGGCATAAAAAATCAAAGGCACCCACGCAGGGATTAGGTTCTGGTAGCAGAACCATGATCAGAGGCAGAGTCGGTTTGGTAATCAGTTTGAGTCAGAGTCTGTTTGGTGATCAGTTTGAGTCATAGTCTGTTTGGTAAGTTCTGTCCGGTTTAAACAAGTTAGGAAAGAGTCTGTCTCAGTTGGAATAAGTTCAATTCAGTTTGAACAAGTTAGGAAAGGGTGTGTCCTAGTTAGAGTCAGATGGAAATAAATCAACACAATGTTTTCAAATCGGACAACTAATCGCGATTAGTCGCGATTAGTCATCCTTATCGGTCCTGCGCACTCGATAAAGGTGCACGACGCGACTAGCGCGATCAGTATTCTGATCATCCGACTAATCGCGCGACTGGGACAATTAGTCGTCCGATTAGGTGCAAAAACGATCAGCCCGATCAGTTCAGTTGGGGAGGGAGAAAATACGGGCCTTGGCAGCGGGCAGGCCCATTAGGTCACTCCCCTTCCGTCTCTGTCTCTTCTCCCATGCACACGATACTCAGTCCGTCGCTGGACACTCCCGTACTCGACATCTAGCTGGCGCCGGTCTTGTGCGCCATGCCGCCGGCCACCCCTCTTCGTTTTCTCCAGGATGACGACCGCCCGTCCCCCTCCTTCCCCTTGCACAGCGCCGGCTGCCCGCATTGCGCTGTCCGCCTTCCTCTTTTTCTGAGAGATCAACACCAGCCAGTGATGACTTCCTCTTCCGGCTCTGATAGTAAGTCTCTATTCCTCCGATGATGCTCTCTCCTTGATCTGTTATTGCTCTGGTTTTTACCAATATGAAGCATGTAGTGTTGTTTTTCACCTGCTGAATTCAATCTAAGAGCATATAACAATATATAGTTATATACTAGCTATATATGTACATATATATACTGTCGACTAGTTTTTTTCCATAAAAAAGTAGTGGATGACTAGAGGGCGATTAGTTGCCCTAGTCGACGACTAATCGACCTTATCACCCTTTAGGTGTCTAGGGTCGACTAGGCGACTTGAAAACATTTTATCCACGTCAAGAGTCCACAGCCGAGTCGGCTTTGAGTCCGGCCAGGAGGCCTATATAATGTAAACGTGTCTTGAGAAATAAAGGACAGACTATTTTGAGAGGAACACTTATCTCCGGACGCTTGTTGTTGGCGGCGTGGCAACACGGCGCCGGCGGCCAGGTGCCCAGTTCGGCGGCAGCACCTTCATCCCTACTTCCTCAGATCTTGCAAGAAGAAAAGGGAGGCTGGTAACATTATCCACACCAGAAGAAATAATTGTTGTGCCAGCAGGAATTTTGTACTGCAATCTAGTTTCCCACACTCTGTTCTACAAGGAAAACGATAAGAAATGGCAACACCAAAATCATTGCAGAACATTCATACAAGTCATTCAGCCCACATGTCATTCACTTAGTGTACCCCATATGTCACAAATGGCAGCATACATAATCACGTGTCAGTGTTTAGTGTCACATTTTTTATTTTTTCAATTCCTGATCAGTTCACACCATCATTTGAGCGCAGAGCACCCACGAGGCACATACGAACACAACGAAGCACATGTAGGGGTGCCGCAGTACTGCGTCCATGGAGTCATCCAGACTGACTGTCAACAGAAATTCCCACGAAACCAGTTCAGCGATACAACGTACGACGACAATGAGCTTAATTCCTGAACCCCCAAACCGGATAATGGTGTAGGTGCAACACTCGGCGACAACTGCACAAACACGGAGGAGAGAGGAGGGCCAGACGAGAGGGCATTACGAGTGGTAGTCCTCCGAGGGGATTCGAGCGCTGGTCTCCTGCGCCGCCGCGACGGACCCTTCCCCCTGCGCGGGGAGAGGTCGGTAACCCTAGGGGCTCGGTGAGCTGAACGCGAGACGAGTAGAGACAGTGACACGAGAGTGGAAGGCGGAGATGGCGGGAGACGTGGTACCTCGACGGGTTGACGCTCCCGCGCCGCGGCCTCCGCCGCGGCCAGTGCTGCTTGCGGCGACGCCGGAGCGACGGCAGTTGGTGGCCACGGAGAGAACGGCATTGGAAGAATGGTGGTGTTGACCGATGAAAGCGTGCGGAGTAAAATCTGGAAGTGAAGACAGAAATAAATGTTGGAAGTTCAAGTTCGTCCCGCGGAATGCGATCATTATATACTCGACGGCGTAAAATCTGAACAAATATTTGAAACTAAAGTAGTAAATCTAAGCAATAGTTTGATCTAAGCAAATCCCCTAACCTACTGGTATTGCCGTTTCAGAATATGGCGACCCATGACACACCCTTCGGTGCCATGGTGTTTTATTTATAGAGGGTACAAGATACAACGTATAGAGATCAAACTTCAATTCGAGTCTGTCTTAACAAACTTAACTGAATACAATTCTCATTTTCTATATTATCTAATACCTTCCCTCAATTATAACTTATTCGGAATCCTTGACAAAAGATGCCGAATTTTTTCAGGCAACGCCGTGAGCCATCGGATCAACTTTAGGATTCGTGCAAGTCAGTTATCTTCTTTCCAACCCTAGTCTGGCTGCATCCACCGAGCATTCCGGCGTAAGCGGCGGCGGGCGAGCGACAGCGGGCGAGCGCGATGGCGGCGGTGGAACGGACCGGAGTGGGCGGCCACGGCGGCGCGGACGGCGGCGACTCGAGTGGCGAGAGCGGCGCAGACATCGGAGCTCGCATTCGGCGCGCATAGCGGCGGAGCCCGCGTAAGTGGCGCACGTGGCGGCGCGCACGGCGGCCCGCGGCGGCGGTGCCAGATCTACGCGGGCCGTGCTCGGCGGCTGCGCCGGCCACTGTCGCCGGAGAAGATGAAGGTATGATTCGTTTAGTTTTTTGTTAATATGTAATTGTAATTCCATAATTGTAAGGGTTATGTTAATTGTAAAATAATTAAACAAAAAAATTATAATTGATTGACCTATAAAATTAAGTGTTAATGAATAATTACAAGATTAGTGATTAATAATAGTAATTAGTTGCTAATGACCTAGTGCCTGAAATTTTCTTGAAACTTCTTTTGTGAATTCGCTGGCAACGATTTCGTGAATCCGTCTGCCACCTGATCTCCAGAGGATATATGGTGAACTTCAACTTGTTTATTGGCAACCTTCTCTTTTACAAAGCGATAATCAATCTCCACGTGTTTCACCTTACCATGAAACACTGGATTTGCACTTAAATATGTTGCTCTCAGATTGTCACACTAAAGGCACGGTATATTGCTCTCCTTGATTCCTAATTCTTTGAGAAGTATTTGTAATCAAATTATCTCTGTAGTGACATTTGCCATGAATTTATACTGAATTTATACTCAGCCTCAGTGGATGCCCGGGACACCGTTGGTTGTTTTTAGTACTCCATGATACTAAGTTTGAGCCAAAGAAGATAGCAAATCTCCTTGTTGATCGCCGATCATCAACACAACCCGCCCAATCCGCATCAGAAAAGGTGTTGATCCTGGTAGATGACGATTTTCTGAAAGTGAGGCCAACTTTGAGTGTTCCACAGACAAATCTTAATATCCTTTTAACTGTTGACCAGTGATGAGTCGTGGGTGCATGAAGGTATTGAGAGACTTTATTCACTGCATAAGCAAGATCAGGTCTGGTAATAGTCAGATACTGCAAGGACTCTACTACACTTTGATAGTTATTGCTATCTTTAGCGCTAAGCATTTTCCGCTATATACTGAAAGCTTGTCCATTGTTGGCAAGGGTGTCGAGACTGATTTGCACTTGTGCATATTACACGCCTCAAGACATCACATGCATATTTTTCTTGTGTTAGTAACATACCATCTTGGATTTTTCTTACCACAATTCCTAGGAAGTAGTGAAGATCACCTAGATCTTTTAATGCAAAGTTCTTCCTTAATTCTTGAAGTAACTCAATAATAATCTTCTCATATGAGCTTGCCACTATGATAAACACTGTTTCCCCTACCTTTTTGTAGATAAACAGTGAACGATCTGATTTTGACGCAACAAATCCTAATTCTTGCAATCTTGTGCTTAACCTCGAGTACCAAGCTCTAGGTGCCTGTTTTAGTCCATATATAACATTTTTAAGTTGACAAATATGAGAAGGATACCTTTTATCTTCATACCCAGGTGGTTGCTTCATATATACCTCCTCTTGTACAATGCCATGAAGGAACACATTCTGAACATCCAACTGCCTTAGACACCAATTATTTGATACTGCAATTGACAAGACCCATCGAATAGTAGCAACCTTGACCACTGGACTAAATATATCCTCGTAGTCTATGCTGTATCTCTGTTTGAACCCTTTGGCTACAAGTCTGGCCTTGTACCTATCTATTGATCCATCTGTTTTTTTTTTAACTTTGAACATCCACTTGCAATCTATCAGATTTTTTCCATAGCTTGCTGGTACTAATTGCCAGGTTTGTTTTTTCTCAAGACCTTGAATCTCCAGATTCATTGCATTTTTCCACTCTTTATTTTTTAGCGCCACATGTAAATGTTGTGGCTCTCCTGAGGACGTAAAATAATAATACTGGATGGTCCCGTCGGTGCACACCTTTGGTCTGGAAATTCTTGATTGTTGCCTTGTATGCATTATTCCAGCAAGTTGAACAACAAGGTCAGCAACCACATTTGATCCACCACTGTTTTCATTGGGCTGAGAAAACGACACATCATCAACCTCGTGACTTGTGCCCTCCTCGTCATCGTGAGTTGTGGCTGGTGAGTTAGTTTCCTGCGCACAACAGAACCTGTTGGCTGGGACATTTATTTGACCATCATTGTCTGACACGGATGTTCGAGCCGGACTGCTGGTCTGATGCCCAAGGCTGCCTGCACCAGGTATCATCCTCGGATCAAGCGCCGGATCACCAGAGAAATCCGTGCGGTTGCTGTCTTGTCTCATCTACAAATTTCGAGGGAAGTCCTCAACTTCTTCAATATTTACAGAAGATTCATCCTATCGTGGCAACACCACTTCTTCTCTTCTTCCTGTTTCTTGAAATTCTTGCACCTCAATTTCAGGATTAGTACTATCAATCATGTTAGTATTACCAGTTCTTTCCCCAAGCTATCAATACCAGAGAGAACGCTCGGTAGTAGAAGTAGTATTTCTCTACGAAGGCGAGTACCAACATTTTCATGCATCTCAAAGGAAAAATTTGTTCATCAAATACTACATCTCGATAGATGTATACTCTCACAGTTTTTGGCTCAAGGCATTTATATCCTTTGTGCAAGGGACTATAACCAAGGAAGACACATCTTGTAGACCTAAAAGTAAACTTCCTTGTATTGTAAGGTTTTAGATTTGGCAGACAACACATCCAAAGATTCTAAGGTTGGAGAGGTAGGCTTGCGATCAAATAAGACTTTTGTGGGAGTTTTTAGCTTGATGATTCTGGATGGGAGTATGTTAATGAGATAAACAACTGTTAGAAAAGCCTCATCCCAGAATTTCAAGGGCATAGATGCGTTTGCAAGGAGAGCAAGACCTACTTCTATTATGTGGCGATGTTTCCTCTCAGCAGCACCATTTTGTTGATGTGCATGAGGACAAGAGACATGATGGACAATCCCTATCCTTTGAAAGAAGAAATTCAACTTTTCATACTCCCCACCCCAGTCGGTTTGCATAGTCAAGATCTTACAGTTGAATTGTCTTTCTACTAGATTCTGGAAGTTATAGAATATTTGGAACACATCGTATTTATTCTTAAGTAAATATATACAGGTATACCTACTAAAGTCATCAATGAAACTAACATAATATTTGTTGCCATTGATGGACTTGGGTGCTGCCCCCCAAACATTCGAGTGTATTAGCTCAAGTTAATGATTTGATGTGCTATATGATTTTTGACACGGGAGCTGATGGCTTTTTGCCTTTTGACATGCATCACAAATAAATTTATTAGAATCACTTGAGAAAGAAAATTCATTGTTTTTCAACACATGATCAACTATGACAGGTGATGGATGCCCTAGACGACTATGCCATGATTCCGTTGATGGCCTGACTGTAGCCACAATACTCTTGTGACTGGGCTTGGTTGTATGCTTGATAGGATAGATACCTCCTTCGCATTTGCCTTCAAGAATTATATTCTTCGTGGCTTGGTCCTTGATATAAAAACACCAAGGGTGATATTCAAATAGTACACTATTATCTTTGGCAAATTTATGAATGAAGCAAAGATTAATTTTGGAACTAGGAACATGGAGGACATTATCAAGATGTAGTGATTTACTCTGGGAATAAATTGAGGTACTAGCAACATGAGAGATAAACATACCTTTTCCATTGGCGGCATGAATCTGATCTTGTCCCTGATATTTCTCATGCGTTGTTAATTTATTCACCTCCCCAATGATATGGTTGGTAGCCCCGGTATCTGTGTACCAGTTGCTATCTACCCCATACGAGGGTACTGCAGCTCCAGCAAACCTCTCCTTTTTTGGTAGTCTTGATCATACCTATACCAACATTCAACGGCTTGATGATTAGGCTTACCACAGATTTGATAGAATACCTTTTGTGTGGTGTTGTTCTGATTTGGTGGCTGATTCCCTTTCTTTTCATTGTTCTTGGGTTGACCTCGACCACGAAAGCCCGATTGACCTCGACCAGGAAAGCCTCTTCCTCTGTTTCTTCCACGCCCTCGACCCCTCATAGCAACATTGGCCGAGGGAAAAGAATATTGCTCCTCCTCTTGAAGCATATTTTGTCTGTATTCGTATCCCAATGCTTGCAAATATAACTCATCCACTTAGATTTGATCTGCCCTTCCCATCACCGGAAAGACAAAAGGGGTGTAGTCAAAGTCTAACCCATTTAATATGTATGAGACCACTTCTTCATTGTCAAGAATTTTCCCCGTCAAGGCTAATTCATCTGCCAGCCTTTTCATCTTTGAAAAGTACTGGGACATCATCATCGTTCCCTGAAAGTGCATCTAGGGATCCCCGTGGGTTTTGGATGATTGATGATAATAAATTAAGAGAATAATGAGCTCAGTTGATCTTAAGCACACGTGTGATGTTGAAATGAAAGAAAATCCCTCAAAAATGAAAAGATTGAAATGGGCGTCGAAGACTCAAGCCTTATGTGTGTGGGGGTGTGTGTATCAAGTGCACTGAAATTATAGAAGAGGGATCAAAGTCATGTTTGAGAGAAAACCTAAGTGAGAAGCCCTGTTGAGAGATTCCCTAGGAGACCAGACTTGTCCGGGCCTCAGGGCTGGACTAGTCCAGGTGAGCTAGAGTAGTTCAAACGGACTATGAGTTCCTGTGTGAGTTCGGACTTGTCCATTTGGGGACGGACTAGTCCGTTCTACACTTGGTGAGTTTTTGGAGTTAAGTCCTGGAGGCCAGACTTGTCCACCACATAGGCCGGACTAGTCCGGACGTCCCAGAATAGTCTATTTTCAGCAGGACTAAAGATTTCTATTGTACTTCAGACTTGTCCGTTGTGAGGCAGACTAGTCCGTGGTATTAAGAGAGAAGGGGTTTCTGAGACCAATCATGTTAGTCGGACTTGTCCGCCCCAGTGGTCGGACTAGTCCAGTGTATCCAGACTTGTCCATTTTTAGACGGACCAAGACATTTCGTTGTAGTTCGGACTAGTCCGTTGTCGGCCGGACTAGTCCATTGTGCCATGACCGTTTGAAATTCAAATGCTAGAGGGTACGTCACCCTCTATAGAGTGTGACGTAGTGTGGACGCAGTAGGCCGGATTAGTCCGGGGTCCTAGCCTGACTGGTCTGCACATTCAATGCTGGCAACAGTTAGATGTCGGGACCCCTATAAAAAGGGTACCCCCGACCCTCATTTAAAAAACTGGAACCCTAGCACCACCACAAGTTTCCTTGAGCCATCCTAAGCCTTATACTCTGCATACTTGCCCTCTAGAACCAAATCTGGAGAAGATTAGGGTTCAAGAAGCGGAGAGAACAAAGATCGTCTTGCTTTGGCTCTCGGTTTGATCTCTTGCACTTTGTGTCACATTTTGTGGCTTGTGGCAGTTGAGCTTCGTGTGCTCCTTATTGTAAATCATTTGTGGGAGCCTCAAATTGTGAGAAGCCCCATGAAATTGGTGACTACCCTTGAGATAGTAGAAACCAAGCCGACCTTTTGTGGTGACTTGGTGAAAATAGGGTCAAGTGAGACTCGATCCTTTTGTGGACTTCTCACTGTGGATGTAGGCTTCTTTGTGAATCTGAACCATGGGATAAATCGTGTCTCACTTGTGGCTTTACTATTCGCTCTTCACTAAAATTGCTTTTAGGGTTCATATCTATGGAAGTGTAGCAACGACACTTCCCCCGGTACTACTAAAGCGTAGTCCGCGGAGGTTCGTATTCGGATAGGGCACGTAAGATCACAAAAAAGATGGTGACACGGGAGTTTTTTCGTGGTTTGGGCTGCCTGAGCATAATACCCTACTCCACGGGTGGTTGTTGATTGAGTGGCAAGTGTCTGTGGCTGCTTGTTTGCGTCTCAGCTTGGTTGTCTTCTACCGTGCAACGCAACCCTTTTATATGCTAAGGACTGACTATTACAGAATATGCCTAGCCCGACAGGTGGCCCCGGCTGTAATTAACCACCTATACAAGATCTACATGTGTAATTATGATTAACTATGTAAAAACATGCCTTAATGGTGGCATTACGTGTCTTGATAGTCCCCTGATCGTGTGTCATTAATACTAAATTAATGACACGTTAATCAGGTCTTGTAACGGCTGTATAATAGCCTCTTGAATGTACGCACCATTGGAGATCCTGTAGTCTTCCTGTTGCATGCTTAGGTTCGGAGGTCCAACACGTGGCAGCTCTGGAGCCTCCCTCTGTGGGGAGGTAGGTCCGAAGCCACTTGACACGCGGTGGCACCGGAGCTTCCCTCTACTGGGGGTTCGGTCCAGGAGCCACTTGACACGTGGCAACACTAAAACTTCCCTCTATTGGGGGTTAGGTCCGGGGTTTCTAGATATGTGGTGGTACCGGAGCTTCCCTGTGAAGGGAGGTAGGTCCAGTCCCGTGAGACACGTGGTAGCACCAGAGCTACCCAAACGAGGGATGCGGGCCCAATGCCTTCAAACGTGTGTTGCCTTCAGAAGTCTTCAACTCGAACATAGAAACTCCTTGGTTTTAATTGCGACATCAGGGGTACCTGGTATCCAGGGTACCGATTGTGGCTGTCGGGCCCACCTCTGGGAGAAACCCTCTGGGTGAAGTTATACTACCAGAGGTGGGGCCATCTTTAATTCCTACGCTGCGACTTCAAAGTCTTTTTCCGGGCAGTTGAGGCGATGGCAAAGAGTTATGCCATCGCCACATGGCCCTTTTTGACACGGCGTGTGGGATCCTGGCGTGCGGATCTCACACAATTGAAGGTCGCCGGTTCCCAATATGAAATTCGTATCGGTTCCCAGCGTAATTTTTGTAGCCCTGTCACGCAGCCTCCCTCAGGCTTCCAACTTCTCATCATGACAACAGTTCGCCTAGTGTAACTTTTAAAGCAAAGTGGACCCTGTCCCCTTGTCATTGATGAGGTCATCTGCAATTCAGGTCCGGAGGTAGTTTCCATCAAAGCATTGCAGAGGATTACTAAAGGAAGAAGTCCGCAGAGGGAGAGAACTATTTACGCCTTCATCTGACATTGCGCTTAGAGCTCTCTGCTCTTGCAACGTTTCTTCCTCCCCTGCTCCACTTTGCGGCGATTGAGTTGGGACTTCCTCGGAGCCGCATGAAGAAAAATGAAGACTTGTCGAAGGTACGCACCTACATGGGGTGGTGAGGAGACTCCTTCAACAACCTGATCCGCATCAGCAAGTTCCCCTTCAAGAAGGAGAACTCCAACGAGATCATCTACTTTTTGTCATATGCCCTGGTGGGGCTCATCCCACCATTCTCAAGCTTCCTGCTGATGCTGCTAGACTTATACGGCCTGTAGCTTCATCACCTCACCCCCCACTCCTTCTTGCTAGTGACAACTTTCATCCACTTTTCAAGATGTGGGTGGGTGTGCTGCCTTGCATTGAGCTTTTCTGGACCTTCTTCATGGTCCATGCAACTGGGAAGAGCAACAAGTATCTTGGATTCTACTACTTCGTGAAGCGCAAGAACTCATCCCTCAAGTACCTGAAGACCTTCCCTTTCGAGAAGTGGGACAACTGGAAGAAGGACTGGGTGGCCATTACAATGTATCACCACGATATGCTGGAGCTGCCTAACAGCCTTTCGGCTGTCGACACCAATGCTTGGGAGGTGTTTCCGACGCTTTTAGAGGAGTACAACCCGATCTTGACAAGGATCCAGGAGTGCGTCAAAGGAGGAGTGACTCCCCTGATGGTCATCGCCAACTTCCTGACTAATCAGTGGGCTCCGCTGAAGACGAGGGAGTGGCCTGCCTGGGCATTCGGTGGAGAGCACAATCACAATCGAATTGAGATGAGCTTCGGGTCCAATCTGAATGAAGAAGCTTTGAAGCTTCATCTCCAGAAGCTGCACCATGGGACCATTCGCCCTGATGATCTGACTCCTCCGGCAGAGTTCCTACACCTGAACATGGTGCCAGAGTTCAGGAGGGAGCTGCGGAAGAAGATGCCAGCACTTGACGACCTGGGTCTCGTGGATAAGCGTCAGAGCGCTCCTCCGGTGGGGATTGTTATCCCCGGAGCTCCCTGTTCTCATGAAGGCTCTAGACCTGCACCCGTCAGTGGCAAAGGCAAAGGTCTTGCAGCTTCACCTCCCAAGAAGTCAATCTCTGGCCGAGGCAAGGAGAAAGCTCCCGTCGAAGTTCCGAGTCGCAAGCGGAAGCTAACGAGGAGTGATGGGAGAAGAGTGAGGGAAGCTTCGACAGAAGTGACCCCTCAATATCAGCTTAGGTCCGTGGTGATTGTGCCTCCAGCTCTGGCTCATTCTTCATCTCCAGTGCTCGTAGAGGGCGCTGGCTCTGGCAAGTCAACTCCCGCCCAAATGCCAACTGGTGGCTCTAGGTCATGCAACCTCCAATGACGGAGGTCCCAAAGGTGGTAGCGCCTGTGGCTGCCTCAACTCCAGGTTCGGGCCCCGGAGCGTTCGCCACACTGATGACGGCGGGCTCTAGCTCCCAACGTCTGAGGAAGAGGATCCGCGCCGATTGGAGTGGCAATACTCCAATGTAAGAATCGTCTCTTTAACTTTTGTTTAGATTTTGTTCCTTGCTTTGTCTTGAATTCCCTACTTTCTATTTCCAGAATGTCGAGAACAAGCACGGCTGCTCCAGTGCCTACTATGGCTCCAGAGGCTGCATCGGTTGAAGCTCCCGCACCAGCTCCTGCGTCTCCCCCAGGGTAGTGGCATATGACACGATAGCTCTGACGCCGGCTTTCGTTGAGACAAGTACAGATCCGGCAAATGAAGGTTGTACCACGCGGAGGAAGTGTTTGTAGAAGCTCCGACAATTTCGGAGTCTGCTGTGGAAGCTCCGACATCAGTGCCAGAAGTAGATGAAGCTCCGACAAGCGCTTCAGTTCCAACTCTAGAAGTGACAGCTCCGGAGGTAGTTATGTCCGAGCTGGCGCATCCTAAGGATCTGGCTACGAGTCCTTCATCTTCTGGGCTAATGATTGAAGATCCGACTGAGGGATCCTCTTCATCATCTCCGACGGTTGAAGCTGCAATAAATATTGATGAGCTCTTGGAGACCGGCCCCGACAATGTGGATCTGTTGGAGAACACGCTCGCGCTGTGGGATCCGATAGTAATTTTGGAAGACCCATTGGAGCCTGCTAAGGCACCTCAAGTGGGCTCGGAGCTGATTCCTCTGGCGTTGTCTATCGACAATGCCTACTCAAGTCTTCACTAGGTGCAGCTTGCCTTCGACTACGAAAGCAAGACCCTTGAGAAAGAGTGCAACACCCTAAGGAGTTGGCGCAAAAGACTTCACTTCGAGACGAAGCTGATACAATCTTGGCTGGCTAGAGGAGTGGGTAGCCTAGGAAAAGGCCCAGCTGGTTTGATTAGACCGCACACTTAATGAAAGAGAGGCCATGATTAAGGCCCTCGATGACAAGACTCGAGAGGTGTATGAGCACGCTAAGGAGGCCAGTGGAGCGGCTGACAGTCGCTTAGATAGCCTCAATGACCTGAATGAGCAACTTCTCAAGCATCAGGAAGCCCTCGATCAAAAAGAGGATAAGCTGCTGGAGAAAGAGGAATACCTCGTGAAGAGGGAGTAAAAGCTCGCCCAGAGGCTGTCGTTGGGAGAGCGGAGCTTGGCTGATCGGGTCGCACAGTTTGATCTGTAGTGCGATCAAGAGAAGGATCAGATATGGCAGGTGGGGGTAAATGTCTCCAAAAGAGAGAATGATATCTCCACCAGGGAGGATAAGGTGAACCAGGGAGAAGGACTTGGCATAGTGGAGGAACTGTATCCACCTGTGAGAGAAAGAGCTCAGCGAATAAGAAAAGCGGATGGCTAAAAGTATCCAGCAAGACGCTAAGGAGGTCGAGCACTTTTCCAAGGAAGGTTTTGTGGAACTTCCGGCTACTAGAAAGTCACTAGAGGAGCATAGGAGCTTAAGAGCAACTGAGTCCCAGCAGGTCTAGGATTTCTTGGGGCAATCTAATGAGGCTCTGGTGTCATTTGGTTTTAGCCCGGTACGTCCGGCTAACCTGGAGCCGGTGATGGACAAGGCACTGGTGGCATTGACCTCCACTGGCAAGAAACTTGAAGTCGTAGGTGATGTGGTTGTCGACGAACTAGAGACGAAAGGAAGGACCCTGGCCAAGAACGTTGTCGAATATGTGTTGGCATGTTTCAAGAGATGGGACCCCCAAATGTCCTTAGATTTGGTGTTTGAAGGACCCGTTGTCGAGGAGGAAGAAGCTGCCAGAGCCAGCGTTCAAGAAGCTGCCCAGACAGTTGCCTCGTTCTTCAATAGGAACTCCAATAGTTATGGCTTTCCCCTTTTTGCCTTCAACTTGTAATCCTCTAATTTTGAATGAAAGAAACCCGAAAATCCTTCCGAATTCCGTTTTTTGTGTCTTCAATGCATTGCCTTTTATATTGTTGGCCCCCCGGTAGACGTGTTTAATGAGTTGGAGACATCTACCATGAGGATTTAGACAAAGTTTTGAAAACTTGATAGCTCCAAATTCGTAACCACTATGATAACTCTTAATTCTGAGTCTTGCCTCCGATATCTCCAGGGACCCTTTGTTACGTCGACGATGGGCCCCCTGGGAGTTGTCGGAGCTTAGTGTCTTCGACAGCACCCACTATCAACGTATAGAACGTCGACAGCGGGCCCCCTGGGGGTTTTCGGAGCTTGGTAGCTTCGACAGCGCCCACTGTCAACGCTTAAAACATCGACGACGAGCCCCCTGGGGGTTGTTGGAGCTTGGTAGATTCGACGGTTCCCACTGTCAACGCATAGAACGTCGACGGCCGGCCCCCTGGGGTTGTCAGAGCTTGGTAGCTTCGACGGCGCCCACTATCAATGTATAGAATGTCAACGACAGGCCCCCTGGGAGTTGTTGAAGCTTGGTAGCATCGACGACGCCCACTGTCAACGCATAAAACATCGACAGCGGGCCCCCTGGGGGTTATTGGAGCTTGATAGCTTCGACGGCGCCCACTGTCAACGCATAGAACATCAACGGCGGGCCCCCTAGAGGTTGTCGGAGCTAGTGTTCCAGCAACATCCACCATCATCGAGCAAATTGCCATCGAGTTTTCATTTCTCCTTCGCATAAAAAACAAGAAAAACAGTAAAATTCGTCCTTTTGTCTATAACTTATTTGCGTATTATTATCCTTCTTTGAATTTTAGATCCTAAGGAATTTAAGATGACAACATAAGTGTATTGATAAAATCTTTTTAGATCCGAATGCCTTCCAGACCCGCCCTACTGGGCAGTAGGGTGCCTGACCTGTCTAAGTCGATAGCACACTCCATACCTATCATTGGCTTTGGTTTTCAGGCGAGTAGACTATACAACAACGCTAAAACCCAAAAGAAGATTACCATTTCAACTTATATATCACATAAACACCCCAGACTAAATTTCAAAGGGATTGCACAAGATTGTTATCAACAAGAAGGTAAAAATGTAATGAGCTTGTACAAATGAAATGCATGTAGAGTCTGTCCGTATAAAATGTTTTCTCATTAAGGTTCGAATTACAGGGGAAGACAAGGACACACTTAAAGTACAATGACCAAGTTAAGTGTTCTATTCATCTTGATCTAACCTAGGGAGGGTAAAGACACAACTAAAGTACAAGACCAAGTTAAGTGCGCTAAGACCCTTCCCGACTCTATCCATGGACTATTAGAGATACAATTTATACAAACAGACTCACCTCCGTTTAGCTAGGCATAAAACTTACGGAGGTGCTCGATGTTCCATGGATTGGGAAGCGGGGTCCCATCCTCTGCGCCAAGTGAACACATTTAGGGCGGGATGCTTTCATAACTCGAAAGGGACCTTCCCAACCTGGGGATAGTTTGTTCATCCCTTGTCGAGTCAGTATTTTCCTCAGCACCAAATCACCTTCTTCTAGCTGCCGATTGCGCACAAACCTTTGATGATAGCGCCAGTGCTCCTGGCAGTATCGTGCGTTTTGAACAGCCGCTTGGCACCTTGCCTCATCTACGAGGTCCCGATCTTCACGCTGGAGCTTGTCCTGCATAGCTTCATCGAAGGTCGGAACTCGAAGAGAACTCATGGTGATCTCTGAAGGAAGGACTGCTTTAGCTCCGTACACCAAGAAGTAAGGTGTCTCTTCGGTTGCCTGGCTTGGTGTTGTCCTGCTTGCCCACAATGCGGACGGAAGCTCCTCTATCCAGTTGGCAACATGTTTCTTCAAGCGCTCATATGTTCACATCTTGAGTCCCTTGAGTATTTCTGCATTAGCTTTCTCATCTTGACCATTACTTGCCGGGTGAGCTACTGATGCGTAGCTGACTTGTATGTCGAGATCTTCGCAGTACTCTTGGAATGCTGCATTTCTAAATTGGGTTCCGCTTTTAGTAATAACTCTATTCGGGACTCCAAATCTATAGACTATGGACTTCAAGAACTTGATAGTAGATTGCTTGTTGATTGTCACAACTGGGGTAGCTTTCGACCACTTGGTGAACTTGTCGATGGCGACATAGAGGAACTTGTAACCTCCGACAGCTTTTAGGAAAGGTCCCACCATCCCCCCACACAACGAAAGGCCACGAGGGAGGTATGATTTGCAGTGTCTGAGCCAGTGTGTGAATCTGCTTCGCATAGAACTGGCACGCCTCACACTTCTTTAACAACTCTACTGCATCCTGGAGTGCTGTAGGCCAGTAAAAGCCATGTCGGAAGGCTTTACCGACCAACGTGCAAGAAGACGCGTGGTTCCCGCACTCGCCTCCATGGATTTTTGTGAGAAGTTCGCGACCTTCTTCTCGGGAAATGCACCGCATTAGAACGCCATTGGCACCACGTCGATTGAGATCCCTTTCTACCAACATGTATCTTTTAGCCAATCTGGCAATTCGATCAGTGGAAGCACTGTCTTCAGGAAGGATATTGTCCTTCAAGTAGCTCCAGATCTCCGAGATCCATGCATTGGAGCTAACTTGAGCTTCTGGATCTTGCGCGCTGGGTTGCTCCTAGCTTCCTACAATGCCTATGATCCTTGGTGGGCGCCATAGCAACAGGGCCACTGGGACTGCAAGCTTCAAGGTGCTGGTCTCACCCCCATCACTCAATTCGGCAGGCTGAGCGGCAGGTCCTGACAATCACAATCTTCTGACAAAAACCCCGTCTGGAGCTTGAGCTCCTGTTGAAGCCTTCGTCGAGAGATCCTAGACAAGACAGATATCTAGGACGTGGAAGTCCTTCTGTAGCTTCTGGACTTCAAGTAAATAAGCAGCAAGTTGGGGATTGTTGCAACTGCATTCACCTTTGACTTGCTTGATGATGAGTTGTGAATCACCCTTCACCAATAGCTTACTGACACCATATGATAGTGCTACCTTGAGTCCGTATATGAGAGCTTGTGTCGGAGTCTGGTTCTGGCAATTCTTCCAGTACTACCGTTAGTAGCCCGCGGAGTATGTAGTTCAGTAATGGGCGCGTAGAGATTCAGAACACGATGGAAAGTTGACACAAGAATTTACGTGGTTCGGGCCGCCTAAGCATAATACCATACTCCACGGGGTGTGTGGTTGTTGTATTGAGCGTCTGAGCACTTGTGAGTGTGTGTCAAACCCGAGTATGAGAATGTTAGGAGAGTTCAGCCGTCAAGAGAGCTCCCTGTGTATCGCTCGACCAATCCTTTTATAGTACAAGGACTGGTCGTTACATCGTTAGCCTTGCCCGACATGTGGCCCTGGTGGTTACAGATGCTCAATACACAGTTAATGAGCTTAATTACCCTTAATATTGTGGTAACGAGCCTTGACAGTGCCATTACTAGTATTAAGGGCCCTCCGATCGTGTGTCATTAAGATGGTATTAATGACACTTAATCGGGTCTTGAAGTCCGTGATTGTCTCTTGAAGGTCCGAGCCGTTGGGGGTCCTCCAGTCTGCTTGTTGAAGTTGAAGGCCCGGCGGTTGGACGCGTGGCAGCTCCGGAGCTTACCGTCTGGGATGGGTAGGTCCGGTGCTGTTATATACGTGTCAGGACTGGAGCTTCCCTCTGTCGGGGGTTGGGTCTTGAGGTGCCGCACTGGTGTTTAGCCTAGAGCTTTCCCATGTGTGAGATGTAGCTCCGGTTGTAGGATACACGTGGCAGCACAGGGACTAACCATAGAAGGGAGGCATGTCCGGTCCTGTATGACACGTGGGACCTTCGAAGGTCTTCAACTCAGACAGGTGAAGTTCCTTTGGTCTTTTTGCAGTCCCAAGGGGTATACGGTATGCAGGGTACCAATAGTGGCCCCCTGGGCCCACCTCTGGGAGAGACCTTTTGGATGAATTCGTTTTGCCAGAGGTGGGTCCATCCTTCGGTTTTTGAGTCGTGTCTTCAAGGGTCTTTGGATGTGCCGTTGGCGGTAGTTCGTAGTTAAACCATCGCCGCGTGGCATATCCAGGATGCGGCAGGTGAGATATGAGCGTGCGGATCTCACACAATTGAAGGTCGTCGGTTCCCAATACAAAAACCATATCGGTTCTGCGCGTCCTGTCAGGCCACCGCCCTCGGGCTTCCCGCCTTTCATGATGACAACCGTTCGCTTGGGGTAAGGACCTCGACTTGATTGTTGGGTTTGCCCCGGGCCCCCTTGTCATTGGCAGGGTGAAGTTTTTGAACTGTATCGTTGGCCCTTCTGCGGTTTCCATCAAAGCGTTGCGGGGGCTTATTTAAGAAGGAAAGCGCGCAACGTTTGGGGAATCTTTACGCCTTCATTCGAACTTACGCTCAAATCCTCCAAACTTTCGCTCGCTTTTCCTCTCTCACCACGCTGTGTCGCGATGAAGTTGGGACTCCTCAAGAGCCTTATCGGGAGCAAGAAGGAGTTGTCTAGGGTCCGGACCTACATGGGATGGTCCAATAACTCCTTCGACAATGACATTCGTTGCAGCAAGCTTCCCTTCGAGAAGGAGCGATTCAGAGATATGGTGTACTTCCTTGGGTACGCCATGGCGGGTTTGATCCCGCCTTTCTCCACTTTCTTTCTGATGTTGCTAGATTTCTATGGTCTGCAGCTCCACCATCTAGGCCCCCACTCAATCTTGCTAGTGGCGACTTTCGTCCACTTTTGCAAGATGTGGGTGGGTGTTCCCCCTTGCGTGGAGTTGTTCTGGACTTTCTTCACTGTCCACCCAACCGGGAAGAGTGATGAGTTCATCGGCTTCTACTACTTCATGAAGTGGAAAAACTCTCCCCTCAAGTACTTGAGGTCCTTCCCTTCCGGCAAGTGGGACGACTGGAAGAAAGACTGGGTGGTCATCACCGTCGAGGGACACGAGAGGCTGGAGCTGCCTGAAGGCCTTCCTCGCTTCGACACCGACATTTGGAGTGACGTGCCAGAGCTGTCGAGGGAGTACAGGCCCATCCTGGACAGAATCCAGGAATGTGTCGAAGGTGGGGTGACCCCGCAGATGGTCTTCGGAACTTCTTGAATAGGTGGGCCCCGCTGGGGGCTAGGAGCCGACCTGCCTGGGCCTTCAATAGTGAGATGGATATGAACCGCATTGAGGTCGGCTTGGACACCAACTTGACCGGTGAAGCCTTGAAGACCCATCTCAAAAAGTTCCAGCCTGGGAACATCGGTCCTGGCGACGTGTCTCCACCAGTGGCCTTCCTTCCTCTGAATATGATACCAGAGGAGTGCAGAGAGCTCTGGAGGAAGATGCTGTTGTTGGACAACTTGGGCCTGATGGAGAGGCAATCAACCTCTGGGGTGGCGATCCCTGGAGCTTCGGAGGATGTCTCCGTTCCCGCCCCGAAGCCATGAACCGAATTCGTAGGCAAGGGCAAGGAGTTGGCCGATCCCTCGAGCCGCAAGAGGAAGTTGAAGCATGCTGACGGGAGGTCCGTCACACCTGCTCCTTCCATGATGGCTTCTTCTCCTCGACGGAGGAGGTCTTCGACGGCGGCAACTACTCCAGCATCGGCATATCCTCAGGATGCTAGCTCCGGCCATGTGGCTCCTGTACTAGGGCCAGCTGAGGGCTCTAGGTCCGAAGTTCAGACGATGACATCAAGCTCCGGGGAGCCTTCCGGAGCTACTACACCAATGGCGTCAGAGTCCGGCCACGAGCGTCCAGTGAAGAGGTTCCGCGCTAGCTGGAGCGGAAGCCTTCCAAGGTAAATTTGATTTTTTTACCTCAGTTGATTGTTTTTTGTTGTAACTATGTTTTGAGTTTCTTCGTCCTTCATCCACAGAGTGCCCAAGAAAGGGACTAAAGCTCTGGTTCCTACAGCAGCAACTGATGCTGTGCAAACGGAAGCTCCAGCTCCAGTTCCAGCGTCGCCCCAAGAGGTGGCTGAGGTCGCGGCAGCTCCGGCGCCAGCTGTCGTGGTCCTTGACCTCGAGTCATCCCATGAAGCTCTCGTGGTAGCGCTGGACCACGGGAATGAAGATGTACCAGTGACACCAGCCCCGGAGGTTGAAGCTTTAGGTTTGGATGCTGAGATGATGGACGCTCCGGCCTAAGAGCCGGAGGTAGCTGCGGTTCCGGCCCTAGAGCCGGATGTTGTTGAAGCCCCAATAGCGGAGCCGGCGGTTGATGAAGCCTCAGCGATAGAGCCGGTGGTTGATGAAGTTTCGGCGCCTGAGCCAATCATCGAAGAAGTGCCAGCGCCTGAGCCAGTTGTCGAAGAAGTGCCAGCGCCCGAGCCAATGGCAGTCGAAGCACCAGCGCCTGAACCGGCGGTGGAGGAGGCGCCAGGGTCGGAGCCGGAAGTGGCTTCAGCTTCGGCCGAGCCTTCAACGCCTGCCCCGGAGGTAGCGGTTCCGGAGGTGCTTGCGCCTAAGCCAGGGTGCCAAGATGAAGCTGTCGGTCCCCCGCCTGAGGGACCAGTTGCTGATGACCAGGCGGCAGGACCTTTGGAGCCGACTCCGGAGGTAGGAACTTCTGCTGCAAGACCTTCCTCGGCGGCGGCCGAGGCTATCCTGGAGGGCGTCCCTAGTACCGCGGAAGTTCAGGGGACCACTCTTGTAGAGTGGGACCCGATTTTTGTTGTAGAGAACCCGCTGGAGCCAGCGGAGAGGACCCCGGCAGGTTCGGAGCCGATCCCCCTTTCGTTGTCTATCGACAACGCCTGCTCCAGCCTTCGTCAAGTGCAGTTGACCTTCTACCACAACAGCAAGGCCCTCGAGGAGGAGCGCCAAACCCTTAGGAGGTGGCACAACCGGCTCCAATTCGAGAACAAGCTGGCGCAAACCAGGCTGGCTGACGAGAGGGAGTGGGTGAAGAAGGAGAAGGCCCGGATAGAATACTGGGGTCAGCTGCTGGATGAGAGGAAAAGCATGACGCGATCCCTTGACAACCAGTCCTGGGCCATCTATGAACAGGGCGTAGCTGCTAATAATGCAATGAGTGATCGCCAAGAGAAGCTCAACGCCATCCACTACAGCCTCGTCAAGCGCTGGGAGGCTCTTGAGGAGCGGGAGAAAAAACTCGAAGATGAAGAGCAAAAACTCCTGGAGCTGCGGGATGACCTCATGAAGAGGGAGGAGGAGCTTACTCAGAGGCTAACTCTGGGTGACAAGAGTCTCGCGGAGTGCACCAAGAAGCCAGAGGAGCGCTGCGAGAAGGAGGAGAAGAAGGCCTGGCAGCGAGGACAAGACCTCCACAAGAGGGAGAATGAAATTGCCGCTAGGGAGAAGAAGGTGCGGGGTCGGGAGAAAGACCTGGTCGACCGCCAGAACAAGATCCTCCTCTGGGAGGAGGAGCTCGGTAAACTCGAAAGGCAGGTTGCTGAAAATATTCAGCAGAACGCCAAAGAGGTTGAGCGCCTTGCTCGGGAGAATTCGGAGCTTGCGGCGACCAAAAGATCCTTGGAAGAGATGCGAGGTTCAAGGGCTACGGAGTCCTATCAAGTTTGGGACTTCATGGGCAAATCCAGTGATGCACTGACGCCGATGGGTTTTAGTCCTGTGCGTCCGGATGATCCAGAGCTGGACCAGGCGTTGCAGGCGTTGAGCTTGGCGAGCAACAAGCTCACCAAGATGGGCGATGTCATCGCGGACCAGCTGGAAACCAAGGGACAATCCCTGTCGTAGAACGTCGCAGAGTTCATGCTGACGTGCTAGACAAGCCGTGACCCTCACTTCACCCTGAACCCGGTGCTTGAAGGCCCCATCGATGGAGAGGGAGAAGCCGCCAAAGCTAGCGTATCGGAGGTTGCCTAAAAGGTCGCCTCATTGTTCCAAAGGGTCTAGGACTCTCTCTTTGTAGATCCCGCTTATATTCTCTCTTCTTTTTATCCAATTTTGTAATCTCTTGTCTCCAGATTAATGAAATCCAAGAATTTTATGAATTTCATATTTTGTCTTCAACACCTTTGTCCCACTTGGCCCCCCGGTAGATGTACACAATTTGATTGTGAACATGTACTAAGAGGATGTAGCATTTTGTTGAAGACTTGCGCGCTTCGAACTTGTAGTTTGTAGGTCCGAAGTCGCCGATAGTAGGCCCCCCTGAGGTTTTCGAAGCTTAGTAGCTCCGGCAGTGACCCTTGTCAATACGCAGATCATTGACGGTTAGTCCTCTGGGGTTGTCGGAGCTTGGTAGCTCTGGCAGCGACCACTGTCAACACGCGGTGCATCGACAGCAGACCCCACTGAGGGGTCTTCCAACCATCTTTTCTTCACATTAATGGCTGGCCCCCTAGATTTGCCAAAGCTTTGTAGCTTCGGTGATGTCTACTGTCAATGTTTGAAACATCGATAGTAGACCACCTTAGGGGGTATCGGAGCTTTGATAGCTCCGGCTTCATCCACCATCATCATGAAATCTTTATTTTTCCTACACACTGAAGTCAAGAAAAATAGTAAAATCCATTTCCTATCTATAACTCGTTTGCGACTTACTATTCCAAAAGAAATTTTTAGGTCGAACACAACTCTACATACAATCAAGTGCACTGGCTTGTTTCCTTCAGGTCCGATCGTTTCTGGACTCGCCTTACTTCGGCATGCTGGAGTGTAGGTAGAGTGGCATAGTTAGGGTGCAGGACCAGGCTAAGTCGATAGCACACTTCGGACCTAGATTGGCTTGGCGGCATTCAGACGAGTAGACCATTAACAATGTTTAGACCCGGAAGAATTGACAATGCAACTTGAATTATACATGAATTGGTCGAGCTAAAGTTTCTTAAGAATTGCACAACTTTGTTATAGACAAGAAAGAGAAAAATAAAAAATATTGAGCCTGTACAAAATAAATGCACGTGGAGTCTGTATTCACAATGATGTCCTTCATTATAGGTCCGAGGTACAAGGGAAACACGTACACTCTTAGGGTACGAAACCAGGCTAAGTGTGTTGCAATTCTCGTTTGACCCAAGGTAGCTAGCTACACTTTTAGTTCTGAGACTGTGACAAGTGTTGCCTGGATTTGCGGACCTTTCGGGGAAGGTCCGACTGTTCTCCCGAAGGATCCACCTGACTCTGTACAATGACTCTATAACATACATCACATGTAACTACAGACTCACCTCCGTGATATTAAGCGTAGAACTTACGGAGGTGCTCAATGTTCCAAGGATCAGGGAGAGGTGTCCCATCCTTGGTTGCCAAGCGAACGCATCCGGGATGGGATACTTAGATCACTTGGAAGGGTCCTTCCCAGTTGGGGGAGAGTTTGTTTAACCCTTCTCGAGTTTGTATTCTTCGTAGCACCAGATCGCCTTCCTCGAGCTGTCGGCTGTGAACATGCCTTTGGTGATAGCGGCGAAGAGCTTGGCAGTATCGAGCATTCCAAACAGCTACTCGACACCTTCCCTCTTCAAGGAGGTCAAGGTCTTCACGCCGCAGCTGGTCCTACATGGCGTCGTCAAAGGTCCGGACCCGGAGCGACTCCAAGGTGATTTCCGGAGAAGGACTGCTTTAGCTCCATACACGAGGAAGAAGGGTGTATCTCCAGTTGACCGGTTTGGAGTTGTCTTGTTGGCCCACAAGGTGGGCGGAAGCTCTCTGATCCAGTTGCATCCATGTTTTTTCAGGCACTCATATGTGCGCGTCTTGAGTCCTTTTAGGATTTCTACATTTGCTCTCTCAGCTTGGCTACTGCTTGCCGGGTGAGCTACTGAGGCGTAGCTGGCTTGAATGCCGAGGTCTTCGCAATATCCTTGGAATGCAGATTGTGAATTGGGTCCCGTTATCAGTTATGATCTTGTTCGGGACTCCAAATCTGCATACGATGGACTGCAAGAAGTTGATAGCTGATTGCTTGTTTATTGTCACAACTGGAGTTGCTTCCAGCCATTTGGTGAACTTGTCAATGGCGATGTACAGGAACTTGTAACCTCCGACGGCTCTTGGGAAAGGTCCCAAGATATCCATCCCCCACACAGCGAATGGCCATGTAGGAGGTATCATTTGTAGAGGTTGAGTTGGTGTGTGAATTTGCTTTGCATGGAACTGGCATGCTTCGCATTTCTTCACTATCTGAGTTGCATCCTGGAGTGTTGTAGGCCAGTAAAAACCATGCCGGAAGGCTTTACCGACCAACGTGCGGGAAGACATGTAGTTTCCACACTCACCTCCATGGATTTCTGCGAGGAGCTCGCAACCTTATTCCCTTTTAATATACCGCATTAGGACGCCATTGGCACCACGCCGGTATAGATGCCCTTCTACCAGTGTGTATCTTTTAGCCAATCTGACTATCCGGTCAGCGGATACATTATATTGAGGAAGGAAATTGTCTTTCAAGTAGCTCCGGATCTCTGAGATCCATGCATTAGAGCTAACTTGAGGATTTGAGTCTTGCGTGCTGGGTTGCTCAGAGCTTCCTGCAGCACCTACAACCCTTGATGGACGCCATGGTAACAGGGCCATCGGGACCATGAGCTTCGAGGTGCTGGTCTCGCCCCCTTTGCTTAGTTCGGTAGGCTGAGCTGTTGGTCTTGACAATCTCCGGACGAAGGTTCCGTCTGGAGCCAGAGCTCCGGTTGAAGCTTTCGTCGAGAGTTCGTCGGCTTCAGCGTTGTTGAGACGCTGGACATGGCAAAGATCCAGGACGTCGAAGTCCCTTTGAAGTTTCTGGACTTCAAGTAGGTATGCAACTAGTTGAGGGTTATTGCAACAACATTCACCTTTGACTTGTTTTACAACAAGTTGTGAATAACCCTTTACCAGCAGCTGCTTGACACCATACGATAGTGCCACCTTGAGCCCATAAATTAGTGCTTCATACTCTGCCATGTTGTTGGTCGCCTTGAAGTCATGGTGAACCATGTATTTGACCTTCTCCCCGGTTAGAGCGAGGAGAAGGATTCCAGCTCTGGCCCCCTGCCTTTGCACGGAGCTGTCGAAGTAGAGAGTCCAGTGAGGCTCAGTGAAGGCCGGAACCTTGGGTTCCAGCTTCTGCTCACTGGGGCCCCCAGGATTTGATGGAGAGAGGGTTCATTCCACCACGAAGTCTTCCAGTGTTTGACTCTTAATTGCTTGTCTTGGGATGAATTCAAGATCGAACTCGGCCAGTTCTGCTGCCCACTTTGCAATGTTCCCAGTAGAGTTGGGATTATGCAAGATTGCACGCAATGGGTAAGAGGTTACCACTGAAATCTTGTGAGCTTGGAAGTAGTGTCATAGCTTCCTAGAAGAAATAAGAATTGTGTAGAGTAGCTTATGCACTTCCAGGTACCGAGTCTTGGCGTCATGGAGTACTTCGCCGATGAAGTACACTGGGTGTTGAAATGTCCGGACCCTCCCGAAGGGGCCCAGAGCTTCCTCCTCATCAACCCGGACCCTCCGGGGGGGGGGGGGGGGGGTGGGTGGTCCGAACCTTGCTCGGGGACCTCTGGGTTCCTGCTGGAGGAACCCAAAACTTCTTCTGTAGTGACCCGGACCTTCCCAGAGGGGTTCGGATCTTGTTGCTCAGCAACAGCAACTTCTTCATTTGAAGGAGGTTGATCCTTTGGCATCTCGCCTTGAGGATCAGGGTCTGGGAGCTGGGACCCAGACTCGTCTTCAGGTAGCTCCGGACCCTCCCGAAAGGGTCTAGATTCCTGAACTGGAGTTGGTTCTGGTCTTTCCGCAACCAGGACCATGCTGACAACTTCGTTAGTTGCCGAAATGTAAAGCAGAAGTGGCTCACCGGGATTCGGAGCTACCAAGGTTGGTAGAGTGGTGAGGAGCTACTTCAGCTCCTGGAATGCCTTTTCTGCTTCTTCAGACCGTTGGAAAGGTCCGGACTTCCTGAATAACTTGGAGAATGGTAGCGGCCGTTCCACAAGTCTTGAGATGAACCGGCTGAGGGCAGCTAGACATCCAGTCAGCTTCTGGACATCCTTGATGCGGGCTGGTGGCCGCATGTCTTCAATAGCTTTAATCTTCGCTGGATTTGCTTCTATTCCTTGGTGGTTCACCAAGAATCCAAGAAGCTTTCTGAAGCTAACTCCGAAGACACACTTGTCTAGGTTCAACTTTGTGCATGTGACTCGCAACTTGTCGAAGACAGCTTGCGAGGTGTCAAGGAATGACTCCTTGTTCTTGATCTTGATGACGATGTCATCGACGTACACATCCACTATGTCTCCGATGAGCTCTCCAAAAGTTTTGTACATAGCTCATACAAACGTTGAAGCAGCGTTTTTGAGACCGAATGGCATGGCAGTGTAACAATATAATCCATCTACTGTGATGAAGGAAGTATGCTCTTCATCTTCCCTAGACATTCTGATTTGATGATATCCAGAATATGCATCTAGGAAACACAGTAATTCACACCTGGAGGTGGAATCCACTATCTGATCTATTCTAGGTAGTGGGAATGGATCTTTTGGACACACCTTATTTAGTGTAGTGTAGTCGATACACATCCGAAGCTTCCCACCGGCCTTAGGTACAACGACTGGGTTCGCCAACCATTTTGGGTGGAAGACTTCTCGGATGAATCCAGCTTCAAGCAGCTTCTTCACTTCTTGTCGTATGAAGTTCTGTCGCTCTACTGATTGCTTCCAAGGCTTCTGATGTACAGGCCGAGCGTCAGGATAAATCTTCAGATTGTGCTCGTTCACTTCCCTAGAGATCCCAGACATTTGTGATGGTTCCCAGGAAAACACGTCGACATTACCCCGGAGGAAAGTGACGAGCGCGAGTTCCTATTTGTCATTCAGACCTCCCAATATACGGGTGGTCTGAGCAGCATCGGAACCGATTTGGACGACTTTGACAGGGATGTCAGTGTCGTCGCTTGGTTGCACAGGAGGTGCAGAGGTTGAGCCTCGATGATGAATGCTCGGGGGTTTCGAAGCTTGCTCCTTTCCGGATTCTTCTTCCTGCGCTGTAGCAAGCGCATGGAGTTATTCCAAAGCAGTCACTCTGGCGGTGCGATCTCCGCGGATCCGGAGAACGCCTGCTGGTGTTGGCATTTTCAACACCAAGTAGCCATAATGGGCGGCAGCCATGAATTTGTACAAGGCTGGCCTGCCCAAGATGGTGTTGAATGGTAATTTGATCTGCGCCATGTCGAAGACCAACTTCTTAGTGCGATAATTCTCCCGGGTCCCGAAGGTCACCGGGAGAGTAATTGCACCGAGTGGGGTTATGGCCCCCGGACCTACTCTGGAGAAAGGTCGAAAGGGGCGAAGATCCGAAGGTCGGAGCTGAAGCTTGACGAAAGCTTTGAGGCTTATGAGGTTCAGCCCCGAACCTCCGTCCACCATTACATGGTGGAGTTGGATGTTGTTGATGGTAGGAGATACCATCTGTGGAAGTTGGCCAGCTTCGATCATATTCCGAGGGCAGCCTGAAGCATCGAAAGTGATGGCAGCGTTCATCCACTTCCGGTGCGGCTCCGCCCTGGTGGTGGGAGCTACTGAGGCCATGTCCCACCGCATGGACTTGAGGACACAGCGGGAGGTGATATCCCACGAACCACCAAAGATGGTGTTCATGGTCTTCCGACGCTCGTTGTCGGAGACGTTGGAGTCGTCATCGAGGAGGTGTAAACATCCTTCAAGACCTTTTTAGGGTCCTGAAATCCTAACTCCTCTTCAGCCAGATCTTCGTCGACTTTCTGTTTTCCTTCCCTTTGACAGAAAGGAACTTCTTCCCGGAGCTTGTTGTAGCGCTCGACAAGGTTGTGGACCTCTCGGCAGTCTTCCAGGTTGTGGCTGTTCGTCTTGTGTATAGGACACCACATCTTGGAGCTGCCTCCGTCTTCAGATGACAGTCGGGGTTATTTCTCGGGGCGTGGCCCCCGACCACTCGGAGCTGCAGCAGCTGCAGCAGTAGGTGTGCCGGCCGACGGCTTTTTCTTGCAGTTGGACTTTTTCTTCTTCTTGCCACTCCCAGAGGTAGTGGCTTCACCCTTGGAGGACTTTTTGTTGTCTTCAGGAGGTGGTTGGGAGTGCATTTCACGGCCCTCCGCAGCTTTGGCGCACTTGTCTGCCAAGCTGAAGAGTTCTGTGACGCTGGTGACTTCCTTGGTCGCCAGCTTCTCCAGCACCTTCTTGTCTCGTACGTCCTGTCTAAATGCCACAATAACAGAAGCGCTCGAGATAGAAGGTATAGTGTTTTGTACCTGGGAGAACCTCTGGATGAAGGATCGCAGGGACTCTCCTCCCTTGTGCTTGATAGCAAAAAGGTCCGGTTCAGTGCCTGGTCGGGTGTGTGAACCCCCAAAGTTGGCAGTGAACTGTTGGCACAGTTCTGCCCAACTTTTGATGGAGTCGGACGGAAGGCTCATGAACCAAGACCTGGCGGTCCCAGTCAAAGCAACAGGGAAATAATTGACCATTACAGCCTCATTGCTTCCGGCTACAAGTATTGCGGTGGAGTAGATTTGGGGAAGTTCGGCGGGATTGACAATCCCGTCAAATTTCTCTAGCAGGTGAGGTCAGAACTTCTGCGGCCATCTGACCATGCGTAGGTGCATGGCCAGGGCATAACAGCCTCCTCCTACTCCCTCGGGAGCAGGACTGTCCCGAGCCTCTCGCCTCTCGCGAGCACGCTCGATGTGGACGCGACTGTCCTGTTGGCGGTAATGGCGATCAAGCTACGCCCGGAGGTTGTGAGTCTAAAGCCTGGTTACCGTATGGGTGCGTCGCGCCCCGGAAGGCAGCAACGTCGCCTGTTGAGATGCAGCACGCCTCCTGTGTTGTGAAGCGTGTGGACCGAGTGTACCCGACATGGTCCGATGCTGCGATGGAGCCTGCCCCGAGGGGGGAGGACCTTGGTTGCTGATGCGATCGGCTGCTGCTGCAACCAAGTGTTCCACATCAGCCCTCCACTGCTCCATTGCACCCTAGGATGCTCCTCGAGGCGGTGGACGTTGGAGAAGAGCACGCACAGCATGGAGCGCATGTTCAGGGTTGTTCGCCAATGCCCTGACCGATGCAGACACCCCATCTCGCTGTCCAGCTTGATTTGCTGGTGCGGACGGTGGCGGCGGTGGCATGACTCCTGCTGGAGCCACAACACCTACTAGCTGCTGCATGTTGGAGGGATTGCCTCCAGCAGGTTGCGCAACAGGGTTGCCGTTAGACGATCCAGCAGCAGAGTTCACCATGTTTGAATCTCAGGCGCCCCTACCTGGCACGCCAACTGTCGGAGTCTGGTTCCTGCAATTCTCCCGGTACTACCGTTAGTAGCCCACGGAGTTTGTAGTTCGGTAATGGGCGCGCAGAGATTCAGAGCACGATGCCAAGAACACAAGGATTTACGTGGTTCGGGCCGCCTAAGCGTAATACCCTACTCCACGTGGTGTGTGGTTGTTGTATTGAGCGTTTGAGCACTTGTGAGTGTGTGTTAGAGCCGAGTATGAGAATGTTAGGAAAGTTCAGCCATCAAGAGAGCTCCCTGTGTATCGCTCGATCAGTCCTTTTATAGTACAAGTACTGATCGTTACATTGTTAGCCTGGCCCGACATGTGGCCCTGGCGGTTACAGATGCTTAATACACAATTAATGAGCTTAATTACCCTTAATATTGTGGTAACGAGCCTTGACAGTGCAATTACTGGTATTAAGGGCCCTCCGATCGTGTGTCATTAAGATGGTATTAATGACACTTAATCGGGTCTTGAAGTCCTTGATTGTCCCTTGAAGGTCCGAGCCGTTGGGGGTCCTCCAGTCTGCTTGTTGATGTTGAAGGTCCGGCGGTTGGATGCGTGGCAGCTCCGGAGCTGACCGTCTGGGATGGGTAGGTCCGGTGCTGTTATACACATGTCAGGACTGGAGCTTCCCTCTGTCGGGGGTTGGGTTCGTAGGTGCCGCACTGGTGTTTAGCCCGGAGCTTTCCCATGTGTGGGATGTAGCTCCGGTTGTAGGATACACGTGGCAGCACAGGGACTAACCATAGGAGGGAGGCAGGTCCGATCTCGTATGACACGTGGGGCCTTTGAAGGTCTTCAACTCAGACAGGTGAAGTTCCTTTGGTCTTTTTGCAGTCCCAAGGGGTATACGGTACGCAGGGTACCGTCAGCTTCGTACTCCGCCATGTTGTTGGTTGCCTTGAATTCAAGGTGTACCATGTATCTGATATTCTCCCCGGTCGAAGCGAGGAGAAGAATTCCAGCTTCGACCCCCTGCTTCTGCACGGAGCCGTCTAAGTAGCGTGTCCAGTGAGGCTCAGTGAAGACCGGGACCTTAGGTTCCGACTTCTGCTCACTGAGGCCCGCTGGAGTTGATGAAGAAGAGTCCATTCCGCCATGAAATCAGCCAGTGCCTTGTGAGACCTATGTGTGCTGAGTACATTGGTTATGGCAATAAAAGTTTTGAATATCACCAAAACACCTTTTTCAACAAGGTCCGCCTCTATATCCCAGCTCCAGCAAGGTCTGACAATAGGTCTGACTTGTTTTGGGTAGCTCCAGCAAGGTCCGACGTAAGGTTCGACTTATTTTGGCTAGGTCCGACTATGCTTTAGTAAGCTCCAGTGCTAGGTCCGACTAGCTTTGGTAAGCTATAGTGCTAGGTCTTGCTAGCTTTGGTAAGCTCCGACTCAAGGTTCGATTAGTTTTGGCAAGGTCCGGAGCTAGATTGCAATGGTTCTGCCTTTAGTTTGAATTGATTCGAACTTGCTTTACATCTATGAAAAGTTTTCTTAGTATTCTTTTACTAAGTTTTTGGTGTGTTTTGGTGGTTATGGTTGATATCATTTTTCTATGGTTTGCAACATGCTTATGTGTGGTGCTCACGTAATGTGTTGTGGTTTCATAACTAATTTGAGTCAAGTCGAGGAATTATGCTCGGAAGTATTGGTTGTTTATTTATGTGCAGGTGTTGCTTGAGTTCAAGACATGGCTGGTGACGGGATCCATTGAACTAGTCTTAGGGAGAAGATGAGGTTCAACAACCAAGTTCGGGAGGAATTGTGGTTGAGTTGATCGGGAGGTCGCACAGCATGTTTGAATCAAGAACAATGCATATGAAGGTATCATGGACGTCGTTGGAAGGTGTTTGAACATATGCAAGGAGTGCATGGACGTGGATACATGGTTCCAAGGCGTGATGAAGAGAAGTGGATGTAAAGAATTGGTCAGAAAGGTCCAACCGACTAGGTTATGGACTCATGCTGCGGCTGAGTCGGGTTTGACTCAAATATGGAAAGATTTGAGTTGGTTATGATAGGTTTTCATGTACGTCGCGAAGTTGAGTTGTTTTAGGAATGTGGGATATGTTCCTAATGTGTTTGGAAGTCTTAAGATTGCTTCTATCTGCATATAGAAGAGTCTTGAGTAGTTATGAAAAGTTTTGATTCGTGAACTGAGTAGGATTAGAGTCCTAGTTAGGATTGGGTTGGCCTTAGGGCTGGTTATAAAATCAAGGGAGGCCATTGCTCGTGGTGAATGACTTTGGGGCTGTTCCTCTTGTGTTTTATTTAATAAAGATCGTAGTTTAAAGAAACTTTTGTGCCTTGTTTGTCCGACTTGTTTCAGACAAGTTTTTCTCGTCGAGTTTCTGTGCAGAACTACCTTGCTTTGGTGGTTTTGTCATAACTCGAGTTTACAGATCCAATTGATGTGATTCTTTTTGGGTTGTCTTTACAACTTTATTATATATCATATGTGAAAATTTCACGGTCATTGGATTTTTGGTTTCTGATCTACACGAGTTTCTTTGCAGTATTGCAGATCTGATTTTTCTCGTGTAGAACAGATTGACTATTGTTCAATCTTTTGATCGTATCTCAATTTTTCTCGACGGATTTACGTGATTATTGTTGTGACGTCTTCATGACTTGATTCTTCACAATCTATACTGGTTTTTTCACAATTGATTATGTTTAGATTAGCCACACACATGGTTTCTTTAATAGATCGTTTTTCTGCCAAGGGGTTTTTGTTGCTTCCGCTGAAATTTTTTAATCTACCATTCACCCCCCTCAGGTAGCTTTACATGTGCTCTTCAATCCTACAATTGGTATCAGAGCCACGGTGCTCTAATCTTTGAGATTTGCACGTGTTTTTGACTAATCATTATGGAGAAATACTCTGCAAAACCTTGTGTGTTTAGTGATATTTATTTTCAGGTTTGGAAAACACGTATGGAAGCCTTCATCCTGGATCAAGGCTTTGCAATATGGGAAAAGGTATACAAACCTTACGAAGTGCCGCCAAACGATCAAGTTACAGCTACATATCTGAGAGATGTCGACAACAATAACAAGGCAGAACTTGATCATACAACGATTAACTCAAAGTGACTTCGACCATGTTGCACACCTCCGATCTGCATACGATGTGTGGAAAGCACTTTACGACTACCACGAAGGATCCAACACAATAAAGGAGGTAAGGAAAGATATGTTCAAAAAGGAATACATGCGTTTTGAGATGCAACTCTTTGTGTCAATCTATGATCTTTTTGCTCGCTTTAACAAAATTCTCAACAACTTGCGTAGTGTCAATGTTAATTTTTTAAATGCTTAAAATGCTAGGCAATTGTTAAGTGCATTAGATATGTCAATTTGGGAGAGGAAAATCACATCTATTCATGAATCTACTATCATGAGTACTCTTACATTAGATGTTCTATATTTAAATTGAAAACTCATGAAATTGACATAATCTCACGTAAGAACCCCAACAAGCCTTTTGCATTTGTTTCTCAATGTTACATGCCTAGCTCCGGCCAATCTTCATCTTGTGGAACACTTGCTTTGTTGTCTTCTCTAACCATTGAACAAATTGAAGAGTTTCCAGAGGAAGAACTTGCACTCATCTCTACTCGATTCTCGAAAGCATTGCAAAATGTGAGAACTAGAAGGAGAGGAAGTGCCGGACCTCAACGCTGCTTCGAATGTGGTAAGATAGGACATTTTCGCATGGATTGCCCTAACCTTTTAGGTACTACTTCTCTTGATGAAAAGCAAACAAGGACGAAGCACTCCTATGCAAACAACAAGAAAAAGAAGGGCTTTACAAGATGCAAATTGGTAAATGGTTTTATCTCCATACTTCAAGAACTTGGCTCAAGCGATGTGGACATCGGAAGTGACGAAGATAAAGATGATTTGGCAAACTTGTGCTTCATGGCGGGCAAGTCAAGATCAAGTATGGAGGAGGCAGAACACAATAACGACAATGAAGAGGTATGTCCTACTTGCGAAGAAACGTGTGATGCTATTTCTCGTACCACTATTATAGTTAAGAAAAAGGACAAAAATCTTAGGGACAATGCTGTTAAAATTGAGTCACTAGAATATGAAATTAATCGTTTGAAATATTTGATTCCTAGTGATGATTCTTGTTCCTCATGTGATTTAATATATGAACAATTGTCCTCTCTAATAAGTGTACACACCTCCACACTTGATAAACTTGAGTTAGAGATTGAAAAGAACAAAGAGCTTGCTGCACTTAAAGATAAAAACATGAAAGATGCTAGCTATTCTACAATTGATTTGCATTGTTCTACTTGTTATGATCTTGATAAGAAACTACAAGATGCTATAAATGAGATTTCTATGTTGAACAATTCTTTACATTCTCATGAATTTAAATGCCCCCCTTTCTTTCTATTTGTCACCGGCTAGTTCATTTTTGAGCTAACCGGTGACAAATAAAAAGGAACGGAGGGAGTATTGTTCTATTGCAAATTAAAAGGAAAAACTTCATTTGAAAATTGCCTTGATCTGTCTAATAAACTTGATGACATGCATAGGACATTAGATCAGTTTTGTAATGCAAATAAGAACCTAAACTTGTTGCTGAATTATTCCAAGTCTTGCAATGATAAAACTGATTTAGGTTTTGATCCTCATGCTCATGCTAAGGCACATCCACCTAAAATTGTGAAGTCATTAGGAAGTGGTTTGATTCAAACAGTTCCTAAACAAAAAGAAGTGGTTTTCAAATCCGCAGGAGTGTTGTCACATTTGGTTTCAAATAAAAATGTTGCTTGCTCATATAGACATGAACACAAAGTTAAATTTCATTGTACATACTGTGGTAGAGATGGTCATGTCATAAATTTTTGTTATAGACTATCTAGACAACATAAAAAGGAAAGAATGATTGCTAGATCTCATAACTTTCATGCAAAATTTGCTGCACATGCTAAACTGAATGATAGGAACATGCAACCTCCTGAAATGAGTTGAAAACATGCAATGTTTGCTCCCAAACCAACTGTTTTTTGTGCTACACATGTAACACCTCGTAGGTCAGTAGTTGGGTACAAAATCCTCAAGCTTTGTCTCATAAATCCATTGTTTTATCTTAGCTTTTGCGTGTTATTCCTGCTGGACGTTGTGTGACTCAGTTTGGATTCCTAAATGCCTTTTGACTAACCCCAGTATTGAGTCATCGACGTATTGTGCTTCTATGTAGGTTACACGCCAGAGGAAGGAGAACATTTGGATTGTGGATTCAGGTTTCTCACGCCACATGACTGGTAACAAAGATTGGTTCTCCTCCCTCTCTTTTGTGTCACATGTAGAAAATGTTACTTTTGCCGATAATTCTTCAACTTCTATAATTGCTAAAGGTTCAGTTAAAGTAAATGATCACTACACTTTTAAAGATGTGGCACTTGTCAAAAATTTGAAATACAACTTGCTTTCCATTTCTCAATTGCTAGATGAAAATTTGGAAATTATTTTTAAGAAAATTGCTACAAAGCTATAGATTCAACCATGAGCTTATTTTTAACATGTCTCAGTTTGGAAGAGTTTTTAAAGATGATTTTGATATGTCTTCTTCTAAGCATAGGTGTCTAGTTGCTAATGATTCCAAAGACTTATATTTTTGGCATTGTAGACTTGGTCGCATAGGCTTTGATCATCTCACGCGTGTTAGTGCTCTTGATCGCATACGTGGGCTGCCTAAGCTGAAAGGGGGCAAGGAAATTGTGTGCTCTTCTTGTAGACATGCTAAGATGATTAACGGTTCACATGCTCCTCTCACAATGATCATGACAACTGAACTGGGTCAACTTTTGCACCTTGACACCGTAGGACCTTCTCATGTTCAATTCTTCGGAGGTAAATGGTATGTTCTTGTGATTATTGATGATTATTCTAGATACTCTTGGGTTTACTTTATGACATAAGAATGAAGTTGTTAGTCACTTTATAACTTCATTTCTTAGATTATCAATTGATCACCCATAATCTTTAAAAGCAATTAGAAGTGATAATGGAACTGAATTTAAAAATCAATATTTTGATCACTTTTGTGCTGAAAAAGGAATAGATCATAAATTTTCTTTACCCTATGTACCTCAACAAAATGGTGTCATAGAGAGAAAGAACAGAACCTTAGTTGAGATGGCTAGGGCTATGCTTGATTAATATCAAACTCCTAGGAAATGTTGGGCTGATACAATTGCAGCCGCCTGTTATGTCTCAAAATCGTGTTCTCCTGCGTACTAAGCTAGGTAAAACACCATATGAGATCCAGTTTGGATATAGGCCTAGTGTTATACACTTTCGGGTCTTTGGTTGCAAATGCTTTGTTAAGGAACATGGTAATCTTGATTAATTTGAACCTAGATCCGTTGATGGCATGTTTCTAGGTTATCCATATCATACTAGAGGCTACCGTGTGCTTTTACTTGACACTAACAAAATTGTGGAGACTTGTAAAGTGTCTTTTGATGAAGATAGCCCAGGTACTAGCTCAAATATTGTAGGTTCGGATCCATATCCGCAGGGGGAGAGTATTTTCGTTGAAGATGAGGAAGAAGTGGTGCTGCTGCCTAAAAATTCAGCAGCTAATGACATTGTTCCAGCTCCTAATTTTGATTCTCAACCAGCACCCACGACCACCATTGCTGGTCCAGATCGTCCTCAAGTCACAAGCTCATCAATTTGTGATGAACATGAAGAAGAATCTTGTGAAGTATCTACTCCCCTCTGGCAAAAGTCATCCTCCACAACAAATCATTGGAAGCTTGCACGAACGAGTCACACGGTCTAGGTTTTGCGATACAAACTCACATGCTCATTCTGCTTGTGTTGCTTCTTTTGAACCCAAATATATATAACACACACTCACTAATGAATCTTGTATTATTGCCATGCAAGAAGAGTTAGAAAATTTTGAAAGAAATAATGTTTGGAAACTTGTACCTCCACCTCAATGTCATTCTCTAATTGGAACTAAATGGGTGTTTGAAAATAAACAAAGTGAGGATGGGGTTGTGATTAGGAACAAGGCTAGGTTGGTTGCTTAAGGTTTCACTCAAGTTGAAGGTCTAGATTTTGATGAAACTTTTGCTCCTGTTCCTATAGTAGAAGCCATAAGAATTTTGTTAAAAGTGCTTTTCTTAATGGCTACATAGATGAGGAGGTTTATGTCAAGCAACCACTTGGTTTTGAAAATCCAGATTTTCCTAATCATGTTTACAAACTGTTCAAAGCCTTGTACGGTCTCAAACAAGCTCCTAGAGCATGGTATGATAGGATAAAAACATTTTTACTTGAAAAGGGGTTTACAATGGGCAAGGTTGATAAAACTCTTTTTGTGCTTAAGCATGACAATGACTCATTATTTGTTGAAGTGTATGTGGATGATATTATCTTTGGTTGTGCTTCTCATGACATTGTGTCCAAGTTTTCAGCCATGATGAGTTCAGAATTTGAGATGAGTATGATGAGAGAACTCACGTACTTTTTGGGGCTGCAAATCAAGCAAACCAATGAGGGAACCTTTGTGCATCAAACGAAGTATACAAGAGACCTTCTTAAGCGCTTCAACATGGACAAAAGCAAGCCTCTTCGAACACCAATGGGTACATCAACGACACTTGAACTTGATGAAGATGGTGAACCTGTGGATCAAAAAGAATATCGAAGCATAATCAGATCACTTTTGTACCTCACAACATCAAGACCGGACATACAATTCAACGTATGTCTTTGTGCACGATTTCAAGCTTTCCCACGTGCTTCACATCATCAAGCCATCAAAAGAATTCTCAGGTACTTACGTGGAACTCAAGAATTTGGTATTTTTCTTCCTTCTTCCTCAACTGTTACTTTGAAAGCTTTTTCCAATACTGATTATGGGGATTGTAGGATTGATAGAAAAAGTACTTCGGGTGCTTGTCATTTTCTTGGTAATTATCTTGTTGCTTGGTCCTCTAGAAAAGAAAACTCAGTTGCACAATCCACAACCGAATCTGAATATGTAGCTGCTGCTAGCGCTTGCTCATAAATTCTTTGGATTGTTCGAACTCTTAGGGACTATGAGGTTGATTTAGATAGTGTTCCGCTGTTTTGTGATAACACTAGTGCCATTTGCATTGCTAAAAATCCCGTACAACATTCGAGAACAAAGCACATTGACATTAGGTATCACTTTCTTCATAATAATGTTGAAAAAGGAAACATTGTGCTTCACCATGTAGGTACTGAACAACAATTGGCTGATATTTTCACAAAACCTTTGAATTTCACTCGTTTTTGTTTCATTCGTAGTGAAATAGAGGTTATGCATCCTCATGGCTTAAATTGAGGGGGAGTTTTGAAACTTCGGAAGTCTATGTCTGAATCTGAAATTAAAATAATATGAGCATAGTATTTCATACATATATGACTTTGTGATTCCTTTTAGATGCTGAAAGTTCTTACTACATTACTCGTGTTATACATTTTGTAGTTTTTTCCATGACTAGTAATTGGAATAAATACTTACACTAAATCTGGTCATGATTGAACTTTCTTGCTGTTTTGAACATGTTGCATGGTCATAAGTGCTTTTAATAATGAAAAATTAATCAATCAACTACTCACATGTTGAGTTTTATGATCAAATATAAATTGAGAAAAGATCAAGAGAATATGCATGCATCACACTTCTTCTTTTGAGATGACTTATCATTGCACTTAGATATGAACTTGGAAGAAGTTGTGTATGACTAAAACCATGTTCTTAAGGTTTTGACTATCAAATGACATAAGCTTGGCTTGCTTGGTTTGAATAAGGCAGATGCGCATATAATCTCTTGCAAATGTCATATGATCTAAATTTGTGCTTTGAAAAATAATAAAATTGCAGCAACAAGTTTTATGCTTTCAAGTCTTGAAATAGTTAAGTTTGTGAGATCGTGACTTGCTTAAATTGAAAATTACACTTGATCTATAGCATGGCTTGCACTACTTTATGTATCTCATTGATGTGATAGTGTAAGTGACTTGATAGTATGACTTGGATGAGGTTTGTTTTATATGTTTATGTTATAATATGCTCATAACAATTGAAATTTATCTTTTGAACCTTGCTGAATACATTGTCAAAGGGGGAGAATTCGACACGATTGCAAATTGATCATACTCACAAGTGTTCTTGGCACAATTCTTCTTAGGGGGAGAATTGATTTGTTTCTCATTATATTTCTAACTTACAAAGGTGGAGAAATATGTATAGGGGAATAATTTTTTTTCAAAACTTTTCATGTGAATAAGCCAATGTTCGGATTTTAAGTGGTGTTGCCAATGCATTCATCAAGGGGGAGATTGTGAGACCTATGTGTGCTGAATACATTGGCTATGACAATAAAAGTTTTGAATATCACCAAAACACAATTTTCAACAAGGTCCGACTCTAGGTCCGAGCTCCAGCAAGGTCCGACAATAGGTCCGACTTGTTTTGGGTAGCCCCAGCAAGGTCCGACGTAAGGTTCGACTTGCTTTGTCTCGGTCCGACTTATTTTGGCTAGGTCCAACATGTTCCGGTGCTAGGTACGACTAAGCTCTAGTAAGCTCTGGTGCTAGGTCCGACTAGCTTTGGTAAGCTCTGATGCTAGGTTCTGCTAGCTTTTGGTAAGATCTGGCTCAAGGTCCAGTTAGTTTTGGCAAGGTCTGGAGCTAGATTGCAATGATTCTACTTTTACTTTGAATTGATTCGAACTTGCTTTACATCTATGAAAAGTTTGCTTATTATTCTTTTACTAAGTTTTTGGTGTGTTTTGGTGGTTATGGTTGACATCATTTTGCTGTGGTTTGCAACATGCTTATGTGAGGTGCTCACGTAAGGTGTTGTGATTTCGGAACTAACGTGAGTCAAGTCGAGGACTTGTGCTCGGAAGTATTGGTTGTTTATTCATGTGCAGGTGTTGCTTGAGTTCAAGACATGGCTGGTGACGGGATCCATTGAACTAGTCTTATTGAGAAGATGAGGTTCAACAACCAAATTCGGGAGGAATGGTGGTTGAGTTGATCGGGAGGTCGCACAACATGTTTGAATCAAGAACAATGCATACGAAGGTATTGTGGACATCGTTGGAAGGTGTTTGCACGTATGCAAGGAGTGCATGGACTTGGATACATGGTTCCAAGGCGTGATCAAGAGAAGTGGACGCAAAGAATTGGTCGGAAAGGTCCAACTGACTTGGTTATGGACTCAGGCTGCGACTGAGTCGGGTTTGACTCAAATATGGAAAGATTTGAGTTGGTTATGATAGGTTTTTATGTGGGTCATGAAGTTGAGTTGTTTTAGGAATATGGGATATGTTCCTAAGGTGTTTGAAAGTCTTAATATTTCTTCTATATGCTTATAGAAGAGTCTTGAGCAGTTATGGAAAGTTTCAATTCGTGAACTGAGTAGGATTAGAGTCCTAGTTAAGATTGAGTTGGCCTTAGGGATGGTTATAAAAGCAAGGGAGGCCAGAGCTCGTGGTGCACGATTTTGGGGCTGTTTCTCTTGTGTTATGTTGAAAAAATATCGTAGTTTAAAGGAACTTTTGTTCCTTATTTATCCGACTTATTTCAGACAAGTTTTTCTCGTCGAGTTTCTATGCAGCACTACCTTGCTTCCGTGGTTTTATCAGATTGACTATTGTTCGATTTCTTGATCGTAACTTGAGTTTTTCTCGACGGATTTACGTGATTCTTGTTGTGACGTTTTTGTAACTTGATTATCCAAAATTTGTTATGGTTTTTTTCACAATTGATCATGTTTAGATAAGCCGCACACACGATTTCTTTAACATATCGTTTTTCTGCCAAGGAGTTTTTGTTGCTTCCGCCAAAAAAGTTTTAATCTACCATTCACCAACCCCTCTGGTAGCTTTACATGTGCTCTTTGTTCCTACACGCCTGACTCTTGATAGCATGTCGAGGCAGGAATTCGAGATCGAATTCTGTCAGTTCTGAAACCCACTTGGCGCTATTTCCGGTAGAATTTGGATTATATAATATAGCGCGCAGTGGAAAGGAAGTTACCACTGATATCTTGTGGGGTTGGAAGTAGTGATGTAGCTTTCATGAGGCAATAAGGACTGTGTATAACAACTTATGCACCTCAATGTGGCGAGTCTTGACGTCGTGTAGCACTTCACTGATGAAGTACACTAGTCGCTGGACGGTCCGGACCCTTTCGGAGGGGCCCAAAGCTTCTCCATCAACCCGGACCCTCCCAGAGGGGTCCAAATCTTCTTCTTGAGCTACCCAGACCCTCCTAGAGGGGTTTAGATTTTGTTCTTCATTAGCTCGGACCTCCTCGGAGGGGTCCGAACCTGCTTCTTCTACTGCGAGAACTCCCTCGATTGAGAGAGGTTGATCCTCAGGCCTCTTTCCTTTAGGATCCATGCCTAGGGGCTGAGACCCAGACTCGCCTTCAGGTAGCTCCGGACCCTTCCGGAGGGGTCTATGCTCCTAAGCTGAAGATGGCTCCAGTTTCTCCGCGACCAGGACAATGCTGACAACCTCCGTAGTTGCCGAAATATAAAGCAAAAGAGGCTCACCAGGCTCCGGGGCTACCAGAACTGGTAGTGTGGTAAGGAGCTGCTTGAGCTCTTGGAATGCCTTCTCTGCTTTTTCAAATTAATGAAATGGCCCGAACTTCCTCAATAGCTTGAAGAAGGGAAGCGTACGCTCTGCCAGTCTTGAAATGAACCGGCTGAGCGCAGCTAGACACCCAGTTAGCTTCTGGACGTCTTTGATATGGGTTGGGGGTCACATCTCTTTGATGGCCTTGATTTTAGCCGGATTTGCCTCAATTCCTCGGTGAGTCACCAAGAAACCAAGGAGCTCTCTGGAGTTAACCTCGAAAACACACTTGTCTGGGTTGAGCTTCGTACACGTTAGGCGCAACTTGTCGAAGACGGCTTAAAAATTATCAAGTAGTGACTCCTTGTTCTTCACCTTGACGACGATGTCATCGGTGTAGAACTCCACCAAGTCCCTAATGAGCTCTCCAAATGTTTTGTGCATGGCTCGCACAAAAGTTGAAGCAGCGTTTTCGAGACCAAAAGGCATGGCAGTGTAACAATATAACCCATCTACTGTAATGAAGGCAGTATGCTCTTCATCTTCCCTAGAATTTTGTATCTGGTGATATCCAGAATACACATCTAGGAAACATAGTAACTCACATCTGGAGGTAGAATCCACTATCTGATCTATTCTAGGAAGTGGAAATGGATCTTTTGGGCATGCCTTATTCAAGGCGGTGTAGTCGATGCACATCCGAAGCTTCCTGCCGGCCTTTGGTATGACAACTGGGTTTGTGAGCCACCAAGGATGGTGACCTCCCAGATGAAACCAGCGTCGAGCAGCTTCTTGATTTCTTGTTTGATGAAGTTCTGCCGCTCGACAGATTGCCTCCGGGAATTCTGATGTACTGGCCGTGCATCAGGGTATATCTTCAAGCTGTGATCAATCACATCCCTAGGGAACCAGACATCTGTGATGGCTGCCATGCAAACACGTCGACATTCTCTCGGAGGAAAGTGATGAGTGCGAGTTCCTGTTTGTCATCCAGACCTCCCGATGTATGAGTGGTCTGGGCAGCATCGAAACCAATTTGGACGACTTTGACAGGGATGTCGGTGTCGCTGCTTGGTTGCACATGAGGTGCAGAAGTTGAGCCACGCTGATGTGAGCTCGAAGGCTGTTGATCTGGTCGCTCCTTGCCAGATTCTTCTTCTTGCACCGTTGCAAGCGCATGAAGTTCTTCAGCGCATTCACTCCAGCAGTGCGATCCATACGGATCCGGATGACGCCTGAAGGAGTCGACATCTTCAGCACCAGATAGCCGTAATGAGCTGCGACCATGAACCTATACTGGGCTGGCCTGCCTAGGATGGCGTTGAAGGGAAAGCTGATATGTTCCACATCAAAGACTAGCTTCTCGGGCCTATAGTTGTCCCTAATCCTAAAATTCACCGAGAGTGTAACTGATCCGAGAGGAGTGATAGCTCTCGGACCTACTCCGGAGAAAGGACGTGAGGGACTAAGGTCCGATACGCTGAGTTGGAGCTTCGTGAAAGCCGCAAAGCTGAGGAGGTTGAGCGCCGCACCTCTGTCCCCCATGACATGATAGAGCTGGATGTTGTTGATGGTAGGAGATACCATCAAAGGCAACTGACCAGCTCCGGTCATGTTCTTCGGACAATCTGAAGCATCAAAGGTGATGGCAGTGTCCATCCACGTCCGATGAGGTTTTGCCTTGGCGGTGTGAGCTGCGGCAGCTATCTCTCATCGCATAGTTTTGAGGATACGCTGAGAGGTAATATCCCAGAACCCTCCATATATCATATGGAGAGTCTTCTGATGCTCATTGTCAGAGATGTCGGAGTCATCGTCCACAGTGATGCAGACGGTCTTCATGGACTTCTTGGCGTCCTGGAATCCAAGCTCCTATTTAGATGGATCTTCTTTGACTTTCTGTTTACCCTCCCGTTGGCAGTATGGGGCTTCTTCTTGGTGCTTGTTGTTGTGTTCAACAAGGCGCTAGACCTCGCGATAGTATTCGAGGTTATGGGTTTTCGATTTATGAATCAGACACCACATCTTCTCATTGTCACCATCCTCGATCGATGGTCGAGGTCATCTTTCAGGGCGTGACCCCCGGCCACTAGGAGCTGCAGCAGCAGCAGCAGAAGGTGTACCAGTCGATGAATTTTTCTTACCGTTGGACTTCTTCTTCTTCTTTCAACTGCCAGAGGCAGTAGCTTCAGCCTTGGAGGAAGATTCTCCAGCCTCCAGAGTGCATCTCTCTACCCTCCGCAGCCTTAGCACATTTGTTGGCTAGGCTGAAGAGCTCCGTGATGCTGCTAACATCTTTGGTTGCCAACTTCTCTAGCATCTTCTTATCTCTAACTCCCTGTCAGAATGCAACAACGATAGAGACGTTGGAGATTGAAGGAATGATGTTTTGTACCTGAGAAAACCACTGGATGAATGATCGCAACAATTCTCCCACCTTCTGTTGTACAGCGATCGGATCCAGCTCTGTGCCAGGTCGGGTGTAGGAGCTCCCAAAGTTGGCAGTGAACTGGCGACAAAGTTCCCCCAATTGTAGATGGAGTCAGGAGGTAGACTCATGAACTAGGACCTTGCTGTCTCGTTTATAGCCACAGGGAAGTAGTTGGCCATCACAGCCTCATTGCCTCCTGCCGCGAGGATGGCAGTGGAGTAGATTTGAAGAAAAATTCGACGAGGTTGACTGTCCCATCGTACTTCTTAGATAGATGAGGCTAGAACTTAGGTGGCCAGTTGGCCATGCAGAGATGCATAGCAAGGGCTGAACATCCGCCCCCACTCCTAATGGAGAAGGATTTTCCCGAGCCTCTCGCCTTTCGCGAGCGTGCTCGATATGGACGCGGCCGTCCTTCCTCATGTATCGACGGTCGAGCTCCGATCGGATATCATGTGTCGAGAGCCTCGATGCCGTATGAGTGCGACGTGCCCCGAAGGGTAGCGGCGTTACTTGCTGGGAGGGCGCACGTCTCCTGTGTTGTGACGCCTAAGAACCAAGTCTACCAGACAAGGTCCTGTTCCTTGAAGGTGCCTAATGAGCAGGGGGCAGACCTTGATTGTTGATGGCATTGGCTGCGGCTGCAACCAAATGCTCCACATCAGTGCGCCACTGTTCCATCATGCCCTGAGATGCTTCGGGCGCTGGAGGACACTGGAGCAGAGTCCGCGCTATGTTCATCACATTATCTGGATTGTTCGTCGATGCAATGACTGACGCGAGTACACCATCATGATGAGCTGGTGGAGGTGGTGGTGGAATGACACTCGCTAAGATAACAACGTTGGCTGGCTGCTGCACGTTGGAGGGATTTCCTCCAGCTGGGTGCTCAGCCAAACCATTGGACGAAGCTGCGGCGAAGTTCACCATCTTAAGATCTTAGCTGCCCCCTACATGGCACGCCAAATGTCAAAGTGTAGCAGCGACACTTCCCTTGGTACTACTAAAGCGTAGACCGCGAAGTTTCGTGTTCAGATGGGGTGCATAAGATCACGAACAAGATGGTGACACAAGAGCTTTTACGTGGTTTTGGCTGCCTGAGTGCAATACCCTACTCCAAGAGGTGGTTGTTGATTGAGTGGCGAGTGTCTATGGTTGCCCATTTGCGTCTAAGATTGGTTGTCTTCTACAGTGTGACGCAACCCTTTTATATGCTAAGGTCTGGCTGTTACACAATATGCCTAGCCCGACAGGTGGCCTCGATTGTAATTAACCACCTATACACGATCTACATGTATAATATGTGATTAATAGTGTAATAATGCGCCTTAATGGCGGCATTACCTGTCTTGATAGTCCTCTGTTCGTGTGTCACTAATATTGAATTAATGACATGTTAATCAGGTCTTGTAACGGGTGTTTAATAGCCTCTTGAATGTTCGCGCAGTTGGAGATCCTGTAGTATTCCGGTTGCAGGCTTAGGTCCGGAGGTCCAACACGTGGCAGCTCCGGAGCCTCCCTCTGGGGGGAGGCAGGTCCGGAGCCACTTGACACGTGGCAGCACTAGAGCTTCCCTCTACTGAGGGTTAGGTCTGCAAGCTACATGACATGTGGTGACACCGGAGCTTCCCTCTACTGGGGGCTAGGTTCGAGTTTGCTCGACACGTGGCGGTACTGGAGCTTCCCTGTGAAGGGAGGTAGGTCCGACCGCAAGACACGTGGTAGCACCAGAGCTACCCAAACGAGTGATGCAGGCCCAGTGCTGTCAGACGTGTGTTGCCTTTGGAAATCTTCAACTCGGACATAAGAACTCCTTGGTTTTAAGTGCGGTATCAGGGGGTACCTGGTATCCAGGGTACCGACAATATCGCTCTTCATATTGTTCTTCATTGAAATCTTTCAAGCTATCTGTTGATACTTGTAAATCTAAGTTATATTAAGTTGCTAGACATTGTATCTATCCTTTGTCAAACTAAAATCCACAAATAAATTATAGAAATTAAGTTTTTAGGTTTTCCCTGTGTACTGAGCGGACTAGTCCGGCCCTGACCAGACAAGTCCAAACTCAGAGATTTAATCTCGTTTGATTAAGTAAAATCTAGTCATATTGCCTATTCACCCCCCTCTAGGCGACTTTGAATTGGTATCAGAGCATGTCTCTCCATTAAGAGTCTAACCACCCAGAGAGAAGATGGCCGGAAGGGGTGAAAATGAAGTCCCAGTGATCGTTGATGGAGATGACAAGCAGAAGAACATAAATGTGCTTCAAGATGATCCAAATGACGATGAAGAAGTTTGCCAACTCAAAGCATGACTTCGTGAGAAGCTAGGTCTTCCCAAGAAGGAGACTAAGACGACCAATGAGACCAAGTATGTCTATAAGAGTGGTTTATAAGACTACTCCCGATATCCTTACAATTATGAACGTCTAACTTCCAGCAATCATTACTTGTCTATTCCCATTGGGAAACCTCCCCATTTGATGAAAATGATTACACTACATGAAAGCATAACATGAATATGCACCTCATTCCTTAAACCCTAGCTTGTGGCAAATTATTTTGACAGGTGTTCATCTTCCCAAGAATGAGGAAGACATTATCCCGAAGCAAGCTATCCTACTCCATCGCAATGCTCAAGCGGCTGGAGTGATCACCTCCTCCTTGACTCGAGAGGAGTTCAACCAAATTGATGGGTTGGAGGTAGCCAAGGACATATGGGATACACTCAAGAGGACGCATGAGGTCAACCGTATCACAAGGGAGGCAAAGATTGAGATGAACGAAGGAGAACTTGGGAGGTTCACCATCATGGATGGTGAGACCCTCCAAGACATGTACAACTGCCTCAAGGTGCACATCAACAAGAGCTGTTCTTATGGATGCACCCGATGGACAGACCATGAAGTGGTAAAGAGGATGATTTGGGAATTCATGCCTCGAAACGTTGCTCTTTGCTCCTTGATTCGTGAGAGTCCGGGATTCGACAAGATGACTTCGGAAGAAGTGCTAGGGAGAATCATCAACCATGAGATGATGGAGCGAGAGGCCATGTTCTACAACGACCTCCAAAAGCTCACCTCCTCAAATAAGAAAGATGTTGCATTTAAGGCAACATCATCAAGATCCCAAGAACAAGAAGAAAGTGTTGAAGAGAGCCTCAACACAGATGAGGAAGAGGCGCTCTTCATCAACAAGTTCAAGAGGATGATGAGAAGGAGGAGGGGGGGCTACAATCATGATATCAAGAAAAAGGACAAGTCCAAGACAAGAGCAAAGAGGGCTTGTTACAATTGTGGGTAATATGGCCACTTCATTGTGGATTGCCCACGTGAAGAAAACAATAAGAAGAAGGAGGGCAAGTCCCAAGAGAAGAAATTCTTCAAGAAGAAGAATCAATCAGGACAAGCCCACTTTGGGAAGGAGTGGGATTCAAATGAAGACTCCTCCGACAAAAAAATAATAAAAGATGGCAACAATTTCCATGAAGAGATCAACCACGGAGAACAAGCTATTCCCCAACTTGGAGAGTTCAAGACCAACATGCCTCATGGCCAAGGAGGGAAGAAAGAAAGTTAAATCTAAACCATCTTCTTCAATTTCATCACTTGATAATTTTGATAGTGGTAGTGAAAATGAAGACATGCTTAAAGATATGAGTGAGAGCACCCTGAAAAGATTGAAGTTGTTATTAGATGTGATTTGACAAGGAAGGGCTCATCAACCATCAAGAGGACATGCTCATCCAACAAAAGGAGAGATGTCAAGAGTTTGAGGAGCTCTTGAAGCTTGAAAGAGAAGAAGCAATGCACTTGAGCGTGAACTTGCTTTGAGCAAGAAAACTTGCTCAAATCTTGAGAACGCTACAATTGTGCTAAAAGATGAACTTGTTAGCTTGACAAAAGTTATAAAGATACTTGAAACACAAGTGTAGTCTCTCAAGGTCAATGCACCTTCTTCCTCTAAAAGCTCACCTTCCACAAATGTCAAATCCGAAACACCTCAACCTTGCAAGTGCTCTAACTTGATCCTAAAACTAAAAGATAAGCTTAAAGTAGCACAAAATAAGCAAGCGCGGAAAGGTAGCATCTTTGACAAGGATAAGATGGAATATGCACGTAGTGCATACATCAACACAAGACATCCTCTTGTCAAATATGGTCTTGGATATTCTAGGGAGAGGAAGCAAAATGCTAAGATTCCCAAGAATGGCAAATACTTGATTGTATTTGTTAAAGAAGGTTCATACCACAACAACAAAGGAAAGAACATTGCTACTTCACATAACATACCTATAAATAAACCTCATCCATTGTTCCATTATTTTTGATGCTTCATATGTCTTATTGAGGAACAAATTTGGTAGGCGTTTTGCTAGGTATGTTGGACCACTCCACAAGAGTCCAAAACTTTGCGTGTGGGTGCCCAAATGCCGCTTGACTAACATCAAAGGACCCAACACCGCTTGGGTACCTAAAACCAAGGCTTAACTCTATTTTGTAGGCATACTCCTTCGGTGTGACTAAGTGGGTCCTTGATAGTGGATGCACAAATCATATGACCGGAGAGGGGAAGATGTTTGTGGAGTATGAGAAAATGAAGATCCAAGCGAGGAAATACACTTTGGAGACAATACCCAAGGGAAAATCCTTGACACCAGTAAAATTGCTATATCCCCTAATCATACTCTTTCCGCTGTTTTACATGTCGATTCACTTGATTATAACCTGTTGTCTATATCACAACTATGTTACAAAGGCTGTAATTGTCTTTCCACTAATGAGGGTGTGACCATCACAAGAAGGAGCAATGACTCAATTGCTTTTAAAGGTGTGCTCAAGGGAAAGCTCTATCTTGTGGATTTTTTCGCGGATAAAGCCCAACTTGACAAATGCTTAATGTCAAAAACTAAGTGACACCCGGTTCCGAAAATGAACCAAGTGAACGCATATGTGTGCCTAGGACGTTGATCACACATACACGAGAGCTTCACAAACGATATATAGAAAATTACCACAACACAAATTAATTAAATAAGGTACTTTTATTACAATATTCAAATAGTTCTGAAACTAATGCAGCAGAAATAATCTAAACATTTAGCTAAGCAACTAAGCAAACTAAGCATATGGGGTAGCGTGGCTCCAAGCAACCACAGGCAAACTGATGGCAGCACATAGCCTAGTACTCCGCATTATCCTCAGGATACTCCCAAACATCACCTGAAACTGTTGGTGGGGGAATTGCAAGGGTGAGCACATGTCGTACTCAGCAAGTGTGAGAAAATAATGACATGTAGCTTAAACAAGGAATTGATAATAGATAATGGCTAGTTGCTGAAGAGTACATTCAAAACATGTAAACAACATCTTACAATGTATATGTGAATTTATCCCATCATATCCCAAAATAATTAACATAGTATAAAACCATCTCAATTATCCAACCATATGCCATATTCTTACAATCACCATTAACCATGTCCATTATTCACCATCCAATCCATAACCATAACCAAAATCATTGCCATCCCAAATACCAAGTTCCAATCTAATCATGTGAGAGTCCAGGTCGCTCATAACCGAGAGCACGTATATCATGATAGTTTTTAACACTTTGCAAAAGTTGTACCACTTTACCCACAAGTTTTTGATTTCATCCCCTTTCGGTGACTAAGGAACCTCCATCATGCTCATGACCCGTCGGACACATTACACACTTCCATCGGTGTGTGGCCAAGAGATCACAAAGTAGCCTTTACAAAGGGACTACCAACGTATTCAGGCACACCGAGGTTTCACCAGTGGTGATGCCTCCAACTTAGCACATCCAACCAAGGGCCCCCTCTTGTGCCGTTCGGATCTTAGGGCAGTCCTGCCACTATTGCAAACCCAACCGACTCCCATTCCACGCTCTCCCAAATGATCCGAACAATGCTGGCAATACACCTAATTAATTGGCTAAGCCGCACCCATACTTGTCCCTGTGGTGGTACTTTAAACCTGGGTTGTCGCTCCATGAACCAGTCCTTAGATCTAAAGCAAGAAAATCACCATATCATCCAAACCAATCCATAAAACATGCTTGCCTAGATCTCCCAATCCCATGTTACCAATTAACCGTATTCATCAATTCAATCTTCATAAGTGCATTAATTCATAGTGAAGCAATTTGGTTGTTTTCCCATCCCAATTAATTAGAGCGAAGCAACAAGGTAAAATACCCTTCCCGACTCTCTACAATATATTTCAAGCAACAAGGATGGTCAAACAATACGAGTAAACACCTATCATGGGTTTCCCTTCAATTTGACACAAGCATGTAGTTTTGCAAACAAAACCTTTAAAAACAGGATCAAAATGATCAAGGACACTTCCCTTGCTCTTGAGATTGGTTAGGGTCAAAAGCTTCAAAGTCCTTGTGCTGGAAGTCCTCGACAGCACCCTCTAGAGCAACACCTTGTATTCCGCGCAACAATCATACAAAACGAACATTACAATCAATAAATGCTCATATACTACTCAATATGCCATGACATGCATGAATAATGCAATTATGTGGCAATGCATGTTATTAGGTTGATATGATTGCTTACTAACTAGTTACAATTGAGTTTTACATGTTAGAAAAAGTTTCAAGTCATTTCAAAGGATATTAAAGAAGTTCTAGGAATTTCAAAATAGGAAGATCGGACTAGTCCACACAGGGACCGGACAAGTCCATTCTGGTAGAGAAAGGGGATCGGACTAGTCCGCTATGGGCCCGAACAAGTCCACTGGCTAAGGTTTTTGGCGAGCTTTCAATTAGAGCATAGTTAAAGTTAATATAGAACCATAATTTTATGTAGAAAAGATGCATCTAAGATAATTACCATGAATCCTAGGGTTCAAGGGTCGAGGATTCGAGAATTGGATGTCAAGATCGAAGGAGACAAAGAATTGACGAAGAGGGGTGTTGACGTTGAGAGATTGGTGATGAAGATCGTAGCGGCGATGACAATCTTTGTTGATCCTCCTCCTTCCTCCCTTCTTCTTCTTCTCCCTGCGGTGGAGGCTCCTTGATGGCGGCTCTCACGAACTAGGGTTAGGGGTCTCTTCAAATGTGGCAAAGAGATGAAAGGGTGGGGGTTGGGGTGTTTATATAGGGTTGAGGTGGTAGGATTTGAGTGGAATTCGTGTTTAAGGCGGTGGAGTCCCACATGGGATCCACAGGGGTTGGACACGACGTTCTTGGGCCCACTTAAGGCAATTATCTAATAACTGGTCCGCAGCAAAAAGCGGATAAGTCTGGAAGACAACAGAGAGCAAAACTGGACTAGTCTGGGGTCCAAACCGGACAAGTCCGCACTGATACAAGTTTTTCAATACCGTTTTAGTTCTAACTCATTTTAAACTTGTTTCTTTTTGTGTTGCTTAATGTTAAACATTTATAAGAATGTATGCAACACATGATGGATGAAAATGAGGGTGTTACAAACCTACCCCCCTTAAAATGAATTATGCCCTCGAGATTCGACGTAAAAGGAAAGATATAGGAAAGTTCTCTCTTGATATCATCTTTCAGCTCCCAAGTTGCTTCCGATTCTGCATAATGCTTCCATTGTACTTTGCACCATCTAATCACCTTGTTCCTTGTGACTCTCTCCTTTTTTTTCCAAGATTTTGACTGGTTGCTCGGCATAAGTCAAATTTGCCTCTAATTCCAATTCTTCCATTTGTACTTGTTCTTCCGGTACCCTTAAGCAGTTCTTAAGCTAAGAAATGTGGAACACATCATGAACATCGAAAATATGTGCTGGCATCTCCAACTTATATGCCACTTCTCCATGTTTGCCCAAAATCTTGAATGGTCCAATATAGCAAGATGCCAACTTGCCTTTGACATTAAATCACTTATGACCTTGCATAGGTGACACTTTTAGGTATACAAAGTCTCCCACTTCAAAATCTAAGTTTCTTTGCTATTATCCGCATAACGCTTTTGTCTTGACTGAGCATCCCTCAAATTCTTGCGGATTATCTAAACTTGCTTTTCGGCATCCTGTATTACATCAGGCCCAAATACTCGAGTTTCTCCTGTTTCATTCCAAAACAAAAGTGTTCTACACCTTCTCCCATACAATGCTTCATATGGCGACATCTTCAAGCTTGCTCGATAACTGTTATTGTAGGAGAATTCAGCATATGGCAGACTTTTGTCCCAACTTCCTCCATATTTTAACGCACAAACTCTTAGCATGTCCTCTAATCTGATTCGTTCTCTCAGTTTGCCCATTTGTTTGAGGGTGATAAGCAGAACTGAAATTCAATTGAGTTCTCATAGACTCGTGCAACTTTTGCCAGAACCTTGAGGTAAATTGAGAACCTCTACCAGACACTATTTTCTTTGGTACTCTATGTAAGCACACTATTCTTCCCATATTCAATTCTGCCAACTTTGCTCCACTATAGGTAGTCTTGATTGGAATGAAATGAGCTGATTTCATCAATCGATCTACAATAACCCATATTGAATCATAACCTGCCAAAGTGCGAGGTAATCCAACAATGAAATCCATACTCACTTCTTCCCACTTCCATTCCGGAATCTTCAATGGCTGCAATAATCCGGCTGGCCTTTGATGTTCAGCCTTGACTTGCTGGCATACATCACACAAAGCAACATATTCAGCTATGTCCCTTTTCATGCCATCCCACCAATAACATGTCTTCAAGTCCTTGTACATCTTTGTACAGCCGGGATGGATGGAGTAAAGTGAGTCATGGGCCTCCTTCAATACCGTCTCTCTGAGACGCTTCACATTAGGCACAACAATCCCTTTCCCAAGCCATAGAGTACCATGTTCATCCTCATCAAATATGAATTCTCTCCCTTCTTGGGTCCTTTCCTTGATTTCCTAAATTTCCTCATCTTTTGCTTGACCTTATCGTATTTCTTGTTTTAAAGTCGGATTTAACTCCATTATTCCCATTTCATTGACAAATCCAAGATTCAATTGTTCAAACTCCTTGCATAGCTCGAATGGCAATTCTCGAACCACGAGTTGGTGGCTTACTCCTTTCTGACTCAAGGCATTGCCCACTACATTAGCCTTCCCCGAGTGATAATTAATTCCCACATCATAATCCTTTATGAGCTCGAACCATTTCGTTGCCTGAGACTCTTATGGTCCGTGTAGATCTCACACCTATGACCAAGAATGTAATGCCTCCAAATTGTCAAGGCATGCACTATGGCTGCAAGTTTGAGATCATGCATAGGATAATTCTGCTCACGTTTCTTCAACTACCTAAATGCATAGACTACCACTCGACCTTCCTGCATGATCACACATCCAAGCCCTTGTCTTGAACGTCAAATAAATATCAAAACTTTTGCTCACATTTGGCAATACCAACACAAGTGATGTTGTTAACCTCTTCTTTAACTCCTCAAAACTGTTTTGACAAGCTTGAGTCCATTGGAAAGCTTTTCCCTTCATTAATAACTTAGTCATGGGCTTGGCTATTTTAGAGAAATCCTTAATGAACCGCGGTAATATCCAGCTATTCCAAGAAAACTTCATATTACCTTCACATTCTATGGAAGTTCCATTTTAACACATCCCTCACTTTTCCTGGGTCAACCGGTACTCCTCCTCCGAAGTTGATATGTCCCAAAAATGAGACTTCCCTTAACCAGAACTGACACTTGCTGAATTTGGCATATAACTGGTGTTCCCTCAATTTCTGCAATGTGAGCCTCAAATGCTCCTCATGTTCCTCCTCGCTTCTTGATAGATCATAATGTCATCAAGAAACACCACAACAAATTTATCCAAGTACTCCATGAAGACCTTATTCATGAGGTACATAAAGTATGTCGGTGAAGTGGTCAATCCAAAAGACATAACAGTGTACTCATAGGATCCATACCGTGTCCGAAAAGCTGTTTTGGGTATATCCGATGGTCAAATCTTCATTTGGAAATAACCTGACCTCAAGTGGATCTTGGAGAAAACAGATGTGCCCTTCATTTGATCGAACAAATCCTCTATATAGGGCAATGTGTACTTGTTCTTCATGGTCACCTTATTGAGAGCCCGGTAATCTACACACATCCGTTGGGATCCATCGTTCTTATCCACGAAAAGCACTGGTGCTCCCCAAGGTGAAGAGCTTGGGCGAATGAAACCCTTCTCCAACTGCTCTTGATTTTGCTTCTTGAGCTCTGCTAACTCCATAGGAGGCATCCTATATGGCCTCTTAGCTATAGGTGCAATTCCAGGTATTAAATCAATAACGAACTCTGTGTAACGATCAGGTGGCGTACCTGGCAATTCATCTGAAAACACATCCTTATACTCGAACACCATCAGAATCTTCTCAATTGTTGCACCGTCCATTTGATTCAGCTTCACTTACTTTGTTGTGTGTTGAGATGCTTCAAATTCTATGCTGACCCCTTCTTCATTGGTCAACTTCACCATTTTTGTGGCACATTGAATTATCCCATTGTGCTTCCTTAACCAGTGCATACCAAGTATTATGTCCAATCCTTGCGAATCCAAAATAATAAGTTTAGCGAAAATGTCTACCCCCTTATTCTAAGGCTTACTTTTGGACATGCTATATTCGTCCTCATTTTCCCTCTAGGAGATTTAACCAACAAGGTATACTTCATATGAGATATGGGTAAACTATACTTGGCAACATACTTTGATGCAATGAATGAATGCGATGCTCCAGAATAAATAACATAGTCGCTAGGTTGGCGTTTGCCAGAAACATACCAATCACTACGTCATCTGCTTGATAGGCTTCCTTCGTAGAGACATGGTTCACCTTGCTACAAACAAAATTTTGCGGTCCTCGGTTGCCTTGCGCTGCTCCTCCATTCGATCTTGGGTTCTGTCTTGGAGCATTGTTCCCTTGTCCAAGGCCTGACTTAGGACATTGAGATGCAAAGTGTCCCACCTCACCACAAGTATAGCACATCCTTGCTGCACCAGAATTGTTTGGGCAAGCTTGGTTTTGAGCATTGGCAGGAAAATTAGCGCATGGTGCATGAGGCATTGGAGGGCGAGGTGCTTTCATAGCTGGGCGTTGCTGCATGGGCTGAGCTGGGCGTGGTGGAATAGCAGCACGATATGCTGGAGCGGAAGGGTTGTAGTATAGCACATTTGGTGGTGCAAAGCGGGGGCGAACATTGCTTCCTTGTGTCTGTCCTTGATATGGTGCCTTCCTCTTATTATCTTGCTCCATCTCATGAACCTTGTTCTCAACCACAATATCTTTGTCCACAAGCTTCTGGAAATTTGCATAGTCACAAAATAGCAATTGGTCTTGAATCTCATTTTTTAAGCCTCTCATGAAAAAATATTGCTTGCGGCTGTCCCGGTTGACATCCTCTGGAGCATACCTTGAGAGTTGATTGGATCATTGAGATACTCACTCACACTCGACCTTCCTTTCCTTAAGTTCTCAAATTCTTGCCTCTTCAAAATCATAACTCCCTCCGGGACAAAATGAGAACGGAAGCTCTCCTCAAGTTCAGCCCAAGTGATCCTCTCTTGATTTTCATGGGCATTGCATAGCGAATCCCACCAATCCACAACTGCTCCAACAAGCTAATGGGAAGCAAAAAGAACCTTCTCCCTGTCACTGCACTAGACAATAGCAAGTTTCTTCTCCACATATTTCATCCAATCATCAGCTTCCATAGGATTATTGACTTGAGCAAAGGTAGGCAGCCTAGTCCTCATAAACTCTCCCAACCTGTTATGAGGTGGTGGGGGTGGTGGTGGAGGCATATGGGGCTGATTCTGGTTATTGGCCTGCAGCTGTCCCAAAGTCTGCATCACCATCTGCATGAGCTGGTTCTGCATAGCGAACAACTACTCAAGGTTGTTGGCCTCAGGTCCAAGTCCATTATTGTTCTGAGGTGCTCCATTGTTCTCCTCATCCTCACTATTGGTGTTACCTTTGGTTGCGAGTCCTCAACATCTGAAGAAAGAGAAAGAGATAGAAGAATTTAGGAAACATCCCCAACTACATGCATAAAGGGATATGACACTAAACAACTATATATAAAAGCCTATATGGATGTGGTAAGCGCTGAAGCATCCCACAATCCTCTACTAAGCACACAAGCACATAAGCAACCATTATATAGAAAATCAACACACCAAGCAACCCTTGACTGTTACTGTTCCCGAGTGCTCCTATGTGCTCTAAGGTGTCCATTCTACCTAGGTTGCGTCCTACGATCAACCTGTGGCTCTGATACCAATTTATGATACCCGGTTTCGAAAATGAACCAAGTGAACGCATATGTGTTCCCAGGACATTGATCACACATACACGAGAGCTTCACAAATGATATACAAAAAATTACCACAACACAAATTAATTAAATAAGGTACTTTCATTACAATATTCAAATAATCCTCAAATTACAACTCTAATGATCATTATTAATAGTTCTGAAACTAATTCAGCGGAAATAATCTAAACATTAATCTAAGCAACTAAGCATACGGGGTAGCGTGGCTCCAAGCAACCACAGGCAAGCCAACGGCAGCACACAGCCTGGTACTCCGCATTATGGTGGGGGAATTGCAAGGGTGAACAAATGTCGTACTCAGCAAGTGTGGGAAAATAATGACATGTAGCTTAAACAAGGAATTGATAATAGATAATGGCTAGTTGCTGAAAAGTACATTTAAAACATGTAAAAAGCATCTTATAATGTATATGTGAATTTATCCCATCGTATCCCAAAATAATTAACATAGTATGAAACCATCATCAATTATCCAACCATATGCCATATTCTTTCCATCACCATAACCATGTCAATTATTCTCCATCCAATCCATAACCATAACGAAAACCATTGCCATCCCAAATATGAAGTTCCAATCTAATCATGTGAGTCCAGGTCGCTCATAACTGGGAGCACGACTATCATGATAGTTTTTAACACTCTGCAGAGGTTGTACCACTTTACCCGCAAAATTGTGATTTCGTCCCCTTTTAGTGACTAAGGAACCTCCATCATGCCCATGACCCATCGGTCACATTACACACTTCCATCGATGTGTGGCCAAGCGATAACAAAATAGCCTTTACAAAGGGACTACCAGCCTATTTGTTGACGGCTGTTATATACCAATTTCATCCGTCAATTCAACTCAATTATGTGAAGGATTTGTCATTTCTTGCACACATCACCTTTATACCTAACCCAATTCCACTTGGACTTGGATAAATATGTGTATGCAACATTTTATGCAGGAAATGAGGAAATGTAGAGGGACCAATCCTATAAAATATCATCCTAGCCAATCAGGCAACGACACGTGGCATCCCATGGATCAAATGGCCCACAAACAGGAGTATCTCAGGAGATCGAACGGTGTATCACCCATATACATCAAGGGGGACCACCTGGCAGCCACCTGGAGGAAGCACTCCACATTTGGAGTGCTGACCAGGTCGGCCGAACCAAGGGTTTGACCGACCCCTTCCTGGTGCCAAACGCGGTCAAACGGCGCGTGTTGGCTCCTCCTGGCTTGAAGGAGTCAATGGTGACTGATTCGCACGCTTTTGGTGGCGGGAACCGACCTCAACACTAGTATAAATAGGACCCCCTACCGCTCACTTCAACACACACCACTTGAGCTTCATCTCTACTGTATACACTATCATCCACAGTCTTAGAGGAGTTAGGTTGTAGAGAGGAGAGTCTCTAGTCCCAAGTCCAAATTGGAAAAGGAGTAAGGAGTCTCTCTCTTCCCAATCCTACATTGGGAAAGGTATGGCTCATGTATTCTTTCTTGTATTTGTGACTTTATGCATAATAAAGATAGTATCTTTAGTCTCTACTTATACATATACTTGGGCAAGGCGTTTCTTGTTTGATTGTGGAGTCCATGTATGTGGAAGGTATAGCTTCTATGACTTTTTCATCATGAATATATCTCATTATCATAGAACCTATAAACCCCCACTATAGTCTAGTTAATTATAACATAACTAGGTTAGTATGGATAATTATGTTGTGTATCAACATTGGTTCAATGATGATTCAATTCATTGTCTTAGGATGTATTGTGCCTAGGCTCTTAAGGTAATTACTTAATATGCTAGCATGGTGCTAGGATAGCTAAGTAGCATTGGATGTCTCGTAGACCCATGGATTGAAGAGGTAGGCAGTAGGTGGTGACAGCCCTATCTGTCCTTTGTAATCCTCCACGTTCAGCTGTGCCACAAGCTCTTGGCGGGAGTCGCTCTAGTATTGCTAGGGGTAAGCCCGTGCCCGATGTGTTGAACCACATAGCATAAGTATTCACTATTTATCTAGCTTATGAATAGTTAGTTTAGGCTATGTATATGTACAATAGAGCATAGTAGGAGTACCTCCATAACTCTCAACCTTAACTAACCTCTAGGATCCTCTTACCCCCCTTAGACTTGAAAGCTTTTGTGTGTGTCACACTACCTCCACTATTATTTTATCCATCCTTACTAGATTCTTAACTAGACCTCTCTACCCTTTCCACTCGATGATTGTTATATCTCTTCCCTGCCTTCCCTTGGGATCAAATAAATGACACCCTTGGGAATACTCTTTAGGTGAAATGCTACAATGATATCTCCGTGCGCTTGCGGAATTCACTCTGTGATCCAATAGAACCATTAACAAGCATTTCTTACACATCAGTTGGAGATGTTTAGTTAATGGTGCATAAGAAATACCAACAATCATTTCTGGCGCCGTTGCCGGGGATGATTTGTTAATATATCTTAGGAGCCGTCAACAAGCATTTCTGGCGCCGTTGCCAGGGAAGGCAAATAGATATATAACATGACTGAGTGAATAGGATAGAACCCTGGGTAGGATTTTAGTAGGATAATCATTCTTTGTTTTCACATTTATTTTAAATATGAAAATAGGGTAGTGTATGTCTGGTTTCCACCTACCAGAAAACTTCATTGAAGATCCTGAATCTCTTTTGAGAGACCGACCCCGTGTCATTACTCCTTAGAAGATTCGAGCGGCAAAGCAAGCCAACATTTTTGCACCAACAATCCAAATGTCAATGGCCCAGAAGAACCTTCATGAGTTCTCAGCTCCCTTCGCTAACAATGTGCCTATTGGGCCCACTGTTAACATGGGAGATGTGAACTTTGAGATCAAAACTGGCCTTATCACTAGGGTGCAAGCCAACCCATTCTGTGGGAAGGCTAACGAGGATGCAAGTGCTCACCTGCAATAATTTCTCGAGATCTGTAGCACTTTTAAGATCAAGGACGTGTCTCCGGATGCGGTCGTCTGAGACTGTTCTCGTTCTCTCTCCTTGGGAGAGTGAAACGGTGGTTCTACGCGAACTGAAGTACTATAGACACTTGGGAGAAGTGTTCTACGACATTCCTTGCCAAATTCTTCCCGTTGGGCAAAACCAATACTCTACATGGAAGGATTTCCATCTTTCAGCAAGAGCTCAATGAATCTATTCCCGAGGCATGGGAAAGGTTTCAGGAGTACATCCTAGCCTGTCCCCACCATGGGATGGATGACTGGCTCCTTATTCAAAATTTCTATAACGGGCTGATCCCATTAGCCCGTGACCATTTGGCTGCTGCTGCTGGAGGAGCCTTCTTCTCATTGATGGTGCCAAAAGATAAAGATCTTTTTGAGAAGATGGTGTCCAACATTGGATGGAATGATAAGCGTCTCCATACCCAACAGCGAGGCATGCATACCTTGAAGGAGGTGGACATGATCGTTGCAAAATTGGACCTCCTAATGAAGAAAGTTGATGGACAAGCCAGTGGTGAAGTGTTTGGCAATGCCTATGCCCTAGACTCTCACATCACGCGTGAAGTTAGTGGCAACACAGGTCATATGGCCAATGATTGCCCATAAACTCGTGAGGATGCCCTATACCTCGCCAATAACGGAAATTTCAACAACGACAATGGCTATTGTCCAGGAGGTAAAGGGTGGGGTCAACAACGCCCATTCTCTCAAGGAGGGTACAAAAACAATGGCAACCCTGGAAATCAGCCCAACTTGAGAGAACTTGCCATTAGCCAGCTCAAGATCAACGATGCCCTATCTAAGAAGCTGTCAGCTAATGACAAGACCCTAGATAATATCAATGCAAATATGGAAGGACTATACTAAGCCTTCAAGAATCAACTGAGCTTCAACAAGATGCCCGAGACTCAGTTGGCTCAGCTGGCAGCTGCTATTCCTCCGATGGAGAATGGCAAGATGCCAGGCCAGCTAGAACCCCCGACGGAAAATGTCAACGTGATTTTTGTACAAGAGAGCAACTGGTAGAAGGACCCCGGATGTGCTACCATTTCATGCTCAATTGGGGCTCACCACTTTGACAAGGCACTTTGTGATCTGGGGAGCAAGTGTCAGTGTGATGCCCAAGGTTGTGTTCGACCAGCTGAACTTCACAGAGCTGACTCCAACACCAATGCAGCTACAATTGGCTCACTCTTTAGTCCGTTATCCAGCGGGTATTGCTGAAGACGTCCCGGTGAAGATCTGGAACTACTTCATACCCGTGGATTTTGTGGTGCTAGACATGGATACTAAGAATGATACACCACTCATTCTTGGGTGCCCATTCCTCAACACTGCAGAAGCTCGCATAGATGTGGGAGCTGGAGAAATCCACTTCCATATCAATGGCAAGGAGGACAAGTTTAACTTTCGGCCAAGATCAGAGCAATGCTGCATGATTCGAATCAAGTATAGGCCGAATGATAAACAAATCAGAGAGGTCGAAGTCACACCTCCAAAGGTGGACTCACTCATTGCATTCATGAGAAGATTAATCTACGAGGAGAATCCGTCGTTTCGACCACGCCGATATCCAAAGGCGACGGAATCTTCTGGACCTTCCAAAAGGCCCAAGTCCACCAAGCCGCCAAAGAAGGAATGGCGGAAGAAGCAATACAAGCCGTCTGAGCCCATCCCTCCGGGCCCGGATGTGAAATGAAGACAGAGGAATGTCCATATCATCGGACGGTGGTGAGACCTACGCCAATAGGATAAATTTGTAGTTATCCCACTTTATTTTTCTTTCTTTTTCCACACCATTTGGATTTTTCCCATTGCATATTTGATTTTTCCTAGCAAGTTGAGAATCTTATATTCTCAACTATCATTTTTATTTCTTTCTTTTCAAAAGAATTTTTTTATTAAATTTTAAAAAAGGTTTTTATTTGGAAAAAAAATTATGAGGTGCACATGTGGCATTTCACCAACGTGCTAACTTTATAGCCGTTGGGGAGCCACTTGCCAAAAGGGGAACCAATGGGGCCACCTGTCAGGCCGGCCGAACCCCCTGGTCGGCTGAACAGGGAGTGAAGTCAAATTGGCTCCCCTTCCTCCAACGGCTATATTTTGAACCCCAAGTGGCCTTTGGAGGGTGCACCCTATAAATTGTGGCTGTGAGGAGCACCTCTCTTCACACACCACATCATTTTACACCTCCCCAAATAACTCTCTAGCTCACCTTGTTTTTCTTGCTTTTCATTGCAACACTCTTGCTCAAATCCATCCCCAAAAAGATTTTCTTTTGTTTGCATTTGCATTTTTACACTCAAGCTTTCAAGAGGAGAAAATTCATTGAGAGTTTTGTTTTCCAAACATTGCTTCTTTCTGGATTTTTCTCGCTTTGTTTTGTTCTTGCTTGTTGAACTCAAAAAGACATGAAGAGGTCGTTTGGAAAGAGGAAGGAGGCTGCAAGCTCAAGCCATGGTGAAGGTTCTAGTGCACGCCTCTCTTCCGTGGGTACAAGCCCAAGGAGGAGAAGTGTGTGTGAGGACACTCCCATGGAAGAGAGAAGCAACCCACACAAACTTCTTCATGACAACAACCTCGATATACGAAGCGAAGTTGAAGATCAAGCACGCAGGCTTCTCCAAGATCGTGAGTTCCGCCACACCAAGGCTTACGATCCACATTTGATCTCCAAAATAGGTATGGACTCCAAATTTCTTTCCATTTGGCATGCAATTGGATTTGATGACTTTGCTCACATAGAGGAGAAAGGTTCACGCCTTCTCACTATCCAATTCCTTTGCATGCTAAGAATAGGACTTGATGGTATTACTTTTAGATTATTTCAAAAAGAATACAACATCCTATGGAAAGAATTAGGTAGCATCCTAGTCTTCCATAAATGGTGTTTGCTAGATTTAGACAATTTTCCTAAGTTTAACAAACAATGTTTTTGGCATGAGCTAACTAGTGAGGTCACATGTAGGGCCCCTAGGAATAGCCACATCCAAAACCCTACCTTACACTTCATGCATAGATGGGTGCCTATGACTATGTTCCCTAGGAGAAATGTTAGGGTTGTGCGAGATGATGAATTGAAAATTTTGTTTGCCATGACTAAGAAGATAAAAGTTGCTCCAGTCAAAGCCATGATGACATAGTGGTTAGATTACATTTAAAAATCAGGACCAATTGAATGCACTTCATTGATTACCCATATTGATGATAGGGTAGGAGCAATTAAATACTTTTCATTTGAATATATTGAAACTGAAAGAGAATTAATTGATGAAGACTATTTAGTGCAAGAACATACCCTTAAGCATGATCATGATAGCTCCTTGATATTTTCTATCCCAACTTTGTCAATGAAATTTTAGTTACCTAACCCAGATTTTCATTTGTACAAATGCCGGAGGCTAACCATTAATCTTCTTCCCCTTGAGGAAGCAAGAAGAAGTAATGTCTCTGGTAGGGTAACAAGGAATCATGCGAGGGCTGCAGCCACAGGCATGCAACCGATAATCTCTCCGGTCCATGAATACCAAGAGGAAGATAACCCAACGGGTTATGCGCCCGGATGGACTCAACCTCTGACGTATGAGACTGGGGGATCATCTTGGCAAGATTGGCAAAGGGATGCACCCTTATCCACTTCAAGCTCTAGCAGCTTGCCCCCAACTTCCATGAGAGAACATCGTTCCTTTTCGGCTAGAAGTCATCATGACTATAGCCAAGGAATGACGTACCTCACTAGACATATGGGAGAACTTGAAGTGAGAACGGGTGACATCTACAGCACACTCCAAGAGCATGTTCAAGGTACCCAGGATTGGCAACAACACATGGATGCTCAATTCACCAACTTCAACACGGCGCTACAACAACAACAAGCCAATCTTGCAGCGTACTTCTGTCATCAAGGGTTCAACCCTTATCACGGAGGTAATTGAAGAACAAGCTTGGGGGAGGACCCCCACTTGAGGTAACATGTATCACATTCCTTGCATAGTTATTTTTCCATCCATCCATCATCCACCTTGCATTATATATATATATATATATATATATATATATATATATATATATATATATATATATATATATATAGGTTAGATTTGCTTTCATCAAATAAAGATGTGCGGTAAGAATGATTTAGAATTCACATAGATGAAACGATGAACAGTTGCTCTGTTTTATTTTCCTAAGTCTCTAGTTTACAACTTGCTACTCTCCGAATATTGCTTTCATTGGTTTGAAATACTTTTACTTTAATTTGGAAGTTGTGGGTAGCAAAAGCTTAATCTAATTCTAGGTTGTTGCAAGACTAGAATTAGTAATAGGGATGCTAGTCCTAGTTTGAATGTAAAACATAGATTTCCGGAGAAATTCTAAAAAGATTTAAGTTTCCCTCAATTGATTGGAAATACCTACCAAAGCCATATGATGTTCATACATAGACAAAACCTTATGCATATGCTATTTGCTTTCTTATTGAGCCTAGTCAAACTAGTATAGACCTATGTGAGAAATCATTCAACTCTTTTTGAATTCAAGACTTCACTTGCACATGCTATACTTCTACACTAGAAGTAAGCAAAACGTCCATCATATCCACCATACCACAATATAAAGAGAAACTCTATGTTATTCATGTTTAGCACTCTCTTCAAAATTCATTGCAAAGAAAGGGAGTAGAAGACATGGCTAAAAAAATGAAAAAATGAAGAGAAAAGAAAAGTAGCCATTTTCATCCCTAGAAAAGAAAGAGAGATTATACCAAAAAGGAGTTATCTCAAGTATCCACATCCACTTCCACTCCATCACACATGCACTAGTCTTGAATCAAAAAGTTTTGATTTGAATTCTCCTAAGGCTTACTCTTTTGACTTAGCAATATATGTGATGCAAATAAGCCTACTTACTTTCCTTACCAAGCTCCACATACAAGCCATATTCAGTGAGTAGGAATAGTAGAGGCACGATGCTTTGGTGAGGAAATATTTCCACTATCCACAAAGGAGTGATTGAGAGAATCGAATTGAGGTACTTAATATCTAAATTGAATTCTCTGGGATTTAAGTGGAACTTGATTTCTATGCTATGTTTGCTCCATTTGCTATTCTACCTTTAAACTACTCATGAATATGAAAAAGCATAAGCCCCATGATAACTTAAGAAAGGTAGAGTATCATAGCCAATTTCTACAATACTAGGTAGAGTATCTTGTTGTGCATTAGATACTTTTGAAAATAAGACATTGTAGCAACTCCTGATCATCAACCTAAAGTCTTGACTTTGCTCGGGACGAGCAAAGGATAAGCTTGGGGGAGTTTGTTGACGGCTGTTATATACCAATTTCATCCGTCAATTCAACTCAATTATGTGAAGGATTTGTCATTTCTTGCACACATCACCTTTCTACATAACCCAATTCCACTTGGACTTGGAGAAATATGTGTATGCAGCATTTTATGTAGGAAATGAGGAAATGTAGAGGGACCAATCCTATAAAATATCATCCTAGCCAATCAGGCGACGACACGTGGCATCCCATGGATCAAATGGCCCAAAAACAGAAGTATCCGAGGAGATCCAACGGTGTATCACCCCAGATACATCAAGGGGGCCCACCTAGCAGCCACCTGGAGGAAGCACTCCACATTTGGAGTGCTGACCAGGTCGACTGAACCAGGGGTTCGGCCGACCCCTTCGTGGCGCCAAACGCGGTCAAACGACGCGTGTTGGCTCCTCCTGACTTGAAGGAGTCAATGGTGACTGATTCACGCGCTTTTGGTGGCGGGAACCAACCTCAACACTAGTATAAATAGGACCCTCTACCCCTCACTTCAACACACACCACTTGAGCTTCATCTCTATTGTATACACTATCATCCATAGTCTTAGAGGAGTTAGGTTGTAGAGAGGAGAGTCTCTAGTCCCAAGTACAAATTGGGAAAGGAGTAAGGAGTCTCTCTCTTCCCAATCCTACATTGGGAAAGGTATGGCTCATGTATTCTTTCTTGTATTTGTGACTTTATGCATAATAAAGATAGTATCTTTAGTCTCTACTTATACATATACTTGGGCAAAGCGTTTCTTGTTTGATTGTGGAGTCCATGTATGTGGAAGTTATAGCTTCTATGACTGTTTCATCATGAACATATCTCATTATCATAGAACCTATAAACCCCCACTATAGTCTAGTTAATTATAACATAACTAGGTTAGTATGGATAATTATGTTGTGTATCAACATTGGTTCAATGATGATTCAATTCATTGCCTTAGGATGGATTGTGCCTAGGCTCTTAAGGTAATTACTTAATATGCTAGCATGGTGCTAGGATAGCTAAGTAGCATTGGATGTCTCGTAGACCCACAGATTGAAGAGGTCGGCAGTAAGTGCTGACAACCCTATTGGTCCTTTGTAATCCTCCACGTTCAGATATACCACAGGCTCTTAGCGGGAGTCGCCCTAGTATTGCTAGGGGTAAGCCCGTGCCCGATGTGTTGAACCACATAGCATAAGTATTCACTATTGATCTAGCTTATGAATAATTAGTTTAGGCTCTGTATATGTACAATAGAGCATAGTAGGAGTACCTCCATAACTCTCAACCTTAACTAACCTCTAGGATCCTCTTACCCCCCTTAGACTTGAAAGCTTTTGTTTGTGTCACACTACCTCCACTATTATTTTATTCATCCTTACTAGAATCTTACCTAGACCTTTCTACCCTTTCCACTCGATGATTGTTATATCTCTTCCCTGCCTTCCGTTGGGATCAAATAAATGACACCTTTGGGAATACTCTTAAGGGGAAATGCTACAATGATATCTCCATGCGCTTGCGGAATTCACTCCGTGATCCAATAGAACCGTTAACAAGCATTTCTAACACATCAGTTGGAGATGTTTAGTTAATGGTGCATAAGAAATACTAACAAGCATTTCTGGCGCCGTTGCCAGGGATGATTTGTTAGTATATCTTAGGAGCCGTCAACAATATTCAGACCCACTGAGGTTTCACCGGTGGTGATGCGTCCAACTGAGCACATCCAACGAAGGGCCCCCTCTTGTGCCGTTGAGATCCTAGGGCAGTCCCACCACTATTGCAAACCCAATTGACCCCTATTCCCCGCTCCCCAAATGATCCGAACAATGCTGGCAATACACCTAATTAATTGGCTAAGCTGCACCCATACTTGGCCCTATGGTGGCACTGTAAAACCTGGGTTGTCGCTCCACGAACCGGCCCTTAGATCTAAAGCAAGCAAACCACCATATCATTCAACCCAATCCACAAACCATGCTTGCCTAGATATACGAATCCCATGTTACCAATTAACCATATTCATCAATTCAATCTTCCATAAGTGCATTAATTCATAGTGAAGACATTTGGTTGTTTTCTCATCCCAATTAATTAGAGCGAAGCAAAAAGGTAAAATACCCTTCCCGACTCTCTACAATATATTTCAAGCAACAAGGATGGTCAAACAAGACTAGTAAACACCTATCATGGGTTTCCCTCCAATTTGACACAAGCATGCAGTTTTGCAAACAAAACATTTAAAAACAGGATCAAAATGATCAAGGACACTTGCCTTGATCTTGAGATTGGTTAGGTTCAAAAGCTTCAAAGTCCTTGTGCTGGAAGTCCTCGACAGCACCCTCTAGAGCAACACCTTGTATTCCGCGCAACAATCCAACAAAATGAACATTACAATCAATAAATGCTCATATATTACTTAATATGCCATGACATGCATGAATAATGCAATTATGTGGCAATGCATGTTACTAGGTTGATATGATTGCTTACTAACTAGTTACAATTGAGTTTTACGAGTTAGAACAAGTTTCAAGTCATTTGAAAGGATATTAAAGAAGTTCCAGGAATTTCAGAATAGGAAGACCGGACTAGTCCGCAAGGGGACCGAACAAGTCTGTTCTAGTACAGAAAGGGGATCAGACTAGTCCGCTATGAGGTCGGACAAGTCCGTTGGTTAGGGTTTTTGGCGAGCTTTCAATTATAGCATAGTTAAAGTTAATATGGAACCATAATTTTACATAGAAAAGATGTATCTAATATAATTACCGTGAATCCTAGGGTTCAAGGGTCGAGGATTCAAGAATTGGATGTCAAGATCAAAGGAGACAGAGAATTGACAAAGAGGAGTGTTGATGTTGAGAGATTGGCGATGAAGATCGCAGCGGCGACGACGATTTGGTTGATCCTCCTTCTTCCTCCCTTCTCCTTCTTCTCCTTGTGGTTGAGGCTCCTTGATGGCGGCTCTCACGAACTAGGGTTAGGGGTCTCTTCAATTGTGGCAAAGAGATGAAATGGTGGGTGTTGGGGTGTTTATATAGGCTGGAGGTGGTAGGGTTTGAGTGGAATTCGTGTTTAAGGCGGTGGAGGTTGTGTAGGGGTCCCACAAGGGATCCACAGGGGTTGGACTTGATGTTCTTGGGCCCACTTAAGGCAATTACCCAATAACTTGTCGTGGAGAAAGAAATAGAATCTGAGTCGGGCACACTAGACTAGTCTGCTAGGGGCCGGACAAGTCCGATCGGGAACAGAGACTTGAACGAACAAGTCTGGAGGGGTCCGTACAAGTTCGGTCTTGTTCAGAGAGCAAAACGGACAAGTCTGGTATGGGTCAGACAAGTCCGGAGGATTGTTCAATTTTCCAAAAACCGGACCAAAAGAGGGATTACCGGACAACTCTGAAGAGTTCCAGTAGCGAAGAAGTCCGTACCTGAGAACGGACAAGTCTGAACAGCAACAAAAACATTTTCGGACTAGTCCACAACAAAAGCGGGTAAGTCTGGGATACAATAAAGAGCAAAACCGGACTAGTCTTGGGTCCAAACTGGACTAGTCCGCACTGATACAGGTTTTTCAATACTATTTTAGTTCTAATTCATTTTAAACTTGTTCCTTTTTGTGTTGCTTACTATTAAACATGTATAAGAATGTATGCAATGCATGATGGATGAAAAGGAGGGTGTTACAAACCAACATGGGATGGCTTTGGCATAGAGACTAACCCATGTTGGATGAGGAATTTGCAAAAACTTCTTAAGGGTGAGCACATCCGTAGTTTAAAGAATGTTGTGTTTGAAAAGGATAGGCCATGTAGCGCATGTCAAGCCGGAAGGCAAGTTGGAGCTCAACATCCTTTCAAGAACATCATGATGACAACAAGACCATTGGAGCTTCTACACATGGACCTCTTCGGTCCAATCGCCTATATAAACATTGGCGGTAACAAATATGGTCTTGTAATTGTTGATGATTTTTCACGTTTCACTTGGATGTTCTTTTTGCATGACAAAAGCGGGACTCAAGGTGTCCTCAAGAAATACTTGAGGAGAGATCAAAATGAGTTCTCCTTGAGAATCAATACTATAAGAAGTGACACTGGCACTAAGTTCAAGAACACTCAAGTTGAAGATTTTTTGGATGAAGAAGGAATAAGCATGAGTTCTCGGCCCCCTACTCCCCTCAACAAAATGGGTGGCCGAGAGGAAGAATAGGACTCTCATTGAGATGTCTAAAACCATGCTTGATAAGTACAAGACTTTGGACCGGTTTTGGGCGGAAGCGGTTAACACCACTTGCCATGCCACAAACCAGTTGTACCTTCATCGCATATTGAAGAAGACATCCTACAAGCTCCTAACCGGTAGCAAACCAAACATTTCATATTTTTGTGTTTTTTGGAGCAAATGCTATATTCTCAACAAGAAGCCTAGGACCTCGAAGTTCACTTCAAAGTTCGATAAGAGTTTCTTGCTTGGTTATGACTCACACACTTATGCCTATTGTGTTTTCAACAAATCCTGCAAAATTGTTGAAGTAGCATGTGATGTAGTGTTTAATGAGACTAATGTCTCCAAGTAGAGCAAGTTGATCGTCATGTGCTAGATCAAGTAGAAGCTTCAGAAGTGGTGATAAGAAGGATGGCACTTGGAGACATTCGACCACAAGAACAACCTCAAGACTCAAGTGACCATCCCACACATCAAGCAAACTCTTCCTCAAATGATCAAGCTCAAGACCCTCAAGATGCGCTTCAACAAGATGAAAATGGAGGCATGAATCAAGGGGGAGACGAAGAAAATAAGGAAGAAGATGAGGAAGTTCCAAGAATCAAGCACCACACCCAAGAGTACATCAAAGCGTTCAACAGGATCATCCCAGTGACAACATCCTTGGAGACATCTCCAAGGGGTTAACTACTCGATCTCGTGTTGCAAATTTTTGTGAGCAATACTCTTTTGTTTCTTCTTTGGAACCTCACAAGGTTGATGAAGCACTATGAGATCCGGATTGGATGATGGCCATGCAAGAAGAGCTCAACAATTTTGAGATAAATCAAGTATGGGAGCTTGTGAAGAGGCCAACTGCAAATGTTGTGGGCACCAAGTGGGTATCCCGCAACAAACAAGATGAGCTTGGGCTGGTTACAAGTAACAAAGCACGACTTGTGGCCAAGTGGTACTCACAAGTTGAAGGTTTAGATTTTGATGAAACCTTTGCTCCCGTTGCTAAGCTTTAATCAATTCGCATATTACTTGCCTTTGCTACTCACCATGATTTTAAGCTATACCAAATGGACATCAAGAGTGCTTTTCTCAATGGTCCAATAAAAGAAGAGGTGTATGTGGAGCAACCCCCCGGCTTTGAAGATCAAGACTTCCCAAACCATGTATATAAATTGCTTAAGGCTCTCTATGGCCTCAAACAAGCTCCTAGAGCTTGGTATGAGTGCCTTAGAGACTTTCTAACTCGAAATGGTTTCAAAACTGGGAAGGCCGACTATACTCTATTCACCAAACATTTCAATGATGATTTGTTTGTTTGCCAAATATATATTGATGACATTATATTTGGTAGTACTAACAAAATTTTTTGTGGTAAGTTTTCTAAGATCCTGACTGAAAGGTTTGAGATGTCCATGATGGGGGAGTTGAAGTTCTTCCTAGGATTTCGAGTGAAGCAACTCAAGGAAGGCACACTCGTAAGTCAAACGACGTACACGCAAGACATACTCAAGAAGTTTGACATGGAAAAAGCCAAACCCATCAAGACTCCAATGGGAACCAGTGGGCACTTCGACCTTAATGAAGATGGTCCAAGTGTGACCAAAAGGTATATTGTTCCATGATAGGTTCATTGCTTTACATATGTGCATCTAGGCCCGATATAATGCTAAGTGTTTGTATGTGTGCACGATTCCAAGCTGCTCCCAAGTTGTGTCATTTGACGACCGTAAATATAATTCTTAGATATTTGGTTCACACACCAAGCCTAGGACTTTGGTACCCCAATGGCTACAAGTTTAATCTAATTGGATATTCTGATGCAGATTATGTGAGGTGCATAGCTGATAGAAAGAGTACGTCCAAGACTTGCCAATTCTTGGATAGGTCCCTAGTGTCTTGGTCTTCAAAGAAACAAAATTCCATTGCTCTCTCCACAGCCAAAGCGGAGTATGTTGCAGCCGAAAGTTGTTGTGCACAACTTCTTTGGATGCGGCAAACTCTTAGGGACTACGGCATAAACTTGTGCCATATACCTCTCCTATGTGACAATGAGAGTGCCATAAAAATAGCCCACAATCCAGTTGAACACTCAAGGACAAAGCACATTGATATCCACTACCATTTCTTGAGAGATCACTCTATCAAAGGAGACATAGTGATTTCCATGTGAGAACTGAAAAATAATTGACCGATATCTTCATCAAACCCCTATATGAGAAAACATTTTGTGAACTTAGGAATGAGCTCAATATGTTATATTCTCGAAATGTGGCTTGAATCTTGCACATCTGATTGTTACTTATATTTAATTCAAAATTCATGCATGCTTACGAAAAACTCATCTCCCTCAATTTTCTACAAAACTATTTGAAATTATTGAATCTTTGTAAATTATGGTCATAGTTTGGTTGTTGATTGCTTACTGACCATATTTGCAAAGATCTTTTGTGAAAACTAGTCCAAAAGGATCAAGTCTCTAGTGAAAACCCAAATATATATTGTGTTTTTAGCCTTTGGACCGGACTAGTCCGCCTTCTTGCTGGAAAAGTCCGAAGTCTAGCTTCCCTAGGCTCTGATAGACAAGTTCCAAATGGACTAGTCCGTCCCCGGGTCGGACAAGTTCGACTCCTCCGAGTAGTCCGAACCGAGTCTGTAGGCCGGACAAGTTCGGGTCTGCAACCGGACTAGTTCGGCCCCTGGGGACTTAACCTCCCCAGGGGCTCCTCGACTATTCGCTTTCATACTCACTCTCTTTCTCTCTTCAAACACGAAAACCGCACCCCCAAATTGGCTATTTTTGATTCCGTCCACCAAAAGCTGATTCCAATCCGTGAATTCAAGCCCCAAGGTGTGTGGGAACTCTTCCCCGCGCATCCTAAGACGATTTTTCATCCACATTTTGTCAATTTGAAGACTTGAAGAGGTATTCTTGACCTAAATCCAAATCCTTCGAAATTCAAATCTTTTAGATCTTTTGATAGAAACCTCTTCATAAAAGTTGTTCTATATGTCATTGTGATCCTAATCCAGGAATATTGTGCCCCGATCCGTAGTTTTTACAAAAATCATCAAGATTAGGGTTCTTACTGTGATCACCGGACTAGTACGGCCGAATGGCGGACAAGTCCGGCTCATGCGGACTTGTCCGGTCCCTTGGCGGACAAGTCCAAGGTTCACAGTGAAAACTCTAACTTTGATTGTTCTTATGAATTCTAACACAATATTCTACTTCCTTGGACTCATATTCTCTCTTGTTTATCTCTTCTCAAGGACGATGTCGAACCCCAATGACTCGCCTCTATTCGATCGCTTGCATGAGAGGCCGAGGCAAGAAACCTATCGCCGTGCTCGTGAGGAGCGAGAGCTTGTATAGCTCTCCTGAAGTCGAGGACTAAGGCAAGGAGGGCAAAGAAACAGCAATGAGAGGCTCATAACTCAGCTACAACGGAACAAGCCTCAAGGAAGAAGAGGCTTGTGACCATGGGTGAGAAAACAAGAATTCAAGCAGATAGAGATGCAAAAGACAAAGGCAAGGCACCGACAGATGAATCGCCAAGTAAGAGAACACCAGTTGTTAAGAAGCCCGCATGCAAGGCGCAAGTTGGCGTCACCATAAAAGAAAAGGGTAAAAAGGGGTCCTAACAACCCATTGGCCCTTTAAAAATGTCCTCTCCTGCTAGGAATCCAAATCAACAAGCCACCGCTGAAGCTAATTTATTCAGAGAAAGAGGGGCAGAAAAGGCTAAGAGATTGAGGATGGATGACTGCTATAAGTATGAGAAGCACACCGCCGACCCTCGGTTTTGGTGTGACCTCCATTGTGATTACTATCAGACAGTCTATATGACCAAGCAAACTCTAGTGGCCGATGCTCAATGGATCGATTGAAATTACATGGCGGAGAAGAACCACGTTGCATTCAATGCGGTGATTGAGGTCGTAAAGCGCCATGGACTCAAGGATCTCACGACATTCAAGTATGATTAGAACATTGAAGTTATTATGCAGTTCTACACCACAATCTACTTCAATAGGCAAGGAGATCAGAGGATCACTTGGCTCACTAATGGTGAGCAATACTCAGTTACATATTGGGAGTTTGCCCAAATTCTTGGCTTGGAGGATCATATTTACAACAAGATCATCATTTCAAATCTCAAGGCTGTTGATAGGGATGATTTGGATTACATGTATCCAAGCCATGCAGTTTATGAGGCGGGGCACATAAGAAATATCAAGCATTTCTATAGTGTGCTCAACCGTGTTCTCAGGAAGACTATAGCCCTCAAAGATGGAGATGCGGGGATCATTAAAGGAAATTTGAGGCATCTGAATGTGATCATTGATGGGATATCTGACTCAATATAGTGGAGTATATCTTTGATGACATCTTCAACAGCTCACACGCCCCCAACCGCTCGTGCGGCTATGCACCATATATCATGTATCTAAATGAGAAGGTATCCGGGCTGAAGTTCAAGAAGGATGCTACTAATCGGAAGCTTCGTCCTCAACTACCTCCTCCTGAGCCTATTGCACCAAGAAGGAAAAATGTCAATCCTCCTGCCTCCTCCTCCCGTCCCGTGGCTTCTCCACCTCCTCCTCCTCCATCACAGTCCGGAAGCGGCTTCTTCAAGGACTTCAAGGCACTTTTAGCCTCTTGTTGGAAAGTAGAAGTTTAGACTCGTCAAATGGAGCTTCCCCAAGAGAAGTACCTAAAGTAATGTGCGACAAGCTCGACGTCCCCATGTCTCCCACCGCAGAGAGTGATGGAGAGTTGACTTCTTTTCCCAAGTTCACCACCGATGAACTCACTAACATCAAAGAAAATGGAACCTCCAAGGCTTCAACCTCCAACGATGAAGATGGAAATGAAGACACTGAAGATCTGGAGGCTACGGAGAGCGATAATGAGCAGCACAACGATGAGTAGATTGTAGGACTTCCTTCCTCTTTTCCTTTTTTTGTGCCTTGATGCCAAAGGGGGAGAGATTGGAAGGAGGTACTTCTTTTTAGAGTTGTTGTCTCTCTTGTTGATTCTATGGACTTGTAATATGTTTTAAAACTCTCGCATTTCAATTTGTGTAAGACTTGACTTGTATTAAGAGTTGTATGCACATTATGATGTTTGCTATGCTTATTTGAGATGTGATGCTCTTGATGGTTGTTATATACCAATTTCACCCATAAATATAACTCAATTATGTGAAGGAAATATCATTTCTTGCACACATCACCTTTCTATTTAACCTATTTCCACTTGTCTTTGGAGAAAGTAGTGCATGCAGGCATTTTATGTAGAATTGAAGTGAAACATGGGGATGGATCCTACAAAATATCATTCTAGCCAATCGAGCAACGACAAGTGGTACCACATGGATCAAATGGCTCACAAACAGAAGTATCCAAGGCCATCTAACGGTGTAGCACCAATAACAGTCAATGGGACCCACCTGGAAGAGACCTGGAGGAAGCACAACCCCAACGGGGCTGAGACCAGGTTGGTCGACCTCCATAGTCGGCCGACTAGGGAGTGGTGCCAAACCCGATCAAATGCAACGTGTTGGCTCCTCCTGGATTGAAGAAGACATGAGTGACTGATTCACGCGTTTTTGGTGGCGGGAACCGACCCTTCTTCAAGCTATAAATAGGACCCCTCACCCCTCACTTCAACACACACCACTTGAGTATTCATCCATTGTATCCACTACTCTCCATAGGTTTAGAGGAGTATAAGCTGTAGAGAGGAGAGTCTCTAGTCCATAGTCCAAGTAGGAGAGGAGTAGAAGGAGTCTCTTCCCAATTCCTAATTGGGAAAGGTATGGCTCTTAGATTCCTGTTTGTATTTGTGACTTCATTCTTAATAAAGATGTTATCTTTAGTCTTCTATTGTTCATATACTTGGATGAAGCGTTTCTTGTTTGATTGTGGATTCCATTTATGTGGTAGGAGTAGTATTTATGATTATGCTATACCATTCTCATTATGTCATCATAAACACTATAAACCTCCACTATAGTCTAATTAGCTATGACATGATTATGTTAACATGAATCACTTTTTCTATGAATTAATATTGGTTCAACTATGATTTAGTTCACTGCCTTAGAATGGCTTGTGCCTAGGCTCTTAAGGTAATTACTTAATATGCTAGCATGGTGCTAGGATAGAGAGTAGCGTTGAATGCCTCGTAGACCCACGAATTGAAGAGGTAGGCAGTAGGTGGTGACAGTCCTATCTATCATTTGTAATCCTCTACGTTCGGCAATGCCACATGCTCTTGGCGGGTGTCCTCCTAGTATTGCTAGGGGTAAACCCGTGCCCGATGTGTTAATCCACTTAGCATGAAAATTCATAATTGATATGATCATTAGTAACTAACTTAGGCTATGTATATGTACATTAGAAGCATTGTAGGTGTCTCTACCTAACCCTTAGCCTATTCCCTCTTTACCTCATTTATCCCCTTAGGATAGAATGCTCTTGTGTGTGTCACACTACTCCAATTATCATTTATCCATGCTTGCTAGAACCTTGCTTGATCACCCTAGCCTCTCCACTTGATGATTATTTTACTTCCATCTAGCCTTCCTTTGGGAGAATATAAATGACACCCTTTGGGAATACTCTTAGAGGGGAAATGCTACATCGCTAGATTCCGTGCGCTTGCGGATTTATATGTATAATCTAAAATCTATTAACAAGCATTTCTGGCACCACTCCTAGAGATGAATTGTTAGTAGTGCGTAGGAACTGTCAACAAGCATTTTTGGTGCCATTGCCGGGGAAGGCAGCTGAAGTATTGCATGATTGAGTGAATAGGATAGAACCTGGTAGGTTTTAGTAGGATGACCTCTCTTTGTTTTTGCATTTTATGTGAAAATGGGGTGGTGTATGTCTGGTTTCTGCTTGCCAGAAAACTTTGTTGAAGATCCCGGATCCCTTCTGAGAGATCGACCTCGTGTTGTTACTCCTCAGAAGCTTCGAGCAACAGAGTAAACTAGCACAATTGTACAAACAACCGACACGCTAATGGCCCAGAAGACCCTTCGTGAGTTTTCGGCTCCCTCTGCTAACAATGTGCCTGTTGGGCCCACTATTAACACAGGAGACGTGAACTTCGAAATCAGGACTGGCCTGATTACTATGGTGAAAGCCAACCCATTTTATGGGAAGGCTAACGAGGATGCAAGTGCTCACTTGCAACAGTTACTTGAGATCTGCAGCACTTTTAAGATCAAGGATGTATCTCCTGATGTTGTCCGTCTTAGGTTGTTCTAGTTCTCTCTTCTTGGGAGAGTGAAACAGTGGTTCTACGCGAACCAAAGTGCCGTAGATACTTGGGAGAAGTGTTCTACGACATTCCTCGCCAAGTTTTTCCCGTTGGGCAAGACCAATGCCCTAGGTGAAAGAATTTTCAACTTCCAGCAAGATGCCGAGGAATCTGATGAGGACATCACAACAGCGGAGACACACATTGAACTGCAAGGACCAATCACAAGAGCACGAGCACGGTTAATAAATCAGCAGGTGAACTCGTTTCTAACTTCCTTTGCATGTGAGTTTGAGAATATATTGCTATGTGATGATTTAATTGTTATTAGGAACAATGGAGAAGATCAACAAGTGAAGGGAAGATGCCTTGGGAACATGGAGAACCTGCTGGGACGTCCACAAGTTGATGGAATCAGTTTAGAACTCGGACTTGAGTTCAACTCAGAGTCCAGAAGTAGTCCACCTTAAAATGGACGCCCAAGATGCATTTGGACTCCGTTTTTGACGTTCCACATATGCAAGCAAAGAGGAGAAGATAAACTTTCCAATGGCTCTTGTCCCACCTGATAATTCCTCCGGAGTCATCCGGAATCATCAAGACAAATCAAGTCTAGATTTCTATCCGCTGCTGCGCCACTGAATCGGTACTTTGGGCCTTGTATCCCGTATGAGTCCATTAGGGATGCGTCTAAGCGTGTTTTGGCCGAACCCTGGCGTTTAAATACTGCAGCCATCGGTCATGTTCGGTGGGTTTTTCTTAGATCAATAATACCACCGTTCTACGGTTTGTGAGACCCCAACTTTGCGATTTCAGTTCCTGTCTTCGACATTCTTTCTTGTGTTCTCGGTTGCACTTGCAGGGATTAGCCTTCTTGGCAAGGTCAAGCGTGTGCAGCACAGTTGATAAACAACGGAGCAGTGGTGTAGTTATTGCGGGGATACTCGAACTGCTCGAGTGCCGCAAATTATCAACGTCGAGTTCTCCATCCCAATCGACTTACTTTTTGGAAGATCGGGCCTAAACTACTCATCAATTGATATCAGATTTTCAGGTTGCCTGTGAGGTATCTTTGTTTTCCTTCAATTAGATCGATTTTGTTTCATACCTAGAGTCCATAGAAAAGCCACAAAATTAAATCATTTTTACCGCTTCCTAGACTATAGTGCCTGCAGTTTTGTTTTTCAATTTGCATTGTTGAGTTTGCATTCGTGTGGTCGAGTCTTGTTGCTGGTTTAGCTTTGTGTTTTGGGTCCTAGTTATCATGTTTTTTTCCTTGTTTTCTTTCTGTTCGATGCCTATTCCACAATCCCTAAACAACAAATCGATCCACCACATTCATCGGTTGCCCTAGCTAGCCGCCTTGCGTGAACTCCTGCATCGCCAGCCCTAGATTAGATGACAAACCTTTGCGCCACTCATACATGAATCATCACACACCACCCCATTAGTTGTTGTGCAAATTCCTGATCGTTTTCATATCCGATTGCGAGTTCTGTTCTCAAATCGAGTTGGAATCAACATCCAAAAACTTTAACTCGGACACCCTACCTTAAAGCAGTCATAACTTTCGCATACGAACTCAAAATCAGGCGATTTTTTTTTTCAAATTGATCTATGCGAAATTTTGAATCTGGTTTTCCACGGCTTTTCCGCATTCGGCAAAAATGAGATTGTCCAAATTCCCCTCGGAAGATAGGCTATCCGGCCTCTGAAGTTTCAACATGAATTTTAAAGAATCTTCTTGATTTTCTATAGGCCGCATATTACATTCAATTGAGCTGCAAATTTGTGTGCTTCATATTTTTGTGCTCTTCAGTAAAGAAAAATATCAAAAAAATATTACAAAAAAGAAAAAATAGTGAAGAGCACACATATTAAAGCAATTGGCCTATACTACTTGTGATGTGATTGTTGGTTATATCATTCTGTCTTCCTTTTGCCTTGCTACTTCCTTGTGTTGTGCTAGCCCTAGATCACTTGGTTGACCAGCAACAATTTCTTACATTGAATACTTATTCAACTTTGTTTACTTGTTAACGATTTTCTGCTTATTAGCCACCATATTGTGCCATCCTAGCTCCACCTTTCTCTTGAGCATAACAGGTACATTTGCAATCACCCCATGCTTCATTGGTTCATCTCACCGTCCACACCACCTGCTGTGTCGGTAAGAACACTTGTAAGAGCGTGGTAAGATGCTTGAGCAAGAGAGATTGTTTTCTTCCACCTTTCACATTGTCACAATAGTTGATAGGGATAACATATTTTTGTTGTCTTTTGTTTCCTACTAACAATGGCAGGAGAAGACAATGATGACGAATGTGTTCAACGTACTGAATTACGTGATATGATGAAGACCATGACAAATATGTTCGCCAAATACAACGCATCAACAGAGGAGTCATTGGCGAACTTGACTAGCCAACTTGATGACCTTGCTCTTTGGATGAATACTTTTGAGGCTCGGTTGCCTCTCGCTGGAGGACATGAAGACAATGCTTATGATGATATGGAAGATCACAACAATCAGCCAAGACTACCACTTTATCGTCAAGATATGGGAGGTAATAATCATCATAATTATTATAATCGTCCTCCTAATGATCCTTTTGCTAAAGTGAAATTTACTATACCCTCTTTTTCTAGTGCTTATGATGCTAAGGCTTATCTTGATTGGGAGATGACAATAGAGCAAAAATTTAATGCCCATCTTGTTCCTGAACACCATAGAGCTCGTCAAGCCACTAGTGAGTTTAAGGACTTTGCTATCATATGGTGGAATGAACTTGTTAAAACTAGAACTGATCCTCCAACATGAGTAAGATAAAAGGAAGCTATGCATGTTCGATTTGTTCCTCCATCTTTTCAGCGGGATCTTCACAAAAAGTTGCAGCGCTTAGACCAAGGTAACATGTCCGTAGAGGAGTATTATCAAGAGTTACAAAAGGGTATGCTGCATTGTGGGGTAGTATAGGACATGGATGATAAAATAGCTCGTTTTTATGGGGGGTTGAGGAGTGAAATTCAGGACATTGTTGATTATAAGGGATATGATACTGTTAACAGATTGTTTCAGCTTGCTATGTTGGCAGAAAAAGAATTGCAGAGCCGACAACAACAACGCATGAGGAGAAACTTCACGCCGCGTTCTACGTCTACACCATCCTAAACAGCACCTTCTTCGACCCCCCGTGCAGCGACTACACCATCCAATGGCGGCCAACGAACTACACCTGCTACTCCACCTTCTCGCGTGCCGGAGGGCAGCAAGGCGACATCATTCAAGCCTTCGTCGTCCACTCCTTCTATGAGTCTAACTTCCGACATTAAGTGTCACTGCTGCCAGGGAATTGGTCATATGATGAGAGATTGCCCAAGCAAACGAGCATATATAGCACGCGACGATGGCAGGTATGATAGTACTTCAGATGTTGAAGATGAATATTCTCTTGCTACTGACTTTACAGATCCAAATGACGAACACAACAAAGAAGAGGTACTTGGTACAGCAGCGACGAAGAACTATAGGAGCATCATTGTGCAGCGTGCCTTGAGCTCCAAAGTGGAGGCCGACGATAAGCTACAATGGCACAACCTCTTCCACATGTTTCTCGTCGTCAAGGACTGCTGTGTACACACTATAATTGATGGAGGTAGCTGCAATAACTTGTTGAACATGGATGTTGTCAAGAAACTTGGTTTGACAACAAGAGCTCACCCTCATCCATACCACATTCAATGGTTCAATAACAGCGGTAAGGTTCGGGTAACACAAACAGCGAGAATACATTTTTCAATTGGTTCTTACCATGATTTTCAGATTTTGATGTCATGCCTATGGATGCTTGTTCTCTTTTGTTGGGTCATCCTTGAGAATTTGATACAGATGCTATTCATCATGGTATAACTAATAAATATACTCTCATGCATAAAAGAAAGAAAATCACTTTGCTCCCCATGACTCCTGCTGAAATTGTCCATTTTGAGAAGAGTAAATTCGAGATGGCAAAGCAACAAAACTAGAATCTGAAAAACAGCAAGTCATTAAGTTAAAATCACCATCGTTGCTCGTAACTAAATCGGACCTGCTGATTTATTCGATGCTAAGGGGATGTGCTACGCTTTAGTATGTAAAGAAGCCATGTTTTCACTTTATGAATTGTCTATTGCATTGCCCATTGCTGTTGCTAACCTTTTGCAGGAGTTTGAGGATGTGTTTCCCTCCGAGATACCCCCTGGTTTACCACCCATGAGAGGCATTGAACACAAAATCGATTTGATTCTAGGAGCAAGCTTGCCAAATCGTGCAGCATATAGGTCGAATCCAGAGGAAACTAAGGAAATTCAGCGAGAAGTCCAAGATCTTTTGGACCGTGGGTACATTCGTGAAAGCCTTAGCCCTTGTTCCGTTCATGTTCTTTTGGTTCCTAAGAAAGATGGTAGTTGGCTCATGCGTGTTGATTGTCGAGGGATTAATAACATCACCATTCGATATCGTTATCCTATTCCTTGCTTAGATGACATGCTTGATGAATTGAGTGGTGCTATCATCTTCAGTAAAATTGACTTGCTTAGTGGTTACCACCAAATTAGAATGGCACTAGGAGATGAATGGAAAACTGCATTTAAAACCATGTTTGGACTTTATGAGTGGTTAGTCATGCCTTTTGGTTTAACTAATGCACCCAACACCTTTATGTGATTAATGAACGAGGTTTTACGTGCTTTCGTTGGACAATTTGTGGTGGTCTACTTTGATGATATCCTCATTTACAGCAAGTCATATGATTAACATCTTGATCATTTACATGCTGTTTTAACTGTTTTGAGAGATGCACGTTTGTTTGGTAACCTCGAAAAGTGCTCATTTGCACCAATCGAGTCTCGTTTCTTGGCTATGTCATTTCCTCGCAGGGAATTGAGATGGATGAGGCAGAAATTGAAGCGATCACTAGTTGGCCAGCCCCAACAACCGTCATGCAGGTTCGTAGTTTTCTTGGTCTTGCAGGTTTTTATAACCGTTTTGTGCGGGATTTCAGCACCATTGCAGCACCTCTACATGACCTAATGAAGAAGGTAGTGCCATTTTGATGGGGCTAACAGCAGCAACAAGCTTTTGATGCTCTCAAATCGAAGCTTACACACGCACCATTGCTACAACTTCCTGATTTTGACAAGACCTTTGAGCTAGAGTGCGATGCAAGCGGCATTGGTATTGGAGGCATTCTCATACAAGGAGGTAAACCCGTTGCTTTCTTTTGTGAAAAACTTCATGGTCCTTCTCTGAATTATTCTACTTATGATAAGGAATTGTATGCCTTTGTGCGAGTATTACAAACTTGGCAACATTATCTTTGGTCTAAGGAGTTTGTCATACATTCTGATCGTGAATCATTGAAGTATCTTAAGTGTCAAACCAATCTGAATAAACAACATGCTAAATGTATTGAGTTCATAGAGTCGTTTCCATACATCATTAAGCATAAGAAAGGGAAGGAAAATGTCATTGCTGATGCATTATCTAGACGTTATACCATGCTGTCCAAACTTGATCATAAATTCTTTAGTTTGGAAATAATAAAAGCATTATATCCTACTGACCTGGACTTTAAATATGCTTTTGAAAATTTTAGAGAAGGAAGAACTTAGAATAAATATATGCTGCGAGAGGGTCTCCTCTATCGTGCTAATAATCTATGCGTTCCAGCTAGCTCCGTTCATCTACTACTTTTGCAGGAAGCACATGAAAGAGGTTTGATGGGACATTTTGGAGTAAAGAAAACTGAAGGCGTGCTGTCCACACACTTCTTTTTGCCAAAGATGAGGCATGATGTCAAGCGCTACGTTTCACGATGCACTACTTGCAATAAATCTAAGGGGACGTTTGGTTCGTAGCCGCACCTTGCCACACTCGGTCAACGCCGTAAGTGCGGCATGCTTCGTTAATGTTTGGTCTCTTACCTACGCTTAGGCTGCCCCGTCCCACCTAGTTCCTCCGCAGTTGTTTTTTGCCGCCACGCCACGCCGCAACCGTGGCGGCAAAATCGGACGCCACAACTGTGGCGGCGCCGCATCTACGGCGCGACAATCTTAGGCCATAAACCAAACGTGCCCTGAGTCTCGCCTCAACCCACATGATCTTTATATGCCTCTTCCTGTTCCTATTGTACTTTGGGAAGATATTTCTATGGACTTTGTTTTTGGATTGCCTAGGACTAAGAGGAGGAGGGATAGTATTTTTGTAGTTGTTGATTGTTTCTCCAAAATGGCACACTTTATACCTTCTCATAAGTATGATAATGCCTAACACATTGCTGATTTATTTATGACGGAAATTGTTCGTTTACATGGTGTGCCAAATACCATTGTTTCTGATCGTGATGCAAAATTTTTAAGTCATTTTTGGAGAACTTTGTGGTATAAATTGGGAACCAAGTTGCTGTTTTCAACTACATGTCACCCACAAACAGATGGGTAAACTGAGGTAGTTAATCATACTTTATCCACTATGTTTCGGGCTGTCTTGAAAATAAATTTGAAGTTCTGGGAGGAGTGTTTACCACATATAGAATTTGCTTACAACAGATCCGTTCACTCCACGACGAAGGTAAGTCCATTCTAGGTAGTGTATGGTTTTAATCTCCATGCTCCTATTGATTTACTACCTTTGCCTCCTTCTGAAACTATAAATTTGGATGCTACACAACAATCTGAATTCATTCTTAAGATGCATGAAACTACAAAGAAAAATATTGAAAAAATGAATGAGAAGTATATGATTGCAGGTATTAAAGGTAGAAAAGAAGTAAAACTTGAACCGGGTGATTTTGTGTGGTTGCATTTGAGAAAAGAACGATTCCTTGACTTGAGAAAATCTAAACTTATGCCACGAACTGCTGATCCTTTTAAGATTGTTGAAAAGATTAATGATAATGCATATAAGCTTGAGTTGCCTCCCGATTTTGGGGTTAGTCCCACATTTAACATTTCAGATTTGTGACTGTAATTGGGAGAAGAAGATGAACTTGAGTCGAGGACGACTCCAATTCAAGAGGGGGAGGGTGATGAGGACATCACAACAGCAGAGACGCACATTGAACTACAATCACAAGAGCATGAGCACGGTTAATAAATCAGCAGGTGAACTCATTCCTAACTTCCTTTGCATGTGAGTTTAAGAATATATTGCTATGTGATGATTTAATTGTTATTAGGAACAATGGAGAAGATCAAAGAGTGAAGGGAAGAGGCCTTGGGAACATGGAGAACCTGCTGGGATGTCCACAAGTTGATGGAATCAACTCAGACTTGAGTTCAACTCGGAGTCCAAGAGCAGTCCACCATAAAACGGGCGCCCAGGATGCATACGGAGTCCATTTTTGACGTTCCACATATGAACGGAAAGAGGAGAAGATAAAATTTCCAATGTCTATGGTCCCACATAAAAATTCCTCAGGAGTAATTGGGAATTTTTGAAACAAGTCGAATCTAGATTTTTGTCTGGTGCTGCGCCACCGAATCAGGCCTTTGGGCCTTGCATCTCGTATGAGTCCATTAGGGACGCTTCTAAGCGTGTTTTGGCCGAACCCTGTCCTTTAAATACTAAAACCGCTGGTCATATTTGGTGGGTTTGCTTAGATAAATAATACTGCCATTCTACAGTTTGTGAGACCCCAACTTCGCGATTTCAGATCGTGTCTTCGACGTTCTTGCTTGTGTTCTCGGTTGCACTTGCACGGATTAGCCTTCTTGGCGAGGTCAAGCATGTGCAGCACAGTTGATAACCAACGGAGCAGTGGTGTAGTGATTGCAGGAGTACTCAAACTGCTCGAGTGCTGCGAATCATCAATGTCGAGTTCTCCACCCCAATCGACTTACCTTTCAAAAGATCGGGCCTAAACTACTCATCAGAATGTATTCCCGAGGCTTGAGGAAGGCTTCAAGAATACATCCTAGCCTGTCCCCACCATGGGATGGATGATTGGCTCATCATCCAAAATTTCTACAACAGGCTGATCCCTTGTGCCTGTGACCATGTTGATGCTGCTGCTTGAGGTGCCTTCTTCTCATTGACGGTGCCCAAAGCCAAATATTTGATTGAGAAGATGATATCAAACATGGGATGGAGCGATGAGCCTCTCCATACCAACCAGTGAGGCATGCACACCTTGAAGGAGGTGGACATGATCGCTGCCAAATTGGACCTCCTTATGAAGACGATTGATGGACCAGGCAAGCTTCTCCCTCTTCTTCAGTGGAGCCCACCTGTTGACCAGGAAGTTGCAAAATACCGTCTGAGGAGTTACCCCTCCTTCCACACATTAGCAGATCCTAGTCAGAGCAGGGTTGAAGGCATCTGATAACACCAAAACTTTGCTCCAAGCTTCAGTGTCGACGTTGGGGAGGACTTCGGGCAGCTCCAGCTTCTCATGCTCCTCCACCCTGATGACGATCCAATCCTTCTTCAGGTCGTCCCACTTCCCAGAAGGGAATGACCGCAAGTACTTGTAAGGGCACTTCTTGCTCTTCACAAAATAATAGAAGCCAAGGTACTCGTCACTCTTGCCGGTGGTGTGGATGGTGAAGAAGGTGCGGAAGAGCTTGACGCAGGGGGGAATGCCCACCCACATCTCGTAGAAGTGGACAAAGATCGACACCAGAAGAATGGAGTGGGGGCCAAGGTGGTACAGCTACAGACCATAGAAGTCTAGCAGCATCAAGAGAAAAGTGGAGAAGGGTGGGATTAGTCCCACCATGGCGTACACGGAGAAGTACACCATGTTGCCGGCATATTCCTTCTCGAACGGAAGCTTGTCGACGCAGACCTGGTGGTTGAAGAAGTCACTGGACCACCCCATGAGGGCCCGGACCTTCTTCAAATCACCGTCGGTCTTCAGTCGGCTCTTGTGGAGACCCAACTCCATCACAGCACAGCAGGGCGAGAGATGAAAAGCAAGCGAAAGTTTGGAGGATTTAAGCGCAAGTTCAGATGAAGGCGTAAAGAATCCCCAAACGGTGCGCGCTTTCCTTCTTAAGTAAGCCCCCGCAATGCTTGGATGGAAACCGCTGAGGAGCCGACGATACAATTCAAAAACTTCACCCTGCCAATGACAAGGGGGCCCGGGGCCACCCCAACGATAATGTCAAGGTCCTTACCCCAGGCGAACGGTTGTCATCATGAAAGGCGGGAAGCTCGAGGGCGGCGGCCTGACAGGCACGCGGAACTGATACAATTTTCATATCGGGAACCGGCGACCTTCAATTGCGTGAGATCCGCACGCTCAGATCTCACCTGCCGCATCCCAGATATGCCACACGGTGTTGGTTTAACTGCGAACTGCCACCAACGTCAAATCTGAAGACCCTTGAAGACACGGCTAAAAAACCGAAGGATGGACCCACCTCCAGCAGAATGACTTCATCCAAAAGGTCTCTCCCAGAGGTGGGCCCAGGTGGCCACTGTCAGTACCCTGTGTACCGTATACCCCTTGGGACTACAAAAAGACCAAAGGGACTTCACCTGTCTGAGTTGAAGACCTGCGAAGGCCCCACATGTCATATGGGACTGGACCTTCCTCCCATCTATGGTTAGTCCCAGTGCTGCCACGTGTATACTGCAGCCGGACCTACATCCCACACATGGGATAGCTCCGGGATAAACACCTGTGCGGTAACCCCAAACCTAACCCCCAACAGAGGGAAACTCCAGTATCAATACGTGTACATCGACACCGGACCTACCCGTCCCAGACGGAAAGCTCCGATGCTACCACGTTTCCAACCGCCGGACCTTCAGCCTCAACAATTAGACTGGTGGACCCCCAACGGCTCGGACCTTCAAGGGGCAATCAAAGACTTCAAGACCCGATTAAGTGTCATTAATACCATATTAATGACACACTATCGGAAGGCTCTTAATACCAGTAACGGCACTGTCAAGGCCCGTTACCAAGCTATTAAGGGTAATTAACCTCATTAATTGTGTATTAAGCATCAGTAACCGCCAGGGCCACATGTCGGGCCAGGCTAACGGTGTAACGACCAGTCCTTGTACTATAAAAGGACTGGTCCACGATACACAAGGGGCGGGCTCTTTTGAACTCTGAGACCTCTCGCATACATAGCTTGGATACCCAATACAACCACTACACACCCCGTGGAGTAGGGTATTATGCTCAGGCGGCCCGAACCACGTAAATCCTTGTGTCTATTTTCCATCGTCTTTTGATTCTCTGCGCGCCCAATACTAAACTACAAACTCTGCGGGCTACCAATAGTAGTACCAGGAGAATTGCCGGAACCAAAATCCGACAGGGACCAACTCAATTGGAAATTTTATCCTCTCCCTTTTTTGTGCATATGTAGAACGTCCAAAATGAAGTTTGTATGCGTCCTGAGCGTCCGTTTTAGTACGAGCTGCTCCTGGACTCCGAGTTGGACACAAATTTGAGTTGGTTTTGGTTTCCATCTTCTTTGAACGTAATATCTGGTCCTCCACGCTCCTATATCTTCCTCCAATTACTCCTTGAACTTCTCCATGAATCCTAATCACAATTAAGTCATTAGGTCGCAATCTATTCTCAAAAATATATAAGGAAACATATAAGAACAAGCTCACCTCTGAAATTAATTGGTGTGTGTGAATTTTATTGATTGCATCTTGTATGTTGAATGGAGTGTTGTGTATATCCACAGGAGTGATATCCTCATCATCCTCCCCTTCTTAAATTAGAGTCGTCCTCGACTCAAGTTCATCTTCTCTCATGTGTGGGTACATATGTGCAACGCCATCAAATCTTCTTGTATGCGTGAAAGGAGGAGGCCAAGGTGGTGGATGAAATAGTGCACCATCTCCATGTTCTTCATCAAATACGCATGCACATTCACTCGAGCCAGGATCCCAAACAAATAAACATCGTGCCGTGCTTGTATGTGCAATGACAATGTGCTTGATCTCATCATTCTCCCCTTCTTTCTGATTGATAAGGAAAAAGGATGAGTCCTGATCTTCCGAAAGGTAATGGATAAGTCGATTGATGGAGATCTCAACGTTGATGATCCGAGGCTCTCGAGTAGAACACGAAAAACCCCTGCAATCACTATACCACCACTCTGTTGGTTATCAACCATGCTACACATGCTTGACCTCGCCAAAAAGGCTAATCCCTGCAAGTGCAACCGAGACCACAAGCAAGAACAAGGTAGAAGCAATCTGAATTGCTAAGTTGGGGTCTCACAAATTGATGAACGGCGAAACTGTGTATAATAGATTAATCAAAGCAAAACCCAATTGTTTATGGCAGCTACTATGGAATATATATAGGTGGGAGGACGTCCAAGGGCGTGTTGGGGTCGTGACCTAACCCTAAGACATGACAATAATGCACTTAGACTTGATACAAGGCCCAATGGCCCAATAGGGTGGCGCAGCACCCTGACAGATTCTAAACTCGATTTTGTTTCGACTATTACTTTTGATTCCGAAGGAATTTTTACATGGGAACCGTTCCATTGGAAAGTTTATCCTCTTCCCTTTCTGTGCATATATACAACGTTCGAAACGGAGTTTGTATGCGTCCTGGGCATCCGTTTTAGTGCGAACTGCTCCTGGACCCCGAGTTGGACACGAATTTGAGTTGGGGTAGGTTTCCATCTTCTTTGAACGTATTCTTTAGTCCTCCACGTCCCTAAGACTTCCTCTAAGTACTCCTTTAACCTCTACATGGATCCTAATCACAATGAAATCATTATATAGCAATCTATGCTCAAGAACATATAAGAACGAGCTCACCTCTGAAATTAATTGTTGTGTGTGAACTCTATTGACTACATCTTGTATGTTCAATGGAGTGTTGTTTGTATCCATAGTGATGTCCTCATCATCCTACTCTTCTTGAATTGGAGTCGTCCTCGACTCAAGTTCATCTTCCGCCACGTGTTGGTCCAAATGTGCAACGCCATCAAATCTTCTTGTATGCATAAAAGGAGGAGGCCAAGGTGGTGGACGATATAGTGCACCATCTTCATGTTCTCCATCAAATAAGTGAGCACATTCACTTTAGCCAGGATCCCAAACAAATAAACATTGTATCATGTTTGTATGTGCATTTATAATGTGCGTGATCTCATCATCGTGTTAGTGCACTTGATCACATACGTGGTTTACCTAATCTCAAAGGGGACATAGATACCGTATGATCTTCATGTAGACATGCTAAGATGGTTGCAGGTTCACATGCCCCTCTCACGATGACAATGACAACTGAACCTGGTCAACTTTTGCACCTTGACACCTTTAGTCCGGCACGTGTACAATCCTTTGGAGGTAAATGGTATGGTCTTGTGATTGTTGATGATTATTCTAGATACTTTTGGGTTTACTTTATGGCATCTAAGAATGAAGCTTTTAGTCACTTTAGAACTTTATTTCTTAGATTATCAATTGATTACTCAGGGTAATTAAAAGCAATTAGAAGTGATAATGGAACCGAATTTTAAAATCAATCTTTTGATCACTTTTGTGCTGAAAATGGAATAGATCATCAATTTTCTTCACCATATGTACCTCAACAAAACGGTGTTGTAGAAAGGAAAAACAGAACCTTAGTTGAGATGACTAGGACTATGTTTGATGAATATCAAACTCCTAGAAAATTTTGGGCAGAGGCAATTGCAACATCTTGTTATGTTTCAAACCGTATTTTCTTGCACACTAAGCTTGGTAAAACACATTATAAAGTTCGGTTTGGACATAGGCCCTGTGTTTCACACTTTAGGGTTTTTGGTTGCAAATGCTTTGTTAAGAAACATGGAAATCTTGATAAGTTTGAAGCCAGATCCGAAGATGGCATGTTTCTTGGTTACCCATATCATACTAGAGGATACCGTGTGTTTTTACTTGGAACCAACAAAATCGTGGAGACTTGTGAAGTTTCTTTTGATGAAGCTAGCCCAGGTACTAGCTCCGATATTGCAGGACCAGATCCATATCCTCAAGGGGAGGGTATTTTCGAAGAAGAGTTGGTGATACTGCCTTATAGTTCCGAAGCTGACACGTGTCCAGCTCCGAACTTTGAACAAGCTCTGACTACCACCTCTACTGGTCTTGATCGTCCACAAGCCACAAGCTCATCAATCTTCGATGAACCTAATGAAGAAGAAGCTTGTGAGACATCTGTTCCCTTACAGATTTACAAGAATCATCCCCCAGAACAGATAATTAGAAGCTTGCATGAACGGGTCACATGGTCCAGGTTTTGTGATCCAAACTCTCATGCTCATTCTGCTTTTGTTGCTTCTTTTGAACCCAAAGATATATCACACGCACTCACTAATGAATCTTGGATTATTGCCATGCAAGAAGAGTTAGAAAATTTTGAAAGGAATAATGTTTGGAAACTTGTACCTCCACCTCAAGGTCACACTTTAATTGGAACTAAATGGGTGTTTAAAAATATACAAAGTGAGGATGGGGTTGTGGTTAGGAATAAGGCTAGGTTGGTTGCTCAAGGTTTCACTCAAGGTGAAGGTCTAGATTTTGATGAAACTTTTGCTCCTGTTGCTAGATTAGAAGCCATAAGAATTTTGTTAGCTTTTGCTGCATCTAAAGGTTTTAAGCTATATCAAATGGATGTTAAAAGTGATTTTATTAATGTCTACATAGATGAGGAGGTTTATGTTAAGCAACCACATGGTTTTGAAAATCTAGATTTTCCTAATCATGCTAACAAACTGTCCAAAGCCTTGTACGGTCTCAAACAAGCTCCTAGAGCATGGTATGATAGGTTAAAAACATTCTTACTTGAAAAGGGGTTTACCATGGGCAAGGTTGATAAAACTCTTTTTGTGCTTAAGAATGGCAATGACTCATTATTCGTTCAAGTGTATGTGGATGATATTATCTTTGGTTGTGCTTATCATGATCTTGTGTCCAAGTTTTCAGCTATGATTAGTTCAGAATTTGAGATGAGTATGATGGGAGAACTCACATACTTTTTGGGGCTGCAAATCAAGCATACCGAGGAAGGCACTTTTGTGCATCAAAGAAAGTATACAAGGGACCTTCTCAAGCGCTTCAACATGAACAAAAGCAAGCCTCTTCGGACACCAATGGGAACAACATCAACACTTGAGCTTGATGGAGATGGTGAACCAGTTGATCAAAAAGAATATCTAAGCATGATCGGATGACTTTTGTACCTCACAACATCAAGACCGGACAAACAATTCAGCGTATGTCTTTGAGCTTGATTTCAAGCCTCCCCACGTGCTTCACATCGTCAAGCCCTCAAAAGGATTCTCAGGAACTTACATGGAACTCAAGAATTTTGCACTTTTCTTCCTTCTTCCTCAACTGTTACTTTGAAAGCTTTTTCTGATGCTAATTTTGGAGGTTGTAGGATTGATAGGAAAAGTACTTCGGGTGCTTGTCATTTTCTTGGTAATTCACTTGTTGCTTGGTCCTCTAGGAAACAAAGTTCAGTTGCACAATCCACATTTGAGTCTGAATATGTAGTTGTTGCTAGAACTTGTTCACAAATTCTTTGGATTGTTCAAACACTTGAGGACTATGGGGTTGATCTAGATAGAGTTCCACTATTTTGTGATAACACTAGTGCCATTTGCATTGCTAAAAACCCCGTGCAACATTCTAGAACTAAGCACATTGACATTAGATATCACTTTCTCCGTGATAATGTTGAAAAAGGAAACATTGTGCTTCACCATGTAGATACCGAACAACAGTTGGCTCACACTTTTACAAAACCTTTGGATTTCACTCGTTTTTGTTTCATTTGTAGTGAAATAGGGGTTATGCATCCTCATGGCTTAAATTGAGGGGGAGCTTTCAGTTTTGGGATCTGAATTTAAAAATAATATTAGCATAATATTTCATACATATATGACTTTGTGATTCTGTTTACGTGTTGAAAGTTCTTACTACATTACTTATGTTATACATTTTGTAGTTTTTGCCATGACTAGTAATTGGAATAATTACTTACACTAAATATGGTCATGATCAAACTTTCTAGCTGTTTTTAAACTTGTTGCATGATCACAAGTGCTTTTAATTATAATGAATTAATCAAGTAAGCAACTCACATGTTGAGTTTTTATGTTCAAATAGAAAATTGAGAAAAGATCAAGAGAATATGCATGCATCGCACTTCTTCTTTTGAGATGGCTTATCATTGCAGTTAGATATGAACTTGGAAGAAGTTGTGTATGACTAAAACCATGTCCTTAATCTTCTGACTGTCAAATGACATAGGCTTGGCTTGGTTGGTTAGAATAAGGCAGATGCACATATAATCTCTTGCAAATATCATATGATCTAAATTTGTGCTTTGAAAAATAATAAAATGCAGCAACAAGTGTCATGCTTTCAGGTATTGAAATAGTTAAGTTTGTGAGATCATGACTTGCTTAAATTGAAAATTATATTTCATCTCTAGCATGGCTTACACTACTTTATGTATCTCATTGATGTGATAGTGTAAGTTACTTGAGAATATGACTTGGATGAGCCTTGTTTATATGTATATGTTATAATATGCTCATAACATTTAAAATTTCTCTTTTGGACCTTGTTGAATACATTGTCAAAGGGGGAGAGATAATAGATAAAATGTGAATTTTTAAAGATAAGTATACACATTGCACATATTCACAATTGTTTTGGCACGATTTTTCTTAGGGGGAGAATTTGTTTTTCTTCTCATTTTATTTCCGTTTTATAAAGTGGTGTTTTACAAAGGGGGAGAAATTATTTTTCAAAACTTTTAATGTGAATAAGCAAATGTTTAGATCTTAAGTGGTGTTGCCAATGCATTCATCAAGGGGGAGATTGTTAGACCTATGTGTGCTGAATACATTGGCTTCGATGATATAAATTCTGAAATACTGCTAAAACACCTTTTTAGCAAGGTCCAACTCTAGCTCCGAGCTTCTGCAAGGTCCGACAATAGGTCCGACTTGCTTTGTCAAAGTCCAACATGTTTTTGGGTAGCTCCGGTGAGCTTTGTCTTTAGCTCCGGCATGTCTTTGTTAATCTCCGATATGTTTTGCTAGGTCTGACTTATGTTGGTTAGCTCCGACATGTTTTTCTAGCTTCGGCTTTTGGGTTGACTAGTTCCGACCAGCTTTGGTAAGCTCCGACACTAGGTTGTACTAGCTTTGGTAAGCTTAGGCGCTAGGTTCTACTAGCTTTGGTAAGCTCCAGCTCAAGCTCCGGTTAGTTTTGGCAAGATTCGGAGCTTGATTGCAATGTTCCTGCTTTTACTGTGAAATGTTTCAAACTTGCTTTACATTGTTGGAAAGATTGATTAGTATTCATTTTCTAAGTTTCTGGTGCGTTTTGGTTGATATGGATGATATCATTTTACTGTGGTTTTGCAATATGCTTATGTGAGGTTCTCACGTAAGGTATTGTATTTGGAACTAACCTGAGTCAAGTCACGAACTTGGGCTCGTACGAATTGGTTGTTTGTTGATGTGCATGTGTTTCTTGAGTTCAAGTCATGGCTGGTGACAGGATCCTATGGACTAGTCTGAGGGAGGAGATGAGGTTCCAACAACCAAATTCAGGAGGAATTGTGGTTGAGCGGGTCAGGAGGTCACGCATGATGATTGAATCAAGTGCAGTGCATATGAAGGTTACTGGACGTCGAAGGAAGGGGTTTGCACATATACATGCAGTGCATGATGTGGCAACATGGTTCCAAAGATGGGCTAGGGAAGGAAAGATCCGGTTGGAAGGATCGGATCGTATCAGATCATGACTTCGACTGCGTCGGAGTCGGTTATGACTTGGTATGGAAAGTATCGAGTTGGTTATGGTAGTTTTCGTGTGGGACACGAAGATGAGTTGGTTTAGGAATGTGGGATATGTTCCTTGTTTGTTAGGAAGTCTCGAGATTGTTTCTATCTGCGAATAGGAAGATCTTGAGCAGTTATGAAAAGTTTCGATTCGTGATTTGAGTAGGATTAGAGTCCTCGTTTGAGTTGAGTTGGCCTTCGGGCTGGTTATATAAGCAAGGGAGGCCAGAGCTCATGGGAGACGACTTTTGGGCTGTTCCTCTTGTGTTCTATTGAATAAAGATCGCAGTTGAAAGGAACTTTTGTGCCTTTTTCGTCCGACTTGTTCCACACAAGTTTTACTCGTCGAGTTTCTGCACAGCACTACCTTTCGTCGGTGGTTTTTATTATAACTCAAGTTTTACAGATTCGATTGACATTTTTCTTTTTGGATTGTCTTCACAACTTAATTTTCTATCATCTGTAAAATTTCATGGTCATTGGATTTGTGGTTTCTAATCTACACAAGTTTCTTTGACGAAAAACAGAACTGTTTTTTACTTGGTAGAACAGATCGATATTAGTTCAATCTTTTGATCCTAACTTGAGTTTTTCTTGACGGATTTGAGTTATTATTGTTGTGTCGTCTTCATGACTTGATTCTCTATGGTATATATATCACTTTTGTCATGGTGAAACACGTTTAAGATCATGTGCACACGTGGTTTACCAATAAGTTTGATTTTCTACCGAAGGGGTTGGGATTTAATTGTTTCCGCTATGTAAGATTTTTAAATCTACCATTCACCCCCCTCTATTAGCTTTTCATGTGCTCTTCGATCCTAGAAATACGCCGCTCATTCTTGGGCGACCATTCCTTAGCATCGTAAAGGCTCGCAAGATGTTGGAGTTGGAGAAATCCACTTCCATATCAATGACAAGGAGGAGAAGTTTAACTTTCGCCCAAAGTTGGAGCAATGCTCCATGATCCATATCAAGTATGGGCAAAATGTTAAGAACATTCAAGAGTTCGAATTCACACCTCCAATGGTGAACCCGCTCATTGCATTCATGATGTAACACCCTCATTTTCATCAATCATGCATTGCATACATTATTATACATCTTTGGTATTAAACAACATAAAAAGAAACAACTTTAAAATGAATTAGAAGAAAAACAACACTTAAAAGTCTGTAGATGTACGGACTTATCCAGTTTGTACCCCGGACTAGTCCGGTTTCCCCCTCTGATGCCCATCCAGACTTGTCCATTATTGAGTGTGGACTAGTCCGATCCCTGGTACAATTTTCGAATAAGTTGTCAAATCCCCAGACTTGTCCGATATATGTTGGACTTGTCCGTTTTGCTCTCTGGACAAGACCGGATTTGTCCGGACCTCCTACCGGACTTGTCTGTTTTCGTCTTTGTCCAGCACCGGACAAGTGTGACCTCTCTAGCGGACTTGTTAGGTGTGTCCAACTCGAATTCAATGTTTTCCTCCACGACTTGTTTTTTTTGTATTTATCTTAATTTGCCCCAAGAATGTTGTGCCTAACCTTGTGGAGCCCATGTAGAACCCCTACATGGCCTCCACCGCCTTGAACACGAAATCCATCAAACCTTACCTCTCCACCTCTATATAAGCAACCCAACACCCCAACTTTTGACCTCTTTGCCACAATTGAAAGGAACCCAAACCCTAGTTCGTGGGAACCGTCATCAAGAAAAGATTTAGAAGCAAGGAGGAGAGGGAGAATAGAAAGGAGGATCAATAAAGCAATATCTTCATCAACTTTTCGTTCTTCATCACCAATTCACCCTCAACTCTTCATCAACTCTCTATCATCAACCCTAGATCACCAAGATTCAAGTATTGCACTCAATTCTAGATCCTTGGAGTTCTACACACATGGTACACCTTCTACTTTATCTTTTCCATGCAAATTCAACCCCAATTCTTGCAGATCACGAAAACCCTAAATTCCAGTTTTGATCAGGGCGGACTAGTCCGGCCCTGGCACTGGACTTGTCCGATATCTGAATCTGTTTTAGCCTGAATTAATTCCAATTTGATTCAAATCAACTCAAAACCTGTTCAAACTTATTAAATACTATTGTAATCAGTTAGTAAACACTAATAGCAACTCATTAACAAGATTTACCTCACAATTGCATTAATCATGCATGACATGGCATATTGAGTAATATATGAGCATTTACTGATTGTAATGTCTGTTTTGTATGTTACTTGCGCGGAATAGAAGGTTTTTCTCCAGAGGGTGCTGTTGAGGACTTCCAACACCAGAATTTTGAAGCCTTTGACCCTAACCTAGCTCAAGAGCAAGGCAAGTGTCCTTGATCATATTGATCCTGTTTTTAAATGTTTTATTTGCAAAATTGCATGCTTGTGTCAAATTGATGGGAAACCCAAAAATAGGTATTTACTAGTCTTCTTTGACCATACTTGTCGCTTGGGATATATTGTAGTGAGTCGAAAAGGATTTTTTACCTTTTTGCTTTGCTTTAATTAATTGGGATGGGAAGACTACCAAATGGCTTAATTGTGAATTAATGAAGTTATGAATGATGAGAATTTCTGAATATGGTTAATTGGTAAACATGGGACTTGGGAGATGCAAGCAAGCATGGACTGTGGACTGGGTTGGATGTTATGGTGGTTTCGTTTGCTTTAGATCTAAGGACCGGTTCGTGGAGCGACCATCTAGGATTTACAGTGCCACCACAAGACCAAGTTGGGCGCGACGTAGCTAAATAATTAGGTGTGTTGCTGGTATTGTATGGACCATTGGATGGTGCGAGGAATGGGAGTCGAGAAGGGCTACTCTGGGATCCGCATGATCTGCATGGCACAAGAGGGGGCCCGTGGGTAGGAGACTGGGGATTCAAGCCTGCTGGTGAAACCTTAGTGGGTCCATATATGCTAGTAGTCCCCTTGTAAAAGTTATTTTGTGATCTCTTGGCCACACACCAAAGGAAGTGTGAGATGGCATAAGGGAGGTTCTTAATCACTGAAAGGTGATGAAATCACAAACATATGGGTAAAGTGGTACAACCTCTGCAGAGTGTGTCTAAAACTATCATGATAGCCGTGCTAGCGGTCATTAGCAACCTGGACCCTCACATGATTAGTGGGAAACTTGGTATTTGGGATGATTTGGTATTGGTTATGGTTATGGTTGGGTAATGGTAATGTTATGGTTATGATTATGTATTGGATATGATAAATGGTCATGGTTAATGATGATGGTAAGAATATGGAATATGGATTGATAATGAATGATGGGTATGAATTATTATGTTTACTTGGGATATGATGGGGTAAATTCCACATAGACATTGTAGGACACTTTTCACATGTTTTAAATGTACTTTTCAACAATTAGCCATTATCTATTATCGATGCCTTGTTTAAACTACATGTCACTATTTTCCCACACTTGCTGAGTACGACATGTACTCACCCTTGCAATTCCCCCACCAACAGTTTCAAGTGATGTCTGAGAGTATCGTGATGATAATGCAGAGTACTAGGCTATGTGCTACCGTCGACTTGCCTGTGGAGGTACTTGGAGCCGCGCTACCCCTTATGCTTAGTTTGCTTAGTTGCTTAGCTTCAGGATTAGATAATTTCTTTGGTAGTTATAGTCAATATTGATTATAGACTTGTAATTTGAGGATTACTTGAATATTGTAATAAGTACTTATTTGATGATTTGTGATGTGGTAATTATCTTTTTATCTGAATCTCTTGTGTATGTGTGTTAAACAACCTGGGCACACATATACTGCACTTGGTCCATTTTTCAGAACCGGGTGTCACACACGAGGAATTTGATGTATGCGGAAAACCCATGTTACCGTCCACACCGACACCCCAAGAAGAAAGAGAAGTTCGGGCCTCCCCAAAGGCCCAAGTCCACCAAGCCACCAAAGAAGGTATGGCGAAAGAAGAAAGACAAGCCGTCCAAGCCCATCACTCCGGGTCTGGATGTCAAGAAATGAAGAAGGAGGAATGTTCATCTCATCGAACGGCGGTGATACCTAGCCAATAGGTTAAATTGGTAGTTATCCTTTTCTTTGGTTTTTTCTCTTTATTTGGTTTTCCCCATTTAGTTTGATTTTTCCCCACTGCATATTTGGTTTTCTTAGTAACTTGAGAATCTTGTACTCTCAACTATGATTTTTATTTCTTTATTTTAACAAAAAATTGTTGGGTTTTGAAAAAGGAGTTTTGATTCAGAAAATAATTTTTCTGAGCTAAAAAAGTGGTAATTCACCAATGTGCCAATCCCATAGCCGTTGGGGAGACAGCTGCCAAAAGGGAGAACAGGGGGCCCACTTGTTAGTTCGGCCGACCCCCATGTTCGGCCGACCAGGGGAAGGAGCCATTTTGGCTCTCTCTCCTCCAATGGCTATATGGTACCCTAGTGACCGTTGGGGAGTGCAAACTACAAATGGTGGCCGTGAGGGGCACTTCTCCTCACGCTTCACCTCATTTCATACCTCCCCAAATTCACTCTTGCTCACATTGTTTTTCTTGCTCTTCGTTGAAGTGCTCTTGATCAATTCCAAACTCAAAAAGATTTGCTTGTGCTTGCATTTTCAATTGGCTCTCGAGTTCTTCAAGGGAAAATTCGTCGGGAGTTTTTGCTAACATCACCTCTTTCTAGTTTTTGCCTTTTGTGTTCTTGTTTGTTGTGGCCATGAAATAGATGAAGAGGTTGTCTGGAAAGAGGAAGGAGGCTGCAAGCTCAAGCCATGGTGGAGACTAAAGTGCACGCCCCTCTTTCGTTGCTACACCATGTTCACAGAGGAGGAGTGTAGGTGAAGACACTACTATGGGTAAGAGGAGCAACCCTCATCAACTTCTTCACGATGACGACCTCGATATACAAAGTGAAGTTGAAGATCAAGCACGTAAGCTCCTCCAAGATCGTGAGTTTTCTCATACGAAAGCTTATGATCCGGATTTGATTTCCAATATTGGAATGGATTCCAAATTCTTTTCCATTTGGCGTGCACTAGGATGGGAAAACTTTGCTCACATAGAGGAGAGAGGTTCACGCCTCCTCTTTGTACAATTCCATTGCACACTCACAATAGGATTTGGTAGTATTCCTTTTAGATTATTTCAAAAAGAATACAATATCCTATGGAAAGAATTAAGTGAAATCCTAGGCTTCCATAGACAATGTTTGCTAGATTTAGACGCTTTGCCTAAGTTTAACAAACATAGTTTTTGACAAGATTTAACTTGTGAGGTCAGATGTAGTGCACCTAGAAATAGCCACTTACACAACCCTACTTTACGCTTAATGCATAGATGAGTGGCTATGACTATGTTCCCTAGAGGAGATGTAAGGATAGTGCGTGATGATGAGTTGGAAATTTTTATTTGCCATGATTAAAAAGATAAAATTTACTCCAGTTATTGTCATGATGACACAATGGTTAGATTACATTTCAAGAACAGGGTCAAATGAATGCACTTCATTGATTACTCGTATTGCTATTAGGGTAGGAGCACTAGAATATTCTTCATTTGAGTATAATGAAAATGAAAGAGAATTAATTGATGAATATTATTTAGTGCAAGGACATACCCTTAAGCATGATCAAGATGACTCTTTGTTGTTTTATTATCCCGGCTTTGTCTATGAAATTCGGTTACCTAACCTAGATTATCATTTGTACAAATGCTGGAGGCTAACCATTGACCTTCTTCCCATCGAGGAAGCACAAAGAAGTAAGGTCTTTGGCAGGGTAACTAGAAGCCGTGCAAGAAGAGCGGCCATGCCTCCGATGACCTCCACGGTCCATGAGTACGAAGAGGAAGAGAACGCAACAGGTGATGCATCCGGATGAACTCAACCTCCATCATATGAGACTGAAGGTCCGTCTTGACATTGATGGCCAGGTGCCACATGGGAGCCGCCCCTATCCACTTCAAACTCTAGCATCTTGCCTCCATCGTCCATGAGAAGATGTCGTTCCTCTTCGGCTAGAAGTCATCGTGACTATAGACAAGGAATGATGGATATCACTAGATGTATGGAAGAGCTTGAAGTGAGAACGGGTGTCATCTACAACACTCTCCAAGGGCATCTCCAAGGTACCCAAGACTGGCAACAACACATGGACGCTCAATTCACCAATTTCAACTCCACGCTACAACAACAACGACAAGCCGATCTCACGGCATACTTTCGTCATCAAGGGTTCAACCCTCATCACGGAGGTGAGTGAAGAACAATCTTGGGGGAGGACCCCCACTTGGGGTAAATTGTATCACAACCTTTGCATATTTATTTTCCATTCACCCATCATCCACCTTGCATATAGAAAAAATGTAGGATAGATTTGTTTTCAAATAAAATAAATGATGTGCAGTAAGAATGGTTTGGAATTCACATAGATGAAAAGATGAATAGTTGCTCTGTTTTAATTTTCCTAAGTCCCTAGTTTACAACTTACTACTCTCCAACATATTGTTGTCATTGACTAACATTGCTTTTCCCTTGATTTGGAAGTTGTGGGTAGCAAAAGATTAATCCATTCTAAGTTGTTGTGACATATGATATTTTAGGATAGAAGAGCACGTGAAAAGCTACCAGAGGGGGGTGAATGGTAGATTTAAAACTTTTTTAGCGGAAATAACGACAACCACTCGGCAGAAAATCAATCTGTTAAGAAACAATGTGTACGTCTAATCTCAATGTATTCAACCGCGACAAAAGTGGTAGATATTATAGAGAATCAAGTCACGGAGACACAACAACAAGAATCATGAGAAACCATTGAGAAAAACTCAAGTTACATTCGAAGGATCGAACAAAGGTCAATCTATTCTAGCGAGTAAAAATCAGTTCTGCAACACTGTGAAGAAACTCATGTAGATAAGAAACCACAAATCCAATGATCGAATTTTTTTTGAAGATGATAGATAATCAAGTTGTGAAAACAACCCAAAGAGAATCACATCAATTGAATCTGTAAAACTCGAGTTATGATAAAACCACTGAAGCAAGGTAGTGTTGTGGAGAAACTCTACGAGAAAAACTTATCTGGAACAAGCCGGACGAATAAGGCACAAACGTTCCTTTAAACTACGATCTTTATTCAATAGAACACTAGAAGAACAGCCCAAAATCCTTCTACCACGAGCTTTGGTCACCCTTGCTTATATAACCAGCCATGAGGCCAACCCAAGCCAAGCTAGGACTCGTATCCTACTCAGTTTCCACCGAAACATTCCATAATTGCTCAAGACTCTTCCATACACAGATAGGAGCAATCTTAAGACTTTCAAACACCTTAGGAACGTATCCCACATTCCTAAAATAAATCAACTTCATGCTAAACACGGAATCCTAACGTAAGGAACTCAAATCTTTCCATATTCGAGTCAAACCCGACTCAGCCGCAGCCTGAATCCATAACCTAGTCGGTTGGACCTTTCCGACCAATTCTTTACGTCCACATCTCTTCATCATGCCTTGGAACCATGTATCCACATCCATGCACTCCTTTCACACGTGCAAACATCTTCCAACGACGTCCACGATACCTTCATATGCATTGTTCTTGATTTAAGCATACTGTGCAACCTCCTGATCAACTCAACCACAATTCCTCCCGAACTTAGTTGTTGAATCTCATCTTCTCCCTAAGACTAGTTCAATGGATCCCGTCACCAGCCATTTCTTGATTTCAAGAAACACCTGCACATGCATAAACAACCGATACTTTCGAGCACAAGTCCTCGACTTGACTCTTGTTAGTTTCGATAACCACAACACATTACGTGAGCACCTCTCATAAGCATGTTGCAAATCATAGCAAAATGATATCAGCCATAACGACCAACACACACAATAAACATAGTAAAAGAACACTAAGAAATCTTTCTATAATCCAAAAAGCAAGTCCGAAATATTGCAAGTTAAAAGCAGAACCATTGCAATCTAGCATTAGATCTTGCCAAAGCTAACCGGACCTAGAGCTGGAGCTTACCAAAGCTAGTCGGACCTAGCGCGAGAGCTTTCAAAAGCTAGTCGAACCTAGCGCCGGAGCTTACCATACTAGTTGGACCTAGCCATAGCAAGTCGGACCAAAACATGTCGGACCTAGAGAAAGCAAGTCGGACCTTGCCGGAGCTACCCAAAACAAGTCGAACTTATTGTCGGACCTTGCAGGAGTTCGGACCTAGAGTCGGACCTTGTTAAAAGGGTGTTTTGGCAGAATTCAAAACTTTTATCGTCATAGCCAATGCATTCAACAGACATAGGTCTCACAATCCCCCCTTGATGAATGCATTGGCAACACCACTTAAAATCCGAACATTGGCTTATTCACACGAAAAGTTTTGAAAACAAATTTCTCCCCAAAATGTTTCTCCCCCTTTGTAAATCAGAAATAAAATGAGAAGAAAAACAAAAATTCTCCCCCTAAGGATGTACACTGCCCCTGAGAAGAATCGTGCCAAAACACTTGTGAATGTGTGATCAATTTCTCCCTCTTTAACAATGTATTCAGCAAGGTTCAAAAGAGAAGTTTCAATTGTTATGAGCATATTGTAACACATACAAATAAAACAAAGCTAATCCAAGTCATACTATCAAGTAACTTACACTATCACATCAATGAGATACATAAAGTAGTGTAGGCCATGCTAGAGATCAAGTGTAATTTTCAATTTAAGCAAGTCATAATGTCACAACTTAACTATTTCATGACCTAAAAGCATAACACTTGTTGCTGCAATTTTATTTTATTTTAAGCACAAATTTTAATCATATGACATTTGGAAGAGATTATATGCCGCATTAGCCTTATTCTAACCAACCAAGCCAAGCCTATGTCATTCGACAATCAGAAGCTTAAGGACACGGTTTTAGTCATACACAACTTCTTCCAAGTTCATATCTAAGTGCAATGATAAGACATCTCAAAAAAAGAAGTGCGATGCATGCATATTATCTTGATCTTTTGTCATTTTTATTTGATTATAAGAGCTCAACATGTGGATAGTTGATTGATTAATTTTTCATTATTAAAAGCACTTGTGAGCATGCAACACGTTCAAAACAGCAAGAAAGTTCAATCATGACCAAATTTAATGTAAGTCATTATTCCAATAACTAGTCATGGCAAAAACTACACAATGTATAACATGAGTAATGTAGTAAGAACTTTCAGCATGTAAAAGGATTCACAAAGTCATATATGTATGAAATACTATGCTCATATTATTTTAAATTCAGATTCACACATAGACTTTCCAAGTTTCAAAGACTCCCCCTCAATTTAAGCCATCAGGATGCATAACCCCTATTTCACTACAAATGAAACAAAAATGAGTGACATCCAAAGGTTTTGTAAAAATGTCAGCCAATTGTTGTTCGGTATCTACATGGTGTAGCACAATGTTTCCTTTTTCAACATTATCATAGAGAAAGTGATACCTAATGTTAATGTGCTCTGTTCTAGAATGTTGCACGATGTTTTTATCAACACAAATGGCACTAGTGTTATCACAAAACAGCGGAACACTATCTAAATCAACCCCATAGTCCTTAAGAGTTTGAACAATCCAAAGAATTTGTGAACAAGCGCTAGTAGCAGCTACATATTCAGATTTGGCTGTGGATTGTGCAACTGAACTTTGTTTTCTTGAGGACCAAGCAACAAGTGAATTACCAAGAAAATGACAAGCACCCGAAGTACTTTTCCTATCAATCCTACAACCCCCAAAATCAGCATCTGAAAAAGCTTTTAAAGCAACGGTTGAGGAAGAAGGAAGAAAAATGCTAAATTCTTGAGTTCCATGTAAGTACCTGAGAGTTCTTTTGACGGCTTGACGATGTGAGGCATGTGGGATAGCTTGAAACCATGCACAAAGACATACGCTGAATTTTATGTCCAGTCTCGATGCCGTGAGGTACAAAACTGATCCGATCATGCTTCTACATTCTTTTTGATCCACGGGTTCACCATCTTCATCAAGTTCAAGTGTCGTTGTTGTACCCATTGGTGTTTGAATAGGCTTGCTTTTGTCCATGTTGAAGCGCTTAAGAAGGTCTCTTGTATACTTTGTTTGATGCGCAAAGGTATCTTCCTTGGTTTGCTTGATTTGGAGCACAAAAAGTACGTGAGTTCTCCTATCAGACTCATCTCGAATTCTGAACTCATCATAGCTCAAAACTTGGACACAAGATCATGAGAAGAACAACCAAAGATAATATCATCCACATACACTTGAACGAAGAATGAGTCATTGCCATGCTTAAGCACAAAAGAGTTTTATCAACCTTGCCCGTGGTAAACCCCTTTTCAAGTAAGAATATTTTTAACCTATCATACGATGCTATAGGGGCTTGTTTGAAACTGTACAAGGCTTTGGATAGTTTGTAAACATGATTAGGAAAATATGGATTTTCAAAACGGTGGTTGCTTGACATAAACCTCCTCATCTATGTAGCCATTAAGAAAAGCACTTTTAACATCCATTTGACATAACTTGGAACCTTTAGATGCAGCAAAGCCTAACAAAATTCTTATGGCTTCTAATCTAGCAACAAGAGCAAAAGTTTCATCAAAATCTAGACCTTCAACTTGTGTGAAACCTCGTGCAACCAACCTAGCCTTATTCCTAATCACAACCCCATCCTCCCTTTGTTTATTTTTAAACACCCATTTAGTTCCAATTAAAGTGCGACCTTGAGGTGGAGGTACAAGTTTCCAAACATTATTTCTTTCAAAATTTTATAACTCTTCTTGCATGGCAATAATCCAAGATTCATTAGTGAGTGAGTGTGATATTTCTTTGGGTTCAAAAGAAGCAACAAAAGCATAATGAGCATGAGAGTTTGGATTGCAAAACCTGGAACGTGTGACTCGTTCATGCAATCTTCCAATAATCTGTTTTGGAGGATGAATTTTGAGGACTCGGAGGGGAATAGACACTTCACAAGCTTCTTCTTCTTCATGTTCATCACAAATTGATGAGCTTGTGACTTGAGGATGATCTGGACCAGCAATGGTGGTCGTTGGTGCTAGTTGAGAATCAAAATCAGGAGCTAGAACAATGTCATTAGCTGCTGAATTTTTGGGCTGCAACACTAGTTCTTCCTCATCTTCAACGAAAATACTCTCCCCCTACGGATATGGATCCGGACCTGCAATATTTGAGCTAGTACCTAGGCTATCTTCATCAAAAGAAACCTCACAAGTCTCCACAATTTTGTTAGTATCAAGTAAAAGCACACAATAACCTCTAGTATGAGAGGGATAACCAAGAAACATGCCATCAACAGATCTAGCTTCAAATTTATCAAGATTACCATGTTTCTTAACAAATCATTTGCACCCAAAGACCCTAAAGTGTGTGACACTAGGCCTATGTCCAAATCGAAGTTCATATGGTGTTTTTCCTAGCTCAATACGCAAGAACACTCGATTTGAGACATAATAAGCGGTTGCAATTGCATCTGCCCAAAACGTTCTAGGAGTTTTATATTCATGAAGCATAGTCCTAGCCATCTCATCTAAGGTTTTGTTCTTTCTCTCTACAACACCGTTTTGTTGAGGTACATATGGTGAAGAAAATTGATGATCTATTCCTTTTTCAGCACAAAAATGATCAAAGGATTGATTTTTAAATTCAGTTCCATTAACACTTCTAATTGCTCTTAAAGAACCTGGGTGATTGATAATCTAAGAAATAAAGTTCTAAAGTGACTAAAAGCTTCAATCTTAGATGCCATAAAGTAAACCCGAGAGTATCTGGGATAATCATCAACAATCACAAGAACATACCATTTACCTCCGAAGGATTGAACACGTGAAGGTCCTACAGTGTCAAGATGCAAAAGTTGACCCAGTTCAGTTGTCATGGTCATTGTGAGAGGAGCATGTGAACCTGCAACCATCTTAGCATGTCTACAAGAAGAGCACATAATTTCTTTGTCCCTTTTAAGCTTAGGCAGCCCACGTATGCGATCAAGAGCACTAACACGCGTGAGATGATCAAAGCCTACGTCACCAAGTCTACGATGCCAAAGATATAAGTCTTTTGAATCATTAGCAACTAGACACCTATGCTTAGAAGAATACATATCTAAATCCGCTTTAAAAACTCTTCCAAATCGGAACATGTTAAAAATAAGCTCATTATTTGAACCTACAACTTTGCAGCAAATTTTATTGAACATAATTTCCTAATTTTCATCTAGAAATTGTGAAACAGAAAGTAAGTTGTATTTCAAATTTTGACAAGTGCCACATCCTTCAAAGTGTAGTGATCATTTACTCTAACTGAACCCTTAACAATTATAGGAGTTGAAGAATTATCGGCAAAAGTAATATTTTCTACACGTGACACAAAAAAGAGGGAGGAGAACCAATATTTGTTACCAGTCATGTGGTGTGAGCAACCTAAATCCACAATACAAATGTTCTCCTTCCTCAAACCGTGTAACCTACATAGAAGCACAATACGTCGATGAATTAATACTGGAGTTAGTCAAAAGGCACTTAGGAATCCAGTACTGAGTCACACGACGTCCTGCAGGAACAACACACGAAAGTTGAGATAAAATAGCAGGTTTGTGAGCCAAAGTTTGAAGATTTTTGTACCCAACTACTGACCTACGATAATTTACATGTGTAGCATGAAAAAATGTAGATTTGGGAGCATATTTTGCATGTTTTTAACTCATAACAGCAGGTTGCATGTTCTTGATATTCGGTTTTGCATGTGCAACAAATGTTGCATGAAAGTTATGAGATCTAGCTTGCATTCTTTCCTTTTTCTATTGTTTAGCTAGTTTATAACAAAAATCTACAACATGACCAAGTTTTTATCACAGTAGGTACAATGAAATTTAACTTTGTGTTCATGTCTAGATGAGCAAGCAACATGTTTATTAACAACCGAAGGAGACAGCACCCCTGCAGATTTGAAAACCACTTATTTTTGTTTAGGAACTGTTTTAATCAAACCATTTCTTAATGATTTTACAATTCTAGGTGGATGTGCCTTAGCATGAGCATGAGAATCAAAGCCTAAACCAGATTTATCTTTACATGATTTAGAGGAATTAAGCAGCAAGTTCAAATTTTTATTTCCATTATAAAATTGCTCTAGTGTCCTATTCATGTCATCAAGTTTCTTAGACAAGTCTAGGCAGTTTTGACATGAAGTTTTTCCTTTAGTTTGCAATTAGAACAATATTTAACTACATGAGAACGTAAAGCATTGTTCAATATAGAAATTTCATTCATAGCATCTTGTAGTTTCTTATCGAGATCATCACAAGTAGAACAATGCAAATCAATTGTAGAACAACAAGCATCTTTCATGTTTTTATCATTAAGTGCAGCAAGCTCTCTGCTCTTTTCAATCTCTAACTCAAGTTTATCAATTGTGAAGGTGTGTGCACTTCTTAGAGAGGACAATTGTTCATATATTAAATCACATGAGTAATAAGTATCATCACTAGGAATCAAAGATTTCAAATGATTAATTTCAGATTCTAGTGACTCAATTTTAACAGCATTGTCCATAAGCTTTTTGTCCTTTTTTCTTAACTATAACAGTGGCACGAGAAATAGCATCACACATTTCTTCGCAAGTAGGACATACCTCTTCATTGTCGCTGTTGTATTCTGCCTCCTGCATACTTGATCCTGACTTGGCCGCCATGAAGCACAAGTTTGCCAAATCATCTTCATCTTCATCACTTCCGATGTCCACATCGCTCGAGCCAAGTTTTTGAAGTGCGGAGATACAACTATTCACCAATTGGTGTCTTGTAAAACCCTTCTTTTTCTCTTTTTGTTTGCAGAGTAGTGCTTCATCCTTGTTTGCTTTTCATCACGGGAAGTAGTACATGAAAGGTTAGGGCAATCCATGTGAAAATGTCCTGTCTTACCATATTCGAAGCATCGTTGAGGTTTGGCAGTCCCTCTCCTTCTAGTTCTCACATTTTGCATTGCTTTTGAGAACCGAGTAGAGATGAGTGCACGTTCTTCCTCTTGAAACTCTTCAATGTGTTCAATGGTTAGAGAGGACAACAAAGCAAGTGTTCCACATGATGAATATTGGCCGGAGCTAGGCATGTCATGTTGAGAAACAAATGCAAGAGACTTGTTAGGGTTTTTACGTGAGATTATGTTAATTTCATGAGTTTTCAATTTAGAATATAGAACATCTAAAGTAAGTGTACTCATGACAGTAGATTCATGAATAGATGTGACTTTCATCACCCAAATTGACATGTCAAATGCACTTAGTAATCGCCTAGCACTCTCAGCATCTGAAAAATTAACATTGACGCTATGTAAGTTGCTGAGAATTTTATTAAAGCGGGCAAAGAGGTCGTCGATGGACTTACCTGGTTGCATCTTAAAGCGCATGTACTCCTTTTTGAACATATCTTGCCTTACCTCCTTGATAGTGTTGGATCCTTCATGATAATCACATAGAGATTTCCAAACATTGTTTGCAGATCAAAGGTGTGCAACTCGATCGAAGTCACTTTGAGTCAATCCTTGTATGATCAAGTTCTGAGCTTTGTTGTTGTTGACATCTCTCATGTTTGTAGTCGTGAATTGATCATTTGGCGGCACGTCATAAGGCCTGTACTTCCCATATGGTGAAACCTTGCGCTTGGATGAAAGCCTCCATACGTGCCTTCGAAACCTGAAAACCAATGCCATTAAACACACAAGGTTTTGCGGAGTATTTCTCCATGTCAATTAGTCAAAACACGAGTAAATAACAAATATTAGAGCACCATGGCTCTGATACCAATTGTAGGATCGAAGGGCACGTGAAAAGTTACCAGAGGGGGGTGAATTGTATATTCAAAACTTTTTTAGCAAAAGCAACGAAAACCTCTCGGCAGAAAATCAATCTGTTAAGAAACAATGTGTATGACTAATCTATACGTATTCAACCATGACAAAAGTGGTATATATTATAGAGAATCAAGTCACGGAGACACGACAACAAGAATCATGAAAAACCATAAAGAAAAACTTAAGTTATGATCGAAAGATCGAACAAAGGTCAATCTGTTCGACCGAGTAAACATTAGTTCTGCAACATTGTGAAGAAACTCGTGTAGATCAGAAACCAAAAATCAAATGACCCAGAAATTTTTGCATATGATAGATAATCAAGTTGAGAATACAACCCAAAAAGAATCACGTCAACTGAATCTGTAAAACTCGTGTTATGATAAAAGCACCAAAGCAAGGTAGTGTTCTGCAGAAACTCGACGAGAAAAACTTGTTTGAAATAAGCCAGATGAACAAGGCACAAAAGTTCCATTAAACTACGATCTTTATTCAATAGAATACCATAGGAACAGCCCAAAATCTTTCTACCACGAGCTCTGGCCTCCCTTGCTTATATAACCAGCCATGAGGCCAACCCAAACCAGCCTAGGACTCATATCCTACTGAATTTCCACCGAAACTTTCCATAACTGCTCAAGACTCTTCCATACACAGATAGAAGCAATCTTAAGACTTACAAACACCTTAGGAACATATCCCACATTCTTAAAACAACTCAACTTTGTGCTAACCACGAAATCCTAACATAACCAACTCAAATCTTTCCATATTTGAGTCAAACTCAACTTAGCCGCAGCCTGAGTCTATAACCTAGTCGGTTGGACCTTTCCGACCAATTATTTACATCCATGTTGATATTTCCTATGCACTATTAACTATTCATCTCTAGCAGTGGTGCCAGAAATGTTTGTTGGTAGGTTTTATATTATATATGTAAATCCGCAAGCGTACGAAAACTATTGATGTAGCATTTCCCCTCTAAGAGTGTTCCCAAAGGGTGTCATTTATATTCTCCTAAAGAAAGGCTGGATGGAAGTAAAACAATCATCAAGTGGAAAGGCTAGGTTGTCCTAGATAAGGTTCTAACAAGGATGGATAAAAAGTAATTGAGGTAGTGTGACACACATAAGAGCATCCTATCCTAAGGGGATAATATGAGGTAAAGAGGGACTAGGCTAAGAACAAGGTAGAGACTCCTACAATGCTTCTAATGTACATATACATAGCCTAGGTTAGTTACTAATGATCATGTCAATTATGAATTATTATGCTAAGTGGATTAACACATCGGGCACGGTTTTACCCCTAGCAATAGTAAGATGACTCCCGCTAAGAGCATGTGGCATAGCCGAACGTGGAGGATTACAAAGGATAGATAGGGCTGTCACCGCCTACTGTCTACCTCTTCTATCCGTGGGCATACGAGACATTCAACGCTACTCTCTATCCTAGCACCATGCTTGCATATTAAGTAATTATCATAAGAGCCTAGGCACAAGCCATCCTAAGGCAATGAACTAAATCATAGTTGAACCAATGTTAATTCATAGCAAAAGTGATTCTTGTTAACATAATCATATCATAACTAATTAGACTATAGTGGAGGTTTATAGTGTTTATGATGATATATTATGAATAGTATAGCACAGTCATAAATACTACTCCAACCACATACATGGAATCCACAATCAAACAAGGAACACTTCATCCAAGTATATGAACAATGGAAGACTAAAGATAACACCATTATTAAGAATAAAGTCTCGAATACAAATAGGAATATGGGAGACATAACTTTTCCAGTTGGAAATTGGGAAGAGACTCCTTCTACTCCTCTCCTACTTGGACTATGGACTAGAGACTCTCCTCTCTACAGCCTGTACTCCTCTAAACCTATGGAGAGTAGTGTATACAATGGATGAATACTCGAGTGGTGTGTGTTGAAGTGAGGGGTGAGGGGTCCTATTTATAGCTTGGAAAAGGGTCAGTTCCAGCCACCAAAAGCACGCGAATTAGTCCCCCCTGACCTCTTCAAGCCGGGAGGTGCCAACACGTGGTGTTTGACCGCATTTGGCGCCAGGACCTAGTCGGCCAACTAGGGGGGTCGACCGACCTGGTCCTGGCTCCAAACAACCAGTTCTTCCTCCAAGTGACTGACAGGTGGGTCCCATTTCATGATATGGGTGATATACTGTTAGATGGCCTCGGATAGTTCTGTTTGTGGGCCATTTTATCCATGTGGTGCCATGTGGTGTTGCCTGATTGGCTGGATTGATATTTAATAGGATCCATCCTCTTGTTTCACTTTAATTCTGAATAGAATCCTTGCATGCTCTACTTTCTCCAAAGACAAGTGGAAATAGGTTAAATAGAAAGGTGATGTGTGCAATAAATGATATTTCCTTCACATAATTGAGTTATATTGACGAGTGAAATTGGTATATAACAGCCATCAATAGTCCACACCTCTTCATCATGACTTGGAACCATGTAACCATGTCCATGCACTCCTTGCACACGTGCAAACATCTTCCAACGACGTCCACAATACCTTCATATGCATTATTCTTGATTCAAACATGATGCGCAACCTCCTGATCAACTCAACCACAATTCCTCCCGAAACTCAACCACAATTCCTCCCGAACTTGGTTGTTGAACCTCATCTTCTCCCTAAGACTAGTTAAATGGATCCTGTCACCAGCCATGTCTTGAACTCAAGCAACACCTGCACATGAATAAACAACTGATACTTCCGAGCACAAGTCCTCGACTTGACTCACGTTAGTTTCGATAACCACAACACCTTACATGAGCACCTCACATAAGCATGTTGCAAACCATAGCAAAACGATATCAGTCATGACCACCAACACACACAAAAAACTTAGTAAAAGAATACTAAGCAAGCTTTCCATAATCCTAAAAGCAAGTTTGAATCATTGCAAGTTAAAAGCAAAACCATTGCAATCTAGTACTGGACCTTGCCAAAGCTAACCGGACCTTGAGACGAAGCTTACCAAAGTTAGCAGGACTTAGCGCCGGAGCTAACCAAAGCTAGCCAGACCTAGCGCCAGAGCTTACCAAAGCTAGTCGGACCTAGCCATAGCAAGTCGTACCTAGCCAAAACAATTGGGACCTAGACAAAGCAAGTCGGACCTTACGTCGAACCTTGCCGGAGCTACCCAAAACAAGTCAATCATATCTTCGGACCTTGCAAGAGCTTAGACCTAGAGTTGGACCTTGTTAAAAGGGTGTTTTGTCAGAATTCAAAACTTTTATCATCATAGCCAATGTATTTGGCACACATAGGTCTCAAAATATAGTGATAGGGTTGCTATTCCTAGTTTGAAAGTGAAACTTAGATTTCCGGAGAAATTCTAAAATGATTTAAGTTACTCTCATTTGATTGGAAATACCTACCAAAGCCATATGATATATCACATTGATAGACCTTATGCATATACTATTTGCCTTCACATTGAGCTTTGTCAAACTAGTGTAGACCTATGTGAGATTTCATTCATTACTTTTTGAATTTAAGACTTCACTTGCACATGCTATACTTCTACACTAGAAGTAAGCAAAATTTCCACCAAACCACCATTCCACAATAAAAAGAGAAACTCCATATCATTCATGCTTAGTGCCCTCTCTAAAATTTATTGCATGAAAGGGAGTAGAAGACATGGCTACAAAAAAAGAAAAAGAAAATGCATGCTTACATTATAAGCATGAGAAAAAAAGTAACCATGTTTCATCCCTGCAAAATAACAGAGTCAACTCAAAAAGGAGTCATCTAAAATATCCACATACACTTCATTCCATCACACATGCACAAGTCTTCAATCAAAATTATTTTGAATTGATTTCTCCTATGGCTTGCTCTTTCGACTTAGCAATATTATGTGTTGCAAATATGCCTACAATGTTCCCTACCAAGCTCCACATACAAGCCTTATGTAGAGGTAGGATGAATTTAGGCACAATGCCTTGGTGAGGTCATATTTCCACTACACATAAAGATGAGACCGAGAGAATCAAATCGGGGTGCTTAAAATCTAAATTGAACTCTCCGAAATTTGAGTGGAACTTGATTTCTAGGGTATGTGTGCTCCATTTGCTGTTCTATCTTTCAACCACCCATGAATAGGAGATGTCATAAGCCCGATAATTACTTGAGATGGGTGAAGTACCATGCCAATTTTTGCAATACTAGGTAGAGTATTTTGTTATGCACATGGTACTATTGAAAAATAAAACAGAGTAGCAACTCCTGATGATCAACCTAAAGTCTTGACATTGCTCGGGACGAGCAAAAGATAAGCTTGGGGGAGTTTGTTGACAGCTATTATATACCAATTTCACCCGTCAATATAACTCAATTATGTGAAGGAAATATCATTTCTTACACACATCACCATTGTATTTAACCTATTTCCAATTTTCTTTGAAGAAAGTAGTGCATGCAGGCATTTTATGCAGAATTCAAGTGAAACAAGGGGATGGATCCTATAAAATATCATTCTAGCCAATCGAGCAATGACATGTGGCACCACATGGATCAAATGGCCCACAAACAGAAGTATCCAAGGCCATCCAACGGTGTAGCACCAATAACAGTCAATGGGACCCACCTGACAGAGACCTGAAGGAAGCACATCCCCAACGGGGCACAGACCAGGTCAGCCAGCCTCATTAGTTGGCCGACTAGGGAGTGGCACCAAACCCGGTCAAATTCCACATGTTGGATCCTCCCGGCTTTAAGAAGTCATGGGTGACTGATTCACACACTTTTGGTGGCAGGAATCGATCCTTCTCCAAGCTATAAATAGGACTTTTCACCCCTCACTTCAACACACACCACTTGACTATTCATCCATTGTATCCACTACTCTCCATAGGTTTAGAGGAGTATAGGCTGTAGAGAGGAGAGTCCCTAGTCCATAGTCCAAGTAGGTGAGGAGTAGAAGGAGTCTCTTCCCTATTCCTAATCGGGAAAGGTATGGCTCTTATATTCCTATTTGTATTTGTGACTTTATTCCTAATAAAGATGTTATCTTTAGTCTTCTATTGTTCATATACTTGGATGAATCATTTCTTGTTTCATTGTGGATTCCATGAATGTGGTAGGAGTAGTACTTATGATTATGCTATACCATTGTCATTATATCATCATAAAAACTATAAACCTCCACTATAGTCTAATTAGCTATGACATGATTATGTTAACATGAATCACTTATGCTATGAATTAACATTGGTTCAACAATGATTTAGTTCATTGCCTTAGGATGGCTTGTGCCTAGGCTCTTAAGGTAATTACTTAATATGCTAGCATGGTGCTTGGATAGGGAGTAGCGTTGAATGTCTCGTAGACCCACGAATTGAAGAGGTAGGCAGTAGGTGGTGACAGCCCTATCTATCATTTGTAATCTTCCATGTTCGGCTATGTCAGAGGCTCTTGGAGGGAGTCATCCTAGTATTGCTAGGGGTAAACCCATGTCCGATGTGTTAATCCACTTAGCATGAGAATTCATAATTGACATGATCATTAGTAACTAACTTAGGCTATGTATATGTACATTAGAAGCATCGTAGGAGTCTCTATCTAACCCTTAGCCCAATCCCTTTTTACCTCATTTATCCCCTTAGGATAGAATGCTCTTGTGTGTGTCATACTACTCCAATTATCATTTGTCCATCTTTTCTAGAACCTTGCCTTGATCACCCTAGCCTCTCCACTTGATGATTGTTTTACTTCCATCTAGCCTTCCTTTGGGAGAATATAAATGACACCCTTTTGGAATACTCTTAGAGGGGAAATGCTGCATCGATAGATTTTGTGCGCTTGCAGATTTATATGTATAATCTAAAATCTATTAACAAGCATTTCTGGCACCATTGCTAGAGATGAATTGTTAGTAGTGCGTAGGAACCATCAACAGATGCTTAAAATTGCCTATTTCTCATCCATGATTCATTTTCTTATCACAAATCATGGACACAACACTTAGGCACACCACCATAACATATGTATGTATGATAACTCTCTCAAATCTTTCATTTATGATGCATCTATTGAGGGGGAGTTACTCATACACACACATGTTATGAAAACCAATTTACAACATTTATGTTGAAGCTTAATGTGTTGTAATCAATCACCAAAAATGGGGAGATTGAAAGTGCATCTAGGCGTTCCCATGGGTTTTGTATGATTAATGATGACAAATTAAGAGACTATTGAGCTCAGTTGATCTTAAGCACATGTGTGATGATTGAAATGAAAGAAAATCCTCAAAAAGGAAAAGATTGAAACAGGTGTCTAAGACTTAAGCATAGAAATTAGGGTTTCTTGTGTTTAGTTTAGACTAGCCTTCTGTGTGTGAGGGTGTGTGTATAAAGTGAATTGATATCATATAAGAGGGCTGAATCTTGTGTTTGAGATAAAACCTATGTGAGAAGCCTTGTTGAGAGATTTCCCAGGAAACTGGACTTGTCTGAGCCTCAGGACCAGACTAGTCCGGGTGAGCCAAAGTAGTCCGTTTTGGGACGAACTAAGATTTTCCGTGTGAGTTCAGACTTGTGCGTTTGGGGACGGACTAGTCCGTTCTACACTTGATGAGTTTTTGAAGCTAAGTCTTATGAGGCCGAACTTGTCTGCCACATAGGCCCAACTAGTCCGGACGTCCCAGGGTAGTCCATTTTCGGCCGGACTAAAGGTTTCTGTTGTAGTTCGAACTTGTCTGTTGTGAGGTGGACTAGTCCGTGGTATTAAGCGAGAAGGAGTTTCTAAGGCTAAGTCTTGTTAGCTAGAATTTTCTGCCCCAGTGGCCGGACTAGTCCGGTGTGTACAGACTTGTCCGTTTTTAGACGGACCAAGACATTTTATTGTAGTTCGGACTAGTCCAGTGTGCCACGACCATTTGAAATTCAATGTTGGAGGGTACGTCACCCTCTGCGGATTGTGACGTAGTGTGGACCCAGTAGGCCGGACTAGTCTGGGGTCCTGGCTGGACTAGTATGCACATTCAATGTTGGCAACTATTAGATGTGAGTACCCCCATAAAATGGGGACCCCGACCCTCATTTTTAAAAAAACTAGAACCCTAGTGATGCCACAAGTTTCCATGAGCCATCCTAAGTCTTCTACTCTGCCTACTTTCCCTCTAGAACCAAATCTTGAGGATTAGGGTTTGGAAGGGGAGAGAAGGAAAATCGTCTTGCTTTGGCTCTCGGTTTGATCTCTTGCAGTTGGTGTCGTGTGATGTGGCTAGTGGCTGTTGAGATTCATGTGCTCCTTGTTGTAAATCATTTGTGGGAGCCTCAACTTGTGAGAAGCCCTATGAATTTGGTGATTACCAAGAGATAGTGGAAACCAAGCCGACCTTTTGTGGTGACTTGGTGAGAAGAGGGTCAAGTGAGACCCGATCTTTTTGTGGACTTCTCAACATGGATGTAGGCTTCTTTGTGAAGCTGAAACACGGGATAAATCGTGTCTCACTTGTTGCCTTACTTTTCACTATTCACCAAAATTGCTTTTAGGGTTCATATCGTTCTTCCCATTGTTCTTCATTGAAATCTGTAACTGATTTGCTCTCACCTGTTAATCAAAGTTGTATTAGGTTGCTAGACACATTGTATCTATCATTCGTCAAACTAAAATCCACAAATAACTTATAAAAATCCAGTTTGTGAGTGTTCCGTGTGTACTGAGCAGACTAGTCCGACCCTGACCAGACTAGTCCGACATCAGAGTTTGAGTCTCGTTTGATTAAGCAATTTCAGGTCATATTGCCTATTCACCCCCCTCTAGGCGATATCTCCCCTTTTTTTTGTGATTGATGGCAACACATTAAGCTTCAACAAATATGATATAAATTGGTTTTCGTAACAAGTGTTTGTATGAGTAACCCCCCTCAATCTATGCATCATGAATGAAGGATTTGAGAGAGTTATCATATATACACATGTTATGATGGGGTGCCTAAGTGATGTGTCCATTATTTGTGATAAGGCAATAGATGTGAGTGTAGGCAATATTTCATCACATCGCAATTAAGCATAGCGAACATCATAATGTGCATACAATTCTTAACACAAATGAAGTCCTACAAAAATTTAAATGTGAGAGTATTAAAACATAATACCTGTCCATAGGATCACAAGAGAGACAACAACTCTAAAATAAAAGTACCCCCTTCCAATCTCCCCCCCTTTGGCATCGAGACACCAAAAAGGAAAAGAGGAAGGAAGTCCTACAATCTACTCATCGTCGTTGTCGTCTTGCTGGTCATTGTTGCTCTCAGTAGCCTCTGGATCTTCAATGTCTTCATTGTAGTCTTCATCATCGGTGGCAGCCTTGGAGGTTCCATCTTCCTCGAAGTGAGCGAGTTCATTGACGGTGAACTTGGGAAATAGAGTCAACTCTACATCACTATCCACGGTGGGAGACATGGGAACCTCGAGCTTGTCGCACATTGCCTTGAGGTACTTCTCTTGGCGAAGCTCCATGCGACGAGTCCAAACATCCAACTTCTAACAATAGGAAAAAAGTGCCTTGAACCACTTGAAGAAGCCGCTTCTGGACTGAGACGGAGGAGGAGGAGGAGGTGGAGAAGCCACAGGATGAGAGGAGGTAGGAGGAACAACATTCTTCCTTCTTGGTGCCATAGGATCGGGAGGAGAAAGTTGAGGGCGAAGCCTCCAATGAGTAACATCCTTCTTGAATTTCAGCCTGGAGACCTTCTCAATTAGATACATGATGTATGGTGCATAGCCACACGAGCGGTTGGGGGTGTGAGAGATGTTGAAGATGTCATCAACGATATACTCCACAACATTGAATCGAGCATCCCAATCAATGAGCACCATCAAATGTGTGACACCTGGTTCCGGAAAATGAACCAAGTGAACGGATATGTGTGCCCAGGACGTTCAACACACATACACGAGTGCATCCACAAAAGAGTATACAAAAAATTACCACAAGAAAGGATTAGTTAAGTTCATTTATTACACAACCATATTATCCTTGAACATAAGCACTAATGTATATTAATGACGAGTTCAACTAATGCAGCGGAAATGAACTAATTAAGCAAACTAAATAGCTAGACAACATAAACAATAGGGTAGCGCAGCTCCAATCAACACTACATGCAAAGATGATGGTAGACACGGCTTAGAACTTCGCATTATCATCATTAAACTCCCAATCCTTACCTGCAACTATTGGCGGGGGAATTGCAAGGGTGAGTACATGTCATACTCAGCAAGTGTGGAAAGTATGACATGTAGCTGATTCAAATGTCGACAATAATAAAGGCTAAGTGCTGAAAAATACATTAAAACATTTGAAAAGCAATATAATATATGTATGTGAAGTAAACCAACATAAACCATTTAGTTATCATAACTTCAGTCCATATTTCATATCCATCACCATTATACCCGACTTCATCATTACCAATAACCATATCCATTGCTAGAATTAATCCATAACCAGCCATAACTAGTACCAAACCATAACCGAACCATCCCAATACCAAAACCCCTCTAATCATGTAGGTCATCCAGGTGCTCATAACCGAGAGCACGGCTATCATGATAGTTTTAACACTCTGTAGAGTTTGTACCACTTTACCCACGTGTTCGTGATTTCATCACCTTTCGGTGACTAAGAACCTCCCTTATGCCCGTGACCCGTCGGTCACATTACACACTTCCGTTGGTGTGTGGCCAAGAGATCACAAAATAGCCTTTATAAAGGGATTACTAGCCTATTTAGACCCCACTGAGGTTTCACCGGTGGCGATGTCTCCTACAGAGCACATCTTCAACCAAGGGCCCCATCTTGAGCCATTCGGATCCCAAGGTAGTCCCACCAATCATCAACAAACCCAATCTGACTACCCCTTCCCCGAGCATCCTTAATGGTCCAAACAGCACTAGTGATGCCCTAATTAATCAGCTACACCGCACCCATACTTAGCCTCGTGGTGGCACTGTTGTCCTGGCTTATTCTCACATGAACCGGTCCTTAGATCTAAAGCAAGCAAACCACCATATCATCCAACCCATCCACATACCAGGCTTGCTTAGATCACCCATTACCACATCATATTAACTAGTTCATGTTAATCATAATCTCATAAATGCATAATTAAATAGTATGCTTGTTTTTCCCATCCCAATTAATTAAGCGTAGCAAAAAGGTTAAAAGCCCTTCTCGACTCTCTACCATGAATTCCAGGTGACAAGGGTGGTTATACAACGCTAGTAAACTTCCTATCATAGGATTCCCATCAAATTGACACAAGCATGCAGTTTTGTAAACAAAACATTTACTTTAAAAACAAGATCAATATGGTCAAGGACACTTGCTTTTATATCCCGCGATTCGATGGTCAGGCAATTCAACGTCTTGCACACGAAGATCCTCGCATACTCGCTTCTTGATCGTAATCTCTTGATCGTACCGGTCTACTCGCAATCAACCACATACACAAGCAAACATACATAATAAATGCTTTGTAACCACTAATCAATATGCAAAATATGGATACATGCAGAAAATATGTTCGTATTAATGTTATATAAATTTCTATAGCTTTTTAATAATTTTTTATAATGATTTCATATTTATTTGGGCAAGTTTGGAATTAATTAAAATTAATTAAGAGGAAAAATAATTATTTCATAATATTAACTATAATGAAAATATTATTAATAACTTACTAGAATTTATTCTAAATTTTCTAGATTTTTTATGGATTTAATTTGATACTTTATAAATTAACTGGACTTAATCTTATTTATTAAATCTGAAAAACTGATTAAATAATACTGAAAATATAAATTTTGTCAAATCTAAAATAACAGATTGATCTTGTATGATTCAATCTAACTTGCATGTTTTCAAGTGTTTTAAGACGGCGATGATTAATGAATGCGCAAAATAAAATACGTCCTACACGTGTTTCATTTCAAATATTAGAATTAGAATAGTTGTCTATATAAAATATCCAAATACCTACCGTAGATGTGACGGCTTCAAAGATCGCGGGATGGAGACATAGCGTAGACGAAGTGGATGATGGAGCGGTCCTCCGGCGGCACGACGACTCCCGGCGGACGACGGCACCCTCCCCCTTTTCCTTTTCTTCCTCTCTTTTTTTCTTCCATTTTTATATCTGGCGTAGCATCTGCTCTTTTTTTTCTGGCGCTAGAGTTTTTGGCGGCGGCGCTTGATCGCTTCTTTCACGACGGAACCTACGTGGCTTTTATAGACGAAGCGGCATTGAGTCTCGGCAACCGGCTCGACCTCTGGCTCAACGCGCGGCACGTGAATGCGCTCGATCGCGGGCGTTGCTGGCGCGTGGGCGCGCGGCTGTCTCGGCACGAGGGACGCACCTGGCGCGGAGGGACCCCACTCTGTCAGCGTAGGCACGCAATGGCGCACAACCCCCGTGGAGCACGAGTCCACGTGACTCGGTTGGCTGCCCGGCGCTTGTTTTTTTTTTCTGTGTGGTGGTTCTTTTTGCATGGCTGTGCGGCAGCATTTGTTGTTTTTTTCTAGCGGTGCTGCAGGCCTTTGGCTTGCTTTGACTTCCTTTTTTTTCTTCTAGGCACCTGCCAGCCGGTGGGTTCCCTCTTTTTTTTATTCCCTTGTGCGGTCAGGGTGCCAGCAAAGGTTGACTTTCTCTTTTTCTTTTTCTTTTTTTCCTTTTCAATTTTTGGTCTATTATTTCTTAACTAATTGTTACTTATTATTATTTCATTCTTTTTTATTTATTATTTATTTTATTTTTTATTTTTGTACTATTTATTATTTCTATTATACATATAAATACTTCTTCATCTTTTATAATTATTATCATCTTCTTCTATAATTTTCTTTTTCAATTACTTTTCTATTGTATAAAATTTCTAATTTGATTTTAATAGATCTAGTTACTCAGTTTATATCTAAATGTGAATGCATGTGCATAGACGATTTAGTTCTTTTTCTTTTCGTTTTATTTGTTTTCTTCCATATTCGTTAACCAATTTAATTATTTTTATTGTATTTATTTTGGTAAATAAATTTGAATACTGGAGGATGAATGCAAATGCAAAATGAGATGCATACATTTTATATTTTTGTTATAAAAATAATTTCCTCCTATTATTAACTCTAAATCCAATTTATGTTTTTAATTTGCAAAAACTTGAAAATCAGGATGTTACAAAATGCCTCAAATTTCCTTGAATGATCCCCGCATCTCCATCCTTGGGGGCGATAGTCTTCCTTAGAACACGGTTGAGCACACTATAGAATGGCTTGATGTTCATTATGTGCCCCGCGTCATAAATTGCATGGCTTGGATACATGTAATCCAAATCCTCCCTATTAACAGCCTTGAGATTTGAAATGATGATCTCAATGTTAGTTTGATCCTCCAAGCCAGGAAATTGGGCAAACTCTCAATATGTGACTGAGTATTGCTCACCATTAGTGAGCCAAGTGATCCTCCGATCTCCTTGCTTGTGGAGGTATACTGTGGTGTAGAATTGCACAATAACTTCAATGTTCCAATCATATCCAAAAGCCATGAGATTCTTGAGTCCATGTCGCTCTACAGCCTCAATCACCGCACTGAATGCAACATGGTTCTTCTAAGCCATGTAATCCCAATCGATCCATTGTGCATCGGTCACTGGAGTTTGCTTGGTCATATAGACTGTCTGATAGTAAATATAATGGAAGTCACACCAAAACCGAGGGTCAACAATGTGCTTCTTATACCTATAGCAGTCTTCCATCCTCAATCTTTTTGCCTTCTCTGCCCCTTGTCCTCTGAATAGATTAGCTTGAACAGTGGCTTGTCGATTTGAATTCCTAGCAGATGAGGACATTCTTAAAGGGCCAATGGGTTGTGAGGACCTCTTTTTTACCCTTTCTTTTATGGTGACCCCACTTTGTGCCTTGCTCGTGGGCTTCTTCACAACTGGTGTTCTCTTCTTTGGTGGTTCATCCGTTGGTGCTTTGCCTTTGTCCTTTGCACCTCTAGCCACTTGAGTTTTTGTTTCCTCACCCATGGCCACAAGCCTCCTCTTCCTTGGAACCTTTTCGGCTGCAGCTGAGTTATTAGCCTCTCGTTGCTCCTTCTTTCCCTCAGTCCTCGACTCGAGGAGAGCTATAGCAAGCACTCGCTCCTAAAGAGCACGTCGTTAGGTTTCTTGCTTCACCGCCTCGTGCACGGGATCGGATAGAGGTGAGTCATCGGGGTTCGACATCATCTCTGAGAAGAGATATACAAGAGAGTATATGAGTCCAAGGAAGTGGAATATTGCATTATAATTCACAGAAATGATCAAGGTTAGTGTTTTCATTGTGAACCCAGGACTTGTCTGTCCAAGGAACGGACTAGTCCGCACGAGCCAGACTTGTCCGCCTTATAGCCGGACTATTCCGGTGTACACAATAAGAACTCTAATCTTGAGGATTTTTGCAAAAACTATAGATCCAAGCACAATATTCCACGGATAGGATCACAATGACATATAGAACAACTTTTGTGAAGAGGTTTCTATCAAATTACCTAAAACATTTGAGTTTTGAAGGATTTAGGATTAGGTCAAGAATGCCACTTCAAGTCTTCAAATCTACGAAATGTGGATGAATAATTGGCCTAGAATGCTTGGGGAAGAGTTCCCACACACCTTGGGGCTTGAATCCACGGATTGGAATCATTTTGTGGTGGATGGAATCGAAAACCGCCAATTTGGGGGCACGGTTTTCGTGTTTGAGGAGAGAGAGTGTGAGTGGAAGAGTGAAGAGTCAGGGAGCCCCTTGGGAGGTTAAGTCCTCAGGGGCCGGACTAGTATGGTTAGAGACCTGGACTTGTCCGGCCTACGGACTTCGTCCGGACTATCCGGAGTGCCAGACTTGTCCGGCCATCGGACGGACTAGTCCAGCCCGAATGCTGAAAACACATATATATTTCGGTTTTCACCAAAGATTTGATCCTTTTGGACTATTTTTCACAAAAGATCTTTGCAAACGGTCAGTAAGCAATCAACAACCAAACTATGACTATAATTCACAAAGATTCAATAATTTCGCAAGCATGCATGAATTTTAAATCAAGTACTAGTAACCATCAGATGTGCAATATTTAAGCCACATTCCTAGAATCCAAGATATTGAGCTCACTCTTAAGTTCAGAAATTCTTTTCTCATCTAAGGGCTTGGTGAAGATATCGTTCAATTGGTTTTCGGTTCTCACATGAGAAATCACTATGTCTCCTTTGATGGAGTGATCTCTCAAGAAATGATGGCGTATATCAATGTTATTGATCCTTGAGTGTTCAACTGAATTATGAGCTATTTTTATGGCACTCTCATTGTCGCATAGGAGAGGAATATTGAGCATGTTTATGCCATAGTCCCTAAGAGTTTGCTGCATCCAAAGAAGTTGTGCACAACAACTTCCGGCTGCAACATACTCCGCTTCGGCTGTGGAGTGAGCAATGGAATTTTGTTTCTTTGAGGACCAAGACACTAGAGACCTACCCAAGAATGTCAAGTCTCGAAGGTACTCTTTCTATGAACTTTGCACCCCGCATAATCTGCATCAGAATATCCAATGAGATTAAACTTGGAGCCCTTGGGGTACCAAAGTCCTAGGCTTGGTGTGTGAACCAAATATCTAAGATTCTCTTTACAGCGGTCAAGTGACACACCTTGGGAGCTGCTTGTAATCGAGCACACATACATACATTTGGCATTATGTCATGCCTAGATGCACATAAGCAAAGCAATGAACAAATCATGGAACGATATACCTTTTGGTCCACACTTGGACTGTCTTCATTAAGGTCGAGGTGCCCATTGGTTCCCATTGAAGTCTTGATGGGTTTGGCTTTCTCCATGTCAAACTTCTTGAGTATGTCTTGCATGTACTTCATTTGACTTGTGAATGTGCCTTCTTTGAGTTGTTTTACTTGAAATCCTAGGAAGAACTTCAACTCCCCCATCATGGACATCTCAAACCTTTCGGTCATAATCTTTGAAAACTCATCACAAAAAGTTCTGTTCGTACAACCAAATTTAATGTCATCGACATATATTTGGCAAACAAACAAATTATCATTGAAATGCTTGGTGAATAGAATATAGTCGGCCTTCCCAATTTTGAAACAATTTTGAATTAGAAAGTCTCTAAGGCACTCATACCAAGCTCTAGGAGCTTGCTTGAGGCCATAGAGAGCCTTATGCAATTTGTAGACATGGTTTGGGAAGCCTTGATCTTCAAATCCTAAGGGTCGCTCCACATACACCTTCTCTTTGATTGGACCATTGAGAAATGCACTCTTAACGTCCATTTGGTATAGCTTAAAATCATGGTGAGTAGTAAAGGCAAGTAATATGTGAATTGATTCAATCCTAGCTACGGGAGCAAATGTCTCATAAAAATCCAAATCTTCAACTTGTGAGTACCTCTTAGCCACAAGTCATGCTTTATTCCTTATAACTGTTGACATCTGTTATATACCAATTTCACCCGTCAATATAAATCAATTATGTGAAGGAAATATCATTTCCTGCACACATCACCTTTCTATTTAACCTATTTCCACTTGTATTTGGAGAAAGTAGTGCATGCTGTGATTTTATGCAACATTGAAGTGAAATAAGGGGATGGATCCTATAAAATATCATTCCAGCCAATCGAGCGATGATATGTGGCACCACATGGATCAAATGGCTCACAAACAAAAGTATATAAGGCCATCCAACGGTGTAGCACCAATATCAGTCATGGGGCACACATGGAGGAAACCTGGAGGAAGCACAACCCCAATAGGGATGATACCAGGTCGGCTGACCTCCCTAGTCGGCCACTAGGGAGTGGCACCAAACCCGGTCAAACACCATGTGTTGGCTCCTCCCGGCTTGAAGAGGTCATGGGTGACTGATTCATGCACCTTTGATAGTAGGAACCAACCCTTCTCCAAGCTATAAATAGGACCCATCACACCTCACTTCAACACACACCACTTGAGTATTCATCCATTGTATCCATTACTCTCCATAGGTTTAGAGGAGTATAGGCTGTAGAGAGGAGAGTCTCTAGTCCATAGTCCAAGTAGGAGAGGAGTAGAAGGAGTATCTTCCCAATTCATAATTGGGAAATGTATGGCTCTTATATTCCTAATTGTATTTGTGACTTTATTCTTAATAAAGATGTTATCTTTAGTCTTCTATTGTTCATATACTTGGATGAAGTGTTTCTTGTTTGATTGTGGATTCCATGTATGTGGTAAGAGTAGTATTTATGATTATTCTATACCATTGTCATTTTATCATCATAAACACTATAAACCCCAACTATAGTCTAATTAGCTATGACATGATTATGTTAACATGAATCACTTATGCTATGAAGTAACATTGGTTCAACAATGATTTAGTTCATTGCCTTAGGATGGCTTGTGCCTTGGCTCTTAAGGTAATTACTTAATATGCTTGGATAGTGCTAGGATAGAGATTAGCGTTGAATGTCTCATAGACTCACAGACTGAAGAAGTAGGCAGTAGGTGATGACAGCCCTGTCTGTCCTTTGTAATCCTCCACGTTCAGCTATGACACAGGCTCTTGGCGGGAGTCATCTTAGTATTTCTAGGGGTAAACCTGTGTCCGATGTGTTAATCGACTTAGCATGAGAATTCATAATTGACATGATCATTAGTAACTAACTTAGGCTATGTATGTGTACATTGGAAGCATAGTAGGAGTCTCTACCTAACTGTTAGCCTAGTCCCCCTTAACCTCATTCATCCCCTTAGGATAGAATGATCTTGTGTGTGTCACACTACTCCAATTATCATTTATCCATCCTTGCTAGAACCTTGCCTAGATAACCCTGGCCTCTCCACTTGATGATTGCTTTACTTCCATCTAGTCTTCCTTTGGGAGAATATAAATGAAACCCTTTGGGAATACTCTTAGAGGGGAAATGCTACATTGATAGTTTCCGTGCACTTGCGGATTTATATGTATCATCTAAAATCTATTAACAAGCATTTCTGGCACCACTGCTAGAGATGAATTGTTAGTAGTGCGTAGGAGCCATCAACGGTAACCACCCCGTGCTCATCTTGTTTGTTGCGGAACACCCATTTGGTGCCCCCAATATTTCATTGGGCGTTTTTACGAGCTCCCATTCTTGATTTATTTCAAAATTGTTGACTTCTTATTGCATGGCCATCACCCAATCCGGATCTTGTAGTACTCCTTCAACCTTGTGAGGCTCCAAAGAAGAAACAAAAGAGTAATGTTCATAAAAATTTGCAACACGAGATCGAGTGGTTACTTCATTGGAGACATCTCCAAGGATTTTGTCAATGGGATGGTCCCGTTGAATTCTTTTATGTACTCTTGGGGTGTGGTGCTTGTGTTCTTGGAACTTCATCATCTTATCACTCACTTTCTTCATCTCCCCCTTAATTGATGCCTCCATTTTCATCTTGTTGAAGCGCATCTTGAGGGTGTTGAGCTTGATCATTTGAGGAAGTGTTTGCTTGATGTGTGGGATGGGCACTTGAGTCTTGAGGTTGTTCTTTTGGTCGAATGTCTCCAAGTGCCATCCTTCCTATCACCACTTGTAGAGCTTCTTCTTGATCTAACACATGGCGATCAACTTGCTCCACTTGGGAGCCATTAGTCTCATCAAACACTACGTCACGTGCTACTTCTACAATTCCAGAGGATTTATTGAAAACACGATAGGCGTAAGTGTTTGAGTCATAACCAAGTAAGAAACACTCATCGGACTTTGAAGCGAACTTTGAGGTCCTAGGCTTCTTGTAGAGAATATATCATTTGCTCCCAAAAACACGAAAATAGGAAATATTGGGTTTGTTACCAGTTAGGAGTTCATAAGACAATATACGATGGAGATACAACCGGTTTATGGCATGACAAGCGGTGTTAACCGCTTCCGCCCATAATTGGCCTGATGTCTTGTATTCATCAAGCATGGTTCTAGCCATCTCAATGAGAGTCCTATTCTTCCACCCAGCCACCCCATTTTGTTGAGGAGAGTTAGGGGCCGAGAACTCATGCTTGATGCCTTCTTCATCCAAAAACTCTTCAACTTGAGTGTTCTTGAACTTGGTGCCGTTGTCACTCCTTATAGTCTTGATTTTCAAGTTGAACTCATTTTGAGCTCTGCTCAAGTATTTTCTTGAGAACACCTTGAGTATCACTTTTGTCATGCAAAAAGAACACCAAAGTGAAACGTAAAAAATCATCAACAATCTCGCATGTGTCAAGTTGAGCTTTATCCATGGAGAAATACACGAGATAGAGCTTTCCCTTGAGGACACCCTTAAAAGCAATTGAGTCATTGCTCCTTCTTGTGACGGTCACACCCTCATTAGTAAAAATACAATTATAACTTTTGTCACATAGTTGTGTTATGGACAATAGGTTATAACCAAGTGAATCGACATGTAAACCATTGAAAGAGTATGATTAGGGGATATACAATTTTACCGGTGTCAAGGCTTTTTCCTTAGCTATTGTCCCCAAAGTAGATTGCCTCACTTGGATTTTCATTTTTCTCATACTCCACAAACATATTCCTCTCTCCAATCATATGATTTGTGCATCCACTATCAAGGACCCGCTTAGTCCCACCGGAGGAGTATGCCTACAAAAAGAATTAAGCCATGGTTTTAGGTACCCAAGCGGGGTTGGGTCCTTTGATGTTAGTCAAGAGGCATTTGGGCACCCACACACAAGGTTTTGGACTCTTACGGAGTGGCCCAACATACTTAGCATAAGGCTTACCAAATTTGTTCCTCAACAAGACATATGAAGCATAAAAATCATGAAACAATGGATGAGTTTTGTTTTTAGGCATGTTGTGTGATGTAGCTAGGTTCTTTCTTTTGTTGTTGTGATATGATCCTTCTATAACAAAAACAATCAAGTCTTTGCTATTCTTGGAAGTCTTAGCATTTTGCTTCCCCCCCCCCTAGAATAGACAAGAACATCTTTGACGAGAGGATGTCTTGTGTTGGTGTATGAACTACGTGCATATTTCATCTTATATTTGTCAAAGATGCCTTCTTTCGGTGCTTGCTTGTTTTGTGCAACTTTAAGCTCATATTTTTGTTTTAGGGTCAAGTTAGAGCATTTGCAAGCTTGAGGTGTTTCAGATTTGACATTTGTGTAAGGTGAGCTTTTAGAGGAAGAAGGTGCATTGACCTTGAGAGACTCCACTTGTGTCTCAAGAATTTTGTTAACTTTTTTCAAGCTAACAAGTTCTTCCTTTAGCACAATTGTAGTCTTCTCAAGATTTGAGACAGTTTCCTTCCTCAAAGTGAGTTCATGCTCAAGTGCATTGCTTCTTTCTCTTTCAAGCTCCAAGAGCTCCTCGAACTCTTGACATCTCTCCTTTTGTTGGAAGAGCATGTCCTCTTGACGATTGATGAGCTCTTCCTTTTCAAATATCTCATCCGACAACATCTTCAATCTTTTAAAAGTACTCTTATTCAAATCTTTAAGCATGTGTTCACTTTCACTACCACTATCAAAATTATCAAGTGATGAAATTAAAGAAGGTGGTTTAGATTTAACCTTCTTTCTTTGCTCCTTGGCCATGAGGCATGTTGGTCTTGAGCTCTCAAAGTTTGGGAAGAGCTCGTTCTCTGTGGTTGAACTTTTCATGGCAATTGTTGCCATATTCTCTTCTTCTTCATTGGAGGAGTATTCATTTGAATCCAACTCCTTCCCATGGTGGGCTTGTCCTAATTGGTTCTTCTTCTTGATGAATTTCTTCTCTTGGGACTTGCCCCCCTTCTTCTTGTTGTTTTCTTCATGTGAGCAATCCACAATGAAGTGGCCATATTCCCCACAATTGTAACAAGCCCTTTTTGCTCTTGTCTTGGACTTGTCCCTTTTCTTGCTTTCATGATGGTAGCTCCCCCCTCCTTCTCATCATCCTCTTGAACTTGTTGATGAAGAGCGCCCCTTTCTCATCGGTGTTAAGGACCTCTTCACCACTTTCCTCTTGTTATTGGGATCTTGATGATGTTGCCTTGAATGCAACATCTTTCTTCTTTGAGGAGGTGAGCTTTTGGAGGTCATTGTAGAACATGGCCTCTCGCTCCATCATATCATGGTTGATGATTCTCCCTAGCACTTCTTCTGAAGTCATCTTGTGAAATCCCGGACTCTCACGAATCAAGGATCAAAGAGCGACATTCCGAGGCATGAATGCCCGAATCATTCTCTTTACTACTTTGTGGTTCATCCATCGGGTGCATCTGTGGGAACGACTCGTGTTGATGAGCACCTTGAGGCAGTTGTACATGTCTTGGAGGGTCTCACCATCCATGATGGTGAACCTCCCAAGTTCTCCTTCATTCATCTTGATCTTCGCGTCCCTTGTCACATGGTTGCCCTCATGTGCCGTCTTGAGCGTGTCCCATATGTCATTGGCCACCTCCAACCCATCAATTAGGTTGAACTCCTCTCGAGTCAAGGAGGAGGTGATCACACGAACCGCTTAAGCATTGCGGTGGAGTAGGATGGCTTGCTTCGGGGTGACGTCTTACTCATTCTTTGGAAGATGAACACCTATCAAAACAATTTGCTACAAGCTAGGGTTTAGAGAAATGAGATGCATCTTCATGTTATGCTTCCACATAGAGTAATCATTTCCATCAAGTTAGGGAGGTTTCCCAATAGGAATAGACAAATAGTGATTGCTAGAAGTTAGGCACTCATAATTGTAAGGATATCGGGAGTAGTCTTGTGAACCACTCCTATTGTCATTTTTGGTTGCAACGATCACTTTGGTCTCCTTATTGGAAAGACCTAGCTTCTCATGAAGTCATGCCTTGAGTTGGCAGACTTCTTCGTCGTCATTTGTATCATCTTGAAGCGTATCGACATTCTTCGTTTTGTCATCACCGTTGACGATCACTAGGACCTCATTTTTACACCTTCCGGTCATCTTCTCTCCGAGTGGTTAGACTCTTGATGGAGAGACCTGCTCTGATACCAAGATGGAAGGGGATACTTTCGGGTACTTCTGTTTTAGAGTTGTTGTCTCTCTTGTGACCCTATGGATAAATATTATGTTTTGAAACTCTCACATTTAAATTTGTGTAAGACTTCATTTGTGCTAAGAATTATATGCACATTATGATGTTCGCTTTTCTTAATTGTGATGTGATGCTGAATATTGCCTATTTCGCACTCACGTTTATTGCCTTATCACAAATAAAGGGCACATCGGTTAGGCATCCCACCATAACATGTGTATGCATGATAACTCTCTCAAATCCTCCATTCATGATGCATACATTGAGGGGGAGTTACTCACACACACACTTGTTATGAAAACCAATTTATATCATTTTTGTTGAAGCTCAATCACCAAAAAGGGAGAGTTGAAAGTGCATCTAGGCATCCCACTACAAGAAACAAGCAATAGGGCGTCGCAGGTACTATAAACGTCGGGGCCGTGGACTCTAAATGAAATAACACCGTCGGTTTATTGAGTCTGACGTATATACATTAAAACCGTCGAACGGACGTAGGAAACCAACGTACATAAATTAAAAGCCAGATGTATTAAACTGAAGACCATATTAAAGTTGTCAGCCTTATAAAAAGAACTGACACATATATTTTTAACTGTCGGCTGCCCTGACCGCTCTAATCCAGCGTGCCCGACACCTGAAAAATTGAAAGCGCGCCAGACTCCCAAAAATCAATAGCGCACGCACTCCTCCCCTTCCCTGAAAGTCGAGCCCGCCACCCCGAAAATTACTATAACCCTAGCTGCCCACAGTGCCCACCTCATCCCCATCCCCAAAAGTCCACAACGCTCACAGATCTGACAGAATGAAACTCTCTCGGGCGCAACTCCCATTCGTCCATCGGCGCGCCGCCCGTCGACCAAAGACCCACTACGGGCCGACAGTGCTTCTGTGCTGCCCCTCGATGCCATTTCTCTCGACGTGCCGCCTCCCCGTCATTCGTCGTTTGCCGCCCGTCAACCCAAGTCGCCCGTCGATGGCCGCCAGCGCTGCTCCGCCACATCCTTGTCCCCTTCGCCGCTCCATCCATATCTCCCGGGAGCTACGGATGATGAGGACATCACTTATATGGATACAAACAACACTTCATTGAACATACAAGATGCAACTAATAAAGTTCACACACGATAATTAATTTTAGAGGTGAGCTCGTTCCTATATGTTTCTGTCGGTACCCTGTGTACCGGATACCCCTTGGAACTGCAAAGAGCGCAAGGGAACTCCACCTATCTTAGTTGAAGACCTCCAAAGGCCCCACGTGTTGCTCGTAACCAGACCTGCCTCCCTCATATGGTTAGTCCCAGTGCCGCCACGTGTATCATAAAACCGGAGCTACAATCCCTACATGGGAATGCTCCGGAGTGGATACCTGTGTGGCACCCCCGGACCTAACCCCCGACAGAGGGAAGCTCCGGTACCGACACGTGTACCACATCACCGGATCAACTTGTCCAAGATGGTAAGCTCCGAAGCTGCCACACGTCCAACCGTCAGACCTTCAACCTCATCAGGCAGATTGGTGGACCTTCAATGGCTCGGACCTTCAAGGGACATTAAAGACTTCAAGACCTGATTATGTGTCATTAATGCTATCTTAATGACACACGATAGGATGCCCCTTAATATCAGTAATGCCACCATTAAAGGGCATTATCACGCTATTAAGGGGAATTAAGCACATTAACTGCGTATTAGGCATCAGTAACCGCCAGGGCCACATGTCGGGCCAGGCTAATGATGTAACGGCTAGCCCTTGTACTATAAAAGGACTGGCCGACCGATACACAGGGGGACTTTTGACCTCTCTCTGGCTCATACACTCAATACAACAGCAAGAACACACCCGTGGAGTAGGGTATTACGCTCAGGCGGCCTGAAACACGTAAATCCTCGTGTCTAGAGACCATCTTGTTCTGAATCTCCGTGCAACCCAACCGAACTAAGAAACTCTGCGGGCTACTAACAGTAGTACCGGGAGAATTGCCGGAACCAGACTCTGACATTTGGCGCGCCAGGTAGGGCGACCTGAGGTTCCAAGATGGTGAATTCTGCTGCTGGATCATCCAACAGTAACCACGCTGAGCAACCTGCTGGTGGCAATCCCTCCAACATGCAGCAGCCAACAGGTGTTGTGGCTCCACCAGGAGTCGTGCCACCACAGCCACCGTCTGCTCCGGTGAATCAACCCGGACATAAAGATGGGGCATCCGCATCGATCACTGCATCGGCGAACAACAACCCCGAACACGCGCTTATTGTTGCGCTTGCTATTCTCCAACATCCACTGCCTCCAGGAGCACCCCAGGGTGCGATGGAGCAGTGGAGAGCCGATGTGGATCATCTGGTTGCAGCAGCAGCCGATGGCATCAACAATCAAGGTCCTCCCCCCTCGGGGCATGCCCCATCGCAGCGTCGGACCTTGTCGGGTAGACTCGGTCCGCAAGCTTCACAGCACAGGAGGTGTGCTGCATCTCAATAGGCGACGTCGCTGCCTTCCGGTGCGCGACGTACTCACACGGTAACAAGGATTTTGACTCACGACCTCCGGGCGGAGCTCGATCGTCGTTACCGGCAATAGGACAGCCGCGTCCACATCGAGCGTGCTCGCGAGAGGCGAGAGGCTCGGGACAGTCCTGCTCCTGAGGGAGTAGGAGGAGGCTGTTGTGCCTTGGCCATGCACCTACGGATGGTCAGATGGCCACAAAAGTTTTGACCTCACTTGCCGGAGAAATTTGACGGGACTGTTAACCCCGCCAAATTTCTTCAAAACTACTCCACCGCTATCCTTGCGGTTGGGGGCAATGAGGCAGTAATGGCGAATTATTTCCCTATGGCTTTGACTGGGACCGCCAGGTCTTGGTTCATGAGCCTTCCGCCTGACTCCATCAACAGTTGGGCGGAGTTGTGCCAACAGTTCACCGCCAATTTCGGGAGCTCATACACCCGACCAGGCAAGGAACTGGATCTTTTTGTTGTCAAGCAAAAAGGGGGAGAGTCTTTGCGATCTTTCATCCAGATGTTCTCCCAGGTACGAAATACCATTCCTTTTATCTTAAGTGCTTCTGTTATTGTAGAATTCAGACAGGGCATTCGAGATAAGAAAATGTTGGAGAAGCTAGCGACCAAGGAAGTCACCAGCGTCATGGAACTCTTAAACTTGGCAAACAAGTGCGCCAAGGCTTCGGATGGCCGTGAAATGCACTCCCAACCACCTCTGGAGGCCAACAAAAAATCTTCCAAGGGTGAAACCACTACCTCTGGGAGTGGTAAGAAGAAGAAAAAGTCCAACGGAAAGAAAAAGCCGTCAGCCGGCACACCTACTACTGCTGCTACCCCAGCTCCGGGTGGCCAGGGCCACACCCCGAGAAACGACCTCGGCCGTTGTCTGAAGACGGTGGCAGCTCCAAGATGTGGTGTCCCATACACAAGACGGACAAGCTCAACCTGGAAGACTGCCGAGAGGTCCAGAACCTTGCCGAGCATTACAACAAACGCTGGGAAGAAGCTCCTTTCTGTCAAAGGGAAGGAAAACAAAAAGTCGACGAAGCTTCGGCTGAAGAGGAGTTAGGATTTCAGGACCCCAAAAAGGTCTTGAAGTCTGTTTACACCTCCGTTGACGACGACTCCGACGTCTCTGACAACGAGCGTCGGAAAACCATGAACACCATCTTTGGTGGTTCGTGGGACATCACTTCCCATCGTGTCCTCAAGACAATGCGGCAGGACATGGCCTCCATAGCTCCCACCGCCAGGGCGAAGCCTCATCGGAAGTGGATGGATACTGCCGTCACCTTCGATGCTTCGGACTGTCCTCAGAACACGATCGGAGCTGGCCAACTTCCATTGATGGTATCTCCGACCATCAATAACATCCAGCTCCACCACGTAATGGTGGATAGAGGTTCGGGGCTGAACCTCATAAGCTTCGAAGCCTTCGTCAAGCTTCAGCTCCGACCTTTGGACCTTCGTCCCTCCCGACCTTTCTCAGGAATAGGTCCAGGGGCCATAACCCCACTAGGTGCCATTACTCTCCCGGTGACCTTCGGAACTCGGGAGAATTACAGGACTGAGAAGTTGGTCTTCGACGTGGCACAGATCAACTTGTCATTCAACGCCATCTTGGGCAGGCCAACTCTATACAAATTCATGGCTGCTGCTCATTATGGCTACTTGGTGTTGAAGATGCCCACACCGTCAGGCGTTCCTCAGATTCATGGAGATCGCACCGACAAAGTTACGGCTCTGGAAGAACTCCACGCGCTTGCTACAACGCAGGAGGAAGAATCCAGAAAGGAGCAAGCTCCGAAGCCTCCGAGCATTCGTCATCGGGGCTCAACCTCCGCACCCAGTGTGCAACCAAGCAGCAACACCGACATTCCCGTCAAAGTCGTCCAAATTGGTTCTGACGTTGCTCAGAGCACCCCTATACCGACATTCGGGCTAATGTCGACGTGTTTGCCTAGCAACCGTCACAAATGCCTGGGATCCCTAGGGAAGTGATTGAGCACAATCTGAAGTTTTATCCTAACGCTCGGCCTGTACATCAGAAGCCTCAGAAGCAATCAGTAGAGCGACATAACTTCATACATCAAGAAGTGAAGAAGTTGCTCTAAGCTGGATTCATCCGTGAAGTCTTCCACTTAAAATGGCTGGCAAACCCAGTCGTTGTACCCAAGGTCGGCGGGAAGCTTCGGATGTGTATTGATTACACAACACTGAATAAGGCATCCCCAAAGGATCCATTTCCACTACCTAGAATAGATCAGATAGTGGATTACACCTTCGGGTGTGAATTACTGTGTTTCCTAGACGCATATTCTGGGTATCATCAAATCAGAATGTCTAGGGAAGATGAAGAGCAAAATGCCTTCATCACAGTAGATGGATTGTACTGCTACACTGCCATGCCATTCGGTCTCAAAAATGTTGCTTCAACGTCTGTACGAGCTATGTACAAAACTTTTGGAGAGCTCATTAGAGATGTAGTGGAAGTGTACGTCGATGACATCGTCGTCAAGATCAAGAACAAGGAGTCATTTCTTGACACCTTGCAAGCTGTCTTCGACAAGTTGCGAATTACACGCACAAAGCTGAACCCAGACAAGTGTGTCTTTGGGGTTAGCTCCGGAAAGCTTCTTGGATTCTTGGTGAAGCACCGAGGAATAGAGGCGAGCCCGACAAAGATTAAAGCTATTGAAGACATGCGGCCACCAGCTCGCATCAAGGATGTCCAGAAGCTAACTGGGTGTCTAGTCGCCCTTAGCTGGTTCATCTCAAGACTGGCAGAATGGGCGCTACCCTTCTTCAAATTATTGAGGAAGTCTGGACCATTCCAATGGTCTGAAGAAGCAGAAAAGGCATTCCATGAGCTGAAGCAGCTCCTCACCACTTTACCAACTTTGGTAGCTCCGAATCCTGGTGAGCCACTTCTGCTTTACATTTCAGCAACTGACGAAGTTGTCAGCATGGTCCTGGTTGCGGAAAGACCACAACCATCTCCAGTTCAGGAATCCAGACCCCTCTGGGAAGGTCCGGAGCTACCTGAAGGCGAGTCTGGGTCCCAGTCCCCAGACCCAGATCCTCGAGGCGAGACGAGAATCAATCTCCTTCAAATGAAGAAGTTACTATTGCTGAACAAGAAGATCCGGATCATTCTGGGAGGGTCCGGGTCACTTCAGAAGAAGCTCTGGGTTCCTCTAGCAGGAACCGGGAGGTCCCCGAAAAAGGTCCGGACCCCTCCGGGAGGGTCCGGGTTGATGAGGAGGAAGCTCCGGTCCCCTCCGGGGGGGGGGGGTCCAGATAGTCCAACGACCAGTATACATCATTAGTGAAGTACTCCATGATGCCAAGACTCGGTACCTAGAGGTGCATAAGCTGCTTTACGCAGTTCTTATCGCCTCTAGGAAGCTTCATCACTACTTCCAAGCTCACAAGATTTCAGTGGTAACCTCTTATCCACTGCGTGCAATCTTGCATAACCCTAACTCTACTGGGAACATTGCAAAGTGGACAGCAGAATTGGCCGAATTCGATCTTGAATTCGTCCCAATACAAGCGATTAAGAGTCAAGCATTGGCAGACTTTGTGGCGGAATGGACCCCCTCTCCATCAAATCTTTGGGGCCCCAGTGAGCAGAAACCGGAACCTATGGTTCCGGTCTCCACTGAACCTCACTGGACTCTCTACTTCGACAGCTTTGTGCAGAAGCAGGGGGGAGGAGCTGGAATCCTTCTCCTAGCTCCGACTGGGGAGAAGGTCAAATACATGGTTCACCTTGACTTCAAGGCGACCAACAACATGGCGGAGTATGAAGCACTCATCTATGGACTCAAGGTGGCACTATCTTATGGTGTCAAGCAGCTGTTGGTAAAGGGTGATTCACGGCTCATTATAAACAAGTTAATGGTGAATGTTTCTGCAACAACCCTCAACTAGCTGTATATCTTCTTGAAGTTCAGAGGCTTCAGAAGGACTTTGAAGTCCTGTATCTTTGCCATGTCCAGTGTCTCAACAACGCTGAAGCTGACGAACTCTCAACGAAAGCTTCAACCAGAGCTCCAGTTCCTGACGGAACCTTCGTCCGAAGATTGTCAAGCCTAACAGTTCAGCTTGCCGAATTGAGTGAAGGGGGCGAGACAGCACCTCGAAGCTTGCGGTCCCGATGGTCCTATTACCATGGCGTCCATCAAGGGTCGTAGGTGCTGCATGAAGCTCCGAGCAACCCAGCACGCAAGACTCAGAAGCTCAAGTTAGCTCCGATGCATGGATCTCGGAGATCCGGGGCTACTTGAAAGACAACATACTTCCTGAAGACAATGTATCTGCTGACTGGATAGTCAGATTGGCTAAAAGATACATACTAGTAGAAGCGGATCTCTACTGGTGTGGTGCCAATGGCGTCCCAATGCGGTGCATTACAAGGGAAGAAGGCCGCGAGCTCAGCGTAGAAATCCATGGAGGTGAGTGTGGGAACAACGCGTCTTCCTGCACGTTGGTCGGTAAAGCCTTCTAGCATGGTTTTTACTGGCCTACAACACTCCAGGATGCAACCGAGATAGTGAAGAAATGTGAAGCATGCCAGTTTCATGCAAAGCAAATTCACACACCAGATCAACCTCTACAAATGATACCTCTGACATGGCCATTCGCTTTGTGGGGTATGGATATCTTGGGACCTTTCCCAAAAGCCGTCGGAGGTTACAAGTACCTGTATGTCGCCATGGACAAGTTCACCATATGGCTGGAAGCAACTCCAGTTGTGACAATAAACAACCAATCAACTATCAATTTCTTGCAGTCCATAGTATGCGGATTTGGAGTCCCAAACAAGATCATAACTGACAACGGGACCCAATTCACAAGTTCTGCATTCCAAGGATATTGCGAAGACCTCGGCATTCAAGTTAGCTACGCTTCCCTGGCTCACCCGGCAAGCAATGGCCAAGCTGAGAGAGCTAATGCAGAAATCCTAAAGGTACTCAAGACGAGCACATATGAGCGCTTGAAAAAACATGGATCCAACTGGATTGAGGAGCTTCCGCCCACCTTGTGGGCAAACAGGACAACTCCAAACCGGTCAACTGGAGAGACATTATTCTTCCTGGTGTATGGAGCTGAAGTAGTCCTTCCTCAAGAAATCACCTTGGGGTCGCTCCGGGTTCGGACCTTCGACGCAGCCACGCAGGACCATCTCTGGCGTGAAGACCTTGACCTCCTTGAAGAGGGAAGGTGTCGAGCAGCTGTTTGAAATGCACGATACCGCCAAGCACTCCGGTGTTATCACCAAAGGCATGTGCATAGCCGACAGCTCGAGGAAGGCGATCTGGTACTAAAGATAATACAAACTCGGGAAAGGTTAAACAAACTTTCCCCCAACTGGGAAGGACCCTTTCGAGTGATCAAAATATCCCGTCCCGGATGCGTTCGCTTGGCAAGTGAGGACGGGACATCGCTCCCTAATCCTTGGAACATTGAGCACCTCCGTAAGTTTTACGCTTAATATCACGAAGGTGAGTCTGTAATTACATATGTTGTATGTTATAGCGTCATTGTACAGAGTCGGGTAGCTCCTCCGGGAGGATAGTCGGACCTTTCCAGGAAGGTCCGCAAAGTTCAAGCAACACTTGACACAGTCTCAGACCTAAAAGTTTAGCTAGCTACCCTAGGTCGAACAAGAAATGAAACACACTTAGCTTGGTTCCGTACCCTAAGAGTGTACTTGTCTCCCCTGTACCCCGGACCTATAATGAAAGACATCGACATGTGAAAACAAACTCCACATGCATTTATTTTGTACAGGCTCATTCTTTTTTATTTTTCTCTTTCTTGTCTATAACAAAGTTGTGCAATTCTTAAGAAATTTAGCTCGAAAAATTCATATATAATTCAAGTTGCATTGTTATTTCTCTCGAGTCTTAACATTGTGGAATGGCCTACTCGCCTGAATGCCAAGCCAATCTAGGTCCGAAGTGTGCTATCGACTTATCCTGTTACTGCACCCTAAGTACATCACTCTACCTACACCTCGGCAGGCCTAAGTAAGGTGAGTCCAGAAAACGATTTGACCTGGAGAAAATAAACAAACACGCTTGATTGTATAAAGAATTGTTGTCGAACTAAAATTTCATATGGGAATAGTAAGTCGCAAATGAGTTATAGATAAGAAATGAATTTTACTGTTTTTCTTGACTTCAGTGTGCAGGAAAAATGAAAATCCCATGATGATGGTGGACAATGCCGGAGCTATCAAAGCTTTGACATCCCCCAAGGGGGCCCGCTGTTGATGTTTTAAACATTGATAGTGGGCGTCGCCGGAGCTACCAAGTTCTGACAAATCCAGGGGGCCAGCCATCAATGTGAAGAAATAAAAGAAGAAAAGACGGTAAAAGGACACCCCAATGGGGTCTGCCGTCGACGCTCTTCGTGTTGACAGTGGTCGCTGCTAGAGCTACTAAGCTCCGACAACCTCAGAGGGCCGGCCGTCGACGCTCTACGTGTTGACAATGGTCGCTGCTTTAGTTACTAAGCTCCGACAACCCCAGGGGGCCCCTGCTGTCGATGCAACAAAACTTCGGACCTATACTCTACAAGTTCAAAGCACTCAAGTCTTCAACAAAATGCTACATCCTTTTAGTACATGTTCACAATCAAATTGTGTACATCTACCAGAGGGCCAAGTAAGACAAAGGTTGAAGACAAAAAATGAAAGTCATAAATTTCTTGGATTTCATTCATCTAAAGACAAGAGAATTCAAAATTGGAGAAAACAAGAGAAGATACAAGTGGGAGCCAAAAGGAGAAAGTCCTAAGTTGTATGGAAGAATGAGGTGACCTTCTGGGCAACCTCCAACATGCTGGTCTAGGCAGCGTCTCCCTCTCCGTCGATGGGACATTCAAGCACCGGGTTTAGTGGGAAATGAGGATCCTGACTTGTGTAGCACATCAGCATGTATTCTGCGATGTTCTGCACAAGGGATTTTCCTTCAGTTTCCAACTGGTCCGCGATGACATCACCCATTGCGCCGAGTTTGTTGCCAACCGAGCTCAGCGCCCCCAACGCATGGTCCAGCTCTGGCTCTGGATTGTCCGGACGCACGTGGCTAAAGCCTAGTGGCGCCAGCGCGACATTGGATTTGCCAACGAAGTCCCATACTTGTTGGGACTCTGCATCCCTTGAGCCTCGAATCTCCTCCAAGGACCTCTTGGCTGCCGCAAGCTCCAAACCCTCCGGGCAAGGCGCTCGACCTCCTTGGCGTGCTGCTGAATCCTCTCAGCAACTTGCTTTTCAAGGTCACCAAGCTCCTTCTACCGGACGTGGATTCGGTTCTGGCGGTCAACTAGGTCTTTCTCCCAGCCTCGCACCTTCTTCTCCCTGGCAGCGACTTCGGCCTCCCTTTTGGTAAGGTCCTGTACCCGCTGCCAGGCCTTCTCCTCCTTGCTCTTGCAGAGCTCCTCCATCTTCTTGGTGCGCTCTGCAAGGCTCTTGTCACCCAGAGCCACCCTTTGAGCGAGCTCCTCCTCCCTCTTCATGAGGTCATCCCTCAGCTCCAGGAGTTTTTGCTCTTCCTCTTCGAGCTTTTTCTCTTGCTCATAAAGACCCTCCTGGCGCTTGACGAAGCTTTCGTGGATGGCATTGAGCTTCTCCTGGCGATCATTCGCTGCTTCATTAGCAACCAGGGTTTGTTCATATATAGCCCGGGACTGATTGTCGAGGGATCGCACCAGGCTTTCCCTCTCATCTAGCAACTGGCCCCAGTACTCCATCCGGGCCTTCTCCCTTTTGACCCACTCCTTGTCGTCGGCCAGCCTTGTTTGCACCAGGTTGGTCTCGAATTGGAGTCGGTTGCGCCACCTCCTAAGAGCTTGGCGCTCCTCCTCAAGGGCCTTGCTGTCGTGATAAAATGCAAACTGGACCTGACGAAGGCTGGAGCAGACATTGTCGATGGATAATGACAGGGGGATTGGCTCCGGACCTATCGGGGTCCTCTCCGCTGACTCTGGCAGGTCCTCCAGAACAAAAATTTGGTCCCACTCTACAAGAGTGGTCCCCTTAGCTTCCGCGGAACTAGGGCCTCCCTCTGGGAGTGCCTCGGTCGTCGCCGAGGTAGGTCCTGCCACGGGAGTTTCTGCCTCCAGAGTCAGCACCAAAGGACCCGTCGCCAGGTCATCATCAACTGGCCCCTCAGGCAAGGGACCGTCCGCTTCGTCTTGGCACCCTGGATAAGAAACGAGTACCTCCGGAACTACCACCTCTGGGGCAGGTAGTGAAGACCCAGCCAAAGCTGAGGCCATCTCCGGCCCCGACACTGGTGCTTCCTCCATTGCCGGTTCAGGCACCGGCGCTTCGACCCCCATGGCGCCTGCCGGTTCAGGCACCGGCACTTCGACCTCCACCGGTTCGGGTGCCGGCACCTCCACATCAACCGGCTCAGGCACCGGAACTTCATCAACTGCTGGCTCCGCCGTCGGGGCTTCAGTAACATCTGGCTCAAAGGCCGGAACTGCAGCTACCTTTTGCTCTAAAGCTGGAGCGTCCGTCATCACAACATCCAAAACCGGAGCTTCGGCCTCCGGAGCTGGTGCTGCTGGTACATCTTCATTCCCATGGTCCGGTGCTACCACGGGAGCTTCGGGAGATGAGTCGAGGTCCAGAACCACGACAGCTGGCGTCGGAGCTATCGTGACCTCAGCCACCACCTGGGCGGCACTAGAATTAGAGCTGAAGCCTCCGCCTGCACATCATCAGTTGCTGTCACAGGAACCGGAGCTTCAACCTTTTTTTGGAGACCCTGTGGATGAAGGACAAAGAAACTCAAAATATGGTTACATCAAAAATAACCAACTGGGGTAGTAAGTCTTGGAAGGCTTCCGCTCCAGCTAGCGCGGAACCTCTTCACAGGACGCTCAGAGCCCGACCCCGTCGCAACTGGGGTAGTAAGTCTGGAAGGCTCTTCAAAGCTTGCTTCCGCCGTCAGCTACGTCTTGGTTGGGGCCCCCTTTAATTGGGAAGGACCCTTGGACCTAGAGCCCTTAGCTCGCCCCGGCGCCGAAGTCACCTGGTCGGAGCTGACGTTCCGGGGAGACGCCAATGCTGGGGTTGGTATCACCGTCGAAGACCTCCCCAACTGGGGAGAAGGAGCTGTTGGGGAAGGAGCAGGTCTGACGGGCCTCCCGTCAGAGTGCTTCAACTTCCTCTTTCGGCTGGAGGGCCCAACCAACTCTTTGCCCTTGCCTTTGACTTCAGCTCTTTATCTCGGAGCGGAAGCAGGGCCACCCTCGGAAGCTCGGGGATCACCAATCTGGTGGTCAGACGCCTCTCTACCTCACCGAGGTCGTCAATCACTTGCATGCTCCTCCGGAGCTCCCTGCTGAACTCTGCCTCCATGTTCAGAGGGAGGAAAACTGCCAGCGGAGTTAAGTAGTTGCCCTCGATGTCAATGCCATGCTGGAACTTCTTGAGATGAAGCTCCAAAGCAGCGCCGTCCAAATTGGACTTCAGACCGGTTTCAATATGGTCATCGTCCATCATGCTATTGAGGGCCCAGGCAAGCTTCTCCCTCTTCTTCAGCGGAGCCCACCTGTTGACCAGGAAGTTGCAGAAGACCATCTGGGGGGTCACCCCTCCTTCCACACATTCGCGGATCCTGGTCAAGGCAGGGTTTAAGGCCTCTGACAGCTTTGGAACCACACTCTAGGCGTCAGTGTCAACATTGGGAAGACCTTCAGGCAGCTCTAGCTTCTCGTGCTCCTCTACCGTGACGATAATCCAATCCTTCTTCCAATTGTCCCACTTGCCGGAAAGAAATGACCTCAAGTACTTGTAGGTGCATTTCTTGCGCTTCACAAAATAGTAGAAGCCAAGATACTCGGAACTCTTGCCGGTGGTGTGGATGGTGAAGAAGGTACGGAAAAGCTTGACGCAGGGGGGAATATTCACCCACATCTCACAGAAGTGGACGAATTTGACACAAGAAGAATAGAGTGGGGGCCAAGGTGGTACAACTGCAGACCATAGAATTCTAACAGCATCAAGAGGAAAGTTGAGAAAGGTGGGATCAGCACCACCATGGCGTACGCAGAGAAGTACACCATGTCACCGCCGCGCTCCTTCTTGAACGGAAGCTCGCCAGCGCAGACTAGGTGGTTGAAGGAGTTGCTAGACCACCCCATGTAGGTCCAGACCTTCTTCAGATCGTCATCACTCGTGAGAAGTCTCTTGCAGAGACCCAACTGCATCGCAACAAGCAAACGTTTGGAGGATTCGAGTGCAAGTTCAAATGAAGGCGTAAGGAATCACCAAACTGTGCACGCTTTCCTTCTTAAGTAAGCCCCCGCAACGCTTGGATGGAAATCGCAAAAGGGTCGAGGATACATTTCAAAAATTACACCCTACCAATGACAAAGGGGCCCGGGTCCACCCAGAAGATCAAGTGGAGGTCCTTACCCCAGGCGAATAGTTGTCATGATGAGAGGCGGGAAACCCAAGGGCAGCGGCCTGACAGGGCGCGCGGAACCGATACGACTTTCGTATCGGGAACTAGCGACCTTCAATTGCATGAGATCCGCACGCGCAAATCTCACCTGCCACGTCCAGAAGATGCCACTCGGCGATTGTTTAACTATGAACTATCACCTCAACGGTACCTCCAAAAACCCTTGAAGACACGACGCAGAAATCGAAAAGATGGACCCACCTCTGGCAGAATGACTTAATCCAAAGGGTCTCTCCCATAGGTGGGCTAGGGGGCCACTGTCGGTACCCTGCGTACCGGATACCCCTTGGAACTGCAAAGAGCACAAGGGAACTCCACCTATCTGAGTTGAAGACCTCTGAAGGCCCTACTTGTTGCTCGTAACTGGACCTTCCTCCCTCATATGGTTAGTCCCAGTGCCGCCACATGAATCATAAAACCGGAGCTACAATCCCTACATGGGAATGCTCCGGACTGGATACCTGTGTGGCACCCCCTGACTTAACCCCCGACAGAGGGAAGCTACGGTACCGACGTGTGTACCATGGCACCGAATCATCTCGTCCAAGACGGTAAGCTCCGAAGCTGCCACGCGTCCAACCGCCAGACCTTCAACCTCAACAGGCAGATTGGTGGACCTTCAACGGCTCGGACCTTCAAGAGACATTAAAGATTTCAAGACCTGATTATGTGTCATTAATGGTATCTTAATGACACACGATCGGATGACCCTTAATACCAGTAACACCACCATTAAAGGGCTTTATCACGCTATTAAGTTAAATTAAGCACATTAACTGCGTATTAGGCATTAGTAACTGCCAGGGCCACATGTCAGGCTAGGCTAATGATGTAACGGCCAGCCCTTGTACTATAAAAGGACTGGCCGAGCGATACACAGGGGGACTTTTGGCCTCTCTCTGGTTCATACACTCAATACAACAACAACAACACACCTGTGGAGTAGGGTATTACGCTCAGGCGGCCCGAACCACGTAAATCCTCATGTCTAGAGACCATCTTATTCTAAATCTCCGCGCGCCCCAACCAAACTATGAAACTCCGCGGGCTACTAACAGTAGTACCAGGAGAATTGCCGGAACCAGACTCTGACAGTTTCCTTATATATTTTTGAGAATAGATTGCTACCTAATAATTTAATTATGATTAGGATACATGGAGAGGTTCAAGGAGTAATTGGAGGAAGGTTTAGGGGTGTGGAGGACAAGAGAATACGTTTAAAGAAGATGGAAACAGAGCCCAACTTAGAATTGTTTCCTTTTATATTTTTTAGAATAGATTGCTACCTAATAATTTAATTGTGATTGGGATACATGGAGAGGTTCAAGGAGTAATTGGAGAAAGTTTTAGGGGTGTGGAGGACAAGATAATACATTTAAAGAAGATGGAAATAGAGCCCAACCCAGAATTGTGTCCAACTCGGAGTCCAGTAGCAGTTCGCACTAAAACGGACGCCCAGGACGCATACGAACTCCATTTTGGATGTTATACATATGCACAGAAAGTGGAGAATATAAAATTTCCAATGCCGCTGGTCCCATGTCAAAATTTGTTTGGAGTCGACAAAAATCATGGAAACAGAATCAAGTTTAGAATCTGTCAGGGTGTTGCGCCACCGTATTGGGCTATTGGGCCTTGTATCAAGTCTAAGTCTATTATTTTCGTGTCTTAGAGTTAGGTCACGACTCCAACACCTCGTTAGACGTCCTCCAACCTATATATACTCCATGGTGACCGCCATAAACACTTGAGTTTTGCTTAGATTAAAAATATCGCGGTTCTGCGGTTTGTGAAATCCCAACTTCGCGATTTCAGATCGTGTCTTCTACGTTCTTGCTTGTGTTCTCGGTTGCACTTGCAGGGATTAGCGTTCTTGGCAAGGTCAATCGTGTGTAGCACGATTGATAAGCAACGGAGCGGTGGTGTAGTGATTGCAGGGGTTTTCCTGTTCTACTCAAGAGTCTCGGATCATCAACGTCGAGATCTCCATCAATCGACTTATCCATTACCTATGGGACGATCGGGCCTAAACCTCCTCATCAATTGGTATCAGCTTTCAGGTTGCCCGTTAGGTAATTCATGTATCCATTTGATTAGTTTTGTTTTTCATACCTATAGTCCAAAAAAACCACAAAAAACTTGTAGATTCTTAGATCTATTCATCACTTTGTCCAAACCACCATGGAGCCTTTACAACTTTGTTTTTCAGTTTGGTTTTGATGATTTTTTGTCTTTGGTTGAGTCATATTGCTGGTTTAAAAAGTGTGTTTGGTCTTAGTTTGAGTTTTGCATTGTGTTCATTCATCTTTTTGAATCACGTCATCACGTCTAGATTAGATTCATCTCTGTCCAGTTTGGTATTTTCATCATATCTCACTCATACAAACTCAGCTTTTGGTGTTCTTTTACTTTATGGAAAGCTTAAAAAGTTTTCTATAACTTTCGTATTCACCAGGTTTCCATAAAATAGAGTTAACAAGGTCTAAATTGCATTAGATCTGAATCTCTTATTGGTCTAGAATTTTTGAACAGTCTGTACTTCGGGGGCAATATCTCCTATTGTTCTGATCCAAAATAGGTCTTCCATATAGTGAAATTAAAGAGGAGAGATAGATATATAATCTTGCTGTTGAAAGTTTTGATATTTGGAGCCTCTAAGTGTGCCTAATTGTCCTTGGAAGATTGAGCAGAAAATTTGTAACAGACCTATGAGATATCTTTGATTGCTTTGCATTGTGTTCTTCTTTTGTAGCACATTCTAAAAAAAGAAAAAAGGTAAGTGTAAAACAAGATACAAAAGCCGCACAAGAACAAAAAAAGGAAAAAAACAGTAAAGAAAAACAAAAGTGCTTGCATCCTTTGTGTCATCTGATTTTGTTACATGTCTTGCTAGCTTGAACTACTAGGAGCACATTTAGACCGGCAACTTTGACAAGTACTTTGGACACATATTCAACTTTACTATTTGATTTCATTGTTGCTAATCCTTGCTACATATAAAGTGCCATCCAAGCTATGCCTTACTCCTGAGCAGAATCAATACACCTTTGCAATCATCCTACGCTTCATTGGTTTCTTTATACCGTCCACCGTTTGCCACCTGCAGTGCCGGTAAGAACACTTGTAAGAGTGTGATAAGATGCTTGAGAGTGTGTGATTTAACTTCCAGTTTGCCATTATCCTTTGTAATTGATATCATATTTTTTTGTTGTCTTCTATTTGCTACTAACAATGTCAGGTAAAAGCAAGAATCATGCATTATATGCTGAGATGATTGACATGATGAAGATGACAATGGACTTGCTCACTAAAAATCAAACATCAACCAAGGTTTCACATGACATTCAGACCACCTTTACAACACCTTCCACAAGAAGTAATTACATTCTCCCATCTCTTCCTTCTTATGATGGTTTTGGTTACGATGAATATATTGCTTGGGAAATAGAGTTGGATTAAATTTTTGGACACTGGCATATGTGTGAGAGGATAAAGATTAGAAATATTGCTAGTGCGTTAGTTGATTGTGCATTAACTTGGTGGGACAACTTAAGCGATTCAGAAAAACCTCGAACATTGAAAGATATGAAAATTCTTATGCGAGAAACTTTTGCTAATGTATCTAATTGCAAAGATGAAAAACATGAACTTGAGAAGAATTTTATTGTTGTACCTCCTCCTATGCCTAACCTTTTGTAGGAACATGAACAAATAAATGTAGATGCAATTGAGAATGAGGTGTTAAACAACTCTTTTAAATTTTTTGATGAATCAACCCGTAATGCATTTGAACTTCTTACTGAAAAGGAGAGTAATGTTAATGAACAATGCTATACATTTAACCAAGGTATGATATTTTCATATGTGCTGAATTTTTCTACCAATCACGCAATCGATGAGCAGCAACAAAATGAACCTTTTCATAATACACCTTTAGAACTAGTTGATTTTCCTACTGATTCTTACAACAAAAATGAGTTGTGTGCTGATAATTACATTGTACCTATGATAGAACAACCAAATGATTTTGATACTTTATCACTCACTTGTGCTGAAATTAAGCATTTGATTCCAATTACATGTGAAAGGGATAAGCTGAAATTGTTGTCTTCTCTAAATACTTCGGGTTATAATTAATTTGACACTCTTTGTGATCTAGATACTATAGAGAGAAGAATATTTTCTGAAACTGAATTACCTTTGTTGGCAAAAGATAGTTTTCATGCTATACGGAAATATGAATATAGTGGTATGTTTATAGTGCATAAAGTTTACATATGTTCAAATGAGAAAGCTCCTTTTGTGCTGCAACAACATAGTAAAGTAAATGAATATACTAACGCTAATAATGTCTTGTCAAGTTTTTCTAGTATTTTTTCCTTGCAGCAGGAGCAACAAAAGCATTATTCACTGCAGTTGTGCATTATGGACATCACTCATTCTACCCCCAAAGCTAGACTTTTTGCTGGATATACAAGCAAGCCGAGGACGGCTTGTCATCAAGAAGGGGAGAATGATGAGATCATGCACATTATAAATGCACATACAAACATGGTACAATGTTTTTTTGTTTGGAATCCTAGCTCAAGTGAATGTGCTTGCTTATTTGATGGAGAACATGAAGATTGTGCACTATGTCGTCCACCACCTTGGTCTCCTCCTTTCATGCATACAAGAAGATTTGATGGCGTTGCACATTTGGACCAACACATGAGAGATGATGAACTTGAGTCGAGGATAACTCCAATTCAAGAAGGGGAGGATGATGAGGACATCACTTCTATACATACAAACAACACTTCATTGAACATACAAGATGCAATCAATAAAGTACACACACAACAATTAATTTCAGAGGTGATCTCGTTCTTGTAGCTTTTCTTATATATTCTTGAGAATAGAAGTCTACCTAATAATTTAATAGTGATTAGGATACATGGAGAGGTTCAAGGATTAATTGGAAGATGGTTTAGGGGCATGGAGGATAAGAGAATACGTTTAAATAAGATGGAAACCGAGCCCAACTCAGAATTGTGTCCAACTCGGAGTCCAGTGGCAGTTCACACTAAAATGGACGCCCAGGACGCATACGAACTCCGTTTTGGACGTTCTACATATGCACGGAAAGCGGAGAAGATAAAATTTCCAATTCCGCTGGTCCCATGTCAAAATTTTTTGGAGTCAATAGGAATTGTGGAAACAAATCGAGTTCAAAATCTATTAGGGTGTTGCACCACCGTATTGGGCTATTGGGCCTTGTATCAAGTTTAAGTCTATTATTTTCGTATCTTAGGGTTAGGTCACGACCCCAAAACCTCCTTAGACGTACTCTCACCTATATATACTGCACGGTGGCCGCCATAAATAATTGGGTTTTGCTTAGATTAAAAATATTGCCGTTTTGCGGTTTGTGAAACCCCAACTTCGTGATTTCAGATCGTGTCTTCTACGTTGTTGATTGTGTTTTCGGTTGCACTTGCAGGGATTAGCCTTCTTGGCGAGGTCAATCATGTGCACCACGGTTGATAACCAACGGAGCGGTGGTGTAGTAATTCGTCCCCTCCAATCGTACGAGCGCTTCGTCTGCTCGAGGAGGCGCTTCCCCGTCCGTCCGCCCCGTTCGCTCGAGGAGGCACCTCGATCCGGTACGAGCGCTTCGTAGAAGGCATGGTGCTGTGGGTTAGTCATCGTGGAAGACATCAATATCCAGCAAGCATAAACAATGTCTGGCAAGCATTGAAAAACGTGTCCGCAAGCATAAATGGTTTAGTATAAACAAAAAACAAAACATTTAATAAAATAAAAACGTGTACAACATTGAATGGCTGGCAAACAAAATCGAATCCCTTGAGGCGCGGTTAAAAAAAACGTGCCAGGTATGAATAAATGGCCGATGGCTTTAAGGAGTTAAATTGTCGGTCTTTTGCAAGCCGATGGCTATACATATTAAAAGTGTCAGGTGCCAAATCTGACGACTGTAACCTGTAAATATGTCGGACTGCCAGACCCGATGGTCATACTAGTTAAAAATGTTGAATAAAGGATGACGGCTAAAACCGTTGGTTTGCAGACAACTATAATGTATGTATGCTAGTTGTAGAAGGGAACCAACGGCTATAAGGCCGATGGTCTTTTACCCATTTCTTGTAGTGTCCACGTGAGTTTTGGATGATTGATGATAAAAAATTAAGAGAATAATGAGCTCAGTTGATCTTAAGCACATGTGTGATGATTGAAATAAAAGAAAAACCCTCAAAAGGGAAAAGATTGAAATGGACGTCGAAGACTCAATCATGGAAATTAGGGTTTCTTATGGGTTGAGTTTAGACTAGCCTTCTATGTGTGAGGGTGTGTGTATCAAGTGCATTGAGATCATAGAAGAGGGCTCAAAGTTGTGGTTGAGAGAAAACCTAAGTGAGAAGCCTTGTTGAGAGTTTTCCCAGAGGGTCGGACTTGTCTGGGCCTCAGGGCCGAACCAGTCTGGGTTGTTCAGAGTAGTCCGTTTTGTGACGAACTAAGTGTTTCTGTGTGGGTTTGGACTTGTCCGTTCGGGGACGGAATAGTCCGTTCTACACTTTGTGTGAGTTTTCGAGGGTAAGTCCCGGGAGGTCGGACTTGTTCGCCGTAGCGGTCGGACTAGTCTGGAGCTCCCAGAGTAGTCGAATTTCGGATGGACAAAAGGTTTCTATTGTACTTCAGAATTGTTCTTCATATTGTTCTTCATTGGAATCTTGCAACATATCTGTTCATACTTGTTAATCTAAGTTATATTAGGTTCCTAGAGATTGTATCTATCCTTTGTCAAACTAGAATCTGCAAATAACTTGTAGAAATCAAGTTTTTAGGTTTTCCCTTTGTTCTGAGCAGACTAGTCTGGCCTCAGAGATTTAATCTCGTTTGATTAAGTAATTTTAGGTCATATTGCCTATTCACCCCCTCTAGGCGACTTTCATTCCCTTCTTAGTATTAGTAAGGGCAAATCTCAGGTTAGTCACCTTTGCTCGAGATTGCGTTGCGAAGGACTGTTGCAGCGCTTTCCATGCTTTGGTCGAGGTTTCTTTGGTTGCAACATGTGCAAGAACTTCCCTAGATAGGGAGTTCATCAAATACGCTAGGCCTTGCTGATTCTTCACAATCTAGATTCCACACTCTCGATTAGCAATGACTTCAACCAGATAGTCAGCTTCTCTGGCGACAGTTTTACATCTTCATCCAGATAGTGCATCAACTGTGCACCTCTTAAAACCTGAAGGAATTGGGCCTTCCATAGTAGAAAATTTTCCCTGGTGAGCTTCTCGGCAACTGGTGGTCCAAGTGCTGGAAGCATCGTTGAATATGAACTCACCGGGATCGAATTTGTTGCCATGTCACCGAATTTGTTTTAGAAGAGGGTGGCTTTGATTACCAAAACAAAATATGGTGAAGTGTGATCACCCTTGGGTGCCATGGTGTTTTCTTTATAGTGGGTACAGGATACAACGTATAGAGATCAAACTCCAATCCGAGTTTGTCTCAACAAACTTAACTGAATACAACTCTTATTTTCTATATCATCTAATAATGCATGCCTATTTACGCCTGGACCACTTCATACAGCTAAATGCTTCCGAGTGAGAAAAAGAGATAGAGAAACACCAAATTTATATTTTGTTATAAAAACATAATAAAGTGAAATGTAGCTTTCTACTGAAATTATGGGCCTTATGATGAATTGCGTATCAGTATTCTCAGGCCTGTTCGCCTATGAGGTCTTAGTCTATCCGTACTCATGTCCTGTAAACCTACTGTATTTTCTATACTTCCTCTATATGCTCAGTGTATCATCTATACTTCCAGTATTGTCACTCTATATATCTACTCTATAATTCTACATATGTCCAGTATGCTTTACCGTACACAATTGCGGACAATCTTAGCCTTTACTACTTGTTCGCCTAGCTGTTCTAAACTAATTGTGGTTCATTTTCTCATCTTTTTTAGCTTGGATGCAAAAGCATATATGATATATCAAAATTAGTATAATGTTTGTGATGAACTATTCGTACTACATTTATTTATTTTTAGTTCGTTTTAGAATACATAGTAGGTGTGCGCATGAATGTGACCTAGAGAGGGTGAATAGGCTTTGAAAATTTTCCTGCACACTTAATCAAATCGTTTAATTCCTGGTGGACCGGACTTGTCCGATGTAACAGCGGACTAGTCCAGTGTGCTTGTGTGATTTGAATTGATCAAATGTTAGAGCAGAAATTGTATGTGTTATAGTAGCAAAATTTAAACAACTTTTCAAACAAACTTAATTGAACAATTAGTATTGCAAACTTGCATGTGGAATACAATGTTAATTCAGATTACAAGCTTGATCAATTGAATGCTCTAAATTATGATAATTGCAAAAGTAAAGAGATGAGCACACGAGATACAGATTTTTACCGAGGTTCGATCTCACAAAAGAGATCTACGTCCTTGTTGAGGAGGCCCACACAGAGTCGGGTCTCTTCAAACCCTTTTCCGTTGTCAAGTCACCACACAAGGCCGACTTGATTCCACTATCACGGGTAATAACCGAGTTGTTGGGGCAACCTCACACGTTGAGGGCTCCCAAAGAAATTACAGCAGAAAAAGTGATCTAATACACTCAAAAATATTACAAATATTGCAAGAGTGTAAAGAGATGAAACCCCAAGAGCTCAATGACGCGTAGAAAACGATCTCCCAATCCCAAATCTGAATACTCAAAGATTTTCACTTTTGAGGACCTTAGATGTGTGGGGAGATGTGTTTTTGTGCTCTTGGGATGAGTGGCGGCACTAGAGTTTCAGTTCTTGATAGGAGAATATGAGAGTTGTGTTTGTGGGGTCGTGGATCTCCTATTTATAGTGTTCCAAAATTATTACCATTAGGGATCCTGACGGCAGACTAGTCCGCTCTGAGGACCGGACTTGTCTGGTGTGCTGTGCAAAATCCACGTGGAATGTGCAGCACACTAAAAACCCTAATATGTGTGAGGTATACCGAACTTGTCCGATAGGTGTCTGGACATGTCTGTTGTCCGGAGTATTGGAACATCAGAAAGTTTCTTGGACTAGTCTCGTCCATGAATGGACTTGTCCGGTGCATAGTGTTATGAAACGTCAAAGAGTTTCTTGGACTAGTCCGGTCCATGAATGGACTTGTCCTGTGCACAGTGTTATGGAACGCCAGAGAGTTTCTCAGACTAGTCCGGTTCATGAATGGACTTATCTGTTGCACTGTGTTATGGAACATCAGAATGTTTAACGGACTAGTCCAGTGCACTGTGAAGTGAGACTACAGAAAGCTGAACGGACTAGTCCGGTGTGTGAACGGACTAGTCCGGTGCTCAGTGAATTATTAAGGTTGATTTTAAGACCTTACCCCTAGGCAAAAATTTGAGGTCTTGGGATGCATCTCTCACACACATCCTATACAATTAAGTCTACTTTGCACTTCATTCATCAATTGGGCTTTTCTTTTTCTTCATCACTTCTTTTTTCATTTTTTAAGTGCACCAAACTATCTCATCTAAGTTGACCTGCATTCATATCAACAAATTCATTAGGATCTCATTTGTTTATCATCAATCGTCCAAAACCCACAGGAGAATGCCTAGATGCACTTTCAATCTCCCCTTTTTGGTGATTGATGACAACCAATTGAGATTTCACAATTAAGATAAAAAATTGATTTTCATAAAGTGTGCATATATGAGAATGACAAATGAACAATAAAAACTTGTCACATATATGCACTCTTTACGGTGGGGTGCCTATAGAGTGTGTGATCAAATATTGTGACATACTAAAAGATAAGAACACATCAATTATAAAAGAAACTATCACAAAAATATTGAATAAGCATCACACATTCAGATTAAATAACATAGGCACATCAAAGGAGATTACACTAATTTGAAATAAAGATACATGTCCTCGATCACTAGTCCTTAAGGTTACAAAATAAGCAAGCTACTAGTCTTAATCTCTCCCCTTTGGCATCAAGGCACCAAAAAGGGAAAAATTGAGTGGAATCACTCTTCGCCACTGCCTCCCTCATTCTCGATCCTCTCTTCATCTTCCTCTTCAAGTCCATGTTGAGGAGGAGGAGCAGAGACACCTGCTAGTCCAAATGATCTCAACTCTTGCCCAGTGAGGGGAGCCATATTAGTGATATCTTCTTGTGAATCCTCTGAAACTTGAGGTGATCCCATTGTCTTAATCTACATCTTCTCACAAATAGCTTTGATGTTGGCCTTCATGTTTCCTTGATGTCTCTTCCTGGCCAAACTTTCCTTATGTTGCTTAATTTCCACTTTGCGGCAGGATGCAAAGATGGAGGAAAGCATTTTCAGCACACCACTGGAGGACTCTCTGGAGATTGGAGGAGCAGGAGTAGCAGCTGGAGTCTTTGTGCCTTCATTTGCTTGCTTAGATCTCTGCCCCACTACAGGTGAGGCAGGAGTAGAAGTAATAGTGTATATTTTTGGCTTCTAGGGCTTGAAGCTTGTGTGCTCAACATACTTAACAAACTAAAGGCCGGTGACCTTCTCAATCATGAACGTGATGTAAGGTGCATAGTCACAGGACATGTCTGGAGTAATGAAGATGTTCACAATGTCATTGTAGATGTACTCAAAGACATTGAAAGTTTTTCTTTGTCTGATCACTTTCATCAAGGTCCTTAGAGTCCCATGGATGGTTCCTGCATCTCCTTCCTTCCAAGCTATGGTCTTCCTAAGAATTCTATTCAGGACTGCAAAGAATGGCTTCAAATACTTGGTAGTTGGAGGCTTGTAAGGCATTCTTTGTCATAGAGGAATTCTAACTCTTCCTTCTCCAAAGGCTTTAGATTATGAATTGTAAGGTCATTGTCCCAGGAATCTCAAGATGAAGTATCTTTACAAATTCCTCGTAGGTGACACTATATATGGATCCATGTGTCATCCAAATTATCTTATCCTCATCATCATGGGCAAAGTAGAGAGTAGAGTAAAATTGGGTGATGACTTAATTGTTCCAATTGTATTGGAAGGATAGAAGATCCTTCAATCCATGTCTCTCCAATGCCTTCAGGACCTCTTGATAGGCTTGGCACTTCTTATATTGGAGGTAGGTGACATTGAGCCACTGACTTTTAATCATCGGGTTCCTCATCTTCATGTAAACATGCTTATAATAGTCAACATGAAAGTTGCTCCAGAACCTTGGATCAGCTGACTACTTAGGTTGCTCATAGGCTTCAACCTTTCTGTATTTATCAGCCAGTTCATTTCCCTTTCCAGTAAAATCATCACCTGAAGGCTGCCTGTTGCGCTGCATAGGTGACTTCATCTTGAGCGGACAAATAGGATTACTTGTAAGTCATTTCCCTTTGTTGGCGCTCCTTCTAGGTACCGTTGCGCTGGCACCAGCATCATCCTTGCTTATAGATTTCTTCACTACCACTCTCCTCTTCTTAGGGAGAGCATCGTCGGGAGGAGGGGAGTGAGCATTGTAGTCATGCCTCTTCTTCATGACTCTCTCTTTGACTCTTTGTACCCTTGCACGATCACACTCGACTTCATAATCAAATGAGCTGTCCTCGGAAGCTGATGACATCGTGCCTGATAGGGGAATTCAAGGATTGATAAGAATTGATTGCAGACTTTGTGGAAATAAGAATTCAAAGGTTCAATTTGTCACGGTACTGGACTTGTCCGTTTTTAGACTGCGGACTTGTCCTGAGGATCAGACTTGTATGCACTAGACACTGGACTAGTTTGGACTGACGTATGAACCGTAACTTCCTATTTCAACAAATCTAGCTCGAATTTATGCAAAACAAGTAGGAATACATCTAGAAAGGTAATGTATGCCCTAGGAATCAATAAAAATAAGCAAGATTAGAGGAAAGGTGAGAACTAGGGTTAAGTGAGATTTTTTACCCAAAAATGACGGTTGGAGACGAATGCGCGGAGTTTGGTCCGGATTAGTTCGGAGGATAAAGCTTCGCGCCGAGGAGAAGATTTCTCGTGGAGAAAACTTCGATTTTGGTGGAGAAAAGCAAAAATTGCCTTGGGAGTAGGTTTTGAGGAGAGAGAAAGCAAATGCGATTGTGAGGGGAGGAAGAAGAAGTCTGGGCGTCGGGCTGAGTTTAAACCCTACGAATACGGACTAGTCTGGTATAGGCCAGATAAATCCAGTATTCGGGACCAGGGTCGGACTAGTCTGGTGCTGACGCCGGAGTAGTCCAGGTCAGCTGGACTGATCAGAATAAGAACCAAGGTGATATTGGAGGTTTGATCAAATAGTGATCCAAAGGACACCATTTCACAAATAATCTTGATGAACATGGCCTGTAAGCAATCAACGATCATACAATAGTCATAATTCACCAATATTCACTAATTTAAATAGTTTCCAAGAGAAAATCGAGATAAGGGATAGTTTTTCGCGAAGTAAGTAAACTTTTAAGATTCAAGCAGGTATGCAGTGTTTCAAGCCACATTGATAGAGTCACGTATATTTAGTTCATTTCTTAGCTCACAAAATATCTTTGCATCTGGTGGCTTTGTGAATATATCTGCAAGTTGTTTTTCAGTTCTAACATGTGAAATTACTATATCACCTTTTAGTGAATGATCTCTTAGAAAATGATGACGAATGTCTATGCGCTTAGTTCTTGAGTGTTTTATTAGATTGTTTGCAATTTTTATGGCACTTTCATTATCTCGTAGGAGTGAAATATAGTTCAGATTGTAACCATAGTCCCTTAGAGTTTGTCGCATCCAAAGTAGTTGTGTGCAGCAACTACCGGCTGTAACATACTCCGCTTCGGCTATTGAAAGAGAAACGAAGTTTTTCTTTTTAGATGACCATGAAACTATGGATCTGCCAAGAAATTGGCAAGTTCCTGACGTGCTCTTTCTATCGACTTTGTATCCTGCATAGTCGGCATCAGAATATCCTATTAAGTTAAACTTGCATCCTTTGGGATACCAAAGACCCAAGTTTTAGGTGTGTGCAGAAGGTATCTTAAAATTATTTTTACAACTATTAAATGGCACTCTTTAGGTGCAGCTTGAAACCTTGCATGCATACAAACACTAAACATGATATCTGGCCCAGATGCACATAAATAAAGTAATGAACCAATCATTGACCGATATACCTTTTGATCCACATTTGGACCATCTTCGTTGAGATCGAGATGTCCATTAGTTGCCATGGGTGTCTTGATGGGCTTGGCTTTGTCCATAACGAATTTCTTGAGGATGTCCTGCGTGTACTTGATTTGGCTTATGAAGGTGCCTTCTCTTAATTGCTTCACTTGGAATCCCAAGAAGAACTTCAATTTGCCCATCATCGATATCTCAAATCCGTCTGTCATAATTTTGCTAAATATTCACAAAAAGATTTATTAGTAGAACCAAAAATGATATCATCAACATAAATTTGACATACAAATAGATGATTATCAAAATGTTTTGTAAACAAAGTATAATTGGCTTTTCAAATTTTAAAACCATTTTGAATTCGAAAATCTCTAAGGCACTCATACCAAGATCGGGGAGCTTGTTTGAGACCATAGAGAGCCTTACGCAGTTTATACACATGGTTGGGGTACTCTTGATCTTCAAATCTAAGTGCTATTCCAAGTATACTTCCTCCTTAATGGGACCATTAAGAAAAGCACTTTTGACGTCCATTTGATACAGCTTAAAATTATGTTGAGTAGCAAATTCCAATAAAATACGAATGGACTCAAGTCTAGCTACAGGAGCAAAAGTTTCGCCGAAGTCCAAACCTTCGACTTGTGAGTAAACTTTTGCCACAAGTCGCGCCTTATTTCTTGTCACCACTCCATGTTCATCTTGCTGTTTCCGAAAGACCCATTTGGTTCCTACGATGTTTGCCATTTCTCTTTCTACAAGCTCCCATATTCATTTCTCTTGAAGTTATTCAGCTCCTCTTGCATTGCAATGACCCAATCTGGATCCTTTAGTGCTTCCTCTACCCTGTAATGTTCCAGAAAAGAGACAAAAGAGTAATATTCACAGAAGTTAGCTATGTGAGATCTAGTGGTCACTCCCTTTGCAATATCTCCAATAATGTTGTTGACGAGATGATCTCTTTGTATACTCTGATGTACTCTTGGGTGAGGGACTTGTGAAGTTGCTTGCACTTCATTTCCTTCATTGTCAATGTCTCCCCCAGGTCATTGCTTCCATGATTATATTGATCTTCTTGATCTTCCTGATCTTGATCTTGTTCATGAGCTCCCCCTTGATCATTACTTTCCTGTTGAGGTTCATCTTGAGCACTTGAGTCTTGTGGTTGCTCTAAAGGTCGAATATCACAAAGTGCCATCCTCCTCAACGCTTGGCATGGGGCTTCTTCTTGATCTAGCACAAACTTATCAAGTCTCTCCACTTGGGAGCCGTTAGTTTCATCAGACACTACATCTCATGCTATTTCAACAATGTCAGAGACTTTGTTGAAGACACGATAGGCGTAGGCGTTCGAATCATAATCAAGCAAGAACCCTTCATCAGATTTCAAAGTGAACTTTGAACTCCTCAGTTTCTTGTTCAGAATGAAACATTTACATCCAAGAACTCTAAAATATGAAACATTTGGTCTGTTACCGGTGAGGAGCTCATATGGCGTTTTCTTCAAGAGACGGTGAAGATACAACCGGTTTGAGACATGACAAGCGGTGTTCACCACTTCAGCCCAAAACCGTTCCAAAGTCTTGTATTCGTCCAACATCGTCCTCGCCATCTCAATTAGCGTCCTGTTTATCCTTTCGGCCACCCCATTTTGTTGGGGGGAGTAGGGTGTCGAAAATTCATGCTTTATTCCTTCTTCATCTAGGTACTCCTCAACTTGAGTATTCGTGGACTTTGTTCCATTGTCACTTCTAATATTTTTTACGTTGAGGAGAATTCATTTTGCGCCCTTTTTAGAAACTTCTTGAGGATTCCTTGAGTTTCTGATTTATCATACATAAAAATACCCAGGTAAATCTAGAAAAATCATCAACAATAACTAATCCATATTTGTTACCAATGATGCTTATATAAGCAATTGGACCGAAGGGGTCCATGTGGTCACACCACGCTCTTCGCGCGGTGTGGCTCTCCAACTTGTTTTGCCACCTGACATGCGCTGCATGACTTGTCTTTCTAAAAAAAACATCTTTTAAACCTCGGATGTGACCAACTTTTAGAAGTTTATGCACATCCCAACATGGCATAGTCGTTTATGCCACAACCATCCCAAGTTAGTTTTTGCATCCAAGCAAGTGTTGAGTCCAGCTTTATCTTTGTTGAAGTCAACAAGATAAAGCTTTCCCTTCAATATTCCCTTGAATGCAATTGAGTCATCGCTTGTTCTAAAAACAGTCACACCCTCATTAGTGAATAAACAATTATAACCTTTGTCGCATAGCTGAGATATGGACAAAAGATTATAATCTAGAGAGTCGACATGTAAAACATTTGAAAGAGTATGATGAGAATAAATTTCAATTTTACTGCTACCAAGGACCTTTCCTTGGTTGTTGTCCGCAAAGTATATTTCTTCACTTGTATCCGCGGTGCGCTCATACTCCACGAACATACTCCTCTCTCCGGTCATGTGATTAGTACATCCACTGTCCAACACCCATTTCGATCCACCGGAGGAGTAGGCCTTTTTCTTCCCTTCCCTAGCCATGAGGTAAGTATGATTATGAGTATCCCGTCCTCCCATGTTCGGGAAGAGCATAGAGTTCTTGGTAGGCTTCTTGATGGCAATTGTTACCATCTCCTCTTCTTCATCAGAGGAGGACTCATCATTTGCGTCCCACTCCTTGCCAATGTGTGCTTGGTGAGCTTGCCTTCTTTTCTTGAAGGTCTTCTTCTCTTGTGGCTTCGCTTCCTTCTTCTTATTATTTTCTTCATGCGTGCAGTCAACCATAAAGTGACCGTACTCGCTACAGTTGTAGCAGTTACGTTGTGCCTTGGATTTTCCTTTCTCTTTGCTCTTCCCATCACCTGAGTTGCTGCCCTTCCTTCTTCTCATCATGCACTTGAATTTCTTGATGAAGAGCACCATCTCTTCATCATCCATATCAGTGCTCACATCACTTGTGTCTTCTTCGTCTTGTGCTTCACGAACTTCCTTTCCTTTAGGCCTGCAAGTTGAATTGAGGGCAACTTCTTTCTTCTTGGAGGAGGTAAGTTCAGCTAAGTCTTTGACATATTAGGCCTCCTTCTCCATCATTTCATGATTGAGGATATTGCCCAACAGTTCATCCGGAGTCATTTTGCGAAACCCCGGGCTTTCTCAGATCAGAGAGCACATGGTGACATTTCTTGGCATAAATGATGTAATCATCCTTTTGACCACCTCATGGTCAGTCCACTTCTTGCTTCCATAGGCACGAATCTTGTTGATGAGCGCATTCATTCAATTGTACATCTCTTGAGGTATTCGCCCTCCTCAATGGCAAACCTCCCAAATTCTCCTTCAAGCATTTCAATTTTTGCTTCACGATCTGAGCGATTTCCTTCATGTGCAGTCTTAAGTGTATCCCATATTTCCCTGTCTCTTTCTAGTCTATCAATCTTGGTGAACTCTTCTCGGCTCAAGGATGACGTGATTACTTCAACATCTTGTGCGTTGCGGTGAATTTCTTGCTCCTGCTCCAAAGTGAGTTCATCATCGGTATCCTGAATATCTATACCTATACACAGAGCATGCCAAAGACTGGGGTTTAAGGAGATAAGATGCATTTTAATATTAAACTTCCACATGGTATAATCATTTACGTCGAAATGTGGAGGTTTTCCCATATGAATTGAAAGATAATGATTGTTAGAATTAAGACGATCATAATTATAAGGACATTAGGAGTAGTCATGATGACCACTCCCTGTCGCCTTCTCATCTTCTTCCTTGCCCTTTTTGCTTGTAAGTTTCTTCCTTAGAAGCGCCTTGAGTTGACGCATTTCTTAATAATCGTGTTTGTTTTCCTTGGGTACATCAAATACCTTGGTGTCTTGTTCATCTTTGGTGTTGGGCACCTTCGGGATCTCGCTGTTCTTGTCAGAGGCTATTGATCTCTCCGAGCAGTGAGTCTCATAAATGGAGAACCTGCTCTGATACCATTTTAATGTGGCCTAGAGAGAGGGTGAATAGGCTTTGAAAATTTTCCTACACACTTAATCAAATTGTTAAATTCATGTTGGACTGGACTTGTTCAGTGTAACTACGGACTAGTCTAGTGTGCTTCTGTCATGTGAATTGATCAAGTGTTAGAGCAGAAATTGTATGTGTTATAGCAGCGAAATTTAAACAACTATTCAAACAAACTTGATTGAACAATTAGTATTGCAAACTTGCACGTGGAATACAATGCTAATTTAGATTGCAAGCTTGATCAATTGAATGCCCTAAATAATGATAATTGCAAAATTAAAGAGATGAGCACACGGGACATGGATTTTTACCAAGGTTCGATCTCACCGAAGAGATCTACGTCCTCGTTGAGGAGGCCCACACAGAGCCGGGTCTCTTCAATCCCTTTTCCCTCGTCAAGTCACCACACAAGGCTGACTTGATTCCACTACCACGGGTAATCACCGAGTTGTTGGGGCAACTTCACACGTTGAGGGATCCCACAAAAATTACAGCAGAAAAAGTGATCTAATACACTCAAAAAGATTACAAGTAATGCAAGAGTGTAAAAAGATCAAACCCCAAGAGCTCAATGATGAGTAGACAATGATCTCCAAGTCCCATATCTGAATACTCAAAGATTTTAACTTTTGAGGACCTTAGATGTGTGGGGTGATGTGTTTTTGTGATCTTTAGACGAGTGGAGGCCCTATGGTTTCAGTTCTTGACAGTAGAATACGATATTTGTGTTTGTGGGGTCGTGGACCTCATATTTATAATGTTTCCAAAATTATTAGCGTTAGGGATCCCGACGGAAGACTAGTCCGCTCTGGGGACTGGACGTGTCCGGTGTGCTGTGTAAAATCCGCGTGGAATGTGCAACACACTAAAAACCCTAATGTGTGTGAGGTATACAGGACTAGTCTGGTAGGTGTTCGGACATGTCCGGTGCCCCGAGTATTGGAACATTAGAAAGTTTATCGGACTAGTCAGGTCCATGAATGGACTTGTCCGGTGCATAGTGTTATGAAACATCAGAGAATTTCTAGGACTTGTCCTATGCACAGTGTTATGGAACATCAAAGTCTGGTCCATAGACGGACTTGTCTGATGCACTGTGTTATGGAACATCAGAAAGTTTAACAGACTAGTCCAGTCCAAGGAAGTACTAGTCTGGTGCACTGTGAAGTGAGACTACAGAAAGTTGAGCGGACTAGTCCGGTCTGTGAACAGACTAGTCCAGTGCTCACTGAATTATTAAGGTTGATTTTAAGCCCTTACCCCTGTGCAAAGACTTGAGCTCTTGGGATGCGTCTCTCTCACACATCCTATACAATTAAGTCTACTTGGCGCTTCATTCATCAATTGGGCTTTTCTTTTTCTTCATCGCTTCATTTTTCACTTTTTGAGTGCACCAAACTATCTCATCTGAGTTGACCTGCATTCATCGCAACAATTCATTAGGATCTCATTTGTTTGTCATCAATCCTCGAAACCCACAAGGGAATGCTTAGATGCACTTTCAGCACACAAGAGGACGATGACCACCGTTTGCAACAACATGATGGATTAAAGCAACCGTCAGATTATATCCCTTTTATGAAGCACCTAGTGCTAGAAAAAAATTGATTTTTTTACATAAGCACCCTTATGAGCACCTTCTCATAAAGAGAGAATAGAGACTCCGACGCTCCTCTACAGCGATTCTCCTTGGGTTTCGATGAGTATTGTCGATGCTCAGATCTAACTAGCTACAGTGCCATGCAGCACAGTTCCACGCAGAGGAGATAAAGAAAAAGGATGGACTCAGGAGGCAGTTTCTTCCAAGATGATCAATGGAGGAATGAGTGTCTCATGTTGGCACCTGGAGAGCACTACTACAAAACCAGTTATTACAAGCACATCGTTTTTTAAACACAGGCGGTCCGTTTAAAAATGCGAATGTGGTTATCAATGATACAATAACCGCCTGTGATAACTAAACATCACAGGCGGACCTAAATAAACAACCTCTTGGGTAAATACATGATTTTCTCAAACGGCTATTAATTAAGAACCGTGTGGACTATTACAAACTTCATAGATGGTTTTTAATAAGCCACCACCTGGGTAAATACATGATTTTCACGGGCGGCCATTAATAAAGAAGAGCATGTACTGGTTCAAACATCACACGCAGTTTTTAATGAAGAACCGCCTAGGCAAAGTCTTTGTTTTCATAGGCTGCTATTAATTAAGAACCGTCTATGATGCTGATAAACTCCTGTCAAGCTAACCCCTTCCAAACAAGCTCTTGTAGATGCAAGTAACACCCGAGACTCATCATTTGGATTGTTGAAAGCTTATCCTGAGAATACCTTGGAAGGATTTTCCCATCCATTTGAAGAATTTATTTCCCTCATGTCCATTTGAAAAACTGACAAAGATGCTCCTATATCAGTTTTAATGGTTGAATATATTGACTAAAAATCAATATCTTCTCTCTTAGTACTTCACACAAGCGATGAAGCGAACAATTTCAATCACAAATCTTGTTTTTACCCTTTCATGGTGATTTGACCTTAATCTTTCAAGCATAGATTTATCAATAAGTGAAGCTTCCTCATCAGACATGTTAATGGCAGTTACAAGCGAAGGGTGTGCCGAAGCTAACAAAATCTGAGTTGGATTGAAGACAAAGAGATCCTACATATGAGTGGCAATGTCTAGGTTAGACTGTGAAGTTATGATGGCAGCCTTCAACAACTTGAAAAGTGATGCTAAGGTTATGCCTGCATTAACCTAGGCATATGTTGTGAGGGCATAACACTTTTTTGGTCATCACGGTTATGCCCCAAGAAGCATAACCGTGATGCCCCAACAAGTGTTCTGCCCTCAGAACATATGCCTTGGTTGACACAACCTTGGCATCACTTTTCATGTTGTTGAAGGCTGCCATCATAGCTTCACGTTGTCTAACCTGGACATTGCCACTCATATACAGGATCTCTTTATCTTCAGGCCCGTTGAGATTTCGTTAGCTTCGACACTCCCTTCGCTTCTAACTGCCATTAACATGTCTGATGAGGAAGCTTCACTTATTCATAAATCTATGGTTGAAAGATTAAGATAAAATCCCTATGAAGGAACAAAAACAAGATTTGTGATTGAAGTTGTTCGCTTCATCGCTTGTGTGAAGCACTAAGAGAGATGGTACTGATTTTTAGTCAATATATTCAGCCATTATAACTGATAAACTAGCATCTTCATAAGTTTTTGAAATGCAGAGAAGTGAAAGAAATCCTTCAAATGGATGGGAAAATCCTTCCAAGGTATCCTCAGGCTTCAATTGAAGCTTTTAACCATCCAAATGATGAGTCCAGGATGTTACTTGCATCTACAAGAGCTTGCTGTGAAGGGATTAGCTTGACATGAGATTAAAGAGTTGTGCTTCTAGATGTTTTTTGGAACTCACCTATTGGAAGGCAAGCCATCATCATCATAGGTCAGAAGAAATTTGTATACAGATACAATTTGATAACTTATGGAACAGGTGAAGGTGATAAATATGATAGGGAAGCCGAAAAGGATCACTTGTCAAAATTAGTCTTCTCTATAGAAGATGAATCTAACAATGTTCAAACATGCTATCTAAAGTTGAAATGGATCATTGTTCTAAGTTGATTTCAGAGGATACAAATATATACAATATATATCAAATATTTTTTCCAACATTGACCCTCGCATATAGGTTTCAAATCCTTTTTAGTGTTTCTCTCTACGCGCTTCATGTTTTCTGGTTCGGTGAAAAGGTACATCTCTTCATACTGATTATATTCCTCTTCATTATCTCCCACGTTCTCAACCCCAAAAATATTTTGCTTTCCAGAAACAACTACGTGTACCTTCTTAGTTCATGGACCTGGTACATAAAAAACTTGTGCAACACGATCGGCGAGAACCCACAGTTTATTTTTATAACCCACTTTGTCCAAGTCTACCAGTGTCAGCCCGTAGTTGTCCACTTTCACAACACCAGGATGTTTGACCAATTGCCACTTAAATACAAGCATTACCATTCTTTCTCCATAATTGAGTTCCCATATTTCCTCTATGAACCCGATATATGTGGTCCTCTGCCCCTGTAGATCATAAGCCTCTATACAAACACCAGTATTTTGTGCAACACTCTTATTGTATTTTTCCTTAGTGTAAAATGGGTAACCATTGATGTCATGTGCTTGCCATGATGTCACCAAAGCAGATGAGCCAGAAGCTAACTTCTTCATTGTTGCCTCTTCTATAGAGTTTCTGTATGGTATATTTTTGTCTATTAACCATTCAGTGAAACATCTTCTGTGCTCTTTCATGATCCAGTCCTCTATGTGATCTTGGTTTTTTTTTGCGAAGCTCAATTTGGTGTTCCTCGATGTACGACTCAGCTATTGCGAGCTGTTGTAGTACACCAAAACGTGCACGGTGTACATTATTGTAATCTTGAACGATAAAAGTTTTCTTACCCACTTTGCCTCTCCCACGTAGTCTACCCTCATGAACTGGTGTAGGCACACCGATTGGTTTTCCATCTTTGATGTAATCAGTGCAACCCTCAATCATTTCTTCAGTGACGTGTCCTTCCATAATTGAACCATCTGGGTGAGAAAGGTTCCACATAACCTTTTAATACTACTAAATATCTCTCCAACGGAAACATATGATGTAAATATAGTGAACCAATGCTTTTATACGATCAACAAGATGTATGATTAGGTGTACTTGCATATCAAAAAAAGATGGTGGGAAACACATCTCAAGCTTGCACATAGTCTCGACGATGTACATTTTCAAATAGTCTAAATCTTCACGTGCTATCGCCTTTTGTGATACTGCATTGAAGAAGTAACACAAATGTGTGATGATAACTTTTATATGCCCAGGTTTGATGTCCCTTATTGTAGTGGCAAGGAACACTGTCATCATCATGTGACAGTTGTGAGAATTATAGCCGAATAAGACAAGTCTTTCATCGAGACTAGTTTGCAGATATTGGATGAGAAACTCATGGGCACTTTGATCCCACACAAGCATTCACAAATTGTCTTTTTCTCTTGTAGTGTCTAGTTATAGCTGGGCAGGGGAAGGAAATGCTTCCCGTTCGCCTTTTCTACTGGGTGAAGCTCTGGTCTCATATCAAGATTTACTAGGTCCATACGTGATTTTAATCCGTCCTTTGTTTTCCTCGGCATGTCCAGCAAGGTACCAATGATGTTGTCAAATACATTCTCTATACGTGCATCAAATCAATATTATGGCAAATTCCAGGTTCTTCCAATACGGAAAATACTTGAAAAAACTTGATTAGTCATGTCAGTTGTATCACCCAAAGATGTACTTTCTTTCTCTTTGTTCCTTTACATTTTTTGCCCTTACCGAAAGGAATATGAATGTTCTAGACTATTTCGAACATGAGTTTTTCACTGTAAGGTTTTAATGCAGTATCTTTTTCAATTTTGTTATCAAATTGTTCTTTCATCTTCCTATACTTGTGTATATCTGGCAAGAACTGCCGATGTCTCATGCTCTTTGCGATAAAGAATACAATGGTTCGCACAAGCGTTTATTTTTGTCACACCTAGTGCCATTGGGCAAAGAAGTTTCTTCGCTTTATAAGTGCTTCTGGGTAGTTTATTTATATTTGGAAGAATTTCCGCCTAAATATTCAAAAGATCATAGAAACTACAATTGGACCATCCGTGTGTGGCTTTGAACTTTAGTAGTTCTAGGACTGCAGGCAATGTAGTAAACTCTTTATCACAGCCCTTTGATTCATCATATAAAAGCTTCGTCACCGCATTCTGCAATGTCTCCATTTCACTTAAACCTTTGCTTGCTACCATAGAAATCAATACATGTGGTTTGATGTGATGCAACATCTCCTCACAATCAAACTCATCATCATCATCACCATCTTGATTGTCACTGCCATCATCGATATTAACATAATCGTCATCTGAACCTCTATCATCATCTTTAGCCTCATCATGTGTATCTAACTCACCATGCTTTTTCCATATTGTGTAGCTTTTTTTCGAAACCTCTTTTCACCAAATGAGATAGGATTACTATAGTACCTATCCAACCAATCTTATTTTCGCATTCGATACATGAATATAATATGTCATCTATCTTTTGCATCTTCGCATGTCCCTTGGATGCTTCAATAAAATTTGCAACATTTTGAATTTACATAGGATCAGGTCTTGGCATGTTATACATCCACGCTAGGCGGTCCATGCTTCAATAACAGAATTTATAATTCAATAACATAATTTATACTAAAACAATTAATCTAAAGAAATTACTGTGCATTTTCATACCAACATGTATCATATGAGTGAATATTGGTACCATGTTGGTCTGTTCATAAGGGTTCCAAGAAAATTTATTTCATAATTTTCTTAGCTTCCTAGTGGCCACAATGGATTTTTAAAGTTGGGCTTATTCATCGAAACAGTTCATCGAACATGTGATGTGCTTGTATTTATCTTCAACATCTACTTATTTTTCTACAAAATTCATGGAGGAGCTCAAGGGGAGGCTCACACAAGTGTGCTTGTCTCAACTACATAAAGTGGGGGGGGGGGGGGGGACGGGGGGCTGGAGCCAAACTCAACAAAACGAAACTGAAAACGGGACAACAAACTGAACACAAGACAGTGAAGAAGAAGCCTCTTCTAACCTTTTCTCTATTTGAAGCTTGATCAACTGATGAATAAAGGACCGGCGCACGCACGCTGGAAAATTTTGGCAACCTGGCGGTGTCAATAAAAAATCTCCCGAGGTAGGTTTTCTGCGGTACCCGAGGGGCCCTTTATATAGGCGTTCATTTTCACAGGCAGATTTTAAGGAAAAAATGGCCTATGATAAGAATTTTCTTAGGCGGTTGTTACTAAAGAATCGCCTGTGATAAAGGTCTGAGCCTGCTCTTCAGTTTTCTTTTCCCTTCCTTCTTTTTATTTAGATTCCCATATAAATACACAAACATGTATAGATTCTACAAATTGAAATAAAAATCGATAATTCTTTTTTCTGTATTCTTCAAAAATTAATATCTACCACCTGGACCAAATATTTTAAACTTGTATAGCTAACATTGTAATGTTTTGGTAAATATCAAATTAATTTATATTCACATTTTATTCACATTTTTGTATCTCCTAAAAAAGGATCTTTCACTGAAATTGGTTTGTATGAACATATTTGTCTTAGTTATAGATGTATGAATTTTTTTAATTTTTTAAAGGATTCCAACATGTCAAAATTCAAATTATCCATCATTATAATCAAATGCCCATATATATATGAGGCATTCTTCAAATTTTGAACACATATTGATTCAAAAAAATTTATAAAAATCTAAAAAAAATCATAGAGGTTGGTTGATGACTAAAAAGTTCTTTTGAAAAATTCAATGAAAAAAATCAGTATATTCATCAAGATAGAAAAATGATAAATAACCACTGTTATTTGTTTTTTATGTTCTGACCAATTTCAAAGGTTTTCCAAAGTGAAATTTAATGCGAACCTTTCATACTCAAGCATATTATAAGAAAGTGGAATTTGGGCTTTTAAAAGGCCCATTATAATCAACAATATTTATTAAGCCTACAAAAAGATCTTTTCAAGCAGTCAGTTCTGAACAACCTCCTGAGAAATGTCATCTTCTCAGGCGGTTAGTACTAAACAACCGCCTAACATAAAAACATCTTCTAAGGCAGTTGTTATTGTATAACCGCCTGAGAAAAGTCCTCTGCGTAGGCGGTTTTTACTTAAGGCTCGTCTGAGAAGATAGGCGTCTAACAACGCTCGACCTCCTTGGAAAAACCAAACCCGGGCAAAATCACTTAGACGCCGTCAGGCTACCAAAATTTTGTTTGCCGCCAAGTCTTCGTCACCCTCGTCGCCGAGCTTCGCTGTCCTCGCCGAGATTTGATCTCGTCGCAGAGCTTCGCCCTCGCCGCTTCCTTCCCTTCCTTCCAGGTACGCCGAGCTTTGCCCGCGCCATCGCCGCCGAGCTTCGACCTTTTCGCCAGGTATGCTGCCGCTTCCTTCCCTCCTCCGTCCCCGTGCCGCATCCCTCCTCGCCCTCGATCCTGGTCGAGTCATGTCCTCGCCACCGCTGCACCCTAAATTTCCTCATGGCCCTTTGATACAAGCAATATGCATTCCTAGCTAATGCCTTTGTCAGTCACCTCAAACCCTAGAATGGAACTTGGTTAGTCGCCTCAAACCCAAGAATGCCTTATCAAACCCTAGATTGCTTCAATCTTTTTCTTTCATGCAACACTTAATGTAAAGTTAAGATGCCATTCATTATACTTCTATTGGGAATGAATGCAGATTGAACCTTGTGAATTATTTTATTTGCCACTTTCTCCATTCTCAATGTTAATATCTTTGTAAACCATTTAAAATACAGTTTAGGAGGCATATTGGTCTGTATTGCTGAAGTCTTTTGACATCTTTAACTTTTGGAAGTAAGGTGATCACCCCATAATTCAAACTTTTGATATTCAGCTTCCCTTCATAAAAATCATGAGCTGCTTGATTATAACCCTAGCCTTTTATGAATTTTTTAATTTTTCTTAAACCGAACATGAATCTACTCAAAGCCTCTCTATCTTTGGTTGGCTCAGAGCAGATCTCTTCCACCATTTTGAGAAATTCAGGATTTTCTAGCCAGTATAATTCAAAATGAAATTTAAACTTTTGAGAGCATTTATTTTTGTACCTTTCATTGAAGTGGGACATATTTTTGTCTTATTAGTTCTAGAATGGAAAGCCTTTAGAAGACTGTTGTTGGTAGTAATAATGAAGAAGGCAATATGGAGTTTATTGACTCCAGCAGTTCAAACTCCTTTTACAGTCCATTGGATCTTTTTTCAAATATAATAATTAAAAATACTTCAAAAGATCTCGATCTGGAATATGATCCTGCTGACGAGGTATGGATCACGAATCTTAACTCCAGCAGTTCAAGTTAATGTTGGTTTTGAAGTATATGAAGTCTTTTAATTCTTTTCTTCCTAGCTTAATCGCGAAGACAACGAGGTGACTTCGGCTCCTAAAATCGCAGAAGGTTCTCCAATGGTTGAATCCTCAGTTTCACTCAAGCAAAAAGGAGGGCAACGAGATCCCAATAAGGGTCCATTGGACCGCACATATACGTAACAAGTGTCGGTCCAAGTGGGCTTCCTCAAGAACCACTGGATTAAGTTACAAAGTTCCGAAATGCATGCAGTTGTCTTGTTAGAGAGCTCGTGCCAATCACAACCAAGAATTGGAGAAAATTACCTGAGGGGAACAAGAATGAGTTGTGGGAGAGGATAAAGAAACAATTCAAGTTCTCAAAAGGCACTGAAGAAGTTGTAAAGAAAGCAACATTGATCTCTTGCGGAAAGAAGTTTCTTTGATGGAAGAGTGAAATGAATGCTTATGTTAAGGCCAATAAGGTCCCTAGCCCAAAGAACATGGGAAAAATCATACAAGCTTAGTGGCAAGAATTTGTTCGCCAAAGGACCACACCTGATGCTAAAGCCCTAAGTGCAACTAGTTCAGATCTTGCCAAAAAAGAACAATTTTATCATCGCTTGGGGTCTGCCAAATATGCCCCCTAAGTTCAGAAAAGGAATAAGATATTAGATGAAATTATCATTAAGGGCAATCCTCACCCGCTAGAAGGTTGCGATGAGAGACAGCGGTGGGTCTTTCCTCGGTCAAGTTTGACCAGCGAGGGCAAACTTAAAATGCCTGACTCTGTGAACGAAGTAGAGCAAAAAATGAAAGAAGTAATTAAAAAGCAACAGAAGGGCCGCTTCAAGCCGAAGAGGGAGAATGACCAACTTACCGATATCCTAGGAAACCCTAAACACAATGTATGGGTTCGAGCAATCTCTTCTCAGATGTCCTAGAGAGATGGTTTCCCGAAGGCTGGAAAGATATATAGAAGATGTGAGAAGTTCAGGAAAACACTTGATGAAACTATTGCTCAAAAGGTCAAGGAAAATATGCAGGAAATAATGGATTATCTTAGATAATCGGGACAATTAGTGGCACCGAGTATAGCGATGGTTCCAATGGCAAAGGAGCATTTGATATCTCCAACTGCCCACCCTAGCAGCATAGGTTCTGTGCTGGGCTCAAGGTCCCATAAGTTCGCTGTCAATGATATTGTTAAGTACAGATCTTGTTGTCTTCTTGTCCCGATCGGCAGAGCAGGGAACAAAACAAAACAGATTGCCACTGCTATGGCAAAGCCTAATCGTGACATCTACGGCAATTCACTTCTGTTTTATTATGTTTTGGTGTAAATTCTTCAGATCATTGATAATTGTGTGACCTATGTGTGCTGAATACATTAGCTTTGTCGATAAAAGTTTTGAATACTTCCAAAACTCCTTTTTCAATAAAAGTTCTGCTTTTACCTTGCAAATGTTTCAAACTTGCTTTACACTTATAGAAAGTTTTCTTAGTATTCTTTTATTAAGTTTTTTATGCGTTTTGGCTGATCATGGTGGTTAATGTTTTGCTATGGTTCACCACATGCTTATGTGAGGCGCTCACATAAGGTGTTGTAGTTTCGGGACTAACGTGAGTCAAGTCGAGGACTTGTGCTCGGAAGTTTTGGTTGTTCGTTCATGAGCAGGTGTTGCTTGAGTTCAACACATGGCTGGTGACTGGATCCGTTGAACTAGTGTAAGGGAGAAGATGAGGTTCAAAAACCAAGTTCGGGAGGAATTGTGGTTGAGCTGATCGAGAGGTTGCACAACATGTTTGAATCAAGAACAATGCATATGAAGGTATCGTGGATGTCATTGGAAGATGTTTGCATGTGTGCAAGGAGTGCATGGACATGGCTACATGGTTCCGAGGCATGATGAACAGATGTGTATGTAAAAAAGTTGGTCGGAAAGGTCCAACCGACTAGGTTATGGACTCAGGCTGCGGCTGAGTCGGGTTTGACTCAAATATGGGAAGATTTGAGTTGGTTACGATAGGATTTTGTGTGGGTCACGAAGTTGAGTTGTTTTAGGAATTTGGGATATGTTCCTAACGTATTTGGAAGTCTTAATATTGCTTCTATCTGCGTATAGAAGAGTCTTGAGTAGTGATGTAAAGTTTCGGTGGAAACGGAGTAGGATACGAGTCCTAGTTTGAGTTGAGTTGGCCTTCGGGCTGGTTATATAAGCAAGAGAGGCTAGAGCTCGTTGCAGACGACTTTGGGGCTGTTCCTCCTGTGGTTTCATCAATAAAATTCGTAGTTTAAAGAAACTTTTGTGCCTTTTTCATCTAACTTGTTTCATACAAGTTTTTCTTGTCGAGTTTCTGCACTGCACTACCTTCCTTCGGTGGTTTTAACATAACTTGAGTTTTACAGATCCAATTGATGTGATTATTTTTGAGTGTCTTCATTTCTTGATTATCTATCATTTGTAAAATTTCACGGTAATTGGATTTGTGGTTTCTGAGCTACACGAGTTTCTTTGCAGTATTGCAGATCTGATTTTCTCGGTAGAATAGATTGACCTTCGTTCGATCTGTCAGTCGTAACTTGAGTTTTCTTCGACGATTTTCTGTGATTTTTGTTTCCTTGTCTTCGTGACTTGATTCTCCACAATCTATACTGGTTTTGTCATGATTGATCACGTTTAGATTAGTCGCACACACGATTTCTTAACAGATTGATTTTCTACCGAGGAGTTTCTGTTGCTTCCGCTGAAAAAATTTTAATCTACCATTATAATACTCTCATTTTCATGCATCATACATCATTAAATATGTTTAACATTAATCCACATATAAAGGAACAAGTTTAAAATGAATTAGAAGTAAAACCGCGCATAAAAAGTCTGAGAAGTGCGAACTTGTCCAATTTGCCCCAGACTAGTCCGAATTCCTCTCTGAACCCATTTCGGACATGTCCGTTTTGCCTGCGGACTAGTCCGTTTTTCTCTCTGTACCGATTTTGGACTTGTCTAGTACATTGCGAACTAATCCGGTATTCTGATTCCTTCAAATTTTGCAAAGTCCCTAGACTTGTCTGGACTTGTCCGATATCTAGCGGATTTGTCCGTGTTCCTCTCTGACTAAAATAGGACTTCTCTGATTTTGGCCAGACTTGTCCATTTTTTCCTCTAACTAAGTTCGGACTTGTCCGATATAGTCCGGACTTATCTGATTCCTCTCTGACTAACGATTGGACTAGTCCAGCCTAGCGCGGACTTGTCCGGAGGTCGCGATTCTGAGTTGATCTTTTGTTCCACAACGTGTTTTTGGGTTTTACCTTAAGTAGGGCCTAAGGACGTCATGTCTAACCCTTTTGGAGCCCATGTGGGACCCCACACCGGCCTCCACCCTCTCTAAAACCGACCTCCATCAAACCCTAATCCTCCACCTCTATATAAACAACCCCACACCTCAACTTTACATCTCTTCGCCACTTTCGAAACAACCCAAACCCTAGTTCATGGGAGCCGCCACCAAGGAGGAGAAGGAGATCTAGAGCAAGAAGAAGTAGAGGAGGAAACGAAAGCGGATCAAGTGATCAATATCTCCATCAACTTTTTGTTCTTCATCAACAAGTCACTTCAAGTTTCTTGTTCAGCCCTAGATTGTCAAGATCCAAGTGTTGCCTCCAAAACCCTTGATTCTTTGGAGTTCTGAACACCCGGTATACCTTCTACTTTCTCTTTCTCACGTGAATTCAACCCCGTTTCTCCAAATTCACGTTGATCTAGAAAACCTTAGCTCACTGGTTCTGCGTAGGGAAGACTAGTCCGGCCCATAGCGGACTTGTCTGACCTCTAGATTTGTTTAATATTGAATTAACTCCAAATTGATGTAAATTAACTTGAAACCTGTATAAGCTTGTTAAGAACCATTGTAATTGATTAGTAATCATTAAAAGCAACTCATTAGCAAGTTTCACTTCGCATTCGCATTAATCAGGCATGTCATGTCATATTTAGTAACATATGAGCATATATTGATTGTAATCATTGTTTTGTATGTTTGTCGCTCGGAATAGAAGGAGCTGCGCTAGAGGGTGCTGTCGAGGACCTTCAGTACCAGAATTTTGAAGCCTTTGACCCAAACCAAGCTCAAGAGCAAGGCAAGTGTCCTTGAACATATTGATACTATCTTTTAAATGTTTTGTTTTCAAACTTGCATGCTTGTGTAAATTTGATGGGACTCCTATGATAGGAAGTTTACAAGACTTGTTTAACCACCCTTGTCGCTTGGAACACATAGTAGAATGTCGGGAAGGCTTTTTACCTTTTTGCTTCGCTCTAATTAATTGGGATTGGAAAAAAACCAAATTAATTAACTATGAATTAATGAACTTATGGATGATGTGAATTGATGAATATGGTTAAATGGTAACATGGGACTTGGGGGATCTAAGCAAACATGGTTTGTGGATTGGGTTGGATGTTATGGTAGGTTGCCTGCCTTAGATCTAAGGACCAGTTCATGTGAGAATAGGCCACGACTACAGTGCCACCACAAGGCCAAGTATGGGTGCAGCGTAGCTGATTAATTAGGGTATGGCTGGTATTGCACGGACCATTTGGAAGAGCGGAGAAGGAGAGTCGGATTGGGTTTGTATGAGTGGTGGGACTCCCTGGGATCCGAACGGCACAATAGGGGGCACTTGGTTTACGATGTGCTCAGTTGGAGGCATCGCCACTGGTGAAATCTCAGTGGGTCCGTACATGCTAGTAGTCCTTTTGTAAATGCTATTTTGTGATCTCTTGGCCACACACCAACGGAAGTGTGTAATGTGACCGGCGGATCACGGGCATAAGGGAGGTTATTAGTCACCGAAAGGTGATGAAATCACGAATACGTGGGTAAAGTGGTGCAACCTCTGCAGAGTCTTAAAGACTATCATGATAGTCGTGCTCCCAGTCATGAGCAACCTGGACCCTCACATGATTAGAGGGAAACTTGGGATTTGAGATGGTTTGTTTATGTTTTGGTATTGGGATGGTTTGGTACTGGTTATGGTTGATAATATGGTTATGGCTGGTTATGGATTGAATTATGGTATTGGATATGGTTAATGGTAATAGTGAAATCTGGTATAATGGTGATGGATATGGAATATGGACTTATACTATGATAATCATTGTGGTATACAATGGTTTTACTTCACATACATACAATATACTACTTTTCAAATGTTTTAATGTACCTTTCAACACTTAGCCTTTATTATTATCGTCATTTTTATTAGCTACACGTCATATTTTCCCACACTTGCTGAGTACGACATGTACTCACCCGTGCAATCCCCCCCCCCCCCCCACCAATAGTTTCAGGTCAGGATTGGGTGTATCACGACGTTAATGAGGAGTTCTAGGTTGTGTGCTGTCGTCAGCTTTGCCTGTGGTGTTGCTTGGAGTTGCGCTACCCTTTATGCTTATTTTTCTTAGTTGCTTAGTTTGCTTAATTAGATTATTTTCACTGTAGTAGTATTATTCTTAATGACCATTGGAGTTGTAATATGAGAATTACTTGAATATTGTAATAAAAGTACTTATTTAATAATTTGAGCTGTGATAATTATTTGTTTATCATTTGTGAATCACTTGTGTATGTGTGTTAAACATCCTGGGCACAAATATACTGCACTTGGTTTATTTTTTGAAACCGGGTGTAACAACCATTCACTCCCCTCTGGTATCTTTTCACGTGCTCTTCGATCCTACAGTTGGTATCAGAGCCACGATGCTCTACTCTTTGTGATTTGCACGTGTCTTTGACTAATCATAACGGACAAATACTCCGCAAAACTTTGGGTCTTCAGTGGTATTGATCTTCAGGTTTGGAAGGCACGTATGGAAGATTTCATCCAGGCACAAGGCTTCGCAATATGGGAAAAGGTGTACAAGCCTTACGATGTGCTGTCAAATGATCAAGTCATGACTACAAACATGAGAGATGTCGACAACAACAACAAGGCTCGCAACTTGATCATACAAGGGTTAACTCAAAGCGACGTCGACCGTGTTGCTCACCTCCGATCTGCATATGATGTGTGGAAAGCACTCTGCGACTACCACGAAGGATCCAACACGATCAAGGAGGTAAGGCAAGACATGTTCAAAAAGGAGTACATGTGCTTTGAGATGCAACCTGGTGAGTCCATCGATGATCTCTTTGCTTGTTTTAATAAAATTCTTAGCAACTTGCGTAGCATCAATGTTAATTTTTCAGATGCTGAGAATGCTAGCAATTACTAAGTGCATTATACATGTCAATTTGGGAGATGAAAGTCACATCTATTCGTGAATATACTGTCACGAGTACACTTACTTTAGATGTTTTATATTATAAATTGAAAACTCATGAACTTGACATAATGTGATGTAAGGACCCCAACAAGTCTCTTGCATTTGTTTCTCAAAGTGACATGCCTAGCTCCGGTCAATCTTCATCTTGTGGAACACTTGCCTTGTTGTCCTCTCTAACCCTTGAACAGATTGAAGAGTTTCCATAGGAAGAACTTGCACTCATCTCTAATCGGTTCTCAAAAGCCTTGCAAAATGTGAGAACTAGAAGGAGAGGAAGTGTCAGACCTCAACGATGCTTCAAATGTGGTAAGGCAGGACATTTTCGCACTGATTGCCCTAACCTTTTATTTACTACTTCCCATGATGAAAAGCAAACAAGGACGAAACACTCCTCTGCGAACAACAACAAGAAAAAGAAGGGTTTTACAGGATGCCAATTGGTGCATAGTTTTATCTCCGCACTTCAAGAACTTGGCTCGAGTAATGTGGACATCGGAAGTGACGAAGATGATTTGGAAAACTTGTGTTTCATGGCGGGCAAGTCAAGATCAAGAATTGAGGAAGAAGAACACAACAGCAACAATGAAGAGGTATGTCCTACTTGCAAAGAAATGTGTGATGCTATTTCTCGTTCCACTGTTATAGTTAAGAAAAGGGACAAAAAGCTTAGGGACAATGTTGTTAAAATTGTATCACTAGATGGCGATGCCTCCAATTGAGCACATCTTCAACCAAGGGCCCCCTCTTGTTCCATTCAGATCCCAGGGAGCCCTGCATACCATATCCAAACCAATCTGAGTCCCCTTCCCTGGTGCGCCAAATGATTCGCTCAGTACCATCAATACCCTAATTAATCAGCTACGTTGCAGCCATACTTGGCCTCGTGGTGGCACTGTTGTCCTGGCTTATAATCTCATGAACCGGTCCTTAGATCTAAAGCAAGTGAAACCACCATAACATCCAACCCATCCACATACCAGGCTTGCTTAGATCACCCTTTACCATATCATATTGACCAGTTCATATTAACCATAATCTCATTAATGCATAATTGAATGGTATAGTTGTTTTCCCATCCCAATTAATTGAGCGAAGCAAAAAGGTAAAAAGCCCTTTCTGACTCTCTACCATATATTCCACATGAAAAGGGTGGTTAAACAAAGCTAGTAAACTTCCTATCATAGGATTCCTATCAAATTGACACAAGCATGCAGTTTTGCAAACAAAACATTTATTTTAGAAACAAGATCAATATGTTCAAGGATAGTTGCCTTGCTCTTGAGCTTGGTTTGGGTCAAAGTATTCAAAATTCTGGTACTGGAGGTCCTTTGCGGCACTCTCTAGTGCAAATCCGTCTAAAACGCTCAACGAACATACAAGACAAGAATTACAATCAATAAGTGCACATATATTACTCAATATGTCATGACATGCATGATTAATACAAATGCGAAGTAAAAGTTGTTAATAAGTTGTTTTTAATGTTTACTAACTTGCTCTAATAGTTTTTAACAAGTTTGGACAGGTTTGTAATTGATTCAAATAAATTTGGAATTAATCCAACAGAAAACAAATTGCAAAATCTGACTAGTCCGGTCCCTTCGCAGGAACAGTGAACTAGGGTTTTCTAGATCGACGTGAATTTGGAGAAGCGGGGTTGAATCACGTGATAAATAGGAAATAGAAGGTATATCAGGTGTTTAGAACTCCAATGAATCACGGTTTTTGGAGGTAACACTTGGTTGACGAAGAACTTGATAGTGAATTGGTGATGAAGAACGAAAACTCGATGGAGATATTGATCCTCTTTCGTTTCATCCTCTTCTTCTTCTTGCTCGGGATCTCCTTCTCCCTCCTTGATGGCGGCTATCCACGAACTAGGGTTTGGGTGGACTTTTGATTGAGGCAAAAGGACGTAATGTCAAGGGGTGGGGATGTTTATCTAGAGGTGGAGGCTAGGGTTTCATTGGATTCGAGTTTGGGGAGGGTGGAGGCCAGTGTGGGGTCCCGCATGGGCTCCAAAAAGAGTTAGACATGACATCCTTAGGCACATTTAAGGTAAAACCCAAAAACACGTCATGAAACAAAAGATTAACTCATAATTTTGATTTACCGAACAAGTCCGAAAAAGGGCCGGACTAGTCCAAAGATTGACAGATGCGAAAACGGACAAGTCTGGACTATATCAGACAAGTTCGAACTTGGTCATAGGAAAATCAGACAAGTGTGACCAAAACCGGACAAGTCCAATTTTAGTCAGAGGGAAAACAGACAAGTTCGCTAGGATATCGGACAAGTCCGAGGACTTAGCAAAATTTCCAAGGAACTGAAATACCGGACTAGTCCGCAATGGATTGGACAAGTCCGAAACTGTATAGAGATAAAAACAGACTAGACCACAGTAAATCGGATAAGTCCGACGAAGGTCAGAGAGAAATCGGACTAGTCCGCACCGAAAACGGACTAGTCCGCACTTCCCAGAGTTTTAAGTGTGGTTTTGCTCTAAATTCATTCTAAACTCATTCCTTTTTATGTGGATTAATATTAAACATGTATATCAACCTATGCAATGCATGGTCTATGAAAATGAGGGTGTTACAAACCTACCCCCTTAAAATGAATCTCGCCCTCGAGATTCGATGCGGAAGAGAAGAGACAGGGAAATTCCTTCTTGAGATCATCCTCCAGCTCCCAAGTTGCCTCTGATTTCATGTGATGCTCCCATTGTACTTTGCACCATCGAATAACCTTGTTCCTTGTGACCCTCTTCTTTGTTTCCAAGATTTTTGACCGGTTGCTCGGCATCAGTCAAATCTGCCTCTAATTCCAATTCTTGCATTGACACTTGTTCTTCCGGTACCCTCAAGCACTTGTTAAGCTGGGAAACATGAAACACATCATGTACATCTCATAGATGAGCTGGCATCTCCAACTTATACGCTACTTCTCCTCTTTTGTCCAAAATCTTCAATGGTCCAATGTATCGAGGTGCTTGCTTGCCTTTGATATTAAACCTGTTATGACCTCTCATTGGTGACACCTTGAGGCAAACAAAATGTCCTACGTCAAACGCTAGTTTTCTTCTCCTATTGTCCGCATAGCCTTTTTGCCTTTATTGAGCTGCCCTCAAGTTTTCGCGAATAATCTGAACTTGTTTTTCAGCTTCTAGCACCACATCCGGACCAAATACTTGAGTTTCTCCTGTCTCATTCCAGAACAAGGGTGTCCTACACTTCCTCCCATATAGTGCTTCATAAGGTGACATTTTCAAGCTTGCTTGGTAACTATTGTTGTATGAGAATTCCGCATATGGCAAGCTCTTGTCCCAACTTCTTTCATGCTTCAAAGCAAAAGCTCTTCACATGTCTTCCAAAATCTGATTGGTCCTCTCAGTTTGTCCGTCTGTTTGAGGGTGATATGCTGAGCTAAAATTCAACCTTGTTCCCAATGCTTCATGCAGCTTTTGCTAAAACCTGGAGGTAAATGGAGAAGCTCTATCCGACACTATCCTCTTTGGAACTCCATGTTGGCACACAATATGCTGCATATATAGGTCTGCCAGTTGTATTGCAGTATACTTGGTCTTGATAGGGATGAAGTGAGCTGACTTGGTCAAACGATCCACAATAACCCAAATTGAGTCATAACCGGACTGGGTATGCGGTAAACCAACTATAAAATCCATACCAGTTTCTTTCCACTTCTATTCTGGAATCTTTAATGGCTGCAATAATCAAGCTGGTCTTTGATGTTCCGCCTTGACTCATTGGAACACATCACACAATGCTACATATTCAGCTATGTCCTTTTTCATGTTGGCCCACCAATAACATGTCTTCAAGTCTTTTTACTACTTTGTACAGCCCGGGTGAATCGAGTATGGTGAGTCATATGCCTCCTTTAATATTGTCTCCCTAATATGCTTCACATTAGGCACGACAAACGTCTTTCCAAGCCATAAAGTACCATCTTCATTCTCATCAAACCTGAATTCTCTTCCCTCTTGGGTCCTTTCCTTGATCTCCTGAATCTCCTCATCTGTTGTTTGTGCTTCTCGAATTTCTTGCTCCAATGTCGGATTTAACTCCATTATCTCATCTCATTCACAAATCCAGGATTAAGCCGTTCAAACTCCTTACATAGCTGGATGGCAATTCTCGAACTGTGAGTTGGTGACTTACTCCTTTCCTACTCAAGGCATCAGCCACTACGTTAGCCTTCCCCGGGTGACAGTTGATCCCCACACCATAGTCCTTGATAAGCTCCAACCATCTTCGTTGCCTCAAATTCAGTTTCGTCTGTGTGAAAATATACTTGAGACTTGAAAGTTCATCTAGGCATCCCTTATGGGTTTTGATTGATTTATGACAAGCAAATGAGATTCTAACCAAATTCTTGAGATGAGTGCAGGTCTTTGATGAACTTATGAAGTAAGCGCAAAAAGAAAGGAGAGTGATGAATCAAGTTGAAAAGAGCTCAAGAGATGAATAGATTAGTCTTTGTGTATGGAGTGTGTTGGAGAAACACACCCCAAGAGCTCAAACTAATTTTAATCAATCTCACTGCACAAATTCATATAGGTCAGGACAAGTCCGATATACCCCGAACTAGTCCAATATGTCTCTGTTCAAAATCGGACAAGTCCTCTCAGTGCGGACTTGTCTGCACAGTCCAGGTTTACACAGACCGGACCAGTCCGATATCACCACGGACTAGTCCGATATCTATCTGACTAAGATCGGACTAGTCCTCTCCAGTGCGGACTAGTCCTCAACACTTCACAGCTTTGCACGAAATCGGACAAGTCCGATATCACCACAGACTATTCCGATATCTTTTTGACCTAAATTGGACAAGTCCGATATCTACACGGATTAGTCTAGAAAACCTTCTGACTAAAATCGGACAAGTCCTCCAAGTGCGGACTTGTCCTCAATACACTAAGGGTTTCACCACGGCCGGACAGCCCGATATGTGCCGGACTATTCCGAACATTTCCAGAGACAAAAACGGACTAGTCTGCCCCTTGCCGGACAAGTCTGATAATTCAGGACACTTAGGGTTCTCCACACGTCGCGCACCGGACTAGTCCACAGTCCACCATAGACTAGTCCAGACTTTGAAAACCCTAACGATAACCCTTGGAAACACTAGTATAAATAGAGGTGCACATCCCAACTATGATATCTCTCCACTCCCAGCGCCTGTCACACCATCCAAGAGCCTAGAAAGAATGTCTCTCCACACAATCCAATGCAAGAATGATCAAATCCTTGAGGATTAACTTTGGACCAAAGGAGAGACATGATTCTTCACATTGTGAGCTCTTGGGTTTGATTCTCTCGCACACTCTTATTGTTTTATTGCATATCTTATGAGTGTGTCTTGGTGGTGTTTTGATTTGTAATCTTGGTGAGCCCTCAACTTGTGAGAAGGCCCCTTGAACACGGTTATTCTTACCCCTTTGTGATTAGTGAAAGAGAATCGACCTCCGTGGCGATTCGACGAGGGTAGGGTTGGTGAAGACTCGTTCCTTTCATGGGCTCCTCAATGTGGACATAGGTTGCCTTCATGGGAACCGAACCACAGGATAAAAATCTTGTGTCTTCACTTTGTGCTTATTGTTCATTGCATCTAGGGTTTAATTGATCTTAGTCAAATTATGTCAAAACTTGAAACTAAGGTTACCTTGTGCTATCCTTAGTTTATTTGAAGCAACATACTCTAGTTACATCTGAATTTTCGTTGCGTAGAGTACTTGGATCGAGATCATCGATCAAACTTAATCGATCTAGTCCGCAAGCACCGGACTAGTCCACACACTACTGGACTAGTCTGATTTATCTGTATTTTATCAAGTTGTTGAGTGTTGCACGTTCCGACGAAAATTCGAAAAGGCCTATTCACCCCCACCCTTCTAGGCCACGTTCAATTGGTATTGGAGCGGGACTCTTGAAAAGGAGACTAATCGCTCGAAGAGAAAATGTCAGACATGAAGGACGTGCACAAGAGCCTCAACCAAGAGAAGGTTGAAGATGAGAAGGCTCGGAAATTGGAGAAGCTTCTCGATGCCATTCAGGACTTCGAGGATGATGATGAGGAGACGCTTCAACTCAAGGCGCTCTAAAGGAAGAAAGCCCACTCCAAAGGGAAAATGAAGATCGAGGACGAGAAGAAGAAGAAGGGGAGTAGTCACACTTACTACTCCTGATATCCTTTCAACTACGATCGTCTAAATTCTAACAATAGCCATTATTTATCTATTCCTCTAGGAAAAGCTTCACACTTTGATGGCAATGATTACTCAATGTGGAGGAAAACATGAAATTGCATTTAATCTCACTTAACCCCAGCTTGTGGCATATAGTGTGCATAGGTATAGATATCCCAGACGACAATGAACAGCTCACACCAAGCCAAGAACAAGCAATTCATCGGAATGCTCAAGCTGTAGCGGTCATCACATCATCACTAAGTCGGGATGAGTTCACTAAGGTGGATGGACTCGAGATTGCAAAGGAAATATGGGACACATTGAAAACTTCACATGAAGGCGATCATCATGTGCGAGAGGCAAAGATCAAAATGATCGAAGGCGAATTGGAAAGATTCGTCATAGAAGAAGATGAGTCGCCACAAGACATGTACAACCGGTTGAAGACTCTCACAAACAAGGTTCGATCATATGGAAGTAAAAAGTGGAACAAGCACGAGGTGGTGAAGCTCATCCTTAGAGCTTCCCTCCCTCACAATGTTGCCGTGTGCTCGATGATTAGAGAAAGCCCCGAATACAAGAAAATGACTTCAGATGAATTGCTTGGAAAGATCATGAACTTCGAAATATTGGAGAAGAAAGCAAAACATGTCAAGGAGATTGCCAACCTCACCTCGTAAAAGAAGAAAGGGGTCGCCTTAAAATCCACTTGCAAGCCCTTGCCAAAAGAAACTCGAGAGGCTCAAGATGAAGAAGACAGCGATGATGAGAGCAGCGACATAGATGAGGAAGACATGATCCTCTTCATGAAGAAATTCGAGAGAATGATGAAGAGAAGACAAGGGGCAAAAACAATTGAAGGAAAACACAAAGAAAATTCAAGACCGAAGTTGAGGCAGGCTTGCTATAACTGTGGTGAATATGACCACTTTATTGTGGATTGCCCATACGAAGAAAACAAGAAAAAGATCAAGGAAACGAAGCCTCAACCCAAGAAGTTCTTCAAGAAGAAAAGGCAAGTGGGACAGGCGCACCTAGGAAAGGAGTGGGACTCAAATCATGAGTCCTCGCCCGAAGAGGAAGAGGAGATGGCTAGCATAGCCATCAAGAAGACGACCAAGAAGTTGACCCTCTTCCCAACTATCGGCGCATGGAAGGACAACGACACATGTCTCATGGTTAGGAAGGTAAAAGAAAGGTAACATCTAAATCTTCCTCCTCGCATTCTTACTCTAGCGATAGTAATGCCAATAGTGATAATGAAGATATGCTTGTTGGACTAGATAAGAAAACTGCCACAAGAATGAAATGATTAATGGATAAACTTATTGATAAGGAGGAGCATGTTGATCGCCAAGAAGATATGATCATCCTTCAAAAGGAGGAGTATATTAAGATCAAAAAGCTCCTTGAACTTGAAAAGGAGTGAAGCAAGTCACTAGAGCTTTAATTAGCTTCAAGCAAGGACGCTTGCCTAAAGTTAAGCGACTCAAATGTAATTATCAAGGATGAACTTGCTAACTTGACCAAAGTTAACAAGATCCTTGAAGTTCACGTTGAGTCACTCAAGCGAAGTGACCCTTCATCCTCTTCAAGCTCACCTTCTCAACACCTAAAATCTGAAACTACCACTACCTGTACATGTGCTAAAGTTGAAAGTAACTTGAAGGATAAGTCAAACTTGGCAAAGGACAAGCATCCTTCCCGTAGTGGCATATTTGACAAGGAGAAGATCAAGTATGCATGCAGTGCATACTTGACCACAAAACCTCCTAATGTCAAATATGGCATTGGGTATTTGTGGTGAAAAGCAAAGTGCTAGAAGCCATAAGAATAACAAGAAGCGCATTGCCTTTATCAAGGGAAACTCCCCTAAAACTAGAAAGGCTATTAATGTTGATAAGTCCAAACATGCTAATTCATATGAACAACAACTTTTGTTTAGAACCTTTGATGCATATTATGTTCTTATGAAAAACAACTTTGGTAGAGTGTATGCCAAATATGTTGGGCCACGCCATGGGAACACCAAGTCCCATGTGTGGGTGCCCAAATCACTTGTAACTAACCTCAAAGGACCCAAGCAAGCTTGGGTACCTAAAACCAAGGCATAACTTGTTTTTGCAGGCCTACTCCCCCGGTGGAGCAAAATGGGTGCTAGGCAGTGGATGCACTAATCATATGATCGGAGAACGAAGAATGTTCGTAGAATATGAAGAAAATGAAGATTCAAGCGAGGGCATCTATTTTGGAGATAATAGTCAAGGAAGGGTGCTTGGTACCGGTAAAATTGCAATATTGGCTCAACACACTCTTTATCATGTTTTACATGTCGACTCCTTAGATTATAACCTTTTGTCCATATCTCAATTATGTGACAAGGGTTATAATTGCTTGTCACTAATGAGGGTGTGACTGTCTCTAGAAGGAGTGATGACTCGGTTGCATTCAAGAGTGTGTTGAAGGGAAAGCTTTATCTTGTTGACTTCAACAAAGATAAAGCCGAACTTGACACATGTTTGATTGCAAGGACCAACATGCGTTGGCTGCGGCATAGACGACTAGCACATGTTGGTATGAGGAATCTTCAAAAACTCCTTAAGGGCGATCTCACCCGAGGTTTGAAGGATGTTGTTTTTGAGAAAGACAGGCCTTGTAGCGCGTGCCTAGCCGGGAAGCAAGTAGGAGCACCTAATCCCGCGAAGAATGTCGTGACAATGACAAGACCGCTCGAGCTACTTCACATGGACCTATTTGGTCCACTTGCTTACATAAGCATCGATGGTAACAAATACAGTTTGGTAATTGTTGATGATTTTTTGCGCTTCACGTGGGTTTTCTTTTTGCATGATAGGACAGAAACTCAAGGAACCCTCAAGAAGTTTCTCAAGCGTGTCAAAAATGAGTTCTCATTGAAGATCAAGAACATACGAAGTGACAATGACACGGAGTTCAAGAACACCCAAGTTGAGGAGTACCTAGACAAAGAAGGGATAAAGCATGAATTCTCAACACCGTATTCCCCTCAACAAAACGGAGTAGCGAAAAGGAAGAATCGAACCCTCATAGAGATGGCGAGGACAATGCTTGAAGAGTACATGACTTCGGATCGGTTTTGGGCGGAAGCGGTTAACACAACTTCCCACGCCATAAACCGACTCTATCTTCATTGACTACTCAAGAAAATGTCATATGAGCTACTCACCGGTAACAAGCAGAATATCTTGTATTTTCTAGTTTTCGGTTCTAAGTGTTATATTTTGAACAAGAAGCCTAGGACTTCAAAGTTCGCTTCAAAGTCCGATGAAGGTTTCTTGCTTGGTTATGATTCGAACTCTTACGCCTATCGTGTCTTCAACAAGGTCTCCGGACTTGTTGAAGTAGCACGTGACGTAGCGTTCGATGAAACTAACGGCTCTCAAGAAGAGCAAGTTGATCAATGTGTGCTAGATAGAGAAGAAGCTCCTTGTCAAGCAGTGAGACGAATGGTGTTGGGTGATGTTCGACCACAAGTGCCACCTCCAAATGAAAATGAAGAAGATGAACCACAAGTGGAGGTAATGGATCAAGGGGGAGCTTCCACACAAGATCAACCTCAAGAAGACAAAGATGATCAACAAATCAATGAGAGCAATCATCCAGGGGGAGCAGAAGATGATCATGAAGATTCAAGACCACAAGTTCCACACCCAAGAGTACACCAATGCATCCAAAGAGATCACCCCATCGACAACATAATCGGGGACATCCAAAAGGGAGTAACTACTAGATGTCGAATTGCTAATTTTTGTGAACATTACTCTTTTATATCCTTTTTAGAACCGCACAGGATTGAGGATGCATTGTAAGATCTAGATTGGGTGGTGGCTATGCAAGAAGAATTGAACAACTTCAAAGGGAACGAGGTGTGGGAACTAGTCGAATGACCCAAGTTCAACGTCGTCGGCACCAAATGGGTCTTCCGCAACAAGCAAGACGAACACGGGGTGGTGACAAGGAACAAGGCACAACTTGTGGCCAATGGGTATTCACAAGTCGAAGGTTTGGATTTCGACAAAACCTTTGCTCCCGTAGCTAGACTTGAATCTATTATATATTACTTGCATATGCTACTCACAATGATTTCAAGCTCTATCAAATGGATGTGAAAAGTGCCTTCCTCAACAGACCAATCAAGGAGGAGGTGTACGGGGAGCAACCCCTCCGGATTCAAAGATCAAGAGTTCCCCGACCACGTGTTCAAACTACGTAAGGCTCTCTACGGCCTCAAACAAGCTCCTAGAGCTTGGTATGAGTGCCTTAGAGATTTTTTAATTGAGAATGGTTTTAAAATTGGTAAAGCAGACTATACGTTGTTTACAAAGCACTTTGACAATGATATTTTTATTTGTCAAATTTATGTTGATGACATTATCTTTGGTTCAACTAACAAGTCCTTTTGTGAAGAATTTAGTAAGATTATGATAGATAGGTTCGAGATGTCCACGATGGGAGAGCTAAAATACTTCTTGGGATTCCAAGTGAGGCAACAAAAGGAAGGGACGTTCATAAGCCAAACCAAGTATACTCAATACATACTCAAGAAGTTTGGAACGGACAAGGTGAAGCCTGTAAAGACTCCCATGACAACAAATGGACACTTGGATCACAATGAAGATGTACCAAACGTGGACCAAAAGGTATATCGCTCCATGATTGGATCCCTACTTTACTTATGTGCATCTAGGCCTGATATTATGTTGAGTGTGTGCTTCTGTGCAAGATTTCAAGCCAATCCTAAGGAGTGTCATTTGATAGCCATAAAAAGAATCTTGCGGTATTTAGTTCATACACCCAACCTAGGCCTGTGGTATCCTAAAGGATCCAAATTCAATCTCATTGGATACTTCGATGCAGATTATGCCGGAAGCAAAGTAGATAGAAAAAGTACCTCCGGTACATGCCAATTCCTAGGTAGATCCCTAGTTTCTTGGTCCTCCAAGAAACGAAATTCCATTGCCTTATCCACAGCTGAAGCGGAGTATGTTGCTGCCGGGAGTTGTTGTGCATAACTCCTTTGGATGCGACAAACTCTAAGGGATTACAGTTACAATATGAGTTGTATTCCAATTCTTTGTGATAATGAGAGTGCCATTAAAATTTCCCATAATCCCGTTGAGCACTCTAGGATCAAACACATAGACATCCGACATCATTTTTTGAGAGACCATTCAATGAAAGGAGACATAGCCATTTCCCATATCAACACTGAAAAACAACTAGCCGATATCTTTACCAAGCCACTTGATGAAAAATGCTTTTGCGAGCTCCGAAATGAACTAAATATCATAGATGCTCGGAATGTGGCTTGAAAACTTGCATACCTATATGGCTTATTCAAAATTTATTGATTGCGTTATGAAAATCATCTCCCTCAATTTTCTCCGAAAAACTATTTCAATTACTTGATTCTGGTGAATTATGGTCATAGCTTGATTGTTGGATGTTTACTGATCATATTCATCAAGATTATTTTTGTGTTTTGGTCCATATTTTTCTCTATAAGAACCTTTGAATATATACGAATGGGCTAATTATATCTAGACCACAGACTAGTCCGTGGTTACCCGGACTTGTTCGCACACTATAGACTAGTCCGCAGTGGTCCGGCAGTCCGGACTAGTCCGGCCGACCACAGACTAGTCAGATTTTTCGAATCCATAACCCTAGGCGCCGCCAAAACCTAATCTCCTTCACCCTCACAACTTACCTCACATTCATTTTCTTCACTCGAGACATGAGCACTGAACTAGTCCGGCTGACCATGGACTTGTCCGGTCTCTGTACGGACATGTCTAGACCCTCCGGACTTGTCCGCACATGAGCACCGGACAAGTCTGATTTTTAACTGAACTCAACCCTAAAATTTCAAATACTCAATGCATACCCTTTCCATCAACACTCATCCATTCCTTGCATAATCTCTTTGTCAGGACAATGTCGAATGAGAACATCTCTGACTTTGAAGATGAGATGGAACAAGATTTGTTGCCGCGTGCTTCGCAGTCTCGCGCTAACAAGAGGCAAGAGCGTTCCTCCGAGCCAGCACCTTCTCCACCTCAGGTGTGACGCGAGGTTCTAGCCAAGAAGCCTGCGTCCAAAGTCAAGGATGCAGCTGGCTCTAGGCTCTACCTCATTTGCTTGTCATCAATCACCAAAAAGGGGCATATTGAAAGTGCATCTAGGCATCCCTTATGGGTTTTGGTTGATTTATGACCAGCAAATTAGATTCTAACCAAATTCTTTAGATCAGAGTAGGTCTTTGATGAAATTATGAAGTAAGTGCAAAAAGAAAGGAGAGTGATGAATCAAGTTGAAAAGAGCTCAAGAGATGAATAGATTAGTCTTTATGTATGGAGTGTGTTGGAGAAACACATCCCAAGAGCTCAAACTAATTTTAATCACTCTCACTTCAAAAATTCATATAGGTCCGGACTAGTCCGATATACCCCGAACTAGTCCGATATGTCTCTGTTAAAAATCGGGCAAGTCCTCTAAGTGCGGACTTGTCTGCATAGTCCAAGTTTACACAAACTGGACTAGTCCGATATCACCACGGACTAGTATGATATCTCTCTTACTAAGATCGGACTAGTCCTCCCCAGTGCGGACTAGTCCTCAACACTTCACAACTTTGCACGAAATCGGACAAGTCCGTTATCACCACGAACTAGTCCGATATCTTTCTAATCTAAATCGGACAAGTCCGATATCTGCACGGATTAGTTCAAAAAACATTCTGACTAAAATCGGACAAGTCCTCCAAGTGTGTACTTGTCCCGAATACACTAAGGGTTTCACCACGGCCGGACTAGTCCGATATGTGCCGGACTAGTTCGAACATTTCTAGAGAAAAAAACGGACTAGTCCGCCACTGGACGAACAAGTCCAATAGTTCGGGACACTTAGGGTTCCCCACACGCCGCACACCGGACTAGTTCGGAGTCCACCACGGACTAGTCCGGACTTTGAAAACCGTAACGGTAACCCTTGGAAACCCTAGTATAAATAGAGGTGCACGGCACAACTATGATATCTCTCAACTCCCGGCGCTGTCACACCCTCTAAGAGCCTAGAATATACGTCTCTCCACACAATCCAACGCAAGAAAGATCAAATCCTTGAGGGTTAACTTTGAATCAAAGGAGAGACACGATTCTTCATGTTGTGAGCCCTTGGGTTTGATTCTCACGCACACTCTTGTTGTTTCATTACATATCTTACGAGTGTGTCTTGGTGGTGTTTTGATTTGTAATCTTGGGGAGCCCTCAACTTGTGAGAAGGCCCCTTGAACACGGTTATTCTTACCCCTTTGTGATTAGTGAAAGAGAATCATCCTCTGTGGCAATTCGATGAGGGTAGGGTTGGTGAAGACTCGGTCCTTTCGTGGGCTCCTCAACGTGGACGTAGGTTGCCTTCGTGAGAATCGAACCACGAGATAAAAATCTTGTGTCTTCACTTTGTGCTTATTGTTCATTGCATCTAGGGTTTAATTGATCTTAGTGAAATTACGTCAAAACTTGAAACTAAGGTTATCTTGTGCTATCCTCAGTTTAATTGAAGCAAAATACTATAGTTACATTTTAGTTTCCACAACGTAGAGTACTTGGATCGAGATCATCGATCAAATTTGATCGATCTAGTCCGCACACTATCGGACTAGTCTGATTTATCTGTATTTGATCAAGTTGTTGAGTATTGCAGGTTCCAACTAAAATTCAAAAAGGCTTGTTCACCCCCCCCTCTTGGCCACATTCAAGACTCTTATGATCCATATAAATTTCATACCTATGTACAAGGATATAATGTCTCCAAATCTTCAATGTGTGTACCACGGCTGCAAGTTCCAAATCATGTGTTGGATAATTCTGCTCATGTTTCTTTAATTGTCTCAATGCATATGCCACCACTTGACCTTCTTGCATTATCACGCATCCTAGTCCTTGTCTTGTTGCATCGTAATAAATACCAAAACTCTTGCTCACGTCCGGCAATATTAAGACTAGGACTATAGTTAACCTTTTCTTCAACCTCAAAACTTTCTTGACAAGCTTGAGTTCATTGGAAAGCCTTCCCCTTCATTAACAATTCCATCATTGGCATGGCTATCTTGGAGAAACCGTTGATGAACCTACGGTAATATCCAGCAATTCCAAGAAAACTCCTTATCTCCTTGACATTCTGCCGGGGTTCCCATTTTAACATGTCTCTCACTTTTCCAGGGTCAACCGATACTCCTCCTCCAGAGATGATATGACACAAAACGACACCTCTTTCAACAAAAATGTGCACTTGCTGAACTTGGCGTACAATTGATGCTCCCTCGATTTCTGCAACGTAAGCCTCAAGTGTTCCTCATGCTCCTTCTCATCCTTCGAGTAGATCATAATGTCATCAATAAAAACCACGACAAATTTATCCAAGTGCTCCATGAAGACCTTATTCATGAGGTACATGAGGTACAAATTTATCCGCTTGTTGAGCATCCTTCGTAGAGACATGGTTCACGTTGCCACGTGCAAAACTCTGCTATCGACGATTTCCTTGTAGTTGTCCTCCATTGGGTCTTGGGTTCTTTATTTGAGAATTGCTTCCTTGACCAAGGCCTGACTTAGGACATTGATGTGCAAAGTGTCCCGCTTCCCCACAAGTATAGCACTTCCTTCCTGCACCAGAATTATTTGGACGAGCTTGATTCTGAACATTTGCAACAGGAAAATTGGCACGAGGTGCATAAGGCATTAGAGGCCTAGGTGCTTGCATGACAGGGTGCTGCTGCACAAACTGAGCTGGGCGCGGTGCATAACCAGGGCACTGTACTGGAGCAGAAGAGCTGTAATAAGGCGCATTGGGTGGCGCAAAGTGAGGGCACACATTACTTCCTTGTTGCTGTCCTTGGTATGGCGCCTTCCTTTTGGTATCTAGTTCCATCTCATGGACCCTGTTCTCAACCACAAGTTCTTTGTCCACGAGCTTCTAAAAGTTGGCATAATCATAGTTCAGCAATTGTACTTGGATCTCATTGTTCAAGCCGCTCATGAACAAGAATTGCTTCCGGCTGTCCCAACTCACATCCTCAGGCGCATACCTCGAGAGTTGAGTGAATTTATTGAGGTATTCACCAAACTCGATCTCCCTTTCCTCAAGTTCTCAAACTCTTACGTCTTCAAGATCATAACACCTTCCGGCACATAATGAGAACAAAAGTTCTCTCTGAATTCAGCCCAAGTGATCCTCTCTTGATTCTCATGGGCATTGCATAGTGAATCCCACCAATCGGCAGCTGCTCCAACAAGGTGATGAGAAGCAAATAGAACCTTCTCCCGGTCACTGCATTGGACTATTGCAAGTTTCTTCTCCACGGACTTGAGCCAATCATCGGCATCCATAGTGTCAGCGACTTGAGCAAAAGCCGGTGGCCTGGTTCACAAAAACTCTCCCAATCGATTATGAGGAGGCGGGGGTGGCGGTGGAGGCATGTGAAGCTGATTGTTGTTGTTACCAGCCTGTAGTCATCCCATAGTCTGTATCATAGTCTGCATGAGCTGGTTTTGCATATCCAACAACTGCTCGATGTTAATAGCTCCCTAGGCATGTCCTTGTCCATTGTTATTCTGAGGTGCTCCATTGTTCTCCTCCTCATCATTGCCATCCCTCTGGTCGCGAGTCCTCACCATCTGTAGAAAAGCGAGGGATAAGAATTTAGAAACGTCCCCAACTTTATGCATCAAGGGATATGAAACTAAGCAACTAACTATACTAGCCTATGTGGACATGGCAATGCTAAAGAACCTCAAAATCCCTTACTAAGCACACAAGCAACAATACATAGCAAACATCACACCAAGCAAAAACACATCGCTTTCTGAGTGTTCCTATGTGCTCTATAGTGTCCATTCTATCTAGGTTGTGTCATATGGTCAACCTGTGGCTCTCATACCAATTTGTGATACCCAGTTCTAAAAATGAACCAAGTGAATGCATATGTGTGCCCAAGACGTTCAACACACATACACGAGTGCATTCACAAAAAGATATATAGAAAATTACAACAGAACAAGATTAATTAAGCACATTTTTATTACAAATTCATAATATCCTCAAATACAAGCTCTAATGAATATAACGACAAGTTCGAACTAATGAAGCAGAATTAACTAAATAAGGAAATTAAGCAGCTAAGCAAGATAAGCATATGGGATATAGCGCAGCTTCAATCAACACCACAGGCAAGCTGACGGTAGACACAGCCTAGAACTCTGCATTATCATTGTTATACTCCCAATTCTGACCTGCAACTGTTGGTGGGGGAATTACAAGAGTGAGTACATGTCGTGCTCAGCAAGTGTGGAAAGTATGACATGTAGTTGATTCAAATGACGAATATAATAAAGGCTAAGTGCTGAAAAGTACATTAAAACATTTGAAAAGCAATATATTACATGTAAGTGAAGTAAACCCATCATAATCCATGTAGTTATCATCATATCAGTCCATATTTCATCACCATCAACCATAATCAAGATTTCTCATTACCATTAACCATATCCATTGCCGTAAACCATAATACCATCCCATACCAGTACCAACCATATTATCCACCATAACCATAATCATCCAAAATCCCAATTTCCTTCTAATCATGGAAGTTTTCCATGTGATCATAACTGGAAGCACGACTATCATGATAGTTTTAAACAATCTGCAAAGGTTGTACCGCTTTACCCACGTGTTTGTGATTTCATCACCTGTCGGCGACTAGAGATCCTCCCTTATGCCAATTACACTTCCTTAGGTGTATGGCCAAGAGATCACAAAATAGCCTTTACAATGGGACTAGTAGCATGTACGGACCCACTAAGGTTTCATCGGTGGCGATGCCTCCAATTGAGCACATCTTCAACCATGGGACCCCTTTTGTGCCATTCAAATCACAAGGAGTCCCGCCAACAATATCCAAAACCAATCCGACTCCCCTTCCCTGGTGCGCCAAATGATCCACTCAATACCAGCAATACCCTAATTAATCAGCTACGTCGCACCCATACTTGGCCTTGTGGTGGCATTGTTGTCCTGGCTTATTCTCGCATGAACCGGTCCATAGATCTAAAGCAAGCAAAACCACCATAACATCCAACCCATCCACATACCAGGCTTGCTTAGATCACCCTTTACCATATCATATTGACTAGTTCATATTAACCATAATCTCATTAATGCATAATTTATTGGTATAGTTGTTTTCTGATCCCAATTAATTGAGCGAAGCAAAAAGGTAAAAAGCCCTTCTCGACTCTCTACCATATATTCCAGGTGACAACAGTGGTTAAACAAAGCTAGTAAACTTCCTATCATAGGATTCCCATCAAATTGACACAAGCATGATATTTTGCAAACAAAACATTTATTTTAGAAACAAGATCAATATGTTCAAGGACACTTGCCTTGCTCTTGAGCTTGGTTTGGGTCAAAGTCTTCAAAATTCTGCTACTGGAGGTCCTCCACAGCACTCTCTAGCGCAAATCCGTCTAAACCGCGAACGAACATAAAAGACAAGAATTACAATCAATAAGTGCACATATATTACTCAATATGTCATGACATGCATGATTAATGCAAATGCAAAGTAAAACTTGTTAATAAGTATTTTTTTAATGTTTACTAACTAGTTCTAATAGTTTTTAACAAGTTTGGACACGTTTGGAATTGATTCAAATCAATTTAGAATTAATTTGGCAGAAAACAGATTGCAAAATCAGACTAGTCCACTAGGGACCGGACTAGTCTGCCCTTCGTAGGAATAGTGAACTAGGGTTTTCTAGATCGACGTGAATTTTGAGAAACGGGGTTGAATTCACGTAGGAAATAAGGTATACAAGGTGTTTAGAAATCCAATGAATCAAGGGTTTTGGAGGCAACACTTGGATCTTGACGATCGAGGGTTGACGAATAACTTGATGGTGAATTGGTGATGAAGAACAAAAACTCAATGGAGATCTTGATCCTCTTTTATTTCCTCCTCTTCTACTTATTGCTTGGGATCTCCTTCTCCCTCCTTGATGGTGGCTACTCACGAACTAGGGTTTGGGTGGACATTCGATTGAGGCAAAAGGATGTAAAGTCAAGAGGTTGGGTTGTTTATATAGAGGTGGAGGCTAGGGTTTCATTGGATTTGAGTTTGGGGAGGGTGGAGGCCGGTCTGGGGTCCAACATGGGTTCCAAAAAGAGTTAGACACGACGTCCTTAGGCCCACTTAAGGTAAAACCCAAAAACACGTCGTGAACCAAAAGAACAACTCGGAATCACGATTTACCGGACAAGTCCAAAAACGGGCCGGACTATTTCGAAGATTGACAAAGGTGAAAACGGACAAGTCCGGACTATATTGGAAAAATACAAACTTGGTCAGAGGAAAATTAGACAAGTCTGACCAAAATCGGACAAGTCTGATTTTAGTTAGAGGGAAAACAGACAAGTCGGCTGGGATACCGGACAAGTCCAAGGACTTAGCAAAATTTCCAAGGAATTGAAATACCGGACTAGTCCGCAATGGACCTGACAAGTCCGAAACTGTATAAAGAGAAAAATAGACTAGTCCATAGCCAAGTGGACAAGTCTGACGAAGGTCAGAGAGAAATCAGACTAGTCCACACTGAAAACAGACTAGTCCAGACTTCTGAGAATTCTTAAGTGCGATTTTTCTCTAAATTCATTTTAAACTCATTCCTTTTGATGTAGATTAATATTAAACATGTTTATGAACTTATGCAATGCATGGTGCATGAAAATGAGGCTGTTACAGGACCCGGTCATCCTCTGGGGTGTGACACCCGGTTCCGAAAATGAACCAAGTGAACGCATATGTGTGCCCAGGACGTTCAACACACATACACGAGTGCATTCACAAAAGAATATACTAAAAATTACCACAAAAAAATTAATTAACCACATTCATTACAGAATTCCGAATATCCTCGAATACAAGCTCTAATGAATATTAATGGCAAGTTGAACTGATGCAGCGGAAATAAATTCAATAAGCAAACTAAGCAGCTAAGCAAATAAGCATAAGGGTAGCACAGGTCCAATCAATCCACAGGCAAGTTGACGGCAGACACGGCCTAGAACTCTGCATTATCATCGTTATACTCCCAATCCTGACCTACAACTGTTGGTGGGGGAATTGCAAGGGTGAGTACATGTCATACTCAACAAGTGTGGAAAGTATGACATGTAGCTGATACAAATGACGAATATAATAAAAGCTAAGTGCTGAAAAGTACATTAAAACATTTGAAAAGCAATATAATGTATGTATATGAAGTAAACCCATCATAAACCATTATTAATAACATAGTACCAGTCCATATTCCATATCCATCACCATTATGCCAGATTTCTCATTACCATTAACCTTATCAATTGCAATAAACCATAATAACATCCATAACCAGTACCAAACCATAATCATAACTAACCATGACTAAGCCATCCAAAATCCCAGTTTTCCCTCTAATCATGTAGGTCATCTAGGTGCTCTTAACCGGGAGCACAACTATCATGATAGTTTTAATACTCTGTAGAGTTTGTACCACTTTACCCACGTGTTTGTGATTTCATCACCCGTCAACGACTAAAGAAAACCTCCATTGCGCCAAAACACTACCATATTTGTATGGCCAAGAGATAACAAAATAGCTTTTACAAAGGGACTATTAGCATGTACGAGCCACTGATGTTTCACCGGTGGCGATGTCTCTGATAGAGCACATCTTCAACCAAGGGCCCCTTCTTGTGCCATTTGAATCCCAGGGAGTCCCGCCAACCATATCCAAACCCAATCCGACTCCCCTTCCCGGTGCGCCAAATGATCCATGCAATACTAGCAATACCCTAATTAATCAGCTACGGTGCACCCATACTTGGCCTAGTGGTGGCACTATTGTCCTTGCTTATTCTCGCATGAAACGGTACTTAGACCTAAAGCAAGCGAAACCACCATAAAATCTAACCCATCCACATACCATGCTTGCTTAGATCACCCATTACCATGTCATATTAACCAGTTCATGTTAACCATAATCTCATTAGTGCATAATTAAATAGTATAGTTGTTTTCCCATCCCAATTAATTAAGCAAAAAAGGTAAAAAGTCATTCCCGACTCTCTATCATATATTCCAGGTGAGAAGGGTGGTTAAACAAAGCTAGTAAACTTCCTATCATAGGATTTCCATCAAATTGACACAAACATGCACTTTTGAAAACAAAACATTTCTTTTAGAAACTGGATCAATATGTTCAAGGACACTTGTCTTGCTCTTGGGCTTGATTAGGATCAAAGACTTCAAACTCCTTGTGCTGGAGGTCCTCTGTAGTACTTTCTAGTGCAAATCTGTCTAATCCACACAACGAACATGCAAGACAAGTTTCACAATCAGTAAGTGCACATATATTACTCAATATGACATGACATGCATGATTAATGCAAATGCAAAGTGAATGTGGCCTAGAGGGGGGGTGAATAGGCCTTTTGAATTTCCTGCACACTTAATAAAATAGTCAAAAACTTGGTTGACCGGACTAGTCCGGTTGCATGGGCGGACTAGTCCGATGTGCAAGAAGTATGTGTGTTGATCAGGTGTTAATTGAGAAATTAAATTTCTTTAGCAGCGGAATTAAGAACAACTGATATTTATACTTGAAATTAATATAAGAATGCAGGTGTAACTTCAAATTGCCTTAAGTTAATGTTTAGCACTTAAGTGATCTAATGAATAAAATTTAAAGTAAATGAGACACAAGACACAAGAATTTTTCCCGAGGTTCGATCTCACAACGAGATCTACGTCCTCATTGAGGAAGCTCACATAGAGCCAGGTCTCCAACCCTTTTCCTCCTCAAGCCACCACGAAGGCCGACTTGATTCCACTATCACGGGTAATCACCAAGTTTGTGGGGCAACCTCACACGTTGAGGGCTCTGACGAAAATTACAATGAATAAGTGATAAAATACACTCAAAAGTATTACAATGCAGAGTATGAGTGTAGAAAGATCAAACCCCAAGAGCTCGCGATGAAAGAACGACGATCTCCCAATCCCGAATCCAAGTGTTCAATTGATTTCACTCTTTTTGAACTTTAGATGTGTGGGGAGATGTGTTTTGGGCTCTTGGGACTAAGTGGCGGCGCTAGGGTTTGCTCTTTTTTCAATATTCGACGTGTGTCTTCAAGGGAAAGTCATGGATCATCTATTTATAGGGTTTCCAAAAGCTAGCCGTTGAAAAACCCTAACACCAGACTAGTCCGGTGCAAGTCCGGACTTGTACGGTCTCAACATGTTTTGAGGTCCAGAAAGTCTGCCGGACTAGTCCGGTCCAACCTCGAACTAGTCCGGTACTGTGTAAACATGACTCCAGAAAGTTCATCGGACTAGTCCGCGGACTAGTCCGATCTCCACAAAAGGGAGTTTACAGAAAGTTCAACGGACTAGTCCGGTCCATGATCGGACTAGTCCGGTCCCTCAGTATGAGCAACTCTAGAAACATCAACGGACTAGTCCGGTGGATGCACGGACTAGTCCGGTCTCCTTGTGAGTGTGATTCCAGAAAGGTGAACGGACTAGTCCAGTCCATGATCGGACTAGTCCGGTGCTTTGTGAAAGTTATGTTAATTTTAATCCCTTATCCTCGCGCAAAGTTGTGAGCTCTTGGAGTGTGTCTTTCATACGCTCCCTATACATTCAAATCTATTTTGGTCTTCCGAGCTTCATCAAAGTATCTCTCTTTGAACACCACTTCATTTTTCACCTTTTTGTGTGCACTAATATGTCTCACTTGTTTGTCCTGCAATCATCTGAGTAGTTTCATTAGGATCTCATATGTTTGTCATCAATTAGCCAAAACCCACAAGGGATATCCTAGATGCACTTACAATCTCCCCCCTTTTTGGTGATTGATGACAACCATTTGAGATATCACAATTGAGAGTAAAATCTTGATTTTCATAAGGTGTCCACATATGAGAATAATGATAAGTCCACAAAAAGCTTCTCACATATGCACACACCTTATGGTGGGGTGCCTAACAAGTGTGGGATCAACAGGGTGTGATGTAGTAAAGATAATCAACAATGAGTACAAAGATAATCATCCAAGCAACAGTAAGCATCACACATAAGAGAGGGAATAGTGCATTACAAGGTTTTAAAATTAAGTACACATGTCCTTGATCACAAAAACAAAAAGACACCAACTACTCTTAAACTAATAGTCTTAATCTCTCCTAGTCTCAATCTCTCCCCCTTTGGCGTCAAGGCACCAAAAAAGGAAAAAATGAGGGAAACCACTCATCGCCACTCTCTTCCTCCGTTTCAGTCCGGTCCTCATCTTCACCATCATCATCATCATTCGCCGGAGCGGACTCTTCCTCGGAGTCCTCGAAGGCAGGCGGGGATCCCACCGGCTCAATCTCCAGCTTATCGCATATAGCTTTGATGTTGGCATTGACATATTGTTGATGCTTCTTTTGCCTGACTTCAATCTTGCGGCAGCAGGCAAAGATGGAGGTGAGCATTTTGAGCACACCACCGGAGGGTTCACGAGCAGCTGCAGAGCTGGGAGGAGCATCTGAGGATCTAGGTGCATTCACATCCCGAGCCTGTTTAGTCCTCCTCTCAGTCTCAGGGGAGGGAGGTGCATCAGGAGTCGAAGGTAGAGTGTACTCCGTAGGCTTTTGTGGCCTCATCCCCGTATGGTGAACATCCTTGACGAACTCAAGTCCAGTCACCTTCTCAATCATGTACATGATGTACAGGGCATACCCGCAAGATCTGTTTGGAGTGATTGATATGTTCACAATGTCATTGTAGATGTATTCAAAGACATTGAATGGTCTCCTCCCACCAATGACCTTCATTAGGGTCCTCAAGGTCCCTTGAATAGTCCCCGCATCTCCATCCTTTGGGGCTATTGTCTTCCTCAAAATTCTGTTGAGGACCACATAGAAGGGCTTCAAGTACTTGATACTAGGAGCAACATATGGCATCCTTGTGTCATAGAGAAATTTGAGCTCATCCTTCTCCAGGGGTTGCAGGTTGTGGATGACTAGATCATGATCCAAGGTATGCTCAAGGTGGAGAATCCTTGCAAACTCATCATAAGTGACACTATACTTGGATCCATGGGTCATCCAAGTAAGATTGTCTCCATCACCCCGAGCAAAGTAGAGAGTAGAGTAGAATTGGGCGATCACTTCATTGTTCCAGTCATTCTCAAAGGAGAATAGTTCTTTTAGTCCGTTCCTTTCCAGGGCCTCAACCACCTCACAGAAAGCAGGATAATTCTTTGACTGCATGTACCAGATGTTCACCCATTGACTCTTCACAACGGGATTCTTCATCTTCATGTACACATGCTCATAGTAGTCGGCATGGAAGTTGCTCCAAAATCTTGGGTCTGAGCATTGCCGAGGCTGAGCATACATGTTGACCTGCCTGAAGTTGTCGGCAAGCTCACCCCCTTTCCCAGTGAAATCCTTGCTTGAGCGCTGCCGGTTGCGGTGACTTGGGTTCTTCATTTTCAAGGGTCCAATGGGACCACTAGCAAGTCCTTTCCCTTTGTTGAGAGTCCTCTTTGGCCCTGAAGAACTCTCATCGGCCTTTCCTTGGGCCTTCTTCACCACTACCCTCCTTTTCTTGGGCAAGTTGTCATCGGAGGGTGGAGAGTGCACATTTACATCATGCCTTTTCTTCATGTACCTCTCCTTGGCTCTTTGCACTTTTTCGCGCTCAACTTCTTCATCAACATGGAAGGAGCTGTCATCTAAGCTTGAAGACATCGTGCCTAACAAGGAGTTCATGATTTAGATGAAGATGAACTGAAAATGAAGGTGATACTAGGATTCAAGTGTCAGGGACCGGACTTGTCCGGTTTCAGAGTGCGGACTTGTCCGGGGTACCGGAGTAGTCCGTACCAAGGAGCTGGACTAGTCCGGCCTGGCACAAGAACCCTAACAAAACTTGAATCACAACTTCTATCTAGGGGTGCAAATGAGCATGAAGGTGAAAGGAATACATCTATGAAGCTAATGTACTTCCTTGGAATCAAGGGAAATAAACTAAAACTAGAAAAGCTGAGAGTTTGACTTTGGGGAGAATTTTACCGAGATTTGAGGATTCGTGTCGAAGGAGCGCAAATCTGTCCGGATGAGTTTGGAGAGGAGTACCAACTCGTTGAGGGGAGATTTTCCCACGGAGAGAGCTTGAATTTTGAGGGCTCAAACCAAAAATCACCTTTTGGGGGGTTAGGGTTTTAGAGGTGAGAGTTTAGGTCAAGTGGAGGGAGATTTGAAATGGGCCAGCTGCTTATATAGGCAGTCGACCGGACTAGTCCAGTCATGGGGCGGACTAGTCCGGTGTCTCTGGAAAACCTAGGTATTTGGAGATTATCCGGACTAGTCCAGTGCCAAACCTGACTAGTCCGGTGTTCCTGGACAACCTAAGTATTTGAAGATAACTAATAGTGATCCAAGGACAAGTTTTGCAAATAATCTCGATGTTTATGACCAGAAAGCAATCCACACAAAAACATGGTCATAAATTTCAAGATTTCTTCATTAAAAGTAGTTTTCTTAGGAGAAAAAGAGGTGAAGGGCAATTTTAGCAATAAAATGCAACATTTGAAGTATCAACCAGATGTTCAACGTTTTCAAGCCACATTTCGAGAGTCAAGAATATTAAGTTCATTCCTAAGTTCACAAAACCTTTTCTCATCCAATGGTTTGGTAAAAATGTCTGCAAGTTGTTTTTCAGTTCTGACATGTGAAATAGTAATGTCACCTTTTAATGAATGATCTCTAAGAATAAGATGACGGATATCTATGTGCTTAGTTCTTGAGTGCTCTACTGGGTTGTGTGCAATTTTTATAGCACTTTCATTGTCACATAGAAGTGGGATATTGTTAAGATTATAGCCGTAGTCCTTAAGTGTTTGCCGCATCAAAAGTAATTGGGCGCAATAGCTACCGGCTGCAATATATTCTGCTTCTGCTGTTGAAAGGGCAATGGAGTTTTGCTTTTTAGATGACCAAGATACCAGGGACCCACCAAGAAACTGACAAGTCCCTGACGTGCTCTTTCTATCGACTTTGCATCCTGCATAGTCGGCATCGGAATATCCTATCAAGTTAAATTTGGACCCTTTGGGATACCAAAGGCCCAAGTTGGGTGTGTGCACAAGGTACCTCAAGATTCTTTTTACAGCAACTAGATGACACTCTTTGGGTGTAGCTTGAAACCTTGCACACATGCAAACACTAAGCATAATATCTGGCCTAGATGCACATAAATAAAGTAAAGAGCCAATCATGGACCGATATACCTTTTGATCCACGTTTGGACTATCTTCATTGAGGTCGAGATGTCCATTAGTGGCCATGGGTGTCTTGATGGGCTTGGCTTTGTCCATATTGAACTTCTTGAGAATGTCTTTTGTATATTTGGTTTGGCTTATAAATGTACCTTCTCTTAGTTGCTTCACTTGGAATCCCAAGAAAAACTTTAATTCGCCCATCATTGACATTCGAACCTATCTGTCATAATTTTGCTAAACTCTTCACAGAAGGGTTTGTTAGTTGATCCAAAGATAATGTCATCAACGTAAATTTGACATATAAATAAGTGATCATCACAGTGTTTAGTGAAAAGTGTATAGTCAGCTTTACCAATTTTGAATCCATTCTGAATTAGAAAATCTCTAAGGCACTCATACCAAGCTCGAGGAGCTTGTTTGAGGCCATAAAGAGCCTTACGCAGTTTGTAGACATGGTTTGGATACTTCGGGTCTTCAAATCCTGGTGGCTGCTCCACATAAACTTCCTCCTTGATTGGGCCGTTTAAGAAGGCGCTTTTGACGTCCATTTGATACAGCTTAAAATTATGGTGAGTAGCATATGCCAATAAAATACGAATGGACTCAAGTCTAGCTACAGGAGCAAAAGTTTCATCGAAGTCCAAATCTTCGACCTGAGAATAACCTTTGGACACTAGTCTTGCCTTATTTCTTATCACTACTCCATGTTCATCTTGCTTGTTCTGAAATACGCATTTAGTTCCGACTATGTTCGCCTTTGTTCTCTCTACTAGCTCCCATACTTCATTTCTCTTGAAGTTGTTCAGCTCCTCTTGCATTGCAATCACCCAGTATGGATCCCCTAAGGCTTCTTCTACCCTGTATGGTTCCAGAAAAGACACAAAAGAGTAGGATTCACTAAAATTTGCAACTCGAGATCTAGTAGTTACTCCGTTTGCAATATCTCCAATGATGTTGTTGACAGGGTGGTCTCTTTGCACGCTCTGGTGTACTCTTGGGTGTGGAGCTTGTGTAGTTGCTTGTTCTTCATGTACATTGTCTCCCCCTTGATCGTTGCTTCCATGATGGTCCTGCTCTTCCTGATCTTCCTCCTCTTGATCTTGTGCAAGGGATCCCCCTTGATCATTGCTTCCGTGTTGAGGTTCATCTTGTGCATTTGGGTCGAATGTTTGCTCTTGTGGTAAGATATCACCAAGTCCCATTTTCTTCAGTGCTTCATATGGAGCTTTCTCATCATCTAGCACACACTTGTCAACTTGCTCCACTTGTGAGCCGTTAGATTCATCGAACACTACGTCACGTGCTACTTCAACAAGGCCGGACACCTTGTTGAAGACACGATAGGCATAGGCATTCGATTCATAACCGAGCAAGAATCCTTCATCGGACTTCGAAGCGAACTTCGAGGCCCTCTGTTTCTTGTTCAGAATAAAACATTGGCAACCAAAAACTTTAAAATAAGAAACATTTGGCTTTTTACCGGTAAGGAGCTCATATGGAGTTTTCTTTAGTAGTCGATGGAGGTATAGTCAATTAGTGGCATGGCAGGCGGTGTTCACCGCTTCTGCCCAAAATCGATCTGATGTCTTGTATTCATCCAGCATAGTTCTGGCCATTTCGATCAATGTTCTGTTCTTCCTTTCTGCCACTCCATTTTGTTGAGGGGAGTAGGGTACTGAGAATTCATGCTTTATCCCTTCTTCATCAAGAAACTCTTCAACTTGGATATTCTTGAATTTTGTCCCGTTGTCACTTCTGATGTTCTTTATGGTTGATGAGAATTCATTCTGAGCTCTTTTTAAGAACTTCTTGAGGATCCCCTGAGTTTCTGATTTATCATACAAGAAAAACACCCAGGTAAATCTAGAAAAATCATCAACAATTACTAAACCATATTTGTTACCGCCAATGCTGATGTACGAAACTGGACCGAAAAGATCCTTGTGGAGAAGTTCCATCGGTCTTGCGGTAGTCATCACGTTCTTGGCGGGGTGTGGTGCTCCGACTTGTTTTCCTGCTTGACAAGCGCTGCACGGCCTGTCCTTTTCAAAAACCACATCCTTAAGACCACGGATGTGACCACCTTTTAGAAGTTTCTGCAGATTTCTCATCCCAACATGGGCTAGCTGTCTATGCCACAGCCATCCCATGTTGGTCTTAGCAACCAAGCAAGTGTTGAGTTTGGCTTTATCTTTGTTGAAGTCAACAAGATAGAGCTTGCCCTTCAACATTCCCTTGAATGCAATCGAGCCATCGCTTCTTCTAAAACTGTCACACCCTCATTAGTGAATAAACAGTTGTAACCTTTGTCGCATAGTTGGGATATTGACAAAAGGTTATAATCTAGAGAATCTACATGTAAAACATTTGTTATGGTATGTTGAGTGGAAATTTCAATGTTACCACTACCAAGGACCTTTCCTTGGCTGTTGTCTCCGAAGTATATGCCTTCACCTGGATCCTTGTTGTACTCGTACTCCACAAACATACCTCTCTCTTCGTTCATGTGATTCGTGCATCCGCTATCAAGTACCCATTTTGTTCTGCCGGAGGAGTAAGCCTGCAAAAAAGAATCATTCCTTGGTTTTCTGTACCCAAGCTTGCTTGGGTCCTTTCAGGTTAGTCACAAGAGTCTTAGGCACCCACACACAAGTTTTCAAGTTCTTGTGGCGTGGCCCTGTATATTTGGCAATGACTCTTCCACTTTTGGCCTTCATGAGAACATAAGAAGCATTAAATGTGTGAAACAACATTTGAGGTTCAGATTCATGAGATTTCTCTTTGACAAAGACAATTCTATTCTTAGCATGATTAGAAATAGCCATGTGTTTGTTCTTATCAAAACCAAGGCCATCTTTGACATTGGGAGGTCTAGTGACCATATATGCACTGCGTGCATATTTGATCTTCTCCTTATCAAAGATGCCGCTTGGGGGGCATGCATATTACGAGAAGTTGATGTATTAGAAATAGTATTCTTCTTACTAGAGCAAGTGCAAGTCTCGATTGTTGTCGAACTCATATCTTTGGAGGAAGAGCTCTTGGAGGAAGAAGAGTCACTTTGCTTGAGCGACTCAACTTGCACCTCAAGGATCTTGTTAACCTTTGACAAGTTAGCAAGTTCTTCCTTGATTGCAATATGTGAGTCTTTTAGTTTTGAGTAAGTTTCCTTACTCAAGGTTAGCTCAACTTCAAGCGACTTGTTCTTCTCTCTTTCAAGCTCGAGAAGTTTTTCAACTTCATGATATCTCTTCCTTTCATGGATGAGCATATCTTCTTGTCGATCAAGAAGTTCTTCCTTCTCAAAAATTTCGTTCGACAACATTTCCATTTTCTTTAGAGCAATTTTACTTAGTCCTCTAAACATTTCTTCGTTATCGCTAGAGCTGTCAAAGTCATCAATAGAGGAGTTTAGTGTGGGAGGAGTGAGCCGTACCTTTTTCTTGCCTTCCTTAGCCATAAGGCAAGTGTGGTTGTTCATGTCCCGTCCTCCCATGTTTGGAAAGAGTGTGGCTTTCATAGTAGGTTTCTTGATGGCAATAGTGGCCATCTCTTCTTCTTCATCAGAGGAGGACTCGTCGTTTGAGTCCCACTCCTTGCCAATGTGAGCTTGATGGTTTTGTCTTCTTTTTCTGAAATTTTTCTTTTCTTGAGATCTTGTTTCCTTCTTCTTTTTATTTTCTTCATAGGGGCAGTCCATCATGAAGTGACCATACTCTCCGCAGTTGTAGCAAGTGCGTCGAGCCTTGGATTTTCCTTTGTCCTTGCTTTTGCCTTCATTTGAGTTGTTGCCGTGTCTTCTTTTCATCATTCGTTTCAACTTCTTGATAAAGAGTACCATCTCCTCATCATCAAGATCGGTGCTCTCGTCACTTGTGTGCCCATCGTCTTGATCTTCACGAGCTTCTTTGAGTTTGGGTCGGCATGTAGCTTTGAGAGCGACCTCTTTCCTTTTGGAGGAAGTGAGTTCGGCCAAGTCTTTGACGTATTTTGCCTCTTTTCCATCATCTCATGGTTTATGATCTTCCCCAACAACTCATCGGGGGTCAATTTGTGGAAACCGGGGCTTTCTCTAATCATTGAGCAAAGTGTGACATTTCTTAGCATGAAGGCTCTAATCATTCTCTTGAATACCTCATGATCTGTCCATTTCTTACTTCCATAGGCACGTAACTTGTTGATGATTGCCTTCATTCGGTTGTACATGTCTTGAGGTGATTTGCCTTCTTCAATAGCGAACCTCCCCAACTCTCCTTCAAGCATTTTGATTTTTGCTTCACGAACTGATCTATTTCCTTCATGAGCCGTCTTAAGTGTATCCCAGATTTCCTTTGCACTTTCTAAGCCATCAATCTTGGTGAATTCTTCTCTGCTTAATGATGATGTGGTCACGGCGACAACTTGTGCATTTCTGTGAATCTCTTGTTCTTGTTCTGGGGTGAGTTCTTCATCCGTGTCCGGGATATCTATGCCAGTGCAGACGATGTGCCATAGGCTAGGATTTAGGGATATTAGATGCATCTTCATGTTGTACTTCCACATTGTATAGTCGCTTCCATCAAACTATGGAGGTTTTCCCATGGGAATGGAAAGATAATGATTGTTGGAGTTGAGATGGTTGTAGTTGTAAGGCTGTCGGGAGTAGTCATGATGACCACTCCCCATCGTCTTCTCTTCTTCTTTTCCCTTTTGTCCTAGCAGTTTCTTTCTCAGGAGTGCCTTCAATTGTCGCACTTCTTCATCATCGTGTGGGCTCTCTTTCAGCACATCAAAAGCCTTAGTTTCTTGTTCCTCCTCATTGATGTTCATCTTCGAGATATCATTGTTTTTCTCAGAGGCCATTGATCTCTCCGAGATGTGAGTCTTGTTGGTGGAGAACCAGGCTCTAATACCAATTGAATGTGGCCTAGAGGGGGGGTGAATAGGCCTTTTGAATTTCCTGCACACTTAATAAAATAGTCAAAAACTTGGTTGACCGGACTAGTCCGGTTGCGTGGGCGGACTAGTCCGATGTGCAAGAAGTATGTGTGTTGATCAGGTGTTAATTGAGAAATTAAATTTCTTTAGCAGTGGAATTAAGAACAACTGATATTTATACTTGAAATTAATATAAGAATGCAGGTGTAACTTCAAATTGCCTTAAGTTAATGTTTAGCACTTAAGTGATCTAATGAAGAAAATTTAAAGTAAATGAGACACGAGATACAAGAATTTTTCCCGAGGTTCGATCTCACAACGAGATCTACGTCCTCGTTGAGGAAGCTCACACAGAGCCGGGTCTCCAACCCTTTTCCTCCTCAAGTCACCACGAAGGCCGACTTGATTCCACTATCACGGGTTCTCACCAAGTTTGTGGGGCAACCTCACACGTTGAGGGCTCCCACGAAAATTACAATGAACAAATGATCAAATACACTCAAAAGTATTACAATGCAGAGTATGAGTGTAGAAAGATCAAACCCCAAGAGCTCGCGATGAAAGAACGACGATCCCCCAATCCCGAATCCAAGTGTTCAATTGATTTCACTCTTTTTGAACTTTAGATGTGTGGGGAGATGTGTTTTGGGCTCTTGGGACTAAGTGGCGGCGCTAGGGTTTGCTCTTTTTCAATATTCGACGTGTGTCTTCAAGGGAAAGTCGTGGATCATCTATTTATAGGGTTTCCAAAATCTAGCCGTTGAAAAACCCTAACACCGGACTAGTCCGGTGCAAGTCCGGACTTGTCCGGTCTCAACGTGTTTTGAGGTCCAGAAAGTCTGCCGGACTAGTCCAGTCCAACCTCGGACTAGTCCGGTACTGTGTAAAGATGACTCCAGAAATTTCATCGGACTAGTCCGTGGACTAGTCCGATCTCCACAAAAGGGAGTTTACAGAAAGTTCAACGGACTAGTCCGGTCCATGATCGGACTAGTCCGGTCCCTCAGTATGAGAGACTCCAGAAACATCAACGGACTAGTCCGGTGGATGCACGGACTAGTCCGGTCTCCTTGTGAGTGTGATTCCAGAAAGGTGAACGGACTAGTCCGGTCCATGATCGGACTATTCCGGTGCTTTGTGAAAGTTATGTTAATTTTAATCCCTTATCCTGGTGCAAAGTTTAGAGCTCTTGGAGTGTGTCTTTCATACACTCCCTATACATTCAAATCTATTTTGGTCTTCCGAGCTTCATCAAAGTATCTCTCTTTGAACACCACTTCATTTTTCTCCTTTTTGTGTGCACCGATATGTCTCACTTGTTTGTCCTGCAATCATCTCAGTAGTTTCATTAGGATCTCATATGTTTGTCATCAATTAGCCAAAACCCACAAGGGATATCCTAGATGCACTTACACAAAGCAAACTAGTTAATGAGTTATTAATAATGTTTAATATCTAGTTCTAATAGCTTTTAACAAGTTAATACAGGTTTCGAATTGATCCAAATCAATTTAGATTTAATTTAGTAGAGAACAGTCAGTAAAATAGAACTAGTCCGCTGTAAGGCCAGACTAGTCCACCCATCGTAGGAATAACAAATTAGGGTTTTCTAGATCGACATGAATTTGGAGAAACGGTGTTGAGTCCACTTGAGAAATAGAGAGTAGAAGGTATACCAGGTGTTTAGAACTCTAACGAATCAAGGGTTTTGGAGGCAACACTTGGATCTTGACGATCTAGGGTTGATGAAGAACTTGAAGGTGAATTATTGATGAAGAACGAAAACTTGATGGAGATCTTGATCCTCTTTTGTTTCCTATTCCTCTTCTTCTTGCTCGGGATCTCCTTCCCCCTCCTTGATGGCGGCTCTCCACGAACTAGGGTTTTGTGGACTTCAATTGAGGCAAAAGGATGTAAAGTCAAGGGTGGGGTTGTTTATATAGAGGTGGAGGGCTAGGGTTTGATGGATTTCGAGTTTGGGGAGGATGGAGGCTGGTGTGGGTCCCACATGGGCTCCAAAAAGAGTTAGACATGACGTCCTTAGGCCCACTTAAGGTAAAACTAAAAAACACGTCGTGAAACAAAGGATCAACTCGAAATCGCGATTTACCGGACAAGTCTGCAGAAAGCCGGACTAGTGTGAAGATTGACGCAAACGAAAACGGACAATTCCGGACTATATCAGACAAGTCCGAACTTGGTCAGAGAGAAATCAGACAAGTCAGACCAAAACCGTACAAGTACGATTTTAGTCAAAGGAAAAACAGACAAGTCCGCTTGAATATCCGACAAGTCTGCTGGAATACCGGACAACTCCGGACAAGTCCAGGTACTTAGCAAAATTTCCAAGGATTTGGTACACCGGACTAGTCCGCAACGGACCGCACAAGTCCTAAACTATACAGAGGCAAAAACCGGAATAGTCCCCACGAAAATCGACATGTTCGAGCGAGGTCAGAGAGAAATCGGACTAGTCCGCACCAATAACGGACTAGTCCGCACTTCCCAGAATTCTTAAGTACGATTTTGCTCTAAATTCATTTTAAACTTATTTCTTTTTACGTGGATTAATGTTAAACATGTACATGAACTTATGCAATGCATGATGCATGAAAATGAGGGTGTTACAAACCCACCCCCTTAAAATGAATCTCGCCCTCGAGATTCGACGCAGAAGAGAAAAGATAGGGAAATTCCTTCTTGAGATCATCTTCCAAGTCCCATGTTGCTTCCGATTTCGTGTGATGCTTCCATTGAACTTTGCACCATCGAATAACCTTGTTTCGCGTGACCCTCTCCTTGGTTTTCAATATTTTGATCGGTTGCTTGGCATAAGTCAAATCTGCCTCTAATTCCAATTCTTCCATTGGCACTTGTTCTTCCGGTACCCTCAAACACTTATTGAGCTGTGAAACATGAAACACATCATGGACATCTGTAAAACGAGCGGGCATCTCCAACTTATACGCTACTTCTCCTCTTTACTCCAAAATCTTGAATGGCCCAATGTATCGAGGTGCTAGCTTGTCTCTTATATTAAACATCTTATGACCACTCATTGGTGACACCTTGAGGTAAACAAAATCGCCCACTTCACAGGCTAGTTTCCTTCTCACAAATTTTCGCGAATAATCTTGACTTGTTTCTCAGCTTCGTGCAGCATGTCAGGTCCAAATATCTGGTTCTTTCTGGTCTCATTCCAAAACAAGGTGTCCTACACTTCCTCCCATACAATGCTTCATGAGGCAACATTATCAAACTTGCTTGGTAACTATTGTTGTATGAAAATTCTGCGTATGGCGAGCTCTTGTACCAGCTTTTCCATGCTTCAAAGCACAAGCTCTTAACATATCCTCTGAAATCTGATTGGTCCTCTCAGTTTGCCCATCCGTTTGAGGGTGATATGCTGAACTGAAATTCAACCTCGTTCCCAATGCTTCATGCAATTTTTGCCAAAACCAGGAGGTAAATTGAGAACCTCTATCCAAGACTATATTCTTCGGGACTCCATGCTGGCACACAATATGCTGCATATATAGGTCTGCCAGTTGTATTGCAATATACTTGGTATTGACAGGGAAAAAATTAGCTGACTTGGTCAAACGATCCACAATAACCCAAATTGAGTCATAACCAGACTGAGTACACGGTAAACCGACTATAAAGTCCACACCGATTTCTTTCCACTTCCATTCTGGAATCTTCAATGGTTGCAATAATCCAGCTGGCCTTTGATGTTCAGCCTTGACTCGTTGGCATACATCGCACAATACTACGTATTCGGCTATGTCCTTTTTCATGCTAGCCCACCAATAACATGTCTTCAAGTCTTTGTACCTCTTCGTACATCCGGGATGAATTGAGTATGGCGAGTCGTGTGCCTCTTTTAATATTGTCTCTCAAATATGCTTCACATTAGGCACGACAATCCTTTTTCCAAGCCATAAGGTACCATGGTCATCCTCATCAAATCTGAATTCTCGCCCCTCTCGGGTTCTTTCCTTGATTTCTTGGATTTCCTCATCCTTTGTTTGACCCTCTCGAATTTCTTGTTCCATGGTCGGGTGTAACTCCATTATCCTCATCTCATTCAGAAATCTGAGATTCAACCGTTCGAACAACTTACATAACTCGGATGGCAAATCTCGAACCGTAAGTTGGTGACTTACTCCTTTCCTACTCAAAGCATCGGCCACTACATTAGCCTTTCCTGGGTGATAGTTGATCCCTACATCATAATCTTTGATGAGCTCCAACCATCTTCGTTGCCTCAAATTCAGGACCGTTTGTGTGAATATGTACTTGAGACTCTTATGATCCGTATAAATTTCACACCTATGTCCAAGGATATAATGTCTCCAAATCTTCAATGAGTGTACCACGGCTGCATGTTCCAAATCATGCGTTGGGTAATTCTGCTCATGTTTCTTCAATTGTCTCGATGCATAGGGTACCACTTGACCTTCTTGCATGAGCACACATCTAAGTCCTTGTCTTGAGGTGTCGCAATAAATATCAAAACTCTTTCTCACGTCCGACAGAACCAAAACTGGGGTTGTGGTTAACCTTTTCTTCAACTCCTCAAAACTTTCTTGACAAGATCGAGTCCATTGGAAAGCCTTTCTCTTCATTAGCAATTCCATCATTGGCTTGGCTATTTTAGAAAAGTCCTTGATGAACTAACGATAATACCCAGCCATCCCAAGAAAACTCCTTATTTCCTTTACATTTTGTTGTGGCTCCCATTTCAACACATCTCTCACTTCTCCTGGGTCAACCAATACTCCTCCTCCTAAGATGATATGACCCAAAAGCGACACCCCTTTCAACCAAAACTGGCACTTGCTGAATTCGGCGTAAAATGCTCCCTCAATTTCTGTAATGTGATCCTCAAGTGTTCCTCATGTTCCTCCTCGCTTCTCAAGTAGATCATAATGTCATCAATAAACACCACAATGAACTTATCCAAGTACTCTATGAAGACCTTATTCATGAGGTACATAAAATACACAGGTGCATTTGTCAACCCAAAGGACATTACGGTGTATTCATATAATCCATACCATGTCCAGAAAGCTGTCTTCGGTATGTCTGATGGTCTAATCTTCATTTGAAAGTATCCCGACCTCAAATCAATCTTAGAAAAGACACATGCACCCTTTATCTGATCGAACAAATATTCTATGCGTGGCAAGGTGTACTTGTTCTTGATTGTTACCTCGTTGAGAGCTTGGTAATCCACATACATCTTTTGTGATCCATCCTTCTTATCCACAAAAAGAACGGGCGCTCCCCAAGGTGATGATCTTGGGCGAATAAAACCTTTCTGTAGTTGTTCTTGAATCTGCTTCTTGAGCTCTACTAACTCCTTAGGAGGCATCCTATATGGCCTCTTAGCTATGGGTGCAGTTCCAAGTATTAAATCAATAACAAATTCAATGTCTCGATCAGGTGGCATACCTGGCAACTCATCCGGAAACACGTCCAAGAATTCACACACCACTGGAATCTCCTCAATTGCGGCACCGTCCATGTGATTCAGCTCAACTTGCTTCGGTGCATGTTGAGATGCTTCAAATTCTATGGTGATCCCTTCCTCATTGGTCAGCTTCACCGTCTCTATGGCACGTTGTATAACTCCATTGTGCTTCCTCAACCAGTCCATACCAAGTATAATGTCCATTCTTTAGAATCCAAAACAATGAGGTTGGGGAAGAAGTCTACCCCCCTTATTCTGAGGCTTACTTTTGGACATATGATATTTATCCTCATCTCTCCTCGAGGAGACTTAACCAATAGAGTAAACTTCATATGAGAGATAGGAAAACTATACTTGGCAACATATTTCGATGCAATGAATGAATGCGATGCTCCAGAATCAAATAACATAGTCGTCAAGTTGGAGTTTGTGAGAAACATACCAGTCACCACGTCATCCGCTTGTTGAGCATCCTCCGTAGAGACATGGTTCATGTTGCTACGAGCAAAATTCTGCTGTCCATGTTCCCTTGCGGCTGTCCTCCATTTGGTATTGGGTTCTGTCTTGGCGCATTGCTTCCTTGACCAAGGCCTGACTTATGACATTGATGTGTAAAATGTCCTGCTTCTCTACATGTATAGCACTTCCTAACTGCACCAGAATTTGGATGGACTTGATTCTGAACATTTGCACCAGGAAAGTTGGCACGAGGTGCAAAAGGCATTGGAGGCCTCGGTGCTTGCATGACAGGGCGCTGCTGCACAAACTGAGATGGGCGCGGTGTATAACCAGGGCATCGTACGAGAGCAGAAGAGCTGTAATAAGGCGCATTGGGTGGTGCAGAGCGAGGGCGCACATTACTTCCTTGTTGCTGTCCTTGATATGGCGCCTCCCTCTTGGTGTCTTGCTCCATCTCACGGACCTTGTTCCCCACAACAATTGCTTTGTCCACTAGCTTCTGAAAGTTGGCGTAATCACAGTTAAGCAATTGCAGGACCTCATTGTTCAAGCCCCTCATGAACAAGTATTGCTTATGGCAGTCCCGGGTCACATCCTCAGGTGCATATCTTGAGAGTTGAGTGAATTTGTTGAGATATTCAATCACGCTTGTCCTTCCTTGCCTCAGATTTTCAAATTCTTGCATCTTCAAGATCATAACACCTTCTGGCACATAATGAGAATGGAAGCTCTCCTTGAATTCAGACCAAGTGATTCTCTCTTGATTTTCATGGGTGCTGCATAAAGAATCCCACCAATCTCCAGCTGCTCCAACTAGTTGATGAGATGCGAAAAGCACCTTCCCCCGGTCACTGCATTGGACTATTGCAAGTTTCTTCTCTACAGACTTGAGCCAATAATCAGCATCCATAGGGTCAGCAGCTTGAGCAAAGGTCGGTGCCCTGGTCCGCATGAACTCCCCCAATAAGTTATGAGGTGGTGGGGGTGGCGGTGGAGGCATGTGGGACTGATTGTTGTTGTTGCCAGCCTGCAGTTGTCCCATAGTCTGTATCATGGTCTGCATGAGCTGGTTTTCATAGCCAATAGCTGCTCAATATTTAATTCTTTCTGAGCAGGTCCTTGTCCATTGTTACTCTGAGGTGCTCCATTGCTCTCCTCCTCATCATTGTCATCCCTCTAGTTGCGAGTCCTCACCATCTGAAGAAAAGCAAGAGATAAGAATTTAAAAAACGTCCCCAACTATATGCATCAAGGGATATGAAACTAAACAACTAACTATACTAGCCTATATGGACATGGCAATGCTAAAGCATCCCAAAATCCTCTACTAAGCACATAAGCAAACAATATATAGAAAACAACACATCAAACAAAAACACATTGATTCCTGAGTGCCTCTATGTGCTCCAAAGTGTCCATTGTATCTAGGCTGCGTCCTATGGTCAACCTGTGGCTTTGATACCAATTTGTGACACATGGTTCCGAAAATGAACCAAATGAACGCATATGTGTGCCCAGGACGTTCAACACACATACATGAGTGCATTCACAAAAGGATATACAGAAAATTACCACAGAACCAGATTAATTAACTACTTTCATTACAGAATTCAGAATATCCTCGAATACAAGCTCTAATGAATATTAATGACAAGTTGAACTGATGCAGCAGAAATAAAATAAATAAGCGAACTAAGTAGCTAAGCAAGTAAGCATATGGGTAGAACATATCCAATCAATGCACAGGCAAGCTGACGGCAGACACGACCTACACTACGTAAGAAAGGCTCATACGAGACGGGCTCGAACAAAGAAGGGAGACAAACAAACTGTGCTTCTCCATCTTCTCGTCTTGCATTACGTTGGCATCAGAGACGGGCTTCCAGGAGCATCACTGATCGAACTAGGTGTGAGACATGCTCAAAAGAAGCACGTCTCCTTTCTTTTTGTCGTAACTGAGACGATCTTTACGGTGTCATTGTAGACGCCGTCGGCGCGCGTCACCCACCAGCTTACAAGAGTGATAGGCCTACGAAGTACGTCACAGATACTTTGACTAATCTGAGACGCTCTGTTATGTACAACATCGCAGATTCATTAACTTATGTGAGATGGGCTTTATAGAAGCTTGTCACCTTTGTTTGGGTTATCCGAGACACTCTGTGCTACAACTTGTCGCAGATTATTTACAGGCACTATTATTAGGAGCTAGCCAGGATTTGGCAGCCGTATTACCAGTGTCCTCAACATACTATTCATGAACATATGCATAGACAAAATTATCACACGTTAAATTATAATGACCAATCAAATATTACCAAAGTGTCAATCGTGGTTATGAAGTATACTAATTACACAAAAAAGACTATTCATCCTAATTACAATGTAACTAATTACACACATCATAACTATCATCATCTAATCCTGTATACCGTAATGAAAATTCTCCCGATCAATGACTTCATTGACGATGAGCCTTTATAGCCTCTAATGCTCCAACTGAGACATCCTAAAATTAAAATGTAATAAATAGAAGAACAAATTGGTATACAATTGTAATAAACATAGGAACTATTAGTGAATGGAGAACATAGCTTACTTGTATCACATGCAGTTAGTGAGCATCTGCAAGGCATCAGTAGAGAAATTGTTCTCATGGTAAAGGACATGATACTGACCTGGTTTGCTTGTCCCCTAAAAAAATAAACAATTTACATTCCACTGATGCTTTTATAGCCTGATATCAAAAACTCGTGAGAGAAACACCGATTATCGCATAGGTACCTTGATTCTTGCATGGCTGCAGAGGTAGAAATCAAACTCAGTTGGATGCCAAATGCTAGTGTCAACCACAGTTCATGCAGTTTCAAGGGTTTGCGAATTAGAATTTATTATTGTAGGATCGAAGATCATGTGAAAAGTTACCAGGGGGGGTGAATGGTATATTTAAAAATCTTACGCAGCGGAAACAATTGAATCCCAACCCCTTCGGCAGAAAAATGAACTGTTTAAAGAAATCATGTGTGAGACTAATCTAAATGTGTTTCAGCGTGACAAAAGTGATAGATATCAGAGAGAATCAAGTCACAAAGACTACACAACAAGAATAACTCAAATCCGCCGAGAGAAACTCAAGTTACGATCGAAAGGTCGAACAAAGGTCAATCTGTCCTACCTGAGAAAATCAGTTCTGGAATGATGCAAAGAAACTCGTGTAGATCAGAAACCACAAATCCAATGACCGTGAAATTTTATAGATGATAGAAAATCAAGTTGTGACGACATCCCAAAAAGAATCACATCAATTGGATCTGTAAAACTCGAGTTATGATAAAAGCACCGAAGAAAGGTAGTGTTGTGCAGAAAACTCAATGAGAAAAACTTGTCTGGAACAAGTCAGGCGAACAAGGCACAAAAGTTCCATTCAACTACGAATTTTATTCAATAGAACACAAGAGGAACAGCCCCAAAGTTGTCTACTACGAGCTCTGACCTCCTTTGAGTTTACAACAACCCTTAGGCCAACCCAATCTCAACTAGGACTCTAATCCTACTCAAATCACGAATCGAAACTTTTCATAACTGCTTAGGACTCTTTTATACGTAGATAGAAGCAATCTTAAGACTTCCAAACACATTAGGAATGTATCCCACATTCCTAAAATAACCCAAATTTTTGACCCACACAAAATCCTACCATAACCAACTCAAAGCTTTCCATATTTGAGTCAAACCCGACTCAGCCGCAGCCTGAGTCCATAACCTAGTCGGTTGGACCTTTCCGACCAATTCCTTACGTCCACATCTCTTCATCACGCCTCGAAACCATGTAAACACGTCCAGGCACTCCTTGCACACGTGCAAACATCTTCCAACGACATCCACAATACCTTCATATGCATTTTTCTTGATTCAAACATGTTGCGCGACCTCCCGATCAACTCAACCACAATTCCTCCCGAACTTGGTTGTTGAACCTCATCTTCTCCCTAAGAATAGTTCAATGGATCCCGTCACCAGCCATGTCTTGAACTCAATCAACACCTGCACATGAATAAACCACCAATCTGTACGAGCCCAAGTCCGCGACTTGACTCAAATTAGTTCTGAACACAACACCTCACGTGAACACCTCGCATAAGCATGTTGCAAAACCACAGTAAAACATTATCAGCCATATCAACCAAAACACATCAAAAACTTAGCAAATGAATACTAATCAATCTTTCTAACAATGTAAAGCAAGTTTGAGACAATTCATAGTAAAAGTAGGAACATTGCGATCAAGCTCCGAACCTTGCCAAAGCTAACCGGAGCTTGAGCCGGAGCTTACCAAAGCTAGTACAACCTAGCGTCAGAGCTTACCAAAGCTAGTACAACCTAGCGCCGGAGCTTGCCAAAGCTAGTCAGAACTAGTCAACCCAAAAACAGCTAGAAAAACATGTCGGAGCTAACCAACATAAGTCGGACCTAAAAAACATATCGGAGCTTAACAACGACATGTCGGAGCTATCAAAGACATGCCGTAGCTAAAGACAAAGCTCACCGGAGCTACCCAAAAATTTGTCGGACCTAGACAAAGAAAGTCGGACCTATTGTCGGACCTTGCAGAAGCTCGGAGCTAGAGTTGGACCTTGATAAAAAGATGTTATAGCAGCATTCAAAAATTTTATTGTCAAAGCCAATGTATTCAGCACACATAGATCTCACAATCTCCCCCTTTATGAATGCAGTGACAACACCACTTAAGATCCGAACATTGGCTTATTCACATTAAAAGTTTTGGAAACAATTTCTCCCCCTTTGTAAAACAGAAATAAAATGAGAAAAAGAAATTCTCCCCTGAGAAGAATCATGCCAAAAACAATTGTGAATATGTCCAATGTGTAATCAATTTCTCCCTCTTGCATACTTATCTTTAAAAATTCTCATATTATCTCTCCCCTTTTGACAATGTATTCAACAAGGTTGAAAAGAGAAATTTTAATTGTTATGAGCATATTATATCATATACATATAAAACAAAGCTTATCCAAGTCATACTATCAAGTAACTTACACTATCACATCAATGAGATACATAAAGTAGTGTAAGCCATGCTAGAGATCAAATGTAATTTTCAATTTAAGCAAGTCATGATCTCACAAACTTAACTATTTCAAGACCTGAAAGCATGACACTTGTTGCTGCATTTTTTTTTTCAAAGCACAAATTTTGATCATATGATATTTGTAAGAGATTATATGCGCATCTGCCTTATTTCTAACCAACCAAGCCAAGCTTATATCATTTGACAATCAGAAGCTTAAGGACATGGTTTTAGTCATACACAACTTCTTCCAAGTTCAGATCTAAGTGCAATGATAAGCCATCTCAAAAGAAGAAGTGTGATGCATGCATATTCTCTTGATCTTGTCTCAACTTATATTTGTTCAGAAAAACTCAATATGTGAGTTGATTACTTGATTAATTCTTTATGATTAAAAGTACTCGTGAGCATGCAACAAGTTCAAAACAGCAAGAAAGTTCGACCATGACCAGTTTTAGTGTAAGTAATTATTCCAATTGCTAGACATGGTAAAAACTACAAAATGCATAACACGAGTAATGTAGTAAGAACTTTCATCATGTAAAAGGAATCACAAAGTCATATATGTATGAAATAATATGACCATATTATTTTAATTTCAGATTCACACATAGACTTCTCAAGTTTCAAAACTCCCCCTCAATGTAAGCCATGAGGATGCATAACCCCTATTTCACTACGAATAAAACAAAAATGAGTGAAATCCAAAGGTTTTGTAAAAATGTCAGCCAATTATTGTTCGGTACCTACATGGTGAAGCACAATGTTTTCTTTTTCAACATTATCACGGAGAATGATACCTAATGTCAATGTGCTTAGTTCTAGAATGTTGCACGGGGTTTTTAGCAATGCAAATGACACTAGTGTTATCACAAAAACGTGGAACACTATCTAGATCAACCCCATAGTCCTTAAGTGTTTGAACAATCCAAAGAATTTGTGAGCAAGCACTAGCAACAGCTACATATTCAGATTCAGCTGTGGATTGTGCAACTGAGTTTTGTTTTCTAGAGGACCAAGCAACTAGTGAACTACCAAGAAAATGACTAGCACCGGAAGTACTTTTCCTATCAATCCTACAACCTCCAAAATCAGCATCAGAAAAAGCTTTCAAAGTAACGATTGAGGAAGAAGGAAGAAAAATGCCAAATTCTTGAGTTCCATGTAAGTACCTGAGAATCCTTTTGAGGGCTTGACGATGTGAAGCACGTGGGGAGGCTTGAAACCGTGCACAAAGACATACGCTGAATTGTATGTCTGGTGTTGATGCCGTGAGGTACAAAAGTGATCCGATCATGCTTCTATATTCTTTTTGATCCACAGGTTCACCATCTTCATCAAGTTCGACTGTTGTTGCTGTTCCCATTGGTGTCTAAAGGGGCTTGCTTTTGTCCATGTTGAAGCACCTTAGCAGGTCTTTTGTATACTTTGTTTGATGCACAAAGGTACCCTCCTTGGTTCGCTTGATTTGCAGCCCTAAAAAGTACGTGAGTTCTCCCATCATACTCATCTCAAATTCTGAACTCATCGTAGCTGAAAACTTGGACACAAGATCATGAGAAGCACAACCAAAGATAATATCATCCATATAGACTTGAACAAATAATGAGTCATTGCCATGCTTAAGCACAAAAAGAGTTTTATCAACCTTGCCCATGGTAAACCCCTTTTCAAGTAAGAATGTTTTTAACCTATCATACCATGCTCTAGGGGCTTGTTTGAGACCGTACAAGGCTTTGGACAGTTTGTAAAAATGATTAGGAAAATCTAGATTTTCAAAACCCGGTGGTTGTTTGACATAAACCTCCTCATCTATATAGCCATTAAGAAAAGCACTTTTAATATCCATTTGATATAGCTTAAAACCTTTAGATGCACCAAAAGCTAACAAAATTCTTATGGCTTCTAATCTAGCAACAGGAGCAAAAGTTTCATCAAAATCTAGACCTTTAACTTGAGTGAAACCTTGAGCAACCAACCTAGCCTTATTCCTAACCACAACCCCATCCTCACTTTGTTTATTTTTAAAAACCCATTTAGTTCCAATTAAAGTGTGACCTTGAGGTGGAGGTACAAGTTTCCAAACATTATTTCTTTCAAAATTTTCTAACTCTTCTTGCATGGCAATAATCCAAGATTCATTAGTGAGTGCGTGTGATATATCATTGGGTTCAAAAGAAGCAAAAAAAGCAGAATGAGCATGAGAGTTTGGATCGCAAAACCTAGACCGTGTGACCCGTTCATGCAAGCTTCCAATAATTTGTTATGGAGGATGACTTTTGAGAACCCGGAGGGGAGTGGACACTTCACAAGCTTCTTCTTCTTCTTCATGTTCATCACAAATCGATGAGCTTGTGACTTGAGGAGGATCTGGACCAGCAATGGTTGTCGTCGGTGCTGGCTGTGAATCAAAATCAGGAGCTAGAACAATGTCATTAGCTGCTGAATTTTCGGGCAGCAGCACCACTTCTTCCTCTTCTTCAACGAAAATGTTCTCCCCCTGCGGATATGGATTCGGACCTGCAATGTTTGAGCTAGTACCTATGCTAGCATCATCAAAAGACATCTCACAAGTCTCCACAATTTTGTTACTGTCAAGTAAAAGCATACGGTAGCCTCTCGTATGAGATGGATAACCAAGAAACATGCCATCAACAGATCTAGGTTCAAATTTATCAAGATTACCATGTTTCTTAACAAAGCATTTACAACCAAAGACCTGAAAGTGTGTAACACTAGGCCTATGTCCAAACCGGAGCTCATATGGTGTTTTACCTAGCTTAGTGCGCAAGAAAACACGATTTGAGACATAATAAGCAGTTGCAATTGCATCAGCCCAAAATTTCCTAGGAGTTTGATATTCATCAAGCATAGTCCTAGCCATCTCAAATAAGGTTCTGTTCTTTCTTTCGACAACACCGTTTTGTTGAGGTACATATGGTAAAGAAAATTGATGATCTATTCCATTTTCAGCACAAAAGTGATCAAAAGATTGTTTTTTAAATTCGGTTCTGTTATCACTTCTAATTACTTTTAAAGATCCTGGGTGATCAATTGATAATCTAAGAAATAAAGTTCTACAGTGACTGAAAGCTTCATTCTTAGATGCCATAAAGTAAACCGAAGAGTATCTAGAATAATCATCAACAATCACAAGAACATACCATTTACCTCCAAAGGATTGAATGCATGAAGGTCCTACGGTGTCAAGGTGCAAAAGTTGACCCGGTTCAGTTGTCATGATCATTGTGAGAGGAGTATGTGAACCTGAAACCATCTTAGCATGTATACAAGAAGAGCACAAAATTTCTTTGTCCCCTTTAAGCTTAGGCAACCCACGTATGCGATCAAGAGCACTAACACGTGTTAGATGATCAAAACCTACGTGACCAGGTCTACAATGCCAAAAATATAAGTCCTTTGAATCATTAACAACTAGACACCTATGATTAGAGGAAGACATAAAAATCAGCTTAAAAAACCCTTCCAAACCGAGACATGTTAAAAATAAGCTCACTATTTGAACCTACAACTTTGCAGCAATTTTTACTGAAAATAATTTCCAGATTTTCATCTAGCAATTGTGAAACAGAAAGCAAGTTGTATTACAAATTTTTAACAAGTGCCACATCCTTCAAAGTATAGTGATCATTTACTCTAACTAAACCCTTAACAATTATAGGAGTTGAAGAATTATCGGCAAAACTAACATTCTCTACATGTGACACAAAAGAGAGGGAGGAGAACCATTCTTTGTCACCGGTCATGTGGTGTGAGCAACCTGAATCCACAATCCAAATGTTCTCCTTCCTCAAGCGTGTAACCTACATAGAAGAACAATACGTTGATGACTCAATACCGGGGTTAGTCAAAATGCATTTACGAATTCAGTACTGAGTCACACGACATCCAACAGGAATAACACACGAAAGCTGAGACAAAACAGCAGGTTTATGAGCCAAAGCTTGAGGATTTTTGTACCAACCTACTGACCTACGAGGTGTTACACTTGTAGCACGAAAAACAGTAGGTTTGGGAGCAAACTTTGCATGTTTTCGACTCACTACAGCAGATTGCATGTTCCTATCATTCAGTTTACTAAGTGCGACAAATTTTGCATGAAAGTTATGAGATCTAGCAATCATTCTTTCCTTTTTCTGTTGTTTAGCTAGTCTATAACAAAAATCTATGACATGACCATCTCTACCACAACAGGTACAATGAAATTTAACTTTGTGTTCATGTCTAGATGAGCAAGCAACATTTTTATCTGAAACTGAATGAGACAACACTCCTGCAGATTTGAAAACGACTTCTTTTTGTTTAGGAACTGTTTGAATCAAACCACTTCCTAATGACTTTACAATTTTAGGTGGATGTGTCTTAGCATGAACATGAGAATCAAAACCTACACCAGTTTTATCATTGCAAGACTTGGAAGAATTCAACAGCAAGTTTAGGTTCTTATTCCCATTACAAAACCGATCTAATGTCCTATGCATGTTATCATGTTTTTTGGACAGATCAAAGCAATTTTCACATGAAGTTTTTCCTTTTAATTTGCAATTGGAACAAGATTTAACTTCATGAGAATGTAAAGAATTGTTCAATATAGAAATTTCATTCACAACATCTTGAAGTTTCGTATCAAGATCATCACAAGTAGAACAATGCAAATCAAATGTAGAAGAGCTAGCATCTTTCAAGTTTTTATCATTAAGTGCAGCAAGCTCTCTATTCTTTTCAATTTCTAACTCAAGTTTATCAAGTGTGGAGGTGTGTGCACTTCTTAATGAGGACAATTGTTCATATATTAAATCACATGAGGGACATGCATCATCACTAGGAATCAAAGTTTTTAAACGGTTGATTTCAGATTCTAGTGATTCAATTTTAGCAGCACTATCCCTAAGCTTTTTGTCCTTTTTCTTAACTATAATAGTGGCACGAGAAACAGCATCACACATTTCTTCGCTACTAGGACATACCTCTTCATTGTCGCTGTTGTGTTCAGCCTCCTCCATACTTGATCTTGACTTGCCCGCCATGAAGCACAAGTTTGCCAAATCATCTTCATCTTCGTCACTTCCAATGTCCACATCGCTTGAGCCAAGTTCTTGAAGTGCGGAGATAAAACTACTCACCAATTGACGTCCTGATTTCTCTTCGTATCTTTTGCAGTGGAGTGCTTCGTCCTTGTTTGCTTTTCATCCCAGGAAGTAGGACCTTAAAGGTTAGGGCAATCTGAACGAAAATGTTCTTTCTTACAACATTCGAAACATCTTTGAGGTCTGGAGCTTCCTCTCTTTCTAGTTCTCACATTTTGCAATGCTTTTGAGATCCTAGTAGAGAGAAGTACTAGCTCCTCCTCTGGAAACTCCTCAATATGTTCAAGGGTTAGAGAGGACAACATAGCAAGTGTACCACAAGATGAAGATTGGCCGGAGCTAGTCATATCACGTTGAGAAACAAGTGCAAGAGACTTGTTGGGGTTCTTACGTGTGATTATGTCAATTTCATGAGTTTTCAATTTAGAATAAAGAACATCTAATATAAGTGTACTCATGACAGTAGATTCATGAATAGATGTGACTTTCATTTCCCAAATTGACATGTCTAATGCACTTAGTAATTGCCTAGCATTTTCAGCATCTGAAAAATTAACATTGACACTTCGCAAGTTGCTGAGAATTTTGTTAAAACGAGCGAAGAGATCATCAATAGACTCACCGGGTTGCATCTCAAAGCGCATGTATTCTTTCTTGAAAATGTCTTGCCTTACCTCCTTAATCGTGTTGGATCCTTCGTGGTAGTCACAAAGAGTTTTCCACACATCGTATGCAGACCGGAGGTGTGCAACAGGGTCAAAGTCACTTTGAGTTAATCCTTGTATGATCAAGTTCTGAGCCTTGTTGTTGTTGTCGACATCTCTCAAATTTGTAGCTGTAACTTGATCGTTTGACGGCACTTCGTAAGGATTGTATACCTTCTCCCGTATTGCGAAGCCTTGAGCCTGGATGAAGGCTTCCATACGTGCCTTCCAAACCTGAAAATCAATACCACTAAACACACAAGGTTTGGCGGAGTATTTCTCCATGATGATTAGTCAAAAACACGTGCAAATCACAAAGATTATATAAACCTGGCTTTGATACCAATTGTAGGATCGAAGATCACGTGAAAAGCTACCAGGGGGGGGGTGTGAATGGTAGATTTAAAAATCTTACGTAGTGGAAACGATTAAATCCCAACCCCTTCGGCAGAAAAACAATCTGTTTAAAGAAATCGTGTGTGAGACTAATCTAAACGTGTTTCACCATGAAAAAAGTGATAGATATCAGAGATAATCAAGTAACAAGGATGACACGACAAGAATCACTCAAATCCGTCAAGAGAAACTCAAGTTACGATCGAAAGATCGAACAAAGGTCAATCTGTCCTACCCGAGAAAAACAGTTCTGGAACGCTGCAAAGAAACTCGTGTAGATCAGAAACTACAAATCCAATGATCCTGAAATTTTGACATATGATAGAAAATCACGTTGTGAAGACAACACAAAAAGAATCACGTCAATTGGATCTGTAAAACTCAAGTTATGATAAAACCACCGAAGAAAGATAGTGCTGTGCAGAAAACTCGACGAGAAAAACTTGTCTGGAACAAGTCGGACGAACAAGGCACAAAAGTTAGTTTGAAATACGAATTTTATTCAATAGAACACAAGAGGAATAGCCCCAAAGTTGTCTACCACACCTTGCTTATATAACCAGCCCTTAGGCCAACCCAATCTCAACTAGGACTCTAATCCTACTCAAATGACGAATCGAAACTTTCCATAACTGCTTAGGACACTTCTATACGCAAATAGAAGCAATCTTAAGACTTCCAAACACATTAGGAACATATCCCACATTCCTAAAACAACCTAAATTCATGACCCACACGAAATCCTATGATAACCAACTCAAATCTTTCCATATTTGAGTCAAACCTGACTCAGCCGCAGCGTGAGTCCATAACCTAGTCGGTTGGACCTTTCTGACCAATTCTTTACGTCCACATCTCTTCCTCATGCCTCGGAACCAAGTATCCACATCCATGCACTCCATGCACACGTGCAAACATCTTCCAACGACGTCCACAATACTATCATATGCATTGTTCTTGATTCAAACATGTTGCGCAACCTCCCGATCAACTCAACCACAATTCCTCCTGAACTTGGTTGTTGAACCTCATCTTCTCCCTAAGACTAGTTCAATGGATCCTGTCACCAGCCATGTGTTGAACTCTAGCAACACCTGCACATGAATAAACAACCAATCGGTACGAGCCCAAGTCCGCGACTTGACTCATATTAGTTCTGAACACAACACCTCACGTGAACACCTCACATAAGCATGTTGCAAAACTACAGTAAGACATTATGAGCCATATCAACCAAAACTCATCAAAACCTTAGCAAATGAATACTAAGAAATCTTTCCAACAATGTAAAGCAAGTTTGAGACAATTCACAGTAAAAGCAGGAACATTGCGATCAAGCTCCGAACCTTGCCAAAGCTAACCGAAGCTTGAGCTGGAGCTTAGCAAAGCTAGTACAACCTAGCGCCGGAGCTTACCAAAGCTAATAAAACCTAGCACCAGAGCTTACCAAAGCTAGTACAACCTAGCGCTGGAGCTTTCCAAAGCTAGTCGGAACTAGTCAACCCAAAAGCTGGAGCTAGAAAAACATGTCGGAGCTAACCAACATAAGTCGGACCTAACAAAACATATCAGAGCTTAACAACGACATGTCGGAGCTATCAAGGACATGCCGGAGCTATCAAAGACATGTCGGAGCTAAAGGCAAGGCTCACAAAAGCTACCCAAAAACATGTTGGACCTAGACAAAGAAAGTCGGACCTATTGTTGGACCTTGCAGAAGCTCAGAGCTAGAGTCGGACCTAGCTAAAAAGATGTTATGGCAGCATTCAAAATTTTTATTGTCAATGCCAATGTATTCAGCACACATAGGTCTCACAATTATACATTGATAGTCTAAACAAATACATTACTTCTAGATTGGACATAAACAAGGAAGATGAATGTATACTGTAATGAAAATTCTCCTTTTGGATCAATGACTTCATTAACGATGAGCCTTCATTGGACATCCTCAAATTCAATAAAATCACTGGAATGCATGCTCTGAGGGCAGGGTCGAGGCGGCGGCGTGCTCAAGGGACAGGGGACACGGCGGTGTGCTCCGGGACGAGCTGGTTGAGGTGCCGGAGTGGCGGTTCCTCAACTCTCTGATGACAGCAGGCTGGCATGCTTCGGGGACAGGGATAACATACCGATTATCGAGGTCAGGGTCGAGGCGGCGGCGCGCTCCAGGGACACGGGACGAGGTGGCGTGCTCCAGTGTGCTCAACTCTCTAATGACGAAGGTCGCAGTTGACGGCAGGGTAGGGGTCGATGCCGGCAGCGCGACAATGATGAAGAGCGAGTTGAGAGAGAGGGACGACGGCGGCATGCTCTGGGGACAGGGGACGAGACAGCGTGCTCTAGCGTGCTCAACTCTCTGATGACACAGAGGTCGGGGTCAACGGTGGTGGCATGCTCTAGATCTACGATTTATAGGTCGAGAGAGCGCGCAAAAGCTAAAAATTTTTTCCAAATGTTGGGAGAGAGCGCGCGATGGACAAAAAATTTCGGCATAAATTGGAGCCGTGCCAACAGAAGACGCGTCTCGCATTAGCTCTTCGTCAGGAATTGGAGACGGACGTATATAACGCCCGTCTCACACTATTTTTTTGGTAGAACGAGCATCCAGTATGCGAAAGATGTGCAATGCTGAAGCAAGGAACATCATTCGCATATTGGATGCCAGCCAACTGCAACTGTGCGCAATGTCTTATATGATCGTTGCAACGCGCTTAGCTTTCCGCGGTGGGACAAATGATCTTCAGCGTAAATTGGAGACAGGCCAACGGAAGGCTCGTCTTATATTATTTTGATGCCCCGAACACCCCGGAGTGCCCTAGATGCGCCACGGTGTGCTGAAGCCACTAACAACATCTAGGACATTCCGGCGTGTCCAACTGGCAACTGTGCGCAATGCCTTATATGATCATTGCATTGCGCTCAGCTTTTCGAGGTGGAACAAAAGATCTTCAGTGTAAATCGGAGACGAGCCCACTGAAGGCGCGTCTCGTATTAATTTGTGGTTAAACGGGCATGCCGTATGTCAAAGATGTGCCACGCTGTGCTTGAGCAAGGAACATCTTTGGCATCTGGACATGTCCAACTGTCAACTGTGCGCAATGCCTTATACAATCGTTGCAACATGCTCAGCTTTACAAGGTGGGACAAAAACGAAACAAATCGGAGACGAGCCCGTGTAAGGCCCGTCTCTCTTTTGCCGAATGTCAGGTATCTAAGACATGCCTTTCTAAAGTTTGTCTCTCATGCTCTCTCCACATTGCCACTCGCACGAAATCGTGAACCGTTGCAGGGATAAACAAATGCAATAACATTGCAATTTATGGATTAATTGGAATTCTAGGATAAACAAACGCAATGACATTGCAATTCAGAGATAATTTGCAACTCAATGAGTTTTATAGTTCATACATTGCATGCCCTCTAAACTAATTAAACTTATTCCTAAAGCTCCCATCGATCAATCTAAACTGTACCGTCCAGCTTGCTCGCGAACACGTCTCTTATGTTCGCTTGAATCCTTAAAATATTGACATTCTTTTAAATTAACAAATGTCGAAGGAGGAATGAATAACCTACTCAAATGTCACTAACTCAAAGTGTCGTCTAACCTTGATAAGTAGATTATAGCAATCATTTTCAACATTGGGCGCATTTGGCTGATGCAGCAAACACTGAACTTCAAGTAGTATATTTTTGATTGTAAAACCAGTCCACCACCCCTACAAAATATAATTTAGGCAACATAAGAAACTAGTTGAAATAAGTTGGACAACAATTAAGTACTAATTACATGAGAAAAATAGGTCTATCTTATAGTCTCTTGATCAAGAATGCCAATGCAGAGTGCTCCTGAGCGATAGACATTTGGGTAGAAGAACCCACTAGGAAAGGCGCATCTTGGAGGCACCAAGGGATAGTCCTTAGAGAAGAAGATTGTCAGGGGATAGTAACCACCTTCCCATTCAGTCTACAAAGGAAATTCATTAATAGGAGGATGATGGTTAAACTCATATTGTGCTTGCTCTTCATGACTTACCCCTTCTTTACCGGGGACAATGCACTGTCACTTCAATAAATCTCCCAATTTAGGCTTCGCAGAGAAACCCTATGCAGAGAAATTAAAAATACCAAAAATAAACAAGACGTAAAAACAAAACTACAGCTAAGCTCATCGGTCAATTGCAGATCTACATATAAACAATCATGCGACCGGTGTGCCAATGTACATACATTGGGATTGTTCTTGCGCCACGCCAAGCGCTCTTCTTCAATCGGCTACGCGCCAAGCCGATACCAGCCATGAACAATGACGATGACGAGGAAGAAGGCGACATCGACGATGAGGATGGCGACGATGATGACAACGAGGACGGCATCGACGATGACAACGGCGATGGCGAATAGAGAAGGCGATCGCACTGGAGTTGGTTGATTAGTAAATGACCATTGATCGATTAGTAAAGGAGCGCCGGAGGCGAAGAGACGAGGGAGATAATGCGAGTCGCGTTATAACGATGAGAGACGTGCGTTAAGCTAAAACACATCTTCCATTATCAAAGAGACGAAGAGACGAGGGAGATAAATGTGAGACGCGCTATAACAAATAGAGATGCGCTTTAAGCTAAAGTGCATCTTCCATTATCGAAAGAGAGATGTGCGGCACGAGGTCTGCAGAGAACTTAATTTCGGTGGTGTGCTGCAGAGATGCTTGCGACGTCCGTGTGCGACCTTTCGTTTCCCCAAGGCGGTATCAATGCATCCCATCATTCCATCAACGTGCGGGAAACCAACCGCTCCCTCGACGACTCCGCGCGGACCTTATTTAAGATGAGCCATCACCAGTGAGTTATCCACAAGCGCGTCGCTCACTTTGAATCCTCTTCCTTTCTTCGATCATCTTCTATGACCCGATGACCCACCACCACCATGGCCGATCTTCCGCCGCCAAGCCCGCCGAGAAAGCCACCCTACAAGAAACTGTACTGCAGCTCCCCCGAGAGCTTCAACACCGAGCAGCGTCTCCTTATGGCACAAGAGGCATACAAAAATACATCTTGCACCATGAGTTCCTTGGGTCTGGTTACCCTTCCCCAGTTTACTGGAATAGGTACCATCGGCCACTACCTCTTCGCCCTCACGGGGATGGCCGATCTTCTTGACATTTTGTTGGAGACGATGGCCCAGGTGCTTGGCCTCGAGGGCCGCAGAAACCTGGTGGAGGCGACAGAGAGCAACCTCAATCACAAGATTGCACCACCAGTGCAGCCGGTGCAGCCAGAGCAGTCGGCCCAGGCTCTTGTTGCACCGGCGCCGCAGTCGCCACCGGAGGACGAGGAGGAGGAGGAGGAGGAGTAGGATTTAGTTTTTCATTGTTGTTTTTAGTAGCTTTTGTTTTGTAAATATTGTTAATGAATGGGTTCTCTTGAATATTATCTTGTGTGTTCTTCAACTGTGTGAATATTATCTTGTGTGTTCTTCAATTGTGTGAATATTATCTTGTGTCTTATTCAACTGTGTGAATGAATGAATTTGTGGTGTGTTCATCGTGTTCCTCAGCTATCATAAGGAAAGATGTGATTATATTCAGGTATCAATTGAGAATGTGCTCTGGGTTTACTGATGTGTGATATTAACAGTGAACCGAAGCAAAATGGAGAAATCAGGAAGCTAAAGGTGACATGAGGAATCGAAGACGCGCTTTCAATTAGAGGGTGTCTCTCTTTTAGCAGAGGAGAGGGAGACGTCGGTCATAGGAGGGGGACACTTGCCTTGATTTTGGGCTTGATTAGGATCAAAGACTTCAAACTCCTGGTGTTGGAGGTCCTCCACAGCACTATCTATCACAAATACGTCTAATCCGCACAACGAACATACAAGACAAGAATCACAATCAATAAGTGTACATATATTACTCAATATGACATGACATGCATGATTAATAATGCAAATGCGAAGCAAAAATAGTTAATGAGTTGTTGATAATGTTTAATATCTAGTTCTAATAGCTTTTAACAAGTTAATATAGGTTTGAAATTGATTCAAATCAATTTAGATTTAATTTAGCAGAAAACAGTAAGTAAAATCAAACTAGTCCACTGCAAGGCCAGACTAGTCCGCCGTTTGTAGGAACAGTAGATTAGGGTTTCCTAGATCGACGTGAATTTGGAGAAACGGGGTTGAATCCACATGAGAAATAGAGAGTAGAAGGTATATCAAGTGTTTAGAACTCCAATGAATCAAGGGTTTTGGAGGCAACACTTGGATCTTGACGATCTAGGGTTGATGAAGAACTTGAAGGTGAATTGTTGATGAAGAAGAAAAACTTGATAGAGATCTTGATCCTCTTCATTTCCTCCTCTTCTTCTTCTTGCTCGGGATCTCCTTCTCCCTCCTTGGTGGAAGATCTCCACGAACTAGGGTTTTGTGGACTTCAATTGAGGCAAAAGGATGTAAAGTCAATGGGTGGGGTTGTTTATATAGAGGTGAGGGCTAGGGTTTGATGGATTTTGAGTTTCGGGAGGGTGGAGGCTGGTGTGGGTCCCACATGGTCCCCAAAAAGAGTTAGACATGACGTCCTTAGGCCCACTTAAGGTAAAACCCAAAAAAACGTCGTGAAATGAAGGATCAACTTGGAATCGCGACTTACCGCACAAGTCTGCAGAAAGCCGGACTAGTCCGAAGATTGATAGAGGCGAAAACAGACAAGTGTGAACTATATCGGACAAGTCCAAACTTGGTCAGAGAGAAATCAGACAAGTCTGGCCAAAATTGGACAAGTTTGATTTTAGTGAGAGGAAAAACGGACAAGTCCGCTGGAATACTGGACAAGTCCGGACAAGTCCAGGGACTTAGCAAAATTTCCAAGAATTCGGTACATCGGACTTGTCCGTAATTGACCAGACAATTCCAAAACTGTACAGAGGCAAAAACCGGAATAGTCCGCATGAAAACGGACATGTCCGAGCGAGGTCAGAGAGAAATTGGACTAGTCCGCACCAAAAACGGACTAGTCCGCACTTCCCATAATTCTTAAGTGTGGTTTTGCTCTAAATTCATTTTAAACTTATTTCTTTTTATGTGGATTAATGTTAAACATATACATGAACTTATGCAATGCATGATGCATGAAAATGAGGGTGTTACATGGGGACTGGGACCTAGAGGCTCCTTGCTCTCCGGGGCCTTCTAGGGGGACCCCGACCTCCTCTAGGGGCTGGGACCCAGAGGCTTCTTGCTCTCTGGGCCCCCTAGGGACCCAGATGCTCCTTGCTTTCTGTAGCCCCCTAGGGGGATCCGGACCTCCTCTGGGGCTAGGACCCAAAGGAATCTTGTTCTCTGAGGCCCCCTAGGGGGACCCAGACTTCTTCTGGGCGCTGGGACCCAAAGGTTTCTTGTTCTCCGGGGCCTCCTAGGGGGACCCGAACCTCCTTTGGGGGCTGGGACCCAGAGGCTTCTTGCTCTCCAGGGCCCCCTAGGGGGACCCGGACCTCCTCTAGGGGCTGGGACCCAAAGGCTCCTTCGTTGTCAGGGCTCCCTGCAAGCTCCAAGCCCTGGGGCTCAGAATCAGCAGTAGGGGCCCCTCCTATCAATCGAGACTGTTGGGGACCGGCCCGCTCTGAAACCAAAACCACGCTCACCACCTCTGTTATGGCAGCGATGTTGAGGTACAAGGGCTCCTTGGGCTCTGGTGCCACCATTATCGGCTGCATCGTCAGCTGCTGCTTTAGCTCGAAGAATGGTCTGGACTGGTGCATGAGCTTGAAGAACGGGAGGTCCCGCTCAGCCAACCTAGAGTTAAACCGGCTAAGTGCTGCCAAACACCCTGCAAGCTTCTGCACATCCTTGATGCGGGCTGGAGGTCGCATTAGTTCCACCGCCTTGATCTTCTCTGGATTGGCTTCAATCCCTCGATGTGAGACCAAGAAACCTAGGAGCTTCCCAGCTTTGACCCCAAACATGCACTTGTCAGGATTGAGCTTCATGCGCGTGGTTCGCAGTCTATCAAAGACTAGGGCGAGGTTTTCTAGCAATGATGTATGGGTCTGGATTCTAACTACAATGTCATCAACATATACCTCTACCAGGTCCCGAATGAGGTCCCCAAATGTTTTGTGCATGGCGCGAACAAAGGTGGGGAGGGCATTCTTAAGACTGTAAGTCATGGAGACATAACAGTAAAGGCCATCTACGGTTATAAATGTGGTATGTTCTTCGTCCTCTCTAGACATTGGGATTTGGTGAAACCCTGAGTAGGCATCTAGAAAGCACAACATATCACATCCCGGGGTTGAATCTATGATATGATCTATTCTAAGGAGAGGGAAAGGATCTTTAGGACATGCCTTGTTGAGGTTGATGTAGTCGATGCACATCCGGAGCTTACCGCTGGCCTTGGGGGACAACAACAGGATCGGCCAGCCATCTTAGATGGTGGACCTCCCGTACGAAGCCAACATTGAGTAGCTTCTTGATCTCTTCATGGATGAAGTTTTGCCGCTCGATGGACTTCTTACGATGCCTCTGTTGTTGTGGCTGTGCGTCAGGGTAGATCTTTAGACGGTGCTTGATCACTTCCCTAGGGATGCCTGGCATCTGCGGTGGTTGCCAGGCGAAGACGTCGATGTTAGCTCATAGGAAAGCAGTGAGCACCGATTCCTGCTCGCTGTTTGGACTCTCCGCGATACGGGTGGTCTAAGTAGCATTAGAGCCAATCTGGATTATCTTGATGGGCACGTCATCATCGTCAGAGGGCTGCACTCGTGGTGTAGCGGCATGACTGCGTGTGCGTGGGTCTAGCAAAGGCTTACTTGACCCAGCATCGCTCAGGATAGGTGCTAAGGCCGTTGCCAGCGCTCGGAGCTTATCCAAAGCCGTCACCGCAGCAGCACGATCATCGCAGATCTTGAGGATGCCGGAGGACATCGGCATCTTGAGGACGAGGTAGTCATAATGGGCCACAGCCATAAACCGGTACAGGGCTCGTCGCCCGATAATGGCGTGGTAGGGGCGGCTAACCTCTTCGACATTGAATAGGATATTCTCCGTCCTAGAGTTCTCGGGTGTCCCGAGTGTCACCCGGAGGTGGATGCAGCTGTATGGGATAACACTCTCCGGTCCTACCCCCAAGAATGGTCTCGACGGAGTGAGCATGGACACGGGGATCTTCAGCTTGTCGAAGGCCGCACGGCTGATGAGGTTTAGGCCGGCTCCACCGTCTAGCAGGACGTGGTAGAACTTTACATTGGCGATGGTGAGTGCAATAAGGAGGTGTAGCTGCCCAGATCCCGCCATGTTCTTGAGGCAGTCGGAGGCGTTGAAACACATTGGCGTCTCCATCCGTCTGTGATGCAGCACCAGGGCATTTTTAGAAGCTGTCGAAGCCATTGCCCGACGTAGGGTCATGACCGCATTCATGGATGCGGATTCCCAAGATCCTCCACAGATGACGTGGAGTGCTTTGCAACGCTCGTGGTCACTTTTGAGGTCGAAGTTCACAGCCTGGTGGACCATTTCCATGGTGCATTCCGGCCTTTGGAACTCCATCTCCAGGTCTTTGTCGACACGCTGGTCGACCTCTTGCGACTCGATCTTGCCGCTACTCGAAGGCTCAATGAGAACCATGATTGGTGAAAGCGCTACCACTTTTTTGAGGGAAAAATCCCCTACCTGGCGTGCCAAATGTTGAAGTGTTAGAGCGACACTTCCCCCAGATCTGCTAAGGAGCAGCCCACGAAGATTCTTTGTTCGGCAGGGCTTAGGCCTCAATCAAGTGTTCTAGCGGATGGAAGTATGAGACAGTAGTTTTTATGTGGTTCGGGCCGCAAGGAGTGTAACACCCTACTCCACGGTAAATGGTATTGCTAGTATGATGTGTGTATGCATGTGTGATGTTTTGGTCTGGTCCTTTGTAACGGTGGCAGTACGGGCCTTTTATAGACAAGGCCGGACGCCTTACAAGTTGAGTTCCCGGGGCCCGACAGGTGGTCCCGGGGCGATCTTGTCCTAAAGATCTAAGGCTTCTTTTGTAAGCTTGCTCGACCGAGGCAGTGAAGACTCGCCATATTTCCTCCTCTCTTGTCAGTAGCCCACGCGCCAATGCCAGCAATGGCAGAAAGTGTCCCGTCAGCCTGTCTTGTTGCCGCAAGCTACCCACTTGGCCAAGTGGGATAGAACTGTGGCGCCTTCACTGTGACGCGATTGGTCATAGCGGTCTCTGACCGCTGGCGTGCTCTGCGTTGGGCGCCGGAGGTGGGTGCACGTCTTTGATGCAGGGCGCTCCATCCCTTGTCTCCGTATCTTACAATCTGAGGCGAGCCATGGCACACGTGGCAGCGTCGGGGCTGATCTCCTCTGGGGAGGTCTGACCTGGTCTTCCGTGTCGCGGGGCAGCTCCAAGGCTCGTCAGGAGACTTGGCAGCTTCAAGCCCTTTCCCCTGGGGGGTGCTGTTCCTTGCGCTCTGAGCCATGTGGCTGTTCCGGGAGCACTCCCCAAAGGTTGGGTGAGGTCCCGTCCCTACACGTGGCATCTCGGGAGCCCGTCACACCGGAGGGCCCAAGCCCCATCTTCAAAGCTTACGTGGCAGCACCGCTGCTCGATCTTGAGGGAGGCAAAGGCCTTGGCGCCTACAGGAAACGTGGCGGCTCTGGACGTGCCTCGGTGTCCTCATCTTGTGTACGAGGGTACCCTGTCTGCAAGGTACCGACAACCACCATTACAGAGGACCAGACCGAAACATCACACACGCATACACACATACTAGCAATACAATCCACCGTGGAGTAGGGTGTTACGCTCCTTGCAGCCCGAACCATATTAAAACCACCGTCTCATATTCTCATCCGCTAGAACACTTGATTGTGGCCTAAGCCCCACCGAACAAAGAACCTCTACGGGCTACTCCTTAGTAGATCCGGGGAAAGTGTCGCACTAACACTTTGACATTTGGCACGCCAGGTAGGGGTTTTTCCCTCAAAAAAGTGGTAGCGTTTTCACCACCATGGTGTTCATCAGGCCCGTGGAAGGCGGTTCCCGCGACCGTCGTCCGGTTGCCAGATTCATCGCTCGAGTGGTGCTCTCTGGTCCATCACACCCTCATGCAGGTACAACTGGCTAGTACGGCACGTCGGGACAAATCCCGGCTCAGTCAACCCCGCTGGCACCACCAACAGCAAGCCCGGAGAGCGCTCTGGTAGCGGCCAGAGCTCTCCTCCACCACCCACCATTGTTGAATGCTTCTCAGGGAGCGGCTTAGTAGTGGGTCCAAGACATCGACTATTTCGTCAATGTAGGCATTAACTCCCCCAACTGGGGAAGGCGCCTCGTGTCCCTATCACAAACACCGTCCATTAACCGCCGCACCGCCAACTCCCGCTCCTCCAGGCCTACGAGCGTTGGTCGACTCCCCATGGAGGACCTTAGGGTTGAGCTTGACCACTATCAAGCTCACCTGGACGGCCGAGTCATCATCGAGCGGCAGCGAGAGATGCGGCGCAACCTCGACACCGAATATGGCCCTCAATGCCCTGTTCATGAGGCATCCTCTGTCCAAGGGGCACTGCAGGTAAACCCTCCACCACCTGACCAGGAGTATGTCGGCTCGACAGCCCCTTGCAGTACTTGATGCAGTAGGACATGCAGCAATAGTACTTGGCACAGCCGGTACCATTACATCAACACATGGCGCAACCAGTGCCGCAACCGTAGGTTCCACAGGCGCTGCACGTTGTATAGTAGACCCCCTTGGGGTATGCTACCCCGTATACCTCTCCAACAAAACCTGTCGGTGGCTGCGCAGCGTTGGCTCTGCACCTTAGCATCGCGACGTGGCCACGCAAGTTCCGGTCACATAAGCCAGAGAGGTTTGATAGAAGCATCAACCCGAACGAGTTCCTGCAGATCTACACCACGACGCTCCTTGCTGCAGGAGCGGATGAGACCATCCTAGCGAACTACTTCCCAATCGCCCTAATTGGATCGGCCCGCTCGTGGCTGATGAACCTGCCGAAGGGGTCTATAACCTCTTAGGATGTGCTGTACTGGCAATTCACGGTGAACTTCGGCAGCTCCAACACTCGCCCCGGCACCGAGCTCAACCTCCACGTCGTGCGGCAACAACCCAAGGAGACGCTGAGGTCATACATCCAACGTTTCTCCCACATACGCAACTCCATCCCCAACATCTCGAATGCCTATGTCATAGTGGCATTCTGCCAGGGAGTGCGTGACCGCAAGATGCTCGAGAAGTTAGCCTCGCACAACATGCAAGACGTCTCTGAGCTCTTCTCCATCACCGACCGGTACGACAGGGCGGCAGAAGGCCGCGACTGGCACGCTCAGCCCGCCCCTGGGGCAGGAGGGGCCGGCCAGACCAAAGAAGGAGCCGCTACCCCTGGTAGCGACAAAAAGAAGAACAAGAACCGGGGTGGCAGCCAGAACAAGTCGCTGCATGGGTCCCCCGTCACGGCAGCAGCCACAACCAGAGGTAGCAAACCCCCACGCACGGAGAAGCACCCACGTCAGCCTCCTGCCGCTGATGAAGGCGTTGAGCCCTGCCCGATGCACAAAACTCACGACCACACCGCGAGCAAGTGTCGGGAGATAAATAGATGCACCAAATGCTACCAAGAGCGGGCGCGACAGCGCCTAGACGGCACCCCCTTCCGCTAGCGGGAGGGCAAGCAGAAGGTCGACCCTAAGGTCAACGATGACGAGGAGATGGAGTAATAGAAACAAGAGCGGGCCGTCAAAGTGGTCCACCAAGACGAGGACTTCGACGCCAGCAGCGACCACGAGCGTCGCAAGAGCCTCCACATCATCTTCCAAGGATCTTGGGATCTCGTGTCCCAGAACGCGGTCAAGACCCTTTGACGTGCAGTGGCTTTGATAGCCCCTGTACCCACTCCAACACAGTACCACCGCTGGAAGGAGACGTCGATCACCTTTGATGCCCCTGAATGCCCCAAGAACATGGCTGGCGTAGGGGTTCTACCTCTTCTAGTTGCCCCAACCATAGCCAACGTCAAGCTCCACTACGTCTTGATAGATGGTGGGGCTGGCCTCAACCTCCTCAACTGTGCAGCCTTCGAGCAGCTGCAGATCCCGGTGTCCAAGCTCACCCCCTCGAGCCCATTCTCTTGGGTGGGACCGGGGAGCATCATCCCATATGGCAACATCCATCTCCGGGTGACCTTCGAGACACCCAACAACTACAAGACGGAGAGCATCCTCTTCGACGTCGCTCATGTCAGCCTCCCCTTCAACGCCATCATCGGCAGGCCAGCCTTGTACCGGTTCAAGGCCGTAGCCCACTACGACTACCTCATCCTGAAGATGCCAACCCCCTTCGGCGTACTTAGGGTCCACGGAGAACGCACCAACGCGGTGTTAGCCTTGGAGCAGCTCCAAGCCCTCTCAGCAGACCCGGCACCCACCCCAGGCGGTGCTGGATCAAGTCAGCCTCCGCCAAGCTCACGTCAGCGTGGAGCACCTGCTGCACCCCGACTGCATCCCTCTAGCAACACTGACGTCCCCATCAAAGCTGCCAAGCTCAGTCCCAGCACTAATCATACCACCCGCAAGACGGGCGGCAGGGGCAGGAAGTAGGGGCGCTCGCTCATAGCCCCTCTGGTAGCTGTCGACAGCAAGGTTGCACCACAACCATCACAGCTGCCTTGGGGCCTTGTGCACCCCCATTTTAAATAGTAAGATTAGTAGAACAGTGTAAAGGTTTTCTTAGGGCTTAGGAGAAGCACTAATAAGGACGACCGGGCACCGGGAGGGTCAGGTCCAGAGTGTGTAGTAAACGTAGCTTGGTTCCGAACCCTAAGCCTGCACACCCTGCCTCCCTCATCATCCAGAAGCAAGCCGTTGCCCTCTTTTGTAGAATCCTAACTCCCCCTATGAACTCCGATAAAAAAGAATCACTGTTTTACTTAATGCTTTCTTAAAAACATTGTTCATTTGATTACGCATTAATTTTATGAACATGATATACTAGACTTGTTTATTGCATATCACCTTTATATGCATGGTTGTACACTCTGTAACTCAACCATGCTGAAGTCATGCAGTCCTGATACAGGCAGGTCTACTTGAGGTACCTGCAGTGTGTGAGGGGTTCTCCCGGCACCTCTGGTCATTAGGGCCTTGTGACGCCAGAAGGCTCTCCAGGAAAGGCCTGTGCCAAGCAGGAGGTCTAGGGAGTGTAAACTGCTTTGCCTGTTCTCGTACCCTTGGCATGCACACCCTACCTCCCAGAGCTACGACCATGTACTAGAGACAGAAAGCTCACAACCTCAGGACGGTGGGAGCCGGACCCCGAACCACCAAGGCATCAAACTACCCAAGCCCCATGCGTCAGTCTTGGACAGTAAGACATGATAGATCTAAGGAGAGGAACAGGTATGACCGACGAGCAAGACTAGTCCCCCCACTTTCTATCATATGTGCAGGACAAACTACCGGAGCGTCCAGATCTGGCGCCCCCCAAGGGGCCTACTGTCGGCGTCCCAACAACAATGGTGGGCGACGTCAGAGCACCCAACCTCGACACCTCCCAAGGGGCCTACCATCGACATATCTATGAATATGGCGAACGTCGCCGGAACATCCAGCTCCGACACCTCGCAAGGGGCCTGTCATCAATGTCCCAACACGTCAACGACAGCACCAAGTGCGAATAAGTGAGTAAACTCTCCTGCCCCGCTCTTGTTGCTAACCGGATTCTCTTGCAATAGCCTGTACACTAGGGGCCTGCCATCGACGACTCTACGATGATGGTGGACGACACCAGAGCTTCCAGCTCTGGCCTCCTTCAAGGGGCCTGCCGTCGACGTCTCAACTACGATGGTGGGTGACACCAGAGCACCCAGCTCTGGCACCTTACAAGGGGCCTGTCGTCGACGTCCCAGCACGTCAACAATAGCACCAAGTGCGGATAAATGAGTAAACTCTCCTTCCCCGCTCTTGTTACTAAGAGGGTTCTCTTGCGATAGCCTGTACACCAGGAGCCTGACGTCGACGACTCTACGATGATGGTGGATGACGCCGGAGCATCCAGCTCCGACACCCCCTAAGGGGCCTGCAGTTGACATCTCAACGATGATGGTGTGCGACGCCAGATCACCCAGCTCCGGCACCTCCCAAGGGGCTTGCCGTTGATGTCTCAATGATGATGGTGGGCGACGCCGGAGCACCCAGCTCTGCCACCACCCAAGAGGTCTGCCGTCGACGTATTCACGACGATGGTGGGCGACGCCGGAGCATTCAGCTCCGGCACCTCCCAAGACGCCCGCCATCGATGTATCTACAAAGATGGCAGACGTCGCCGGAGCATCCAGCTCCGACACCTCGCAAGGGGCCTGCCATTGATGTCCCAGCACGTCAACGACAGCACCAAGCACGGATAAGTGAGTAAAATCTCCTGCACCTCTCTTGTTGCTAACAAGGTTCTCTTGCGATAGCAATACACCAGAGGCCTGCCGTCGACGACTCTACGACAATGGTGGACGACGCAAGAGCATCCAGCTCCGGCACCCCCCTAGGGGCCTGCCGTCGATGACTCTACGATGATGGTGAAAGACGCCGGAGCAACCAGCTTTGGCACCTCCCAAGGGGCCTGCCGTTGATGTCTTCATGACGATGGTGGGCGATGCCAGAGCATTCACCCCCAGCACCTCCCAAGGGGCCTACCATCGACGTATCTACGAAGATGGCAGACTACGTCGGAGCATCCAACTCCAGCACCTTTCAAGGGGCCTGCCGTTGACGTCCTAGAACGTCAACGACAACACCAAGTGTGGATAAGTGAGTAAACTCTCATGTCCTGCTCTTGTCCCTAATAGGGTTATCTTGCAATAGCTTATACACCAGGGGTCTGCCGTCAACGACTCTATGATGATGGTGGACAACCTTGGAGCATCCAGCTCCGGCACCCCCCCCCCTAGGGGCCTACCGTCAACGATTCTACGACGATGGTGGACGACACCGGAGCACCCAGCTGCGGCACCTCCCAAGGGGCCTACCGTCGACATCTTCACGATGATGGTGGGCAACGCCGGAGCATTCAGCTCTGACACCTCCCAAGGGGCCTGTCGTTGACGTATCTACAAAGATGGCGGACGTCGCCAGAGCATCCAACTCTGGCATCTCGCAAGGGCCTTGCCATCAATGTCCCAACACGTCAACGACAGCACCAAGCGCGAATAAGTGAGTAAACTCTCCTGCCTCGCTCTTGTTACTAAAAGGGTTCTCTTGCGATAGCCTGACACCAGGGGCCTGCCTTTGACGACTCTACGATGATGGTGGACGATGCCAGAGCATCCAACTCCGGCACCTCACAAGGGGCCTGTCGTCGATGTCTCAACGATGATGGTGGATGATGCCGGAGCACCCAGCTCCAGCACCTCCCTAGGGGACCGCCGTCGACATCTCCACAATGGTGGTGGGCAACGACAGAGCATCGAGCTTCGACACCTCAAAAGGGGCCTGCCATCAACATCCCAGCACATCAAGGACAGCACCAAGCACAGATAAGTGAGTAAACTCTCCTGCCCCGCTCTTGTTGCTAACATGGCTCTCTTGCGATAGTTTGTACACCAGGGGCCTACTGTTGATGACTCTACGATGATAGTGGACAATGCCAGATCATCTAGCTCCGGCACCCCCTAAGGGGCCTGCCGTCGATGCCTCAAAGACGATGGTGAGTGACGCCGGGGAACCCAGCTTCGGCACCTCCCAAGGGGCCTGCCGTCGACATCTCCATGGCAGTGAGGGGCAACGCTGGAGCGTCCAGCTCCGGCAATTGGTGGTGTTACGACACTCTGTAAGACCTATGTGTGCTGAATACATTGGCTTGTAGTGAATACACTTGGCTTCGATGATAAATGTTTTGAATATCACCAAAACACCTTTTTTATCAAGGTCCGACTCGAGCTCTGAGCTACAGCAAGGTCCGAAGGTAGGTTCGGCTTGGTTTTGGTAGCTCCGGTTGCGTTAGATGCTAGGTCCGACATCTTGGTAAGGTCCGACTAGCTTTAGTTAGCTCCGATGAGCTTTATCTTTAGCTCCGGCATGTCTTTGTTAGCTCTGGCATGTCTTTGTTAGCTCCGACATATATTTGATAGCTCCGCCGTGTTTTTGCTAAGCTCCGAAGTTGATTTCTCTAGCTCCGGTTTTTGGGTTTACTAGTTCCGACTAGTTCTGGTTAGCTCCAGCGCTAGGTCCTGCTAGTTTTGTAAGCTCCGGCGGGAGCTTGGTTGTACTAGTTTTGGTAAGCTCCAGTGCTAGGTTCTACTATCTTTTGTTAGCTCCGGCTCAAGGTCCGGGTTGCCCTGGCAAAATCCGGAACTTGACTGTAGTGCTTCTGCTTTTCATTTGCAATGTTTTGTACTTGCTTTACATTGTTGGAAAGATTGCTTAGTATTCATTTGCTAAGTTTTTGGTGCGTTTTGGTTGATATGGATGATATCGTGTTACTGTGGTTTTGCAACATGCTTATGTGAGGTTCTCACGTAGGGTGTTGTGTTCGGAACTAACTTGAGTCAAGTCGAGGACTTGGGCTCGTATGGATTGGTTGTTTATTTATGTGCAGGTGTTGCTTGAGTTCAAGACATGGCTGGTGACGGGATCCATTGGACTAGTCTCAGGGAGGAGATGAGGTTCCAACAACCAAATTCAGGAGGAATTGTGGTTGAGCTGATCAGGAGGTTGCGCAGCATGATTGAATCAAGAACAATGCATATGAAGGTATCGTGGACGTCATTGGAAGATGTTTGCAGGTGTGCAAGGAGTTCATGGACATGGCTACATGGTTCCGAGACGTGATGAAGAGATGCGGACGTAAAGAATTGGTCGGAAAGGTCCAACCGACTAGGTTATGGACTCAGGCTGCGGCTGAGTTGGGTTTGACTCAAATATGGAAAGATTTGAGTTGGTTATGATAGGATTTCGTGTGGGTCACGAATTTGAGTTTTTTAGGAATGTGGGATATGTTCCTAAGGTTTTTGGAAGTATTAAGATTGCTTCTATCTGCGTATAGGAGAATCTTGAGCAGTTATGGAAAGTTACGATTCGTGATTTGAGTAGGATTGGAGTCCTAGTTGATATTGGGTTGGCCTAAGGGCTGGTTATATAAGCAAGGGAGCCCAGAGCTCGTGGTGCACGACTTTGGGGCTGTTCCTCTTGTGTTCTATTGAATAAAATTCATAGTTTGAAGGAACTTTTGTGCCTTGTTCGTCCGACTTGTTCCAGACAAGTTTTACTCGTCAAGTTTCTGGACAGCACTACCTTTCGTCGGTGGTTTTATCATAACTCGAGTTTTACTGATCCAATTGACGTTATTCTTTTTGGGTTGTCTTCACAACTTGATTGTCTATCATCTGTCAAAATTTCACAGTCATTGGATTTTTGGTTTATGATCTACACGAGTTTCTTTGCAGCGTTCCAGAACTGGTTTTTTCTCGGGTACGGCAGATTGACCTTTGTTTGATCTTTCAATCATAACTTGAGTTTTTCTTGACGGATTTGAGTGATTCTTTTTGTGTTGTCTTAGTGAATTGATTCTCTCTGATATATATCACTTTTGTCATGGTGAAACACGTTTAGATTAGTCTCACACACGATTTCTTTAACAGATCGTTTTTCTGCCAAAAGGGTTTGGGGTTTAATTGTTTCCGCTGCGTAAGATTTTTAAATCTACCATTCACCCCCCCCCCTCTGGTAGCTTTTCACGTGCTCTTCGATCCTACACACTCCAACTCCCCTGCTCCACTGAGGGCACATAGAAGACATCCTGCAAAGCAAACTGTAGAGGTACCTGGAAGTCAATGGGCAACACCTCGGCCATATCAATTGTGCAACTGCTGGTCCTCAAAAGCTAGCGGGCTCGGCAAAAGTTCTGCAAACCCTTACGCAACTAAGGACTCAGAGCAACAGTTGAGGAGCACAAAGACAAGCCAAGAAGCCAAACACAAATTCATATTCATTAAGGAATATCTAGAAAGGGGTGAGACCCGGATACAAAGTCGAGTTGCTAGCCTCAATCCCTGGTGAATTGCACGACGACATGTTTCGCGGCATTCTTGACCTCTGCCGCTGACGCCTCCTCGCGCTCTCCAACAGGACATTCAAAAACTGGCTCCAAGGGTAGATCAGGGTACCGGCTCTAGTAGCACACCAGGACATGGGTTGCCACCATCTCCGCCACTGCCCTACCCTCGGCTTCCAGGCGCCGAGCCAACCGACGCTCCTTGTAACACCCTCATTTTCATGCATCATGCATTGCATACATTCTAACATGTCTAAAATTAAGTAACATAAAAAGGGATGAGTTTAAAATGAATTTAGACCAAAACCGCACTTATGAATTCTGAGAAGTGCAGACTAGTCCGATTTCTCTCTAACCTTTGTTGGACTTGTCCACTTTTCTGTATACTAGTCTGTTTTTCTCTCTGGACACTTTTGGACTTGTCTGGTCCTTTGCGAACTAGTCCGGTATTCCAATACCTTGGAAATTTTGCTAAGTCCCTGGACTTGTCCGATATTCCAGCAGACTTGTTCATTTTTCCTCTGACTAAAATCGGACTTGTCCGGTTTTTGCCAGACTTGTATGATTTTCCTCTGACCAAGTTCAGACTTGTCCGATATAGTCCAGACTTGTCCGATATCTCTCTGTCTAACTTCGGGCTTGTCTGGCCTTTTCGGACTTGTTCGGTAAATTGCGATTCTAATTTTATCTTTTGTTTCACGACGTGTTTTTAGTTCTACCTTAAGTGGGCCTAGGGACATCGTGCCTAAATCTTTTTGGAGCCCATGTGGTACCCCAAACCATCCTCAACCCTCCCCAAACTAGAAATCCATCAAACCATAGCCTTCACCTCTATATAATCAACACCACCCCTTGACTTCACATCCTTTTACCTCAATTGAAGTCCACCAAACACTAGTTTGTGGAGAGCCACCATCAATGAGAGAGAAGGAGATCCCGAGCAAGAATAAGAAGAGGAGGAAACGAAAGAGGATTAAAATCTCCATTAAGTATCATTCTTCATCACCAATCCTTCATCAAGTTCTTCATCAACCCTAGATCGTCGAGATCCAAGTGTTGCCTCCAAAACCCTTTATCTATTGGAGTTCTAAACACCTGGTACACATTCTACTTCCTCTTTCTCATGTGAATTCAACCTTGTTTCTCCAAATTCACATCGATCTAGAAAACCCTAGTTCGCTGTTCCTGCGAAGGGCGGACTAGTCCGGTCCCAAGTGGACTAGTCCGATTTTGCAATCTGTTTTCTGCTGAATTAATTCCAAATTTATTTGAATCAATCCCAAACCTTTATAAACTTGTTAAAAGCTATTAGAACTAGATAGTAAACATCATTAAAAACTCATTAACTAGTTTTTCTTGCATTTGACTTAATCATGCTTGTCATGACATATTGAGTAATATATGTGCACTTATTGATTGTGATTCTGGTCTTGTATGTTTTTTTTGCGCGGTTTAGACGGATTTGCTCTAGAGAGTGCTGCGGAGGATCTCCAGCACAAGGAGATTGAAGTCTTTGATCCTAATCAAGCCCAAGAGCAAGGAAAGTGTCCTTGAACACATTGATCCTGTTTTAAAATAAATGTTTTGTTTTGAAAACTACATGCTTGTGTCAATTTGATAGGAATCTCTATGATAGGAAGTTTACTAACTTTGTTTTACCACCCTTGTCACCTGGAATTTATGGTAGAGAGTCGGGAAGGGCTTTCTACCTTTGCTTCGCTTAATTACTTGGGATGGAAAAACAACTATATCATTTAATTATGCATTAACGAGATTATGGTTAATATGACATGATAATGGGTGATCTAAGCAAGCATGGTATGTGGATTGGGTTGGATTATATGGTGGTTTTCTTGCTTTAGATCTAAGGACCGGTTCATGCGAGAATAAGCCAGGACAACAGTGCCACCACGAGGCAAAGTATGGGTGCATCATAGCTGATTAATTAGGGTATTGCTAGTATTGCATGGATTATTTGGTGCACAAGGGAAGGGGAGTCGGATTGGGTTTTGATTTGAGCCGGGACTCCCTGGGATTCGAATGGCACAAGAGGGGGTGCTTGGTTGAAGATGTGCTTAGTTGCAGACATCGCCACCGGTGAAACCTCAGTGGGTCCGTACATGCTAGTAGTCCCTTTGTAAAGGCTATTTTGTGATCTCTTGGCTATACACCTATGGTAGTGTTTTGGCATAATGGAGGTTTTCTTTAGTCGCTGATGGGTGATGAAATCACAAACACATGGGTAAAGTGGTACAACCTCTGCAAAGTATTGAAACTATCATGATAGTCGTGCTCTCGATTATGAGCACCTGGAAAACTTCCATGATTAGGGGGAACTTGGAATTTGGGATGGTTATGGTTTTGTACTGGTTATGGAATGGTATTATGGTTTATGGCAATGAACATGGTTAATGGTAATGGTGAAATCTGGAATATGGATGATGGTAATGAGATATGGACTGGTATTATGATAACTACATGGTTTATGATGGGTTTACTTCACATACATATATTATATTGCTTTTCAAATGTTTTAATGTACTTTTTAGCACTTAGCCATTATTATATTCATCACTTGTATTAGCTACATGTCATACTTTCCACTTTGTTGAGTACAACAAGTACTCACCCTTGCAATTCCCCCACCAATAGTTGCAAGTCATGATTGGGAGTATAACGGTGATAATGCGGAGTTATGGGATGTGTCTGCCGTCTGCTTTGCCTGTGGTGTTGATTGGAGCTGTGCTATCCCTTTTTCTTAGTTTGCTTAGTTGCTTAATTAGTTATTTCCGCCTCATTAGTTCAAACTTGTCATCATTATTCATTAGAGCTTGTATTTGGGGTATTCTAGATTGTGTAATAAAAGTGGTTAGTCAAGTTCTGTGGTAATTTTCTGTACATCCTTTTGTGATTGCACTCGTGTATGTGTGTTGAACGTCCTGGGCACACATATTCATTCACTTGGTTCATTTTCGGAACCGGATGTCACAAATTGGTATCAGAGCCACAGGTTGGCCGTAGGAAGCAACCTAGATAGAATGGACACTTTAGAGCACATAGGAGCACTCAGGGATCAATGTGTTTTTGCTTGGTGTGCTGTTTGCTTTGTATTGCTGCTTTTGTGTTTAGTAGAGGATTTTGGGATGCTTTAGCATTGCCATGTCCACATAGGCTAGTATAGGTAGTTGTTTAGTTTCATATCCCTTGATGCATATAGTTGGGGACGCTTTCTAAATTCTTATTTCTTGCTTTCCTTCAGATGGTGAGGACTCGCAACCAGAGGGATGACAATGATGAGGAGGAGAACAATGGAGCACCTCAGAAAAACAATGGACAAGGACCTGCCCAGGGAGCTATCAACCTTGAGCAGCTGTTGGCTATGCAAAAGCAGCTCATGCAGACCATGATACAGACTATGGGACAGCTGCAGGCTGGCAACAACAATAATCAGCCCCACATGCATCCACCGCCACCCCCGCCGCCTCATAACCGATTGGTAGAGTTCATGAGGAATAGGCCACCGACCTTTTCTCAAGCTGCTGACCCTATGGATGCTGATGATTGGCTCATGTCTGTGGAGAAGAAGCTAGCTATTGTCCAGTGCAGTGACCGGAAGAAGGTGCTATTTGCGTCTCATCAACTGGTTGGAGCAGCTGCCGATTGGTGGGATTCCTTATGCAATGCTCATGAGAACCAAGAGAAAATTACTTGGGCTGAATTTAAGGAGAGGTTTCCGTTCTCATTTTGTGCCGGAAGATGTTATGATCTTGAAGAGGCAAGAATTTGAGAACTTAAGGCAAGGAAGGTCAAGTGTGAGTGAATACATCAATAAATTCACTCAACTTTCAAGATATGCGCCCGAGGATGTGAGTTGGGACAGCCGGAAGCAATACTTGTTCATGAGGGGTTTGAACAATGAAATCCAAGTACAATTGCTCAACTGTGACTATGCCAACTTCCAGAAGCTTGTGAACTAAGAAATTGTTGTGGAGAACAATGTCCGTGAGATGGAGTAAGACACCAAGAGGAAGGCGCCATATCAAGGACAGCAACAAGAAAGTAATATGCGCCCTCGCTTTGCACCACCCAATGTGCCTTATTACAACTCCTCAACTCCTGTACAGGGCCATGGATATGCACCGCGCCCAGCTCAGTTTATGCAGCAGCGCCCTTTCATGCAAGCACCTAGGCCTCCAATGCCTTATGCACCTCATGCTAACTTTCCAGGTGCCAATGCGCAGAATCAAGTCCATCCCAATAATTCTGGTTCGGTTAGGAAGTGCTATACATGTGGAGAAGCAGGACACTTTGCACATCAATGTCCTAAGTCAGGCCTTGGTTAAGGAAGCAATGCTCCAAGACAGAACCCAAGATCCAATGGAGGGCAGCCACAAGGCAACCGTGGACAGCAGAATTTTGCTTGTGGTAACATGAACCATGTCTCTACGGAGGATGCTCAACAAGCGGATGATGTGGTTATTGGTTTGTTTCTCGCAAACTCCAATCTGACGACTACGTTATTTGATTTTGGAGCATCTCGTTCATTCATTGCATCGAAATAAGTTTGCCTATCTCTCATATGAAGTTTATTGGTTAAGTCTTCTGGTGGAGAGATGAGGAAAAATATTGTATGTCCAAAAGTAAGCCTTAGAATAAGGGGGGTAGACTTCTTCGCCAACCTCATTGTTTTGGATTCTCAAGGATTGGACATTATACTTGGTATGGACTGGTTGAGGAAGCACAATGGAGTCACTAAATGTGCCACAAAGACGGTGAAGCTGACCAATGAGGAAGGGATCACCATAGAATTCAAAGCGTCTCATCATGCACCGAAGCAATTGGAGCTGAATCACATGGACAGTGCCGCAATTGAGGATATTCCGGTGGTGTGCCTCTGATTCTGTTTGAGCCACATGTCATCTTCCTCTGATGATATCAGAGGCAACTTGGGAGCTGGAAGATAATCTCAAGAAGGAATTTCCCTATCTCTTCTCTTTCGCGTTGAATCTCGAGGGCGAGATTTATTTCAAGGGGGGTAGGTTTTTAACACCCTCATTTTCATGCATCATGCATTGCATACATTCTAATACATGTTTAAAATTAAGTAACATAAAAAGGAATCAGTTTAAAATGAATTTAGAGCAAAAACGCACTTAAGAATTCTGGGAAGTGCGGACTAGTCCATTTTCGGTGCGGACTAGTCCGATTTCTCTCTGACCTTCGTCGGACTTGTCCGCTTTGCTGCGGACTAGTCTGTTTTTCTCTCTGGACACACTCGAACTTGTTCGGTCCTTTGCGGACTAGTCCGGTATTCCAATTCCTTGGATATTTTGCTAAGTCCCTGGACTTGTCCGATATTCCAGAGGACTTGTCCATTTTTCCTCTGACTAAAATCGGACTTGTCTGGTTTTGGCCAGACTTGTCTGATTTTCCTCTGACCAAGTTCGGACTTGACCGATATAGTCAGGACTTGTCTGATATCTCTCTGTCTAACTTTGAACTTGTCCGGTAAATCACGATTCCGAGTTCATCTCTTGTTTCACGACGTGTTTTTGGGTTTTACCTTAAGTGGGCCTAGGGACGTCATGTCTAAATCTTTTTGGAGCCCATGTGGGACCCCAAACCTACCTCAACCCTCCCCAAACTCGAAATCCATGAAACCCTACCCTCCACCTCTATATAAACAACCCCACCCCTTGACTTCACATTCTTTTGCCTCAATTGAAGTCCACCAAACCCTAGTTCGTGGAGAGCCGCCATCAAGGAGGGAGAAGGATATCCCGAACAAGACGAAGAAGAGGAGGAAACGAAAGAGGATCAATATCTCCATCAAGCTTCGTTCTTCATCACCAATCCTTCATCAAGTTCTTCATTAACCCTAGATCATCGAGATCCAAGTGTTGCCTCCAAAACCCTTTATCCATTGTAGTTCTAAACACATGGTACACCTTCTGCTTCCTCTTTCCAATGTGAATTCAACCCCGTTTCTCCAAATTCAGGTCGATCTAGAAAACCATAGTTTGCTGTTACTGTGAAGAGCAGACTAGTCCGGTCCTAGGTGGACTAGTCCGATTTTGCAATATGTTTTCTGCTGAATTAATTCCAAATTGATTTGAATCAATCCCAAACCTGTATAAACTTGTTAAAAGCTATTACAACTAGATAGTAAACATCATTAACTAGTTTTGCTTGCATTTGCATTAATCATGCATGTCATGACATATTGAGTAATATATGTGCACTTATTGATTGTGATTCTTATCTTGTATGTTTTTTTTTGCGCGGTTTAGACGGATTTCCGCTAGAGAGTGCTGCGGAGGATCTCCAGCACCAGGAGTTTGAAGTCTTTGATCCTTATCAAGCCCAAGAGCAAGACAAGTGTCCTTGAACATATTGATCCTGTTTTAAAATAAATGTTTCGTTTTCAAAACCACATGCTTGTGTCAATTTAATGGGAATCCCTATGATAGGAAGTTTACTAGCTTTGTTTAACCACCCTTGTCACCTGGAATTTATGGTAGAGTCGGGAAGGGCTTTCTACCTTTGCTTCGCTTAATTACTTGGGATGGAAAACAACTATATCAATTAATTATGCATTAATAAGATTATGGTTAAAATGAACTAGTTAATATGACATGGTAATGGGTGATCTAAGCAAGCGTGGTATGTGTATTGGGTTGGATGCTATGTGTGACACCCGATTCCAAAAATGAACGAAGTGCAGTATATGTGTGCCCAGGATGTTTAACACACATATACAAGTGCACCACAAACAATATACAGACAATTACCACAACTCAAATTGTTAAATAAGTACCTTTATTACACAATTCATAATATCCTCGAATACAAGTGCTAATGAATATTAATTACAATTTTGAACTAATGCAGCAGAAATAAACTAATTAAGCAACTAAGTAGCTAAGCAAAAGGGATATAACGCAACTCCATGCAACACCATAGGCAAAGCTGACAGTAGACACGGCCTAGAACTCCGCGTTACCATCGTTAAACTCCCAATCCTGAACGGCAACTATTGGTGGGGGAATTGTGTGACACCCAGTTCCGAAAATGAACCAAGTGAATGCATATGTGTGCCCAGGATGTTCAACACACATACACGAGTGCATTCACAAAATAGTATACAGAAAATTACCACAAAACAAAATTAATTAACCAAATTATATTACACTAACCATATCATCCTCGAGTACAGGTTCTAATGAATATTAATGACCAGTTCAACTAATGCAGCAGAAATAAACTAAATAAGCAAACTAAACAGCTAGGCAGCATAAGCAATAGGGTATAGCGCAACTCCATGCAACACCACAGGCAAGCTGACGGTAGACACGGCCTAGAACTCCGCATTATCGCCATTAAACTCTCAATCCTGACCTGCAACTGTTGGGGGGGATTGCAAGGGTGAGTACATGTCGTACTCAGCAAGTGTGGAAAGTATGACATGTGGCTGATTCAAATGATGAATATAATAATGGTGGAGTGCTGAAAAGTACATTAAAACACTTGAAAAAGCAATATATTACATGTATATGAAATAAACCCATCATAAGCCATGTAGTTATCATAATACCAGTCCATGTTCCGTATCCATCATCATATACCAATATCCATATTCAATACCAGAATTCAATTCATAACCATCCATAACCATCCCAAATCCCAATTTTCCACTAATCTTGTGAGGGTTCAGGTTGCTCATAACCGGTAGCACGGCTATCATGATAGTTTTATTAGACTCTGCAGAGTTTGTACCACTTTACCCACGTGTTTGTGATTTTATCACCTTTCGATGATATAGAATCTCAATTATGCCGTCTCACACTTCCGTAGGTGTGTGGCCAAGAGATCACAAAATAGCCTTTACAAAGAGATTACTAGCCTATTTAGACCCCACTAAGGTTTCATCGGTAGCGATGTCTCCAACTGAGCACATCATCAACCAAGGGCCCCCTCTTGAGCCATTCGGATCCCAGGGTAGTCCCACCAATCATTAACAAACCCAATCCGACTACCCCTTCCCCGAACATCATTAATGGTCCAAATAGCACTAGTAAAATCCTAATTAATCAGCTACGCCACACCCATACTTGGCCTCGTGGTGGCACTGTAAATCCTGGATGGTGGTTCCACGAACCGATCCCTAGATCTAAAGCAAGTAAACCACCATACATCCAACCCATCCACATACCAGGCTTGCTATGATCAGCCGTTACCATATCATATTAACCAGTTCATGTTAACCATAATGTCATAAATACATAATTATGTTAAGTGGTATCGTTGTTTTCCCATCCCAATTAATTAAGCGAAGCAAAAGGTAAAAAGCCCTTCCCGACTCTCTACCTTATATTCCAGGTGACAAGGGTGGTCAACAAAACTAGTAAACATCCTACCATAGGATTTCCCATCAAATTGACACATCATGCAGTTTTGCAAACAAAACATTTATTTTAAAACAGGATCAATATGCTTCAAGGACACTTGCCTTACTCTTGGGATTGGTTTGTGTCGAAGCCTTCAAACTCTTGGTGCTCGAGATCCCCCGCATCACTCTCTAGTGCAAATCCGTCTAATCCGCACAATAAACATACAAGACAAGAAACACAATCAAAGAGTGCACAAATATTACTCAATATGACATGATATGCATGATTAATGCAAATGCAAGGTAGAACTTGTTAATAGATTGCTTTTAAATGATCACTATCTATTTCTAATAGATTTTAACAAGTTTATACAGGTTTGGATGTGATTAGATCAAATTTAGAATTAATTCAACACAATTTAACTAGGAAAATCGGACTAGTCTGCTAGGGACCGGACAAGTCCGTACTGCGCGAGAACAGCAGATTAGGGTTTTCTAGATCGACATGAATTTGGAGATTTGGGGTTAATTCATGTAAAGAAAAGGAAATAGAAGGTATACCAGGTGTTTAGAACTCCAATGAATAAAGAAACATGGAGGCAACACTTGGATCTTGATGATCTAGGGTTCGTGATGAACTTGGAGATGATTTGGTGATGAAGAACGAAACTTGATGGACATCTTGATCCTCTTTCGTTTCCTCCCCTTCTTCTTATTGCTTGGGATCTCCTTCTCCCTCCTTGATGGCGTCTCTCCATGAACTAGGGTTTGGGTGGGGTGGAAAAGTGGCAAATAGATGTCAAGCCAAGGGGTGGGGTTGTTTATATAGAGGTGGAGGCTAGGGTTAGATGGATTTCGAGTTTGAGAGGAGTAGAGGCCGGTTTAGAGTCCCTCATGGGCTCTAAAAGAGTTAGGAATGACGCCCCTAGGCCCACTTGATGTGAAATCCAAGAAACAAGTCGTAAAACAAGGATTAATTTTGAGTCACGAAATATCGGACAAGTCCGAAGAGGACCGGACTAGTCTGAAGTTAGTCAGAAAGAAATCGGACAACTCTGTCCAAAAATCGGACAAATCCGACTTTAGTCAGAAAGGAAAATGGACTATTCCGCTGGAACACCGGACTAGTCCGGACAAGTTCAGGGACTTAGCAAATTTTCAAGGATTCTTGGGACACCGGACTAGTTCGCATAAAATCGGACAAGTCCGAAAATGTCCATGGGCAAAATCGGACTAGTCCGCAGCAAAAACAGAGAAGTCTGATTTTAGTCAGAGAGAAGTTGGACTCGTCCTCACCAAAATTGGACTAGTCCGCACTTTTCAGCAATTTAAGTGGGGTTTTGTTCCAAATCAATTTTAAACTCATTCCTCTTGATGTGGGTTAATGTTAAACATGTATATGAATGTATGTAGGGCATGATGCATGAAAATGAGGGTGTTACAAACCTACACCCCTTAAAATGAATCTCACCCTCGAGATTCAACGCGGAAGAGAAGAGATTGGGAAATTCCTTCTTGAGATCATCCTCCAATTTCCACGTTGCTTCTTTTTTTGTGTGGTGCTTCCATTGAACTTTACACCATCTAATAACCTTGTTCCTTGTGACTCTCTCTTTGGTTTCCAAAATTTTGACCGGTTGTTTGGTATAAGTCAAATCTGCCCCTATTTCCAATCCTTCCATTGGCACATGTTCTTCCGGTACTCTCAGGCACTTCATGAGCTGGAAAACATGAAAGCCATCATGAACATCTGAAAGATGAGCTAGCATCTCCAACTTATATGCTACTTCTCCTCTTTTGTCCAAAATCTTGAATGGTCCAATGTAGCAAGGTGCTAGCTTGCCTCTTATGTTAAACCTCTTATGACCCCTCATCGATGAGACCTTGAGGTAAACAAAATCTCCCACTTCAAAGGCTAATTTCTTTCACCTATTGTCCGCATAGCCTTTTTGTCTTGATTGGGCCGCCCTCAAGTTCTCACGAATTAGTTGGACTTGCTTTTTGGCCTCTTGCAACACATCCGAACCAAATACTTGAGTTTCTTCTTCCTCATTCCGGAATAAAGGTGTCCTACACTTCCTTTCATAGAGCGCTTCATATGGTGACATTTTCAAGCTTGCTTGGTAACTATTGTTGTATGAAAATTCTACATATGATAAGCTCTTGTCCCAACTTTTTCCATGCTTTAAAGCACAAGCTCTTAGCATGTCCTCTAAAATCTGATTGGTCCTCTCAGTTTGTCCATCCGTTTGAGGGTGATATGCTGAACTAAAGTTCAACCTCGTTCCTAAAGCTTCATGCAATTTTTGCCAAAACCTGGAAGTGAATTGTGAAACTCTATCCAAGAATTTCTTCTTCGGAACTCCATGCAAACATACTATTCTTCCCATATATAGTTTCACCAATTTCTCTCCATTATAGGTGGTCTTGACGGAAATAAAGTGGGCTGACTTAGTTAACCGATCCACAATTACCTAAATTGAGTCGTAACCGGACTGAGTACGTGGTAAACCAACTATGAAGTCCATACCGATCTCTTCCCACTTCAATTCCGGGATCTTCAAAGGTTGCAATAATCTAGCTGGCCTTTGATGTTCTCCCTTGACCCGTTGACACACATCACACAATGCTAAATATTCAGCTATGTCCTTTTCCATGCTATCCCACCAATAGCAAGTCTTCAAGTCTTTGTACATCTTGGTACAACCAGGATGAATTGAGTATGGTGAGTCATGTACCTCTTTTAATATCTTCTCCTGAATATGCTTCACATTGGGCATGACAATCCTCTTACCAAGTCATAGAGTACCATGTTCGTCCTCATCAAATCTGAATTCTCTCCCCTCTTGGGTCCTTTTCCTTGATTTCTTGAATTTCCTCATCCTTTGTTTGACCTTCCCGAATTTCTTGCTCCAACGAACTGTGAGCTAATTACTTACTCCTTTCCGACTTAAAGCATCGGCCACTACATTGGCTTTTCCCGAATGATAGTTGATTCCCAAATCATAATCTTTGATGAGCTCCAACCATCTCCGTTGCCTCAAATTCAGATCCGTTTATGTGAAAATATACTTCAAACTCTTATGATCCGTATAAATTTCACACCTATGTCCAAGAATATAGTGTCTCCAAATCTTCAATGCATGTACCACGACTGCATGTTCTACATCATGTGTGGGATAATTCTGCTTATGTTTCTTAAATTGTCTTGATGCATAGGCGACCACTTGACCTTCATGCATCAATACACATCCAAGTCCTTGTCTCGATGCGTCGCAATATATGTCAAAACTCTTGCTTACATCTGACAGTACCAAAACTGGGGCTATTGTCAACCTCTTCTTCAACTCCTCAAAACCGTTTTGACAAGCTTGAGTCCATTGGAAAGACTTTCCCTTCATTAGAAATTCCGTCATTAGCTTGGCTATCTTGGAGAAGTCCTTGATGAACCTATGGTAATATCCAGCCATCCCATGGAAACTCCTTATTTCCTTGACATTTTGCGGCGGTTCCCACTTCAACACGTCTTTCACTTTTCCGGGGTCAATGGATACTCCTCCTCCTGAGATGATATGACCCAAAAACGACACCTCTTTCAACCAAAACTGACACTTGTTGAACTTGGCATACAATTGATGCTCCCTCAATTTCTGCAGCGTAAGCCTCAAGTGTTCCTCATGTTCCTTCTCGTCCTTCGAGTAGATCATAATGTCGTCTATAAACGCCACTACAAACTTATCCAAGTACTCCATGAAGACCTTATTCATGAGGTACATAAAGTAGGCAGGCGCATTTGTCAATCCAAAAGACATCACGGTGTACTCATAAGATCCATACCGTGTTCTAAAAGTTTTCTTGGGTATGTCCAATGGTCTAATATTCATTTGAATGTATCCCGACCTCAAATCAATCTCAGAGAAGACACAAGCACCCTTCATCTGATCAAACAAGTCCTTTATGCGTGGCAAGGTGTACTTATTCTTTATTGTCACCTTGTTGAGAGCTCGGTAATCCACACACATCCTTTGGGTTCCATCCTTCTTGTCCACAAACAGCACGGGCGCTCCCCAAGGTGAAGAACTAGGGATAAAACCTTTCTCTAGTTGCTCTTGAATTTGTTTCTTGAGCTCCGCTAATTCCATAGGAGGCATCCTATACAGCCTCTTAGCTATAGGTGCAGTTCCAGGTATTAAATCAATAACAAACTCAATGTCTCGATCAGGTGGCATACCTGGCAACTCGTCTGGAAAAACATCCAAAAATTCACACACCACCGGAATCTCCTCCATTGTGGCACCGTCCATATGATTCAGCTCCAATTGCTTCGGTGCGGTTTGACATGCTTCAAATTCTACGGTGATCCCTTCTTCATTGGTCAACTTCGCCGTCTTCATGGCACACTCAATAACTCCATTATGCTTCCTCAACCAGTCAATATACCAAGTATAATGTCCAATCTTTGAGAATCCAAAACAATGAGGTTGGCAGGGAAGTCTACCCGCTTTATTCTAAGGATTACTTTTGGACATACTATATTTGTCCTCATCTCTCCTCCAGGAGACTTAACCAATAGACTAAACTTCATATTAGAGATAGGCAAACTATACTTCGCAACATACTTTGATGCAATGAATGAATGCGATGCTCCAGAATCAAACAACATAGTCGCGGGGTTCGAGTTTGCGAGAAAATTACCAATGACCACGTCATCTGCTTGTTGAGCATCCTCCGTAGAGACATGGTTCACATTGCCACGAGCAAAATTCCGCTGTCCGCGATTCCCTTGTGGTTGTCCTCCATTGGGTCATGGGTTTTGCCTCGGCGCATTGCCTCCTTGACCAAGGCCTGACTTAGGACATTGATGTGCAAAGTGTCCAGCTTCTCCGTAGGTATAACACTTCTTTACTCCACCGGGATTATTGGGGCGAGCTTGGTTCTAAACATTTGCAATAGGAAAGTTAGCACGAGGTGCATATGGCATCGGAGGCCTAGGTGCTTGCATTACAGGGCGCTGCTGCACAAACTGAGTTGGGCGCTGCTGCACAAACTGAGTTGGGCGCGGTGCAAATCCAAGGCGATGAGTAGGCGCAAAAGAGCTGAAGTAAGGCACATTGGGCGGTGTGAAGCGAGTGCGCACATTACTTCCTTGTTGCTGTCCTTGATATGGCACCTTTCTCTTATTGTCTTGCTCCATCTCACGGGCCTTGTTCTCCATGACAATTGCCTTGTCCACAAGCTTCTAAAAGTTGGCATAATCACAGTTGAGCAATTGCACTTGGATTTCATTGTTCAAGCCTCTCATGAACAAGTATTGCTTCCGGCTTTCTCGGGTCACATCCTCAGGCGCATACCATGAGAGTTGAGTTAATTTATTGAGATATTCACCCACACTCGATCTCCCTTGCCTCAATTTCTCAAATTCTTTCCTCTTCAGAATCATAACACATTCCGGCACATAATGAGAACGAAAGCTCTCTTTGAATTCGGCCCATGTAATTCTCTCTTGGTTCTCATGAGCATTGCATAAGGAATCCCACCAATCCGCAGCTGCTCCAACTAGTTGATGGGAAGCGAAAAGCACTTTCTCCCGGTCACTGCATTGGACAATAGCTAGCTTCTTCTCCACAGACATGAGCCAATCATCCGCATCCATAGGGTCAGCGTCTTGAGAAAGGGTTGGCGGCCTAGTCCTCATAAACTCTCCCAACCGGTTATGAGGAGGTGGGGGTGGTAGTGGATACATGTGGGGCTGATTGTTGATGTTGCCAGCCTGCAGTTGTCCCATTGTTTGTATCATGGTCTGCATGATCTGGTTTTGCATAGCCAGTAGCTGCTCAATGTTGATAGCTCCATGAGCATATCCTTGTCCATTGTTGTTCTGAGGTACTCCATGGTTCTCCTCCTCATCATTGACATCCCTCTGGTTGTGAGTCCTCTCCATCTGGACACAAGCAATAGATAAGAATTAAAAAACGTCTCCAACTATATGCATCAAGGGATATGAAATTAGACAACTAACTAGCCTACGTGGACATGGAAATGCTAAAGCATCCCAAAATCCTCTATTAAGCACACAAGCAAACAATATATATAGCAAACATCTCACCAAACAAAAACACATCAGTTCCTGAGTGCTCCTATGTGCTCTAAAGTGTCCATTCTATCTAGGTTGCATCCTACGGTCAACCTGTGGCTCTGATTCCAATCTGTGACACCCGGTTCCGAAAATGAACCAAGTGAACGCATATGTGTGCACAGGATGTTCAACACACATACACGAGTGCATTCACAAAAGAGTATACAGAAAATTACCACAGAACAAGATTAAATAACCAAATTTTATTACACTAACCATATCATCCTCGAGTACAGGTTCTAATGAATATTAGTGTCAAGTTCAACTAATGCAGCGTAAATAAACTAAATAAGCAAACTAAACAGCTAGGCAGCATAAGAAATAGGGTATAGCGCAACTCCATGCAACACCACAGGCAAGCTGACGGTAGACATGGCCTAGAACTCCGCATTATCGCCATTAAACTCCCAATCCTCACCTTCAACTGTTTTGGGGGGGGGGGATTGCAAGGGTGAGTACATGTCATACTCAGCAAGTGTGGAAAGTATGACATATGGCTGATTCAAATGACGAATATAATAATGGTGGAGTGCTGAAAAGTACATTAAAACACTTGAAAAAGCAATATATTACATGTATATGAAATAAACCCATGATAAGCCATGTAGTTATCATAATACCAGTCCATGTTCCGTATCCATCATCATATACCAATATCCATATTCAATACCAGAATTCAATTCATAACCATCCATAACCATAATACCAACCATAACCATCCCAAATCCCAATTTTCCTCTAATCATGTTAGGGTCCAAGTTGCTCATAACCAGTAGCACGGCTATCATGATAGTTTTATTAGACTCTGCAGAGTTTATACCACTTTACCCACGTGTTTGTGATTTTATCACCTTTCGATGACTATAGAATCTCAATTATGCCATCTCACACTTCCGTAGGTGTGTGGCCAAAAGATCACAAAATAGCCTTTACAATGGGATTACTAGCCAATTTAGACCCCACTGAGGTTTCACCGGTGGCGATGTCTCCAACTGAGCACATATTCAACCAAGGGCCCCCTCTTGAGCCATTCGGAACCCAGGGTAGTCTCACAAATCATTAACAAACCCAACCCGACTACCCCTTCCCCGAGCATCCTTAATGGTCCAAATAGCACTGGCAAAACCCTAATTAATCAGCTACGCCGCACCCATACTTGGCATCGTGGTGGCACTGTAAATCAGGGATGGTCGCTCCACGAACCGGTCCTTAGATCTAAAGCAAGTAAACCACCATACATCCAACCCATCCACATACCAGGCTTGCTTAGATCACCCGTTATCATATCATATTTACCAGTTCATGTTAACCATAATCTTATAAATACATAATTGAGTTAAGTGGTATAGTTGTTTTCCCATCCCAATTAATTAAGCAAAGCAAAAGGTAAAAAGCCATTCCCGACTCTCTACCATATACTCCAGTTGACAAGGGTGGTCAACAAAACAAGTAAACTTCCTACCATAGGATTTCCCATCAAATTGACACATCATGCAGTTTTGCAAACAAAACATTTATTTTAAAACAGGATCAATATGCTTCAAGGACACTTGTCTTGCTCTTGGGATTGGTTTGGGTTGAAGCTTTCAAACTCTTGGTGCTAAATATCCTCCGCGGCACTGTCTAGTGCAAATCTGTCTAAACCGCTCAATAAACATACAAGACAAGAAACACAATCAAAGAGTGCACAAATATTACTCAATATGACATGATATGCATGATTAATGCAAATGCAAGGTAGAACTTGTTAATAGATTGCTTTTAAATGATCACTATCTAGTTCTAATAGATTCTAACAAGTTTATACAGGTTTGGATGTGATTAGATCAAATTTTAGAATTAATTCAACACAATTTAACTAGGAAAATTGGACTAGTCCGCTAGGGACCGGACAAGTCCGCACTGCGCGAGAACAGCAGATTAGGGTTTTCTAGATCGACGTGAATTTGGAGATTTGGGGTTGAATTCATGTAAGGAAAAGGAAATAGAAGGTATATCAGATGTTTAGAACTCCAATGAATAAAGAAACTTGGAGGCAACACTTGGATCTTGATGATCTAGGGTTCGTGATGAACTTTGAGATGATTTGGTGATGAAGAACGAAACTTGATGGACATCTTGATCCTCTTTCGTTTCTTCCCCTTCTTCTTCTTGCTTGGGATCTCCTTCTCCCTCCTTGATGGCGTCTCTCCAAAAACTAGGGTTTGGGTTGGGTGGAAAAGTGGCAAATAGATGTCAAGCCCTTGGGTGGAGTTGTTTATATAGAGGTGGAGGCTAGGGTTAGATGGATTTCGAGTTTGAGAGGAGTAGAGGCCGGTTTAGAGTCCCACATGGGCTCTAAAAGAGTTAGGAACGATGCCCCTAGGCCCACTTGACGTGAAACCCAAGAAAAAAGTCGTAAAACAAAAGGATTAATTCTGAGTTGCGAAATATCGGACAAGTCCGAGGAGGACCAGACTAGTCTGAAGTTAGTCAGAAAGAAAATTGGACTAGTCTGCATAAAACCTGACAAGTCTGAAAATGTCTAGAGGAAAAATCGGACTAGTCCACAGCAAAAACGGACAAGTCTGATTTTAGTCAGAGAGAAATCGGACTAGTCCTCACCAAAATCGGACTAGTCGGCACTTTTTAGCATTTTAAGTGTGGTTTTGTTCCAAATCAATTTTAAACTCATTCCTATTGATGTGGGTTAATGTTAAACATGTATATGAATGTACGTAGGGCATGATGCATGAAAATGAGGGTGTTACAAATTGCAAGGGTGAGTACATGTCGTACTCAGCAAGTGTGGAAAGTATGACATGTAGCTGATTCAAATGACGGCAATAATAATGTCTAAGTGCTGAAAAGTACATTAAAATATTTGAAAAGCAATATATTATATGTATGTGAAGTAAACCCATCATAAACCATGTAATCATCAGAATACCAGTCCATATTCATTACCATCATTCATATTCCAGATTTCACCATTACCATTAACCATATTCAATACCAGAATTTAACTCATAACCATCCATAACCACATTATCAACCATAACTGAATGTAGGCCTAGAGGGGGGGGGTGAATAGGCCTTTTGAATTTTTGTCGGATCCTGCAACACTCAAAAACAAGTTCAATACCAGAGAAATCGGACTAGTCTGGTAAAGTGCGGACTAGTCCGGTGTTCATGGACTAAGTTGATCAAGATTAATCGATTAGGTTGATTCTTCAATGTGTGCAGCGGAAATATAGAATCAAACAATAGTTTAACAGTTGTATATTGGATTGTATCACAATTAAGGATTGTGTTCTACAATTTATTGTAAATTGAACAATGTGTATCAAACCCTAGAGTAAGTTGATCAATTTAAGTGATGAACACAAAAAGGACAAGACACACGATTTATCCCGTGGTTCGGCTACCACGAAGGCAACCTACGTCCACATTGAGGAGTCCACAAAAGGACTGGGTCTTCTCCAACCCTACCCTCGTCGGATCGCCACGAAGGCCAACCCTCTTCCACTAATCACAAAGGGGTGAATAACCAAATTCAAGGGGAGTTCTCACACGTTGAGAGCTCCCTTAGATTACAAATCACAATGCCACCAAAAACACACTCAGAAATTACAATTGAAACGCAGGAGTGTGTTAGAGATTCAAACCAAGAGCTCAATGATGTGTGCCAAGTGTCTCTCCAATGATCTAGAAGTGATCCTCAAAGGATTGATCGATTTGCCACTTAATTTCATGAAGAGAGGTGATTTCTGAGTCTCTTGGGAGGTGTGACGGCGCTAGGGTTCGAGCACTTCTAAAAGTGGGCCGTGCACCTCTATTTATATGGGCTTTCTAAAAGTGACCGTTAGGGTTCAGAAAGATCGAACTAGTCCGTGGTGGTCACCGGACTAGTCCGGTGTGCTGTGTGTAGCAAACCCTAAGTGTCCCGAAATATCGGACTAGTCCGGCCGAAAACGGACTTGTCCGATTTCACTACTGGAAATCTTCGGACTAGTCCGATAGCCATCGGACTTGTCCGGACAAAAGAAACCCTAAGTGTGTTGGATGACAAGTCCGCACTTGGAGGACTTGTCCGATTTAGATCAGTGAGTATTTCGGACTAGTCCGTGTAAACATCGGACTTGTCCGAAGTGGATCAGAAGGAATATCGGACTAGTCCGGTTAACAACGGACTTGTCCGATTTTGTGTGACTTGTGAAGTGTGTTGAGGACTAGTCCGCCCTGGGGAGGACTAGTACGACTCAAGTCAGAAAGATATCGGACTAGTCTAAAAAATATCAGACTTGTCCGATCTGGTGCAGAAAGGATATCGGACTAGTCCTGGTTGATATCGGACTAGTCCGGTCCTGTGTAACTTTGTGCAATATGTGTGCGTGCTTAAATATGATTGAGCTCTTGGGTGTGTTTCCTTAACACACTCCATAAACAATAATCTACTATTTCTTTTCCTTGAGCTCAAGTTCACTTTGCTCCTCATTATCCCTTCTTTTTGGTATTTTGCTCATTTTTCATTATTGGCCTGCATTCATCTCAACAAAAAGGTTAGGATCCCAATTGCTTGTCATAAATCATCCGAAACCCACAAAGGAGTCCTAGATGCACTTTCAATCTCCCCCTTTTTGGTGATTGATGACAACCAATTGAGATTTCACAAAATATGACAAAAGGAGATGAGATTTTCATAAATTATGCACATATGTCTCAAAAATACATCAAGCAGTAAGAGAAATATCCATATGTGCATTCTTTATGGTGGGATGCATAACTAAGTGCATTGAAACATTGAGAATGACATAATTTACATTGATGAATCAATACAAAGTACATATGTCATTTCAGGAGCAAAATTGCAGATTTCAACACATACTTGCAAATTAATTAAGCATTTCAACACAGAACCATAGTTAACATGAAAACAGCGTTAAAGCATTACAATCACAAAGAAAGATAAAGAGAACTCTCTCCTCGCACCATACCACAGCTAAAGCTAAGACTCCCCCTCAATCTCTCCCCCTTTGGCATCAAGACACCAAAAAGAAGGAGAGGAGGGTCCTAGGGTCTTCACTCTTCACTGTCGGTCCTCTCGTCCCCGTCTTCGTCTTCATCATCATCAGCTTGACGAGGAGGGGAAGGAGGAGGGACGGAGTCGCTCTAGCCCCCAATGCCAAAGTAGGCAAGCTCGGAGGGGTTCAGAGGCCCGAGCTCGGTGAAGTCCGGGTCGGACTCCTTAGAAATCAATGGAGATCCAATGGGGTCGATCTCCAGCTTCTGCCAGATTTGCTTCATATTGGCCTTTATATACTTCATGTCCTCCTTTCTTCTCTTGTTGAGCTTGTGGACCTTCACTTCAGTCTTTTTGCAGGAGGAGAATATGGCGGTCAGGTACTTGAGGATCCCACTAGCTGATCCTCTCTGAGGGGCTTCCCTAGAGGTAGGGACAACCCTAGCACCGCTTCTTGATCTTGCCGGTGCCTCGGGACTGGAGGCCGGCGAGCGAGCAGCCTGGACACTCACTGGTTGAGGCTTCTGAGGCCTCAAAGGAGTGTGCTCCACATCCTTCACGAACTCAATACCTGTGACTTTCTCAATCATATACATGAGGTAGGGAGCATAGCCACATAACCTGTTAGGCGTGCAGGATATGTTGACCATATCATTCCAAATGTATTCCGCCACACCAAATGGGCGGTCCTTGCTTATGACTCTCATTAGGGTCCGGAGGTAACCCTGCACGCTCCCAGCATCTCCATCTTTAGGAGCAATAGTCTTCCTCAACTCTCTGTTGAGGACCACAAAGAATGGTTTCATGTTCTTTGTAGAGGGAGGGACATACTTTGAGTTCGGCTCATATAGGAATTTCATCCTATCCTTCTCCATGACACCTATGTTGTGGATGATCAGCCTGTCATGTCCAAAGGTGTCCAGATGGAGCAGATTAGTAAAGTCCTCTTGAGTGATACTATACTTAGATCCGTGAGTCATCCAAGTAACACTCTCTTCATCCTCACTTGAGAAGTGGCAAGTTGCAAAGAACTGTGCAATCACTTCATCATTCTAGTTATGCCTGAAGGCAAAGAGATCTTTCAGGCCATGCCTCTCAACTACTGCAATGACTTCATCAAAAGCTGAGCATTTCTTCTTCTCAAGGTGTGCCCAGTCAATCCACTGACTGCGCACCACCGGTGTCTTCATTGGGAGATACACCGATTTGTAGAAGTCTGCATAGAAGTTGCACTAAAACATTCCATCGACAGCTTGCTTTGGCCTGCCATACCAGTCAATGCTTCTGAACTTGGCCGCAGAATCACTGCCCTTGCCGTTGAACTTCTCCTCAGTAGGGTCCCGGACCCCTTCCCTGGGAGCATGGAGCTTCAAGGGCCCGACTGGCCCCGTTGCTATCCCCTTGCCCTTGCCCTTGGCTTGGCGAGAGGCACCTGAGGATGCTGCTGCCTTTGACACTGGCTTCTTTGCCAGCACCTTCCTCCGAACCTGAGGAGGTGAAGGAGCTGGCTCTGAGGGTCTTTCTTGGCGTTTCTTGCCAAGACCCGTCGAGGACCGAGGTGCTACTTCGTGGTCCAACTCGGCCTCAAAGTCGGAGATTTCGTTGTTTGAGCTCGACATGATCTGAGAATGATTTTGCAAGAATGATGGTAAGTGATACAAGGCATAAGTATGAAAAGATAGCAATGAATTGCATTGAGGAATTGAAAAATTAGGTTTTCAGTTCAGAAACATCAGACTTGACCGGTGCACAGGCACGGACTAGTTCGGAGGACCGGACTTGTCCGTGCATGGACCGGACTAGTCCGGTGTTCATCCTCAAAAACCTAACAGATTGGTCAAGGAATGATTCCTAATGCAAATCTAGTCTAGCACACATGTAGTACATCAAATAAGTATCTAGTGAAGGATGCTAGGCTATACGATCAACAATGGAGAAAAACAAGATTTCTAGGGTTTTGAAGAAAGTTACCGAAGAAATCGATTGACGCTTGAAGGTTTGGGGGTTGGAGGCCGGACAAGTCCGTTAGCTTCAATCCCCAAGAGGTCAAGCTTGATCTCCGCCCAAATGTGGACTTTTTCGATGGAGGGAGCAGAGAATCGCCTTGGTGGCTCGAGCGCAAGAGAGAGGAAGGCGTGAGCAAATGTGGGGATGAGAAGATTAGGGTTTGGTGGCAGCTAGGGTTATGGACACGAAAAATCGGACAAGTCCGGACATGACCAGACTAGTCCGAAGTCATCCAGAGAGCTATATTGGACTAGTCCGTGGTCTATCGGACTAGTCCGGTCTAACCGGCACTCTGCGGACTAGTCTGCAAGAGCGGACTAGTCCGGGTAACCACGGACTAGTCTGTGGTCACCAGGAGAAATTGCATAGCCCATTCATATATATTTGAAGGTTCATTAATAGAGAATAGGAGGGACAAAACAAATCAATTAATCTTGATGAATTTGACCAGTAAGCATACAACAATCACACAATGATCATAATTCATCAAGATCTAATAATTGACATAGTTTTTCGAGAAAAAAATGAAGGGGGATGATTTTCACAATTCAGTCAAAATTTTGAAGAGGTCATACAGGTATGCAACTTTTCAAGCCACACTCCGAGAATCAAGGATATTTAGTTCATTTCGAAGTTCACAAAAATGCTTTTCATCAAGTGGCTTGGTGAATATGTCAGCCAATTGTTTTTGGGTGTTGACATGTGAGATGGTAATGTCTCTTTCATTGAATGGTCTCTCAAGAAATGATGTCTTATGTGTATGTGTTTAGTTCTAGAGTGCTCAACTAGATTGTGGGCTATTTTAATGGCACTCTCATTGTCACAAAGGAGAGGAATACGATTCATATTGTAACCGTAATCTCTTAGAGTTTGTCGCATCCAAAGGATTTGTGCACAACAACTCCCGGCTGCAACATATTCCGCTTTGGCTGTGGATAAAGCAATGGAATTTTGTTTCTTGGATGACCAAGAAACTAAGGATCTCCCTAGGAATTGGCATGTGCTGGTGGTGCTTTTTATATCTACTTTGCACCCGGCATAATCTGCATCGGAGTAACCAATGAGATTGAATTTTGAGCCTTTTGAGTACCAAAGACCAAGGTTGGGTGTATGAACTAAATATCTCAAGATTCTTTTTACGGCTGTCAAGTGACATTCCTTAGGGTTGGCTTGAAATCGTGCACACAAACATACACTCAACATAATATCTGGCCTAGATGCACATAAGTAAAGTAGAGATCCAATCATGGAGTGATATACCTTTTGATCGACGCTAGGTCCATCTTCATTGAGATCCAAGTGGCCATTCGTTGACATGGGGGTCTTTATGGGCTTTGCCTTGTCCATGCCAAACTTTTTGAGTATGTCCTGCGTGTACTTGGTTTGGCTTATGAACGTTCCTTCCCTTTGTTGCCGCACTTGGAACCCCAAGAAGTACTTCAATTCTCCCATCATTGACATTTCAAACCTGCCTGTCATGATTCTACTAAATTCTTCACAGAAGGATTGGTTAGTTGACCCAAATATTATGTCATCAACATAAATTTGACAGATAAAAATATCATTATCTAAATTCTTTGTGAATAATGTATAGTCTACTTTGCCAATTTGAAAACCATTTTCAATTAAGAAATCTCTAAGACACTCATACCAAGCTCTAGGAGCTTGTTTGAGGCCGTAGAGAGCCTTACGCAATTTATATACGTGGTTGGGGAATTCTTCGTCTTCAAACCCTGGTGGTTGCTCCACGTACACTTCTTCCTTGATCGGTCCGTTGAGGAAGGCGCTTTTCATGTCCATTTGATACAGCTTGAAATCATGGTGAGTAGCATATGCAAGTAATATTCTAATAGATTCAAGCCTAGCTACTGGAGCAAAAGTCTCATCGAAATCCAAACCATCGACTTGTGAGTACCCTTTGGCCACAAGTCGCGCCTTGTTTCTTGTTACCACTCCATGTTCGTCTTGTTTGTTGCGGAAGACCCACTTGGTTCCCACTATGTTTGCATTCAATCTTGCCACAAGTTCCCACACCTCGTTCCTCTTGAAGTTGTTCAATTCTTCTTGCATTGCCACCACCCAGTCCGGATCCTTCAATGCATCCTCAATCCTGCGTGGTTCCAAAAGGGAGACAAAACCAGTAATGCTCACAAAAGTTAGCTATGCGAGATCTAGTGGTTACTCCCTTTTGGATGTCACCGATGATGTTGTCGATTGGGTGATCCCTTTGAATGCATTGGTGTACTCTTGGGTGGGGCACTTGGGGAGTTGTGTCTTCATGATCGTTTTCTTCTCCCCCTGAGTGGTTGCCCTCGTTGACTTGTTGATCATCTTCATAATCTCGTGCTTGTTTGAAGCTCCCCCTTGATTGTTGGTCTCCTATTGTGGTTCATTTTCCTCATTTATGTGTGAAGGTGACTCTTGTGGTCAAACTTCACCTAGAGCCATTCTTTTCAATGCTAGACAAGGAGCTTCTTCTTTACCTAATTCACATGGATCAACTTGCTCCTTTTGGGAGCCGTTAGTCTCATCGAACACTACGTCACGTGCTACTTCAACAAGTCCGGAGGCCTTGTTGCAAACACGATAAGCGTAAGTGTTCAAATCGTAACCGATCAAGAAACCTTCATCGGACTTCGAAGCGAACTTTGAAGTCCTGGGCTTCTTGTTCAGGATATAACATGGAGAACCGAAAACTCGAAAGTATGAAATGTTTGGTTTGTTACAGGTGAGTAGCTCATAGGGAGTTTTCTTGAGTAGTCGATGAAGATAAAGCCGATTTGCGGCGTGGCAAGCGGTGTTAATCGCTTCCGCCCAAAATTGATCCGAAGTCTTGTATTCATCGAGCATTGTTCTTGCAATCTCTATGAGTGTTCGATTCTTCCTTTCAGCAACTCCATTTTGTTGTGGTGAGTATGGCACTGAAAATTCGTGCTTGATGCCCTCTTCATCAAGGTACTCCTCCACTTGTATGTTCTTGAACTCCATGACATTGTCGCTTCGAAAACTCTTGATTGACAATGAAAACTCGTTTTGAGATCGCTTGAAGAATTTCTTGAGTGTTCCTTGTGTTTCTGACTTATCATGCAAAAAGAAAACCCAAGTGAAGTGAGAAAAATCATCAATGATAACCAAACCATTTTGTTACCGCCGATGTTTATGTAAGCAATTGGACCAAACAAGTCCATGTGAAGTAGTTCGAGCGGTCTTGTTGTAGTCATGATGTTCTTTGCGGGATGATGTGCTCCAACTTGTTTCCCGGCTTGGCACGCGCTACAAAGCCTGTCTTTCTCAAAAACAACATCTTTCAAACCTCGGATGTGATCGCCCTTGAAGAGTTTTTGAAGATTCCTCATACCAACATGCGCTAGCCGTCTATGCCACAGCCAACCCATGTTGGTTTTTGCAATCAAGCATGTGTCGAGTTCGGCTTTATCCTTCAACATACCCTTGAATGCAACGGAACCATCACTCCTCCTTGAGACGGTCACACCCTCGTTAGTGAACAAGCAATTATAACCTTTGTCACATAGTTGAGATATGGACAGCAGGTTATAATCTAAAGATTTAACATGTAAAACATGAGAAAGCATCTGTTCAGAGGATATTGCAATTTTACCGGTACCGAGCACCTTTCCTTGACTATTATCTCTGAAGTAGATGCCTTCGTTTGGGTCCTCGTTTTCTTCATATTCCACGAACATCCTCCTTTCTCCAGTCATGTGGTTGGTGCATCCACTGTCTAGGACCCATTTGGAACCACCGGAGGAATAGGCCTGCAAAAACAAATTATGCTTTGGTTTTAGGTACCCAAGCTTGCTTGGGTCCTTGGAGGTTAGTTACAATACATTTGGGCACCCACACATGCGATTTTGTGTTCCCATGGCGTGGCCCAACATAATAAGTATAAACCTTACCAAGATTGTTTCTCATTAATACATAAGAGGCATCAAAAGTTTTAAATAGAAGCTGTTGTTGTTTATGAATCGGACTAGTCCGGATGACCGGACTTGTCCGGACACCGACCGGACTAGTCCGGTATTCATGCAAGTTCAGTTTCTTATTCTTCAACTTATCAGTTTGAGAGGATCTTCCGTTCACAAAGGAGATCCTTCCCCTGTTATTCTTATGACTTCCGGCATGTTGTTTTTCATCATAAGAGTAACTAATGCCATATTTGACATTTGGAGGTCTTTGGACCAAGTATGTACTACGTGCATAGTTGATCTTCTCCTTGTCAAAAATTCCATACTGGGTAGGATTTTTATCCTTTGTGGAGGTTTACTTCTCCTTCAAACTGGTGTTGATTTTACTACATGTGCACATATGAACAAGATCAGTTTTAGTGGGTTGAGAAGGCGAACTTGAAGTGGAGGAAGGTTCACTTAGCTTGAGTGACTCAACTTGCACTTTAAGGATTTTGTTAACCTTGATCAGGTCAGCAAGTTGGTCCTTGATTGCAACATTTGAGTCGGTTAACTCCAAGCAAGTTTTCTTGCTTGAAGCTAGCTCAAGCTCTAGTGAACTGTTTTTCTCCTTTTCAAGCTCTAGGAGTTTGTCAATTTTGACATACTTCTCCTTTTGGGAGATAATCATGTCCTCTTGACGATCAATTAACCTCTCCTTCTCAACAAGTTGGTCAAGTAAAAATTTCATTTTAGTAGCAGTTTTCCTATCTAGTCCATTTAGCATATCCTCATCATCACTATCTAGTTCATCATCACTAGAGTAGGAATGCATGGAAGGGGTTTTGATGTTTAACTTGCATTTACCTTCCTTTGCCATGAGACAAGTGCCATTTCCCTTCTTTGCACCGAGTGTCGGGAAGAATGTGGATTTCTTGGATGTGCTTTCTATGGCTATGCTAGCCATCTCTTCTTCATCGGATGATGAGGACTCATCATTTGAGTCCCACTCCTTCCCAATGTGTGCTTGTTTGGCTTGTTTATTATTCTGGAAGAATTTCTTAGGTTGAGGCTTGGTTTCTTTAGTTTTCTTCTTGTTGTCCTCATACGGGCAATCGACTATAAAGTGGTTATACTCACCACAATTATAGCACGCCTGCCTCATCTTTGGCTTCGTCCTTTCCTTGTACTTTCCTTCACTTGATTTTGTTCCTTGTCTCTTCTTCATTATTCTCTTGAACTTTTTCATGAACAAAATCATATCCTCTTCATCTAGCTCACTACTCTCGTCATCACTGTCCTCCTCTAGTTGTGCTTCTCTTGCTTCTTTGGATAGAGGCTTGAGAGTAGATTTTAGGGCAACTCCTTTGTTCTTGGCCGAGGTGAGGTCGGCAATTTCTTTGACGTGCTTGGCTTGTTTCTCCATCATTTCAAAGTTGATAATTTTACCAAGCAATTCATCCGGAGTCATCCTTGTTTAACCGGGGTTTTCTCTGATCATTGAGCATAGCGTGACATTGCGAGGCATAAAAGCTCTAAGGATGACCTTTACCACCTCGTGGTCATTCCACTTCTTGCTCCCATATGATCGAACCTTGTTGACAAGTGTCTTCAATCGATAGTACATATCCTGGGGTGACTCGTCTTCCTCAACTGCGAATCTTCCTAGTTCGCCTTCGATCATTTCAATTTTTGCCTCACGCACATGCCGGTCACCTTCATTTGCTGTTTGTAGTGTATCCCATATCTCCTTAGCAATTTCGAGCCCATCCACCTTCGTGAACTCGTCTCGACTGAGAGAGGAGGTGATTACGGCTGCGGCTTGAGCGTTTCTATGGATGGCCTACTCTTGACTTGGGGTGAACTCTTCGTCGTCATCCGGAATATCTATCCCTGTACATACAACATGCCATAAACTTGGGTTGAGGGAAATCAAATGCATCTTCATATTCTGCCTCCACATGGAGTAATCACTCCCATCGAAGTGTGGGGCTTTTCCAATTGGGATAGATAAGTAGTGATTGTTATTGGACGATAATAATTAAAAGGATATCGGGAGTAGTCGGTGTGACTACTCCCCTTCTTCTTCTCTTCAACTTTCGCTTTCCCTTTGGAAAGTGCCTTCTTTCTCAGGAGCGCCTTTAGCTCCAGCGTCTCCTCATCGTCGTCCTCGAAGTCTTGAATGGCTTCGAGGTACTTCTCCAGTTTTTGGGTCTTGTCGTTGTTGACTTCCTCTTGGTTGTTGATTTTATGGACGTCCTTCATATCCGACATGATCTCTTCGAGTGGTTAAACTCTTTCTTGAAGAACCTGCTCTGATACCAATTGAATGTAGGCCTAGAGGGGGGGGGTGAATAGGCCTTTTGAATTTTTGTCGGATCCTGCAACACTCAACAACAAGTTCAATACCAGAGAAATCGGACTAGTCCGGTAAAGTGCGGACTAGTCCGGTGTTCACGGACTAAGTTGATCAAGATTAATCGATTAGGTTGATTCTTGAATGTGTGCAGCGGAAATATAGAATCAAACAACAGTTTAACAGTTGTATATTGGATTGTATCACAATTAAGGCTTGTGTTCTACAATTTATTGTAAATTGAACAATGTGTATCAAACCCTAGAGTAAGTTGATCAATTTAAGTGATGAACACAAAAAGGACAAGACACACGATTTATCTCGTGGTTTGGCTACCACGAAGGCAACCTACGTCCACGTTGAGGAGTCCACAAAAGGACCGGGTCTTCTCCAACCCTACCCTCGTCGGATCGCCACGAAGGCCAACCCTCTTCCACTAATCACGAAGGGGTGAATAACCAAATTCAAGGGGCATTCTCACATGTTGAGAGCTCCCTTATATTACAAATCACAATGCCACCAAAAACACACTCAGAAATTACAATTGAAACGCAGGAGTGTGTTAGAGATTCAAACCAAGAGCTCAATGATGTGTGCCAAGTGTCTCTCCAATGATCTAGAAGTTGTCCTCAAAGGATTGATCGATTTTGCACTTAATTTCGTGGAGAGAGGTGGTTTTTGAGTCTCTTGGGAGGTGTGACGGCGCTAGGGTTCGAGCACTTGTAACAGTGGGTCTTGCACCTCTATTTATATGGGGTTTCTAAAAGTGACCGTTAGGGTCCAGAAAGATCAGACTAGTCCGTGGTGGTCACCGGACTAGTCCGGTGTGCTGTGTGTAGCAAACCCTAAGTGTCCCGAAATATCGGACTAGTCCGGTCGAAAACGGACTTGTCCGATTTCACTACTGGAAATCTTCGGACTAGTCCGATAGCCATCAGACTTGTCCATACAAAAGAAACCCTAAGTGTGTTGGATGACAAGTCCGCACTTGGAGGACTTGTCCGATTTAGATCAGTGAGTATTTCGGACTAGTTCGTGTAAACATCGAACTTGTCCGAAGTGGATCAGAAGGAATATCGGACTAGTCCAGTTAACAACGGACTTGTCCGCTTTTGTGTGACTTGTGAAGTGTGTTGAGGACTAGTCCGCCCTGGGGAGGACTAGTCCGACTCAAGTCAGAAAGATATCAGTCTAGTCCGACAAATATTGGACTTGTCCGATCTGGTGCAGAAAGGATATTAGACTAGTCCTGGTTGATATCGGACTAGTCCGGTCCTGTGTAACTTTGTGCAATATGTGTGTGTGCTTAAATATGATTGAGCTCTTGGGTGTGTTTCCTTAACACACTCCATACACAATAATCTACTATTTCTTTTTCTTGAGCTCAAGTTCACTTTGCTCCTCATTATCCCTTCTTTTTGGTATTTTACTCATTTTTTATTATTGGCCTGCATTAATCTCAACAAAAAGGTTAGGATCCCAATTGCTTGTCATAAATCATCCAAAACCCACAAGGGAGTCCTAGATGCACTTTAAATAACCATTATCGAACCATAACCATCCCAAATCCCAAGGTTCTCTCTAATCATGTAGGTCATCCAGGCGCTAATAACCGGGAGCACGTCTATCATGATAGTTTATTAGACTCTACAGAGTTTGTACCACTGTACCCACGTGTTTGTGATTTCATCACCCGTCGGTGACTAAAGAACCTCCCTTATCCCAATTACACTTCCTTTGGTGTATGACCAAGAGTTCACAAAATAGCCTTAACAGTGGGATTACTAGCCTATTTAGACCCCACTGAGGTTTCACCGGTGGCGATGCCTCCAACTGAGCACATCTACAACCAAGGGCCCCCTCTTGAGCCATTCGGATCCCAGGGTAGTCCCACCAATCATCAACAAACCCAATCTGACTACCCCTTCTCTGAGGATCTTTAATGGTCCAAATAGCACTAGCAAAACCCTAATTAATCAGCTACGCTGCACCCATACTTGGCCTCATGGTGGCACTATAGTCCTGGCTTATTCTCACATGAACCGGTCCTTAGATCTAAAGCAAGCAAACCACGATAACATCCAACCCATCCACGTACCGGATTGCTTGGATCACCCATTACCATATCATATTAACCAGTTCATGTCAATTATTATCTCATAAATGCAACATTAAGTTGAGTGGTATGGTTGTTTTCCCATCCCAATTAATTAAGCGAAGCAAAAAGGTAAAAACCCTTCCTGACTCTCTACCATGTATTCCAGGTGACAAGGGTGGCTAAACAAAGATAGTAAACTTCCTACCATAGGATTCCCATCAAATTGACACAAGCATGCAGTTTTGCAAACAAAACATTTTTTTTCAAAACAGGATCAATATGCTTCAAGGACACTTGCCTAGCTCTTGGGCTTGGTTCGGTTTAAAGCCTTCAAACTCTTGGTGCTGGAGATCCTGTTCGGCACTCTCTAGTGCAAATCCGTCTAATTTTCACAATAATCATACAAACAAGAAACACAATCAAAAAGTGCACATATATTACTCAATATGACATGACATGCATAGTTAATGCAAATGCAAGGTGGAACTTGTTAATGAGTTTCTTTTAATGATCACTAACTAGTTCTAATAGCTTTTAACAAGTTTATACAGGTTTGGAGTTGATTATATCTAATTTTAGATTTAATTCAACAAAAGTTAACCAGGAAAATGGACTAGTTCGCTAGGGACCTGACAAGTCCGCACTATGCGAGAACAACGGATTAGGGTTTTCTAGATCGACGTGAATTTGAAGATTTGGGGTTCAATTCACGTAAGGAAAAGAGAATATAAGGTATACAAGGTGTTTAGAACTCCAATGAGTCAAGGATCTTGGCGGCAACACTTGGATCTTGAATATCTAGGGTTGATGAAGAACTTGATGGTGGATTGTTGATGAAGAACCCGAAGTTGATGGAGATCTTGATCCTCTTTTGTTTCCTCCTCTTCTTATTCTTGCTATAGATCTCCTTATCCCTCCTTGGTGGCAGCTAATCACGAGCTAGGGTTTGGGTCGGGTGGAAAAGTGGCAAAACAAGCTAAGGGGTGGGGTTGTTTATATAGAGGTGGAGGTTAGGGTTAGATGGATTTTGTGTTTTGAGATGAGTAAAGGTCGGTTTAGAGTCCCACATGGGCTCTAAAAGAGTTAGGCACGATGTCCCCAGGCCCACTTAACGTAAAACCCAAGAAACAAGTCATGAAACAAAAGATCAACTCGGAGCCGCGATTTATCGGACAAGTCCGAAAAGGGACGGACTAGTCTGAAGTTGGACAGAGAGATATCGGACAAGTCCGTACTAGACATCAGACAAGTGTGAACTTATCCAGAGGGTAAAAATAGATAAGTTTGGCCAAAAATCGGACAAGTCTGAATTTGGTCAGATGGAAAAATGGACAAGTCCGCTAGAACACCGGAGTAGTCCGGACAAGTCCAGGGACTTAGTAAATTTTCAAGGATTTGGATCACCGGACTAGTCCGCATAGGACCAGACAAGTCCGAAGGTGTCCAAAGGGAAAAACAGACTAGTCCGCAGCAAAACGGACAAGTCCGTTCGAAGTGAGAGAGAAATCGGACTAGTCCGCACAAAAATCGGACTAGTACGCACTAAAATCGGACTAGTCCGCACTTTCCAGAATTCTTAAGTGCGGTTTTGTTTCTAATTAATTTTAAACTTGTTCCTTTTTATGTTGATTAATGTTAGACATGTATATGAATGTATGCAGAGCATGATGCATGAAAATGGGGGTGTTACAAACCTACACCCCTTGAAATGAATCTCGCCCTCGAGATTCGACGCGGAAGAGAAAAGATAGGAAAATTCTTATTAAGATCATCTTGCAACTCCCATGTTGCTTCCGATTTTGTATGATTCTTTCATTGAACTTTACACCATCTGATAACCTTGTTTTTTGTGACTCTTTCCTTGGTTTCCAAGATTTTGACCGGTTGTTTGGCATAAGTCAAATCTGCCTCTAATTCCAATTCTTCCATGTGCACTTGTTCTTCTGGTACTCTCAAGCACTTCTTGAGTTTTGAAACATGAAACACATCATGAACCTCGGATAGATGAGCGGACATATCCAATTTATATGCTACCTCTCCTCTTTTGTCCAAAATCTTGAATGGTCTAATGTATCGAGGTGCTAGCTTTCCCCTTATGTTAAACCTCTTATGACCTCTCATTGGCGACATCTTGAAGTAAACAAAGTCCCCCAATTCAAAGGTTAGTTTCCTTCTCCTATTGTCCCCATAGCCTTTTTGTCTTGACTGGGCAGCCTTCATGTTTTTTCGAATGATCTGAACTTGTTTTTCAGCTCCTAGAAACACATCCGGACCAAATACTTGAGTTTCTCCCATCTCATTCCAAAACAAGGGCGTCCTACACTTCCTTCCATATAGTGCTTCGTATGGTGACATCTTCAAACTTGCTTGACAGCTATTGTTATATGAGAATTCCGCATATGGCTTGCTCTTGTCCTAACTTTTCCCATGCTTCAAAGCACAAGCTCTTAACATATCCTTTGAAATCTGATTGGTCCTCTCGGTTTGTCCATCCGCTTGAGGGTGATATGCTGAGCTGAAATTCAACCTTGTTCCCAATGCTTCATGCAATTTCTGCCAAAACCTGGAGGTAAATTGAGAACCTCTATCCAATACTATCTTCTTTGGAACTCCATGTCAGCACACGATGTGCTCCATATACAATTCTGCTAGCTTCGCGGCGATATTGGTGGTCTTGACAGGAACAAAATGAGCTGATTTGGTCAACCGATCCACAATTACCCAAACTGAGTCATAATCGGACTGTGTACGCGGTAAACCAACGATAAAGTCCATACCGATCTCTTCCCACTTCCATTTCAGAATCTTCAATGGTTGTAATAATCCAGCTGGCCTTTGATGTTCCACCTTAACTCGTTGGCATACATCACACAAAGCTACATATTCAGCTATGTCCTTTTTCATGCTAGCCCACCAATAGCAAGTCTTCAAATCCTTGTACATCTTCGTACAACCGGGGTGAATTGAATATGGTGATTCATGTGCCTCCTTTAGTATCGTTTTCCGACTATGCTTCACATTGGGCACGACAATCCTTTTCTCAAGCCATAGAGTGCCATATTCGTCCTCATCAAATCTGAATTATCTCCCTTCTTGAATCCATTCCTTGATTTATTGGATTTCCTCATCCTTCGTTTGACCCTCTCGAATTTCTTGCTCCAAAGTCGGACTAACTCCATTATTCCCATCTCATTTGAAAATCCAAGGTTCAACCGTTCAAACTCCTTACATAACTCAGATGGTAATTCCCGAACTGCGAGTTGGTGGCTTATTCCTTTTCTACTCAAGGCATCGGCCACAATATTAGCCTTTCCTGGGTGGTAGTTGATTCCCAAATCATAATCCTTGATGAGTTCCAACCATCTTTGTTTACTTAAATTCAGATCCGTTTGTGTGAAAATATACTTAAGACTCTTATGATCCGTATAAATCTCACACATATGTCCAATTATGTAATGTCTCCAAATCTTCAATGCGTGCACCACAGCTGCAAGTTCCAAGTCATGTGTTGGGTAATTCTGCTCATGTTTCTTCAATTATCTTGATGCGTAGGCAACCACTTGACCTTCTTGCATAAGCACACATCCAAGTCCTTGTCTCGATGCGTAGCAATAAATATCAAAATTCTTGCTTACGTCTGGCAAAACCAAAACTGGAGTTGTACATAACCTTTTCTTCAACTCGTCAAAACTTTCTTGACAAGCTTGAGTCCATTGAAACACTTTTCCCTTCATTAGCAACTCCGTAATTGACTTGGCTATCTTGAAAAAGTCCTTTATGAATCAACGGTAATACCCAGCCATCCCAAGAAAACTCCTTATTTCCTTTACGTTTTGCGGTGGTTCCCATTTCAACATGTTCGCCACTTTTCCTGGGTCAACAGATACTCCTCCTCCTGAGCTTATATGACCCAAAAACGACACTTCCCTTAACCAAAACTGACACTTGTTGAACTTGGCATACAAGTGATGCCACCTCTATTTCTGCAATGTGAGCCTCGAGTGTTTTTCATGTTCCTTCTCATCCTTCAAGTAGATCATAATATCATCAATGAACACCACAACAAACTTATCCAAATACTCCATGAAGACCTTATTCATGAGGTACATAAAGTAGGCAGGCACATTTGTCAATCCAAAGGACATCACGGTGTACACATAAGATCCATACGGTGTCCTAAAAGCTGTCTTGGATATGTCCGACGGTCTAATCTTCATTTGAAAGTATCCTGACCTCAAATCAATCTTAGAGAATACACAAGCACCCTTCATATGATCAAACAAGTCCTCTATGCGTGGCAAGGTGTACCTGTTCTTGATTGTTACCTCGTTGGGAGCTCGATAATCCACACACAACCTTTGCGACCCATCCTTCTTGTCAAGAAATGGAACGGGCGCTCCCCAAGGCGAAGAGCTTGGGCGAATAAAACCCTTCTCTAGTTGCTCTTGAATCTGCTTCTTGAGTGATGAGGACATCACAACAGTGGAGACGCACATTGAACTGCAAGGACCAATCACAAGAGCACGAGCACGGTTATTAAATTAGCAGGTGAATTCGTTCCTAACTTCTTTTGCATGTGAGTTTGAGAATAGATTTCTATGTGATGATTTAATTGTTGTTAGGAATAATGGAGAAGATCAACAAGTAAAGGAAAGAGGCCTTGGGAGCATGGAGAACCAGCTGGGATGTCTACAAGTTGATGGAAACAGTTTACAACTCGGAGTCCAGAAGCAGTCCACCTTAAAATGGATGTCCAGGAGGCATACGAACTCCGTTTTCGACGTTCTACATATGCACGGAAAGAGGAGAAGATAAACTTTCCAATGGTTCTGGTCCCACCTCAAAATTACACCGGAGACAATTGGAATAGTCGAAACAAGTCGAGTCCAGATTTCTGTCCGGTGTTGCACCACCGAATCGGGCCTTTGGGCCTTGTATCCCGTAAGAGTCCATTAGGGATGCGTCTAATCGTGTTTTGGTCGAATCCTAGACTATAAATACTGCAGCCTCCGGTCATATTCGGTGGGATCTGCTTATATCAATAAATCGCCGTTCTACGGTTTGTGAGACCCCAACTTCGCGATTTCCTGATCGTGTCTTCGATGTTCTTGCTCGTGTTCTCGGTTTTACTTGCAGGGATTAGCCTTCTTGGCGAGGTCAAGCGTGTGCAGCACGGTTGATAACCAACGGAGCCATGGTGTAGTGATTGTAGTGGTACTCGAACCGCTCGAGTGCCGCGGATCATCAACGTCGAGTTCACCCCAGTCGACATACCTTTCAGAAGATCGGGCCTAAACCTACTCATCAATTGGTATCAGATTTCTAGGTTGCCCATGAGGTATCTTTGTTTTCCTTCCATTATATCAATTTTGTTTCGTACCTAGAGTCCACAAAAAAGCCACAAAAAAATTATATCGTTTTTACCGCTTCCCAGACTATAGTGCCTGCAGTTTCGTTTTTCAGTTTGCATTGTTGAGTTTGAATTCACGTGGTCGAGTCTTGTTGCTGGTTTAGCTTTGTGTTTTAGGTCCTAGTTATTGTGTTTCGTCCTTGTTTTCTTGCTATTCGACACCTATTCCACAATCCCTAAATAACAAACCGATCCACCACGTTCATCGGTTTGCCCTAGCTAGCCGCCTTGCGTGAACTCCCGCATTGCCAGCCCTAGATTAGGTGACAAACTTTTGTGCCATTCGTCCTTGAATCATCACACACCACCCCATTAGTTGCTGTGCAAATTCCCGATCGTTTTCATATCTGATTGCGAGTTCTGTTCTCAAACCGAGTTGGAATCAACATCCAAAAAAATGTAACTCGAACAGCCTACCTTAAAACGGCCATAACTTTCGCATACGAACTCAAAATCGGGCGATTTTTTTTAAAAATTAATCTACGAAAAATTTTGCATCTGATTTTCCGCAGCGTAGCAGCGTTCAGCTAAATTAGATTGCCCAAATTCCCCTCGGAAGATAGGCTATCCGACCTCCAAAGTTTCAGCACGAATTTTAAAGAAGTTTCTTGCTTTTCTATAGGCCGCATATTACGTCCAATTGAGCTGAAAATTTGTGTGCTTCCTATATTTGTGCTCCTGAGTAAAGAAAAAATATCAAAAAAATATTACAAAAAATTAGTGAAGAGTACGCATATTAAAGCAATTGGCCTATACCACTTGGTGCTGTTTTGTTGGCTATATCATTCTGTCTTTCTTTTGCCTTGATACTTCCTTGTGTTGTGCTAGGCTCTAGGGCACTTGGTTGACCAGCAACAGTTTCCTACATTGAATACTTATTCAACTTTGTTTAGCTGTTAACGATTTTCTACTTATTAGCCACCATATTGTGCCATCCAAGCTCCACCTTTCTCTTGTGCATAACAGGTACCTTTGCAATCACCCCACGCGTCACGGTTCATCTCACTGTCCACACCACCTGCTGTATCGGTAAGAACACTTGTAAGAGCGTGCGCTTGAGCGAGAGAGATTGTTTTCTTCCACCTTCCACGTTGTCACTGTAGTTGATAGGGATAACATATTTTTTTGTTGTTGTCTTTTGTTTCCTACTAACAATGGCAGGAGAAGACAATGATGACGAATGTGTTCAAATGCTGAGTTACGTGATATGATGAAGACCATGACGGATATGTTCGCCAAATATAACGCAGCAACGGAGGAGTCATTGGCGAACTTCACTCGCCAACTGGATAACCTCGCTCTGGTTATACCATGCTGTCCCAACTTGATCATAAAATCTTTGGTTTGGAAACAATTAAAGAATTATATCCTACTGATTTGGACTTCAAAGATGCTTTTGAAAATTGTAGATAAGGAAGAACTTGGAATAAATATGTGCTGCGAGAGGGTCTCCTCTATCGTGCTAACAAGCTATGCGTTCCATCTAGCTCCGTTCGACTATTGCTTTTGCAGGAAGCACATGGAGGAGGTTTGATGAGACATTTTGGGGTGAAGAAAACTGAAGACGTGCTGTCCACACACTTCTTTTGGCCAAAGATGAGGCGTGATGTCGAGCGCTACGTGTCACGGTGCACTACTTGCAACAAAACTAAGTCTCGCCTTAACCCACATGGTCTTTATATGCCTCTTCCTGTTCCTAGTGTACCTTGGGAGGATATTTCTATGGACTTTGTTTTGGGATTGCCTAGGACTAAGAGGGGGAGGGATAGTATTTTTGTAGTTGTTGATCGTTTTTCCAAAATGGCACACTTTATACCTTGTCATAAGAATGATAATGCCTCACACATTGCTGATTTATTTATGACAGAAATTGTTCATTTACATGGTATGCCAAATACCATTGTTTCTGATCGTGATGCAAAATTTTTAAGTCATTTTTGGAGAACTTTGTGGTATAAATTGGTAACCAAGTTGCTATTTTCAACATGTCACCCACAAACGGATGGACAAACTGAGGTAGTTAATCATACTTTATCCACTATGTTGCGGGCTGTGTTGAAAACAAATTTGAAGTTGTGGGAGGAGTGTTTACCACATATAGAATTTGCTTACAACAGATTCGTTTACTCCACGACAAAGGTAAGTCCATTCCAGGTAGTGTATGGTTTCAATCCCCGTGCCCCTATTGATTTACTACCATTGCCTCCTTCTGAAACTATAAATTTGGATGCTACACAACGATCTGAATTCATTCTTAAGATGCATGAAACTACAAAGAAAAATATTGAAATGATGAATTAGAAGTATAGGATTGCAGGTAGTAAAGGTAGAAAAGAAGTAAAATTTGAACCGGGTGATTTGGTGTGGTTACATTTGAGAAAAGAACAATTTCCCGAATTGAGAAAATCTAAACTTATGCCACGAGCTGCTGGTCCTTTTAAGATCGTTGAAAAGATTAATGATAATGCATATAAGCTTGAATTGCCTCCCAATTTTGGGGTTAGTCCTACATTTAACATTTCAGATTTGCGAACGTACTTGGGAGAAGAAGATGAACTTGAGTCGAGGACGACTACAATTCGAGAGGGGGAGGATGATGAGGACATCACAACAGCGGAGATGCACATTGAACTGCAAGGACCAATCACAAGAGCACGAGCATGGTTATTAAATCAGCAGGTGAATTCGTTCCTAACTTCTTTTGCATGTGAGTTTGAGAATAGATTGCTCGGTGATGATTTAATTGTTATTAGGAATAATGGAGAAGATCAACAAGTGAAGGAAAGAGGCCTTGGGAGTGTGCACGTGGAGAACCAGCTGGGATGTCTACAAGTTGATGGAAACAGTTTACAACTCGTACTCGAGTACAACTCAGAGTCCAGGAGCAGTCCACCTTAAAACGGACGTCCAGGAGGCATACGGACTCTGTTTTCCACGTTCTACATATGCACGGAAAGAGGAGAAGATAAACTTTCCAATAGTTTTGGTCCCACCTAAAAATTCCACCGGAGTCATTCGGAATGGTCGAAACAAATCGAGTCTAGATTTCTGTCCAGTGTTGCGCCGCCGAATCGGGCCTTTGGGCCTTGTATCCCGTAAGAGTCCATTAGGGCCGCGTCTAATCGTGTTTTGGTCGAACCCTAGCCTGTAAATACTGCAGCCGCCAGTCATATTCGGTGGGTTTTGCTTAGATCACTAAATCGCCGTTCTACGGTATGTGAGACCCCAACTTCGCGATTTCCTGATCATGTCTTCGACGTTCTTGCTCGTGTTCTCGGTTGCACTTGCAGGGATTAGCCTTATTGGCGAGGTCAAGCGTGTGCAGCACGGTTGATAACCAACGGAGCTGTGGTGTAGTGATTGCAAGGGTACTCGAACCACTCGAGTGTCGCGGATCATCAACGTCGAGTTCTCCACCCCAATCGACATACCTTTCGGATGATCGGGCCTAAACCTACTCATCATTGAGCTCCGCTAATTACTTAGGAGGCATCCTATATGGCCGCTTAGCTATAGGTGAATTTCTAGGTATTAAATCAATAAAAAACTCGATGTCTCGATCAGGTGGCATACTTGGCAACTCATCAGGGAACACGTCCAAAAATTCACGTACCACCGGAATCTCCTCAATTGCGGTACCGTCCATATGATTCAGCTCCAAATGCTTCGATGCGGTTTGAGATGGTTCAGACTCTACGGTGATCTCATCCTCATTGTTTAACTTCACCGTCTTTATGGCACAATCAATGACTCAATTGTGCTTCCTCAACCAATCCATACCAAGTATAATGTCCAATCCTTGAGAATCCAAGACAATGTGGTTGTCGGAGAAGTCTACCCCCCTTATTCTAAGGCTTACTTTTGGACATACTATATTAGTCCTCATCTCTCCTCGAGGAGACTTAACCAATAGAGTAAACTTCATATGAGTGATAGGCAAACTATACTTGGCAACATATTTTGATGCAATGAATGAATGCGATGCTCCAGAATCAAACAACATAGTCGTTGGGTTGGAGTTTGCGATAAACATACCAATCACCACGTCATTTGCTTGTTGAGCATCCTCCGTAGAGACATGGTTCACGTTGCCACGAGCAAAATTCTGCTGTCCACGGGTTCCTTGTGGCTGTCCTCCATTAGGTCTTGGGTTTTGCCTCGGCGCATTGCTTGCTTGACCAAGGCCTGACTTAGGACATTGATGTGCAAAGTGTCCAGCTTCTCCACAAGTATAGCACTTCTTAACTCCACCAGAATTATTGGAGCAAGCTTGGTTTTGAATATTAGCACCAGGAAAGTTGGCACGAGGTGCATAAGGCATATGAGGCCTAGGTGCTTGCATGACAGGGTGCTGCTGCACAAACTGAGTTGGGCGTGGGGCAATGAGCAGATGCAGAAGAGCTGTAGTATGGCGCATTAAGAGGCGCAAAGCGAGCGCTCACATTGCTTCCTTGTTGCTGTCCTTGATATGCCGCCTTCCTCTTGTTGTCTTGCTCCATCTCTCAGACCTTGTTCTCCACAACAATTTCTTTGTCCACAAGCTTCTGGTAGTTGGCATAGTCACAGTTGAGCAATTGCACTTGGATCTCATTGTTAAGGCCCCTCGTAAACAAGTATTGCTTCCAGCTTTCCCGACTCACATCCTCAGGCGCATACCTTGAAAGTTGAGTGAATTTATTGAGGTATTCACTCATGCTTGATCTTCCTTGCCTTAAGTTATCAAATTCTTGCCTCTTAAAAATCATAACCCCTTATGGCACATAATGAGTGGAAGCTCTCCTTGAATTCAGCCCAAGTAATCATCTCTTGATTCTCGTGAGCATTGCATAAAGAATCCCACCAATCGGCAGCTGCTGCAACTAGTTGATGAGAAGCAAATAGAACCTTCTCCCGGTCACTGCATTGGACAATGGCTTGCTTCTTTTCCACGGACTTCAACCAATCATCCTCATCCATAGGGTCAACAGCTTGAGCAAAGGTCGGTAGCCTAGTCCTCATAAACTCTCCCGACCGGTTATGAGGAGGTGGGGGTGGCGGTGGAGGCATGTGGGCGGATTGTTGATGTTACTAGCCTGCAACTGTCCCATAGTCTGTATCATGGTCTGCATGAGTTGGTTTTGCATAGACAAAAGCTTCTCAATGTTGATAGCTCCATGAGCAGGTCCTTGTTCATTGTTGTTCTGAGGTGCTCCATTGTTCTCCTCCTCATCATTGCCATCCCTCTGGTTGCGAGTCCTCACCATCTGAAGAAAAGCAAGAGATAAGAATTTAGAAGATGTCCCCAACTATATGCATCAAGGGATATGAAACTAAGCAACTAGCTACAATAGCCTAGGCTGACATGGCAATGCTATAGCATCCCAAATCCTCTATTAAGAACACAAGCAAACAATATATAGGAAACAACACACCAAACAAAATCACCTCGATTCCTGAGTGCTCCTATGTGCTCTAAAGTGTCCATTATATCTAGGTTGCGTGCTACGGTCAACCTGTGGTTCTGATACCAATTTGTGACACCCGGTTCTGAACCAAGTGCATTATATGTGTGCCCAGGATGTTTAACACACATACACAGGTGCATCACAAACGATATACAGACAATTACCACAGCTCAAATTATTAAATAGGTACCTTTATTACACAATTCATAATATCCTCGAATACAAGCACTAAAGAATATTAATGACAAGTTTTAACTAATGCATATGAAATAAACTAATTAAGCAACTAAGCAGCTAAGCAAAACAGATATAGCACAGCTCCATGCAACACCACAGGCAAAGCTGATGGTAGCCACGGCCTAGAACTCCACATTATCATCGTTAAACTCCCAATCCTAACATGCAACTGTTGGTAGGGGAATTGGAAGGGTGAGTACATGTCGTATTCAGCATGTGTGAGAAGTATGACATGTAGCTGATTCAAATGACGACAATAATAATGGCTAAGTGCTGAAAAGTACATTAAAACATTTGAAAAGCACTATATTATATGTATGTGAAGTAAACCCGTCATAAACCATGTAATCATCATAATACCAGTCCATATTCATTACCATCATTCATATTCCATATTTCACCATTACCATTAACCATATTCAATACCAGAATTTAACTCATAACCATCCATAACCACATTATCAACCATAGCCATTATCAAACCATAACCATCCCAAATCCCAAGTTTTCCTCTAATCATGTAGGTCATCTAGGCGCTCATAACTGGGAGCACAGCTATCATGATAGTTTATTAGACTCTGCAGAGTTTGTACCACTTTACCCACGTGTTTGTGATTTCATCACCCGTCGGCGACTAAGGAACCTCCCTTATGCCAATTACACTTCCTTTGGTGTATGGCCAAGAGATCACAAAATAGCCTTTACAAAGGGATTACTAGCCTATTTAGACCCCACTGAGGTTTCACCAGTGGTGATGCCTCCAACTGAGCACATCTTCAACCAAGGGCCCCCTCTTGAGCCATTTGGATCCCAGGGTAGTCCCACCAATCATCAACAAACCCGATCCGACTACCCCTTCCCTGAGCATCCTTAATGGTCCAAATAGCACTGGCAAAACCCTAATTAATGATCTATGCTGCACCCATACATGGCCTCGTGGTGGCACTGTAGTCCTGGCTTATTCTCGCATGAACCGGTCCTTAGATCTAAAGCAAGCAAACCACCATAACATCCAACCCATCTACATATCGTCTTGCTGAGATCACCCATCATCATATCATATTAACCAGATCATGTTAATCATAATCTCATAAATGCAACATTAAGTTGAGTGGTATGGTTGTTTTCCCATCCCAATTAATTATACGAAGCAAAAAGGTAAAAACCCTTCCCGACTCTCTACCATGTATTTCAGGTGAAGAGGGTGGTTAAACAAAGCTTGTAAACTTCCTACCATAGGATTCCCATCAAATTGACACAAGCATGCAGTTTTGCAAACAAAACATTTATTTTAAAAAAGGATCAATATGCTTCATGGACACTTGCCTTGCTCTTGGGCTTGGTTCAGGTCAAAGCCTTCAAACTATTGGTGTTGGAGATCCTCCACGACACTCTCTAGCACAAATTCGTCTAATCCACACAATAATTATACAAACAAGAAACACAATCAAAAAGTGCACATATATTACTCAATATGACATGACATGCATGGTTAATGTAAATGCAAGGTGGAACTTGTTAATGAGTTGCTTTTAATGATCACTAACTAGTTCTAATAGCTTTTAACAAGTTTATACAGGTTTGGAGTTGATTAGATTTAATTTTAGAATTAATTCAATAGAAATTAACCAGGAAAATTGGACTAGTCTGCTAAGGACTGGACAAGTCCGCACTGCGCGTCAACATATTATGGTTTTCTAGATCGACGTGAATTTGGAGATTTGAGGTTGAATTCACGTAAGGAAAAGAGAATAGAAGGTATACCAGGTGTTTAGAACTCCATTGAATAAAGGATCTTGCAGGCAACACTTGGATCTTGAAGATCTAGGGTTGATGAAGAACTTGATGGTGGATTGTTGATGAACAACGCGAAGTTGATGGAGATCTTGATCCTCTTTCGTTTCCTCCTCTTCTTCTTCTTGCTCTAGATCTCCTTCTCCCTCCTTGGTGGCGGCTAATCACGAGCTAGGCTTTGGGTGGGGTGGAAAAGTGGCAAATAGATGTCAAGTCGAGGGGTGGGGTTGTTTATATAGAGGTGGAGGTTAGGGTTAGATGGATTCGAGTTTTGGGATGAGTAAAGGTCGGTTTAGAGTCCCACATGGGCTCTAAAAGAGTTAGGCACGACGTCCCTAGGCCCACTTAACGTAAAACCCAAGAAACAAGTCGTGAAACAAAAAATCAACTCGGAGCCGCGATTGATCGGACAAGTCCGAAAAGCGTCGGACTAGTCCGAAGTTGGACAGAGAGATATCGGACAAGTCCGGACTGGACATTGGACAAGTACGAACTTATCCAGAGGGTAAAAACAGATAGGTCTAGCTAAAAATCGGACAAGTCTGACTTTGGTCAGAGGGAAAAATGGACAAGTCCGCTGGAACACCGGACTAGTCCGGACAAGTCCAGGGACTTTGTAATTTTCCAAGGATTTGGATCACTGGACTAGTCTGCATAGGACCGGACAAGTCCGAAGGTGTCTAGAGGGAAAAATAGACTACTCCACAGCAAAATGGACAAGTCCGTTCGAAGTCAGAGAGAAATCGGACTAGTCCGCACGAAAATCAGACTAGTTTGCACTTTCTAGAATTCTTAAGTGCGGTTTTGTTTCTAATTCATTTTAAACTTGTTCCTTTTTATCTTGATTAATGTTAGACATGTATATGAATGTATGCAGGGCATGATACATGAAAATGAGGTGTTACACTATGGTGGTTTGCTTGCTTTAGATCTAAGGACCAGTTCGTGCGAGAATAAGCCAGGACAACAGTGCCACCACGAGGCCAAGTATTGCTAGTATTGCATGGATCATTTGGCGCATCGGGGAAGGGGAGTCAGATTGGGTTTGGATTTGAGGCAGGACTCCCTGGGATCCGAATGGCACAAGAGGGGGCCCTTGGTTGAATCTGTGCTCAATTGGAGACATCGCCACCGGTCAAAACTCAGTGGGTTCGTACATGCTAGTATTCCGTTTGTAATGGCTATTTTGTGATCTTTTGGCCATACACCTATGGTAGTGTTTTGGCATAATGGAGGTTTTCTTTAATTGCCGACGGGTGACGAAATTACAAACACGTGGGTAATGTGGTACAACCTCTTCAGAGTATTGAAACTATCATGATAGCCGTGCTCTAGGTTATGAGCACCTGGACAACTTCCATGATTAGGGGGAACTAGGAATTTGGGATGGCTATGGTTTGTTACTGGTTATGGAATGGTATTATGGTTTATGGCAATGAACATGGTTAATGGTAATGGTTAAATTTGGAATATGGATGATGGTAATGAGATATGGACTAGTATTATGATAACTACATGGTTTATCATGGTTTTACTTCACATACATATAATATATTGCTTTTTAAATGTTTTAATGTAATTTTCAGCACTTAGCCAGTATTATATTCATCACTTGTATCAGCTACATGTCATACTTTCCACACTAGCTGAGTACGACATGTACTCACCCTTGCAATTCCCCCACCAACAGTTGCAGGTCAGGACTGGGAGTATAACGGTGACAATGCAGAGTTCTAGGCCGTGTCTGCCGTCATCTTTGCCTGTGGTATTGATTGGAGCTGTGCTATCCCTTTTGCTTAGTTGCTTAATTAGTTACTTCCTCTGCATTAGTTCAAACTTGTCATCCTTATTCATTAGAGCTTTTATTTGAGGTATTCTGAATTGTGTAATAAAAGTGGATAATTAATCATGTTCCGTGATAATTTTTTGTATATCCTTTTGTGAATGCACTCGTTTATGTGTGTTTAACGTCCTGGCACACATATGCGTTCACTTGGTTCATTTCCGAAACCGGGTGTCACACTCCTGCAGATCGAGCTCCCGGGCATGGCGCCCCATCGAGCACTCCCGGGCTTGAACGTCGAGATCGCATAGGAGAAGTTCATGACGCTCAGTTGAGTATTGCGCCTGATCCCGTGACAAGTCCCTCTCCCAAAGCTCAAGATCTTCAAAGCGGGACTGCAGCCTATCCCCATCAGGCTCATCAAGAGCCATCATTCCTGGGCCGTCACCTCCTACACAGTGACTGCAGCCTCCCTCTTGGCAACAGCGGCTTCTTGGCGACTCAGGGCCTCTCGACCTTCTTCAAGGGCGCGCAGGCGGGCATCAGCCGTGTTGTTGGCTACCTTGGCGTCGGCCAGAATCTTCTAGGATAGGGCATCCGTGGCCTTCACCAAGTGGTGCCTCAGCTCCAGCTCCTTTCTCTCCTTTTGGTACGTCGCCTGCGCCTCGGCAATCCTGGACCTCAGAAGGTCCTCCCAGCCTCGGAGGCGCTCGCCTTCGGCATGCAGCTTCTCCCACTCCACACCGAGAGCCTCCTGCCCCTAGTGGAGGTTGGATTGCACCTGAAGGATGTTGGACTATGTCAAGTCCATGACGTCGGAGAGGGCTCCGACTATGTCGAAGTCAGGTAAAGTCCTCCAGTGATATTCTCGGGGACCTCTTCCTCCTGTAGCAGTGAATGCGAGACTACCAGTACCGGGGATCTTGCCCCCGAAGGCTGAGCAGGAGTTGCAGCACCACCCGAAGCAGTAGCGCCATCATTGCTCAAGGAGTCGCCCGCCGGATCAGCAGCAGTGGAGGCAGCCCTTCAGCCCCCGGAGTCGACTCCAACATTGCCTCTACCACGATGACCGGAGGTTCCTCTGGCGCGACGGTTGTAGGTTCCTCTGGCACGATAGTTGGAGGTGCCTCTGGCGCGACAGCTGGAGATGAAGCCTGAGATGATTCACTACCCGCGCAAGGCATAGACGCCGGAGCAGCGCACCCCTGAGCAAGCTTGGCGGGCTACCCCGCCGGCGCAGCCAGAGCCTCCCCAGCTGCCTTCGAAGTTCTTCCGGGCACTACCCCCAGCGGTAAGAGCCTCACAACAGCTAACGTAGCCCTGCAAATCAAGATCAAGCCCTGACCAATCAACAATGGCAGGCGAGATAATAGAGCAAGCATTGGCAAGAATGCTTTACCGACGTTCCTGGAAGCTCCAACAAGCCTCCACTTTCGGCGACCCTGAAGCCACAAGCCATGACGATGGTGTAACAGGTGAGGTCATCCCACCTGGGCCTCCGCCAAAACCACCAGCAATGCCGCCACCCTGCGCGGGTGTGCCTCCACCAACTCTGACGGAGCCACTCCTGGAGCCTCCTCCCGAGCTGCCGACGACGTTGGCTCGGGGCCTTTTTGCTTGAGGCTCCATAGGTGTGATGCCACCGAAGCCCCCTCTGGCACCCTGGATCGCGCTGGCGACAGGGATGCTAGATGATGTGCGACCATTGACGTCGGCGGAGCCGCCGCTTGACGGACCGAGCCTTCCCTCGAAGAACTGCCGATGCCCCATACTGAAGAGGGACGCGCAAGGGGACGTTGACTTGGAGAGATGGCCACCTATGGCGGCGTCCTCGGTGGCGACTGATGAGGACATCACAACAGCAGAGACACAAATTGAAATGCAAGGACCAATCACAAGAGCACGAGCACGGTTAATAAATCAGCAGGTGAATTCGCTCCTAACTTCTTTTGCATGTGAGTTTGAGAATATATTTCTATGTGATGATTTAATTGTTATTAGGAACAATAGAGAAGATCAACAAGTGAATGAAAGAGGCCTCGGGAGCATGGAGAACCAGCTGGGACGTACACAAGTTGATGGAAGCAATTTACAACTCGGACTCGAGTTCAACTCGGAGTCCAGGAGCAGTCCACCTTAAAACGGACGCCCAGGAGGCATACGGACTCCGTTTTCGACGTTCTACATATGCACGGAAAGAGGAGAAGATAAAATTTCCAATAGTTCTGGTCCCTCCTCAAAATTCCTCCGGAGTCATTGTGAATCGTCGAAACAAGTAGAGTCCAGATTTCTGTCCGGTGCTGCGCCACCGAATCGAGCCTTTGGGCCTTGTATCCTGTAAGAGTCCATTAGAGACGCATCTAATCGTGTTTTGGCCAAACCCTAGCCTTTAAATACTGCATACGCCGGTCATATTCGGTGGGTTTTGCTTAGATCAATAATATCGCCATTCTACGGTTTGTGAGACCCTAACTTCGCAATTTCAGATCGTGTCTTCGACGTTCTTGCTCGTGTTCTCGGTTGCACTTGCAGGGATTAGCCTTCTTGGCGAGGTCAAGCGTGTGAAGAATGGCTGATAACCATCGGAGCCATGGTGTATTGATTGTGGGGGTACTCGAACCGCTCGAGTGCCGCGGATCATCAACGTCGAGTTCTCCACCCCAATCGACATACCTTTCGGAAGATCGGGCCTAAACCTACTCATCAGCGACCAAGGGCGTTTCTCCTTCACGACCTCGACCACCAAGGCCTTCTCCTTGCTTGTGTCGGGGACCGGTGCCTTCCCCTTACCTGCGTCAGGAACCGCCGCCATGCCTTTCCCTCCGACAACGGGTGCCTCCTCCGCCCCAGAAGCTTCGTAGCCTCAAGAAGGTGCGTACTCCTCCGAAGAGTCGACGATGGCCAGGCCCCGACTCTCATCGCTAACCTACCGCAGTGCAAGAATGATCATGTCCAGGTTGGGCATCTTCTTTAGAACCTTCATCCAAAGGTCCTGATCCGTGCAAAGCTTTGGGCAAGCCGGCGGGAAGTTGAAGATGTCGTCCGACAACAGGTCGCCACACGCCTTGGACATTGCGTCGAGCAACTCATTCGGGGTTGTCTTTGTGTCACGACTCCGCACAAGCCGAGTGCCATCCTGTAGCCCGAAGTAGAGTCATGCATGATGGCAACAGTGCTAAAGGGGAGTCAGGCATCAACGAATGAAGTATGCCATCACCTTCAACTCCAACAGACCATCATCCACCAGGAATTGGATCTTCTCCATCACCTGGTTGTAGGCCTGCTCCAACTCTGGCCGCTCCTCCCAGGTCTCCATCCTGATCGTCGCCCATCCGATGGGCATAACCAGGCGGTCATGGGCGTCAACTTGTACGATCACCCAGTCCTTCCTCCAACCAGCCCACTTTGCTGAAGAGAGTGGTGTGATGTACTTGACGGGGTTGTTGGCCCGATGCTGGAAGCAGTAGCCGCCGATGAAGTTGAATTTGTTCCTTCTTCCCAGTCCGCCTCAGCACGAAGAACTGCCAGAACACCAGTACGCTCGGATGCACTCCAACGAACATCTCACAGAAATACGAGAACACCGCTGCCGCCACCAGAGAGTTTGGCGACAGGTGATGAAGCTGAAGCCCAAGGACTTTCAGGAGTGTCACCAGGAAGGAGGAAATAGGAGGGACGAACCCGGAGTATGCGTACACCTAGAAGAATATGATCTCCTTCTCCCCCAACTCCAGTGGCAAGGAGCCAGGACGGATCAGGTCTCGTCGCTCCTCGTCCTCCTAGCCGATAAGTCGCCTCACGGGTGAGACATCCTATATCCAGGAAGGAGGCAGGACTGAGTCCATTGGAGCAAGGGTCGAGAACCTCAAGGGTGGGTAGACACTCAAGGAGGAATACGAAGGCTCGAATGATTGGGGCGTGCAGAAGGAAGGAACCTCCATTGTGCACAAAGGTACCCCCTTTAAGCTCCCTAGTCGCATTTGGGCGCACCGTGCAAATTTGAGCGAGCTCCAAATCAACAGCTCGTACCACGACGTCCATGACAAACGGGCCCAGGTCCCACGTCAAAAAAACCGGCCCGAGCAGTTCTCCACCTAAGAAGGCAACCCGACGTTCCCATAAAGACGAAAGTGAAAGCAGCAAAAGTGTAGCAGGCGACTTGGGAACCGTCGCGATAATGTCGCAGCAAGCAAAGATCCCGTCGCCACGACCCCTCAACAAGAGAGGGACAAGTGGTCACAACAGCAGAGGTGCCACTATTTCGAATGATCAAGACAAAATTAAAAAGTCGCGCGGGAAAGCAAGATAAGGGCTCCACCCTCATGCTCGTCGCCTCCCCTCATGGTGGACCCATAGGCCACTGTAGGTACCCGACATATCGGGTACCTTGGCGCACAAGCTAGAGCCGCCTAGGTACCCTGCCTCCCAGCAGAGGCGGGGTCCTAAGGTGCCACATGTTCAAGAGGCCCGAACCCATCAGTCTCAGATGGGAGGTCCAGGATATCCACAAGAAACCCGAAGGAGAAGCTCAACACCGCCTTTGGAGACGAGCCCCCAGGTAACCACGTGTCTAGTAGGTAAGGATCCCTGCTCCCTGTGAGACAGGTCTTTGGAGCTGCCACGTGGACCAATACATCAGACGGGCCACCTCCCATATGGGTGGGCTACGGCGCTACCACATGTCTCGCAAGGCGGGACCTAACTTCCTCCGCAGAGGTGAGCTCCTGGCAGCGACACATGTCCAGCAGGACGAGGACTAGCCTTCTGTGAGACCTATGTGTGCTGAATACATTGGCTTTGACAACAAAAGTTTTGAATGCTGCCATAACATCTTTTTAGCAAGGTTCTACTTTAGCTCCGACATGTCTTTGTTAAGCTCCGATATGTTTTTGCTAGGTTCGACTTATGTTGGTTAGCTCCGACATGTTTCTCTAGATCTGGTGCTACGTTGTACTAGCTTTGGTAAGCTCCGGCTCAAGCTCCGGTTAGTTTTGGCAAGATTCGGAGCTTGATCGTAATGTTTCTGCTTTTTCTGTGAAATGTTTCTAACTTGCTTTACATTGTTGGAAAGATTGCTTAGTATTCATTTGCTATGTTTTTTGTGCGTTTTGGTTGATATGGTTGATATCATTTTGCTATGGTTTGCAACATGCTTATGTGAAGTGCTCACGTAAGATGTAGTTTTGGAACTAATGAGAGTCAAGTCGAGGACATGTGCTCAGAAGTATTGGTTGTTTGTTCATGTGCAGGTGTTGCTTGAGTTCAAGACATGGCTGTGATGTGATCCATTGAACTAGTCTTAGGGAGAAGATGAGGTTCAACAACCAAGTTTGGGAGGAATTGTGGTTGAGTTGATCGGGAGCTCGCGCAGCATGTTTGAATCAAGAACAATGCATATGAAGGTATCATGGACGTCGTTGGAAGATGTTTGCAAGTGTGCAAGGAGTGCATGGATGTGGCTACATGGTTCCAAGACGTGATGAAGAGATGTGGACCTGAAGAATTGGTCGGAAAGGTCCAACTGACTAGGTTATAGACTCAAGCTGCGGCTGAGTCTTGTTTGACTCAAATATGGAAAGATTTGAGCTGGTTATGATAGGATTTCGTGTGGGTCACGAATTTGAGTTGTTATAGGAATGTGGTATATGTTCCTAAGGTGTTTGGAAGTCTTACGATTGCTTCTATCTGCATACAGAAGAGTCCTAAGCAGTTATGGAAAGTTTCGATTCGTGATTTGAGTAGGATTAGAGTCCTAGTAGAGATTGGGTTGGCCTAAGGGCTGGTTATATAAGCAAGAGAGGCCAGAGGTCATGGTAGAGGACATTGGGGCTGTTCCTCTTGTGTTCTATTGAATAAAGATCATAGTTTAAAGTAACTTTTGTGCCTTTTTCATCAGACTTGTTCCAGACAAGTTCTTTCCGTCGAGTTTTCTGTACAGCACTACCTTTCTTCAGTGGTTTTATCATAACTCGAGTTTTACAGATCGAATTGATATGATTATTTTTGGGTTGTCTTCACAACTTTATTATCTATCATTTATCAAAATTTCACGGTCATTGGATTTGTGGTTTCTGATATACACGAGTTTCTTTGCAGTATTACAGATCTGTTTTTTACTCGGTAGAACAGATTGCCCTTTGTTCAATTTTTCGATCGTAATTTGAGTTTCTCTCGACGGGTTTGAGTGATTATTTTTGTGTAGTCTTCGTGACTTGATTCTCTATGATATATATATATATATATCACTTTTGTCATGGTGAAAAATGTTTATATTAGTCTCACACATGATTTCTTTAACAGATCATTTTTCTACCGAGGGGTTTTCATTGCTTTCGCTAAAAAAGTTTCAATCTACCATTCACCCCCTATGGTATCTTTTCACATGCTCTTTGATCCTACATTTGGTATCAGAGCCACAGTGCTCTAATCTTTGTGATTTGCATGTATTCTGACTAATCATCATGGAGAAATACTCCGCAAAACCTTGTATCTTTAGTGGTATTGATTTTCAGGTTTGCAAGGCACGTATGGAAGCCTTCATCCAGGCTCAAGGCTTCGCAATATGGGAGAAGGTATACAAGCCTTACGAAGTGCCGTCAAATGATCAAGTTACAGCTACAAATCTGAGAGATGTCGACAACAACAACAAGGCTCGGAACTTGATCATAAAACGATTAACTCAAAGCGACTTCGACCGTGTTGCACACCTCGGATCTGCACACGATGTGTGGAAAGCACTTTGTGACTACCACGAAGGATACAACATGATCAAGGAGGTAAGGTACGACATGTTCAAGAAAGATTACATGCGCTTCAAGATACAACCCGATGAGTCTATTGATGACCTTTTTGCTCGCTTTAATAAAATTCTCAGCAACTTGTGTAGTGTCAATGTTAATTTTTCATATGCTGAAAATGCTAGGCAATTGTTAAGTGCATTAGATATGTCAATTTGGGAGATGAAAGTCACATCTATTTGTGAATCTACTGTCATGAGTACACTTACTTTAGATGTGCTATATTCCAAGTTAAAAACTCATGAAATTGACATAATATCACGTAAGAACCCCAACAAGTCTATTGCTTTTCTTTCTCAACGTGATATTCCTAGCTTTAGACACTCTTCATATTGTGGTACACTTTCTTTGTTGTCCTCTCTAACCCTTGAACAGATTGAGGAGTTTCCAGAGCAGGATCTAGTACTTCTCTCTACTAGGTTCTCAAAAGCATTGCAAAATGTGAGAACTAGAAGGAGACGAAGCTCCGGACCTCAGCGTTGTTTTGAATGTGGTAAGACATGACACTTTCGTACAGAATGCCCTAATCTTTCAGGTCCTTCTACCTGTGAGGAAAAGCAGAACAAGGTCAAGACCACCTATGGAAACTCCAACAAGAAAAGGAAGGCTACTATAGGACGCAAGATGATAAACAGCTTCATCACCGCACTTCAAGAACTTGGCTCAAGCGATGTAGTGAATTGACGAAGATGAAGATGATTTGACAAAGTTGTGCTTCATGGCGGGAAAATCAAGATCAAGTATGGAGGATGCATAACACAATAGTGACAATGAAGAGGTATGTCCTACTTGCGAAGAAATGTGTGATGCTATTTCTTGTGCCACTACTATAGTTAAGAAAAAGGACAAAAAGCTTAGGGATAGTGCTGCTAAAATTGAATCACTATAATCTGAAATCAACCGTTTAAAAACTTTGATTCCTAGTGATGATGCATGTCCCTCATGTGATTTAATATATGAAAAATTGTCCTCATTAAGAAGTACGCGCACCTCCACAATTGATAAACTTGAGTTAGAAATTTAAAAGAATAGAGAGCTTGATGTACTTAATGATAGAAACTTGAAAGATGTTAGCTGTTCTACATTTGATTTGCATTGTTCTACTTGTGATGATCTTGATAAGAAACTATAAGATGCTATGAATGAAATTTCTATATTGAACAATGCTTTACGTTCTCATGAAGTTAAATTTTGTTCCAATTGCAAATTAAAAGAAAAAACTTCATGTGAAAATTGCCTTGATCTGTCCAATAAACTTGATAACATGCATAGGACATTAGATCAGTTTTGTAATGGGAATAAGAACCTAAACTTGCTGCTGAATTCTTTCAAGTCTTGCAATGATAAAACTGGTTTAGGTTTCGATTCTCATGCTCATGCTAATGCACATCCACCTAAAATTTTAAATTCATTAGGAAGTGGTTTGATTCAAACATTTCCTAAGCAAAAAGAGTGGTTTTCAAATCTGCAGGAGTGTTGTCTCATTCAGTTTCAAATAAAAATGGTGCTTGCTCATCTAGACATGAACACAATGTTAAATTTCATTGTACCTACTGTGGTAGAGATGGTCATGTCATTGTACCTATATGCAAAGGTTGCTCCCAAACCTACTGTTTTTTGTGCTACACATGTAACATCTCATAGGACAGTAATTGGGCACAAAAATCCGCAAGCTTTGGCTCATAAACCTGCTGTTTTATCTCAGCTTTCGCGTGTTATTCCTGCTGGACGTCGTGTGACTCAGTACTGGATTCATAAATGCCTTTTGACTAACCCCAATATTGAGTCATCGACGTATTGTGATTCTATAGCTTACACGCTTGAGGAAGGAGAACATTTGGATTGTGGATTCAGGTTGCTCACGCCACATGACCGGTAACAAAGAATGGTTATCCTCTCTCTCTTTCGTGTCACATGTAGAGAATGTTACTTTTGCCGATAATTCTTCAACTCCTATAATTGCTAAGGGTTTTGTTAGAGTAAATAATCACTACACTTTGAAGGATGTGGAACTTGTTAAAAATTTAAAATACAACTTGCTTTTTGTTTCACAACTGCTAGATGAAAATCAGGAAATTATTTTTACTAAAATTGCTGCAAAGTTGTAAATTCAAATAGTGAGCTTATTTTTAACATGTCTTGGTTTGGAAGAGTTTTTAAAGATGATTTTGATATGTCTTCCTCTAAGCATAGGTGTCTAGTTGCTAATGATTCAAAGGACTTATATTTTTGGCATCGTAGACTTGGTCACGTAGGCTTTGATCATCTAACACGTGTTAGTGCTCTTGATCACATACGTGGACTGCCTAAGCTTAAAGGGGACAGAGAAATTGTGTGCCCTTCTTGTAGACATGCTAATATGGCTACAGGTTCACATACTTCTCTCACAATGTTCATGACAACTGACCGCGTCAACTTTCGCACCTTGACACCATAGGACCTTCACGTGTTCAATCCTTCGGAGGTAAATGGTATGTTCTTGTGATTGTTGATGATTATTCTAGATACTCTGGGGTTTACTTTATGGCATCTAAGAATGGAAGCTTTTAGTCACTTTAGAAGTTTATTTCTTAGATTATCAATTGATCACCCATGATCTTTAAAAGCAATTAGAAGTGATAACGGAACCGAATTTAAAAATCAATCTTTTGATCACTTTGTGCTGAAAATGGAATAGATCATCAATTTTCTTCACCATATGTACCTTAAAAAACAGTGTTGTAGAAAGAAAGAACAGAACCTTAGTTGAGATGGCTAGGACTATGCTTGATGAATATCAAACTCCTAGGAAATTTTGGGCAGATGCGATTGCAACTGCTTGTTATGTCTAAAATCGTGTTTTCTTGCACGCTAAGCTAGGTAAAACACCATATGAGCTCTAGTTTGGACATAGGCCTAGTGTTACACACTTTCGGGTATTTGGTTGCAAATGCTTTGTTAAGAAACATGGTAATCTTGATAAATTTGAACCTAGATCCGTAGATGGCATGTTTCTTGGTTATCCGTCTCATACTAGAGGCTACCGTGTGCTTTTACTTGACACTAACAAAATTGTGGAGACTTGTGAGGTGTATTTTGATGAAGCTATCCTAGTTACTAGCTCAAACATTGCAGGTCCAGATCTATATCCGCAGGGGGAGAGCATTTTCGTTGAAGATGAGGAAGAGGTGAAGCTGCTGCCCGAAAATTCAGCAGCTAATGACACTGTTCCAGCTCCCGATTTTGATTCACAGCCAGCACCGACGACCACCATTGCTGGTCCAAATCCTCCTCAAGTCACAAGCTCATCGATTTGTGATGAACATGATGAAGAAGAAGCTTGTGAAGTGTCCACTCCCCTCCGGGTTCTCAAAATTCATCCTCCACAATAAATTATTGGAAGCTTGCACGACCGAGTCACACGGTCCAGGTTTTGCAATCAAAACTCTCATGCTCATTCTGCTTTTGTTGCTTCTTTTGAACTCAAAGATATATCACATGCACTCACTAATGAATCGTGGATTATTGCCATGCAAGAAGAGTTAGAAAATTTTGAAAGAAATAATGTTTGGAAACTTGTACCTCCACCTCAAGGTCACACTTTAATTGGAACTAAATGGGTGTTTAAAAATAAACAAAGTGGGGATGGGGTTGTGGTTAGGAATAAGGCTCGGTTGGTTGCTCAAGGTTTCACTCAAGTTGAAGGTCTAGATTTTGATGAAACTTTTGCTCATGTTGCTAGATTAGAAGCCATAAGAATTTTGTTAGATTTTGCTGCATCTAAAGGTTTTAAGCTTTATCAAATGGATGTTAAAAGTGCTTCTCTTAATGGCTACATAGATGAGGAGGTTTATGTCAAACAACTACCGAGTTTTGAAAATACAGATTTTCCTAATCATGTTTACAAACTGTCCAAAGCCTTGTACGGTCTCAAACAAGCCCCTAGAGCATGGTATCATAGGTTAAAAACATTCTTACTTGAAAAGGGGTTTACCATGGGCAAGGTTGATAAAACTCTTTTTGTTCTTAAGCATGGCAATGACTCATTATTCGTTAAAGTGTATGTGGATGATATTATCTTTGGTTGTGCTTCTCATGATTTTGTGTCCAAGTTTTCAGCTATGATGAGTTCAGAATTTGAGATGATTATGATGTGAGAACTCACGTACTTTTTGGGGCTGCAAATCAAGCAAACCAAGGAGGTTACCTTTGTGCATCAAACGAAGTATATAAAATACCTTCTAAGGCGCTTCAACATGGACAAAATCAAGCCTCTTTGGACACCAATGGGAACAACAACAACACTTGAACCTGATGAAGATGGTGAACCCGTGGAACAAAAAGAATATAGAAGCATGATCGGATAACTTTTGTACCCCACGGCAACAAGACCAGACATATAATTCAGTGTATGTCTTTGTGCACAGTTTCAAGCCTACCCACGTGCTTCACATCGTCAAGCCCTCAAAAGTATTCTTAGGTACTTACATGGAACTCAAGAGTTTGACACCTTTCTTCCTTGTTCCTCAACCATTACTTTGAAAGCTTTTTCCGATGCTGATTTTGGAGGATGTAGGATTGATAGGAAAAGTACTTCTGGTGCTTGTCATTTTCTTGGTAATTCACTAGTTGCTTGGTCCTCTAGAAAACAAAACTCAATTGTACAATCCATAGCCAAATCTGAATATGTATCTGCTGCTAGTGCTTGCTCACAAATTCTTTGGATTGTTCAAATACTTAAGGACTGTGGGGTTGATCTAGATAGTGTTTACTGTTTTGTGATAACACTAGTGCCATTTGCATTGCTAAAAACCCCGTGCAACATTCTAAAACTAAGCACATTGACATTAGGTATCACTTTCTCCGTGATAATGTTGAAAAAGGAAACATTGTGCTTCACCATGTAGATACCGAACAACAATTGGCCGACGTTTTTACAAAACCTTTGGATTTCACTCATTTTTGTTTTATTCATAGTGAAATAGGGGTTATGCATCCTCATGGCTTACCTTGAGGGGTAGTTTTGAAACTTCAGAAGTCTATGTGTGAATTTGAAATTAAAATAATATGAGCATAGTATTTCATACATATATGACTTTGTGATTCCTTTTACATGCTGAAAGTTCTTACTACATTACTCTTGTTATACATTTTGTAGTTTTTGCCATGTCTAGTAATTGGAATAATTACTTACACTAAATCTGGTCATGGTCGAACTTTCTTGCTGTTTTGAACTTGTTACATGCTCACAAGTGCTTTTAATCATAAAGAATTAATCAAGTAATCAACTCACATGTTGAGTTTTTATGAACAAATATAAGTTGAGAAAAGATCAAGAGAATATGCATGCATCACACTTCTTCTTTTGAGATGGCTTATCATTGCACTTAGATATGAACTTGGAAGAAGTTGTGTATGACTAAAACTATGTCCTTAAGCTTATGATTGTCAAATGATATAGGCTTGGCTTGGTTGGTTAGAATAAGGCAGATGCGCATATAATCTCATGCAAATATCATACGATCAAAATTTGTGCTTTGAAGAAAAGTAAAATGTAGCAACAAGTGTCATGCTTTCAGGTCTTGAAATAGTTAAGTTTGTGAGATCATGACTTGCTTAAATTGAAAATTACATTTGATCTCTAGCATGGCTTACACTACTTTATGTATCTCATTGATGTGATAGTGTAAGTTACTTTATAGTATGACTTGGATGAGTTTTTTTATATATATATGTTATAATATTATCATAACAATTAAAATTTCTCATTTCAACCTTGTTGAATACATTGTCAAAAGGGTAGAGATAATATGGTGAATTTTTAAAGATAAGTATGCAAGGGGGAGAAATATGTATAGGGGGAGAAATTTTTTTCTATCTCATTTGATTTTCAAATAGGGGGGGGGGGGGGGGGAATTGTTCTCAAAACTTTTCATGCCAATGTTCGGATTTTAAATGGTGTTGCAAATGCATTCATCAAGGGGGAGATTGTGAGACCTATGTGTGCTGAATACTTTGGCTTTGACAATAAAAGTTTTGAATGCTGCCATAACATCTTTTTAGCAAGGTTCGACTTTAGCTCCGGCATGTCTTTGTTAAGCTCCAATATGTTTCTGCTAGGTCCGACTTATGTTGGTTAGCTCCGACATGTTTTTCTAGCTTTGGCGCTAGGTTGTACTTGCTTGGGTAAGCTCCGGCGCTAGGTTGTACTAGCTTTGGTAAGCTCCGACGCTAGGTTGTACTAGCTTTGGTAAGCTCCGACTCAAGCTCCGGTTAGTTTTGGCAAGATTCGTTGCTTGATCGCAATGTTCCTGCTTTTTTCCGTGAAATGTTTTAAACTTGCTTTACATTGCTGGAAAGATTACTTACTATTCATTTGCTAAGTTTTTGGTGCGTTTTGGTTGATATGGTTGATATCATTTTTCTATGGTTTGCAACATGCTTATGTGAAGTGCTCACGTATGATGTTGTAGTTTAGAAACTAATGAGAGTCAAGTCAAGGACTTGTGCTCGGAAGTATTAGTTGTTTGTTCATGTGCAGGTGTTGCTTGAGTTCAAGACATGGCTGGTGACGGGATCCATTGAAATATTCTTAGGGAGAAGATGAGGTTCAACAACCAAGTTTGGGAGGAATTGTGGTTGAGTTGATTGGGAGGTCGCGCAGCATGTTTGAATCATATGAAGGTATCATGGACTTCATTGGAAGATGTTTGCGAGTGTGCAAGGAGTGCATGGACATGGCTACATGGTTCCAATATGTGATGAAGAGATGTGGACATAAAGAATTGGTCGAAAAGGTCCAACCGACTAGGTTATGGACTCATGCTGCGGTTGAGTCTTGTTTGACTCAAATATAGAAAGATTTAAGTTGGTTATGATAGGATTTCGTGTGGGTCACGAATTTGAGTTGTTTTAGAATGTGGGATATGTTCCTAAGGTGTTTGGAAGTCTGAAGATTGCTTCTATCTGTGTATAGAAGAGTCCTAAACAGTTATGGAAAGTTACGATTCGTGATTTGAGTAGGATTAGAGTCCTAGTAGAGATTGGGTTGGCCTAAGGGCTAGTTTTATAAGCAAGGGAGGCTAGAGCTCATGGTAGACAACTTTGGGGCTGTTCCTCTTGTGTTCTATTGGATAAAGATCGTAGTTGAAAGGAACTTTTGTGCCTTGTTCGTCCGACTTGTTCTAGACAAGTTTTTCTCGTTGAGTTTTCTGCACAGCACTACCTTTCTTTGGTGGTTTTATCATAACTCGAGTTTTACAGATCCAATTGATGTGATTCTTTTTGGATTGTCTTTAAAACTTTATTATCTACCATCTGTCAAAATTTCACAGTCATCGGATTTGTGGTTTTTGATCTACACGAGTTTCTTTGCAGTATTATAGATCTATTTTTTACTCGGTAGAACAGATTGACCTTTATTCGATTTCTTGATCGTAATTTGAGTTTCTCTCAACGGATTTGAGTGATTCTTGTTTTGTCGTCTTCGTGAATTTATTCTCTCTGATATCTATCACTTTTGTCACAGTGAAATGCGTTTAGATTAGTCTCACACATGATTTCTTTAATGGATCATTTTTCTGCCGAGGGGTTTTCATTGCTTCCGCTGAAAAAGTTTTAATCTATCATTCACCCCCCTCTGGTAGCTTTTCATGTGATGTTCGATCCTACACCTTCCCCGTAGAGATGAGCTCCCGAGGCGACATGTGGCCTGCAAGGCAGGACCTGACCTCCTTCGTAGAGGCGAGCTCCCGAGCTGCCACGTGGTCTGCAAGGCGGGACCTGACCTCCTCCGCAGAGGTGAGCTCCCGAGCTGTCACATAGTCCATCCACTTGCCATGGACGGAGGGACGCGGTAGTTGAGAGGACGGTGTGCCTTGTCCCTGTCAATAATTGATGATACACGACTTCTCCAGATGCATGGTGCGGCGCACGCCGAATGTCAGGTACCGCTGTGACCAATCGCATCACAGTGAAGACACAGGAGGCCTATCCCAATCCGCCAAGTGGGTAGCTTACGACGACAGAGACAGCTGGATGGGACATCCCCCACCAATGTTAGCAACGACGCATGGGCTACTGACGATGCAGGTAGCAAGGCGGTGAGTCTTCAAGTCCACAGTCAAAGGAAGCTTACGGAAGAAGCCTTAGATCTTTAGGATAAGATCACCCTGGGACCACCTGTCAAGCCCCAAGACCCCACTTGTAAGGCGTCTGACCTTGTCTATAAAAGGCCTGAACCGCCACCGTTACAGAGGCCCAGACCGAAACATCACACACACATATGCACATACTAGCAATACCATCCACCGTGGGGTACGGTGTTACGCTCCTTGCAGCCCGAACCATGTAAAAACCTCCGTATCATATTCTCATCCGCTAGAACACTTGATTGAGGCCTAAGCCCTGCCGAACAAAGAACCTCCGCGGGCTGCTCCTTAGCAGATCCAGGGGAAGTGTCGCACTAACACTTCGAGAGAGCCAATCATCCATCTCATGGTGGGGCCAGCTAGGATATACTCCTGCAGCATGTGACACCCGATTCCGAAAATGAACCAAGTGAACGCATATATGTGCCCAGGATGTTCAACACACATACATGAGTGCATTCACAAAAGGATATACAGAAAATTACCACAGAACAAGATAAATTAACCACTTTTATTAAAGAATTCAGAATATCCTCGAATACAAGCTCTAATGAATATTAATTACAAGTTCGAACTAATGTAGCGGAAATAACTAAATAAGCAAACTAAGCAAAGGGATAGCACAGCTCCAAACAACACCACAGGCAAAGATGACAACAGACATGGCCTAGAACTCCGCATTATCAACGTTATACTGACCTGCAACTGTTGGTGGGGGGAATTGCAAGGGTGAGTACATGTCGTACTCAGCAAGTGTGGAAAGTATGACATGTAGCTGGTACAAATGACGAATATAATAATGGCTAAGTGCTGAAAAGTAAATTAAACATTTGAAAAGCAATATTTCATATGTATGTGAAAATGAACCCATCATAAACCATATAGATATCATAATACCAGTCCATGTTTCATTACCAACCTCCATATAGCAGATTTCACCATTATCAATAACCATATCCATTGCCATAAACCATAATACCATAACCATTACCCAACCATACCATACCAATCATATCTAACAGTACCCTCAAGATCGGGTACCCCTGCATACAAGAAGAAGCTTCGGACCCAGCCTCCCCGTTGAGGAGGGCTCTGGAGCTACCACGCGTCCTCTGGCTCCAGGCCCTTGCTCCAATCAAGGAGGGCTCCGGAGCTACCACGCGTCCTCCGGCTCCGGGCCCTTGCTCCAACTGAGGAAGGCTCTGGAGCTGCCACACGTCCTCCTGCTACGGGCCCTTGCTCCAACCAAAGAGGACTCCGGAGCTGCCACGCGTCCTCCAGCTCCGGGCCCTTGCTCCCACCAAGGAGGGCTCCGGAGCTGTCACGCGTCCTCCGACTTCGGGCCCTTGCTCCCACCGAGGGGGGCTCCGGAGCTTCCACGCGTCCTGCAACTTGCCCTGGGTGGTAGGTTGCGGGAGTAAGGGGTGGTGTGTCCTGTCGAGTCGCGCATTGAAGGCACACGCTTTCCCCTAGCATACAGGTGCGGTACACGCCTTTTGTCAGGTACTGCTACGTCCAATCACATAACAGTGAAGGTGCCGCAGGTCTACCCCACACTGCCAAGTGGGTAGCTTACGGCGACAAGATGGATGGGACGTTCCCTGCCATCATCAATGACTACTCCTAGCCACTAGCGACCGACACGGCAAGAAAGCAAGTCTTCAAGGCTCGGTCAGTGGTAGCGTACGCAGGAAGCCTTAGATCTTGTATAGGATAAGATCACCCTGGGGCCACCTGTTGGGCCTCAGGCCCCACTTGTAAGTTGTCTGGCCTTGGAGTATAAAAGGATTGGGCAGCCATCGACTTAGACATCTTCCCCTGCCCGCTCGGACCAGACTCAGAATCCCCAATACACACACATACACATACACACTCACCAAGCAATACAATCCACTGTGGAGTAGGGTGTTATGCTCCTTGCAGCCCGAACAACGTAGAAACAACTATCTCATACTATTCCGCTGGAACACTAGTTTGAGGCATAAGCCTACCCGAACAAGAACCTCCGCGGGCTGCTCCTTAGCAGATCCGGGGGAAGTGTCGCATTGACCCTTCGACATTTGGTGCACCAGGTAGGGTTATTTTCCCTCAAAAAGTGCTAGCGCTTTCACCACCATGGGGTTCATCAAGCCTGCGAGTAACAGCAAGATCAAGCTGCAAAAGGTCGACCAGCTCCGGCGCCACAAAGGGGGCCTGTCATCGATGTTTCTACAGCGACGATGGCCGACGCCGGGGCAGTCAGCTCTGGCACCACCCAAGGGTCCTGCTGTCGACGTTTCTAAAGCGACGATAGGCGATGCCAGAGCAGCCTGCTCTGGCACCACCCTAGGGGCCTGCCGTCGATGTTTCTACAGAGACGATGGGTGATGCTAGAGCAGCAAGCTCTTGCACCTTCTAGGGGGCCTGTTGTCGACGTTTCTACAGCGACGATGGGTGACGCAGGGGCAGCAAGCTCCGGCACCACCCAAGGGCCTGCCGTTGACATTTCTACAGCAACGATGGGTGATGCCGGAGCAGACAGCTTTGGCACCATCCAGGGGGTCTGCCTTTGACGTTTCTACAGCAACGATGGGTGATGCCAGAGCAGCCAGCTCGGGCACCTCCTAGGGGGCCTGCCGTCAACATTTCTTAGTGTTGATGGTGGGCTCCACCGGAGCATCCAGCTCCGACACCTCCTAGAAGGCCCGCTGTCGACGTTCCACACATTGAGGGTGGGCGCTGCCTCAGGTTTTGTGGCTACCTTGTTGCTATCGCCGCCAGCGTCAACTATCCATGCTCGCGTGCCCTGCTAGTGGCCCACCGACAACATCCTGCGACTAAGTGGTAGGCGTGCCCAACCAGTTGGCCACACCTACCAGGGGGCCTCTAAGGGATCTCATAAGCAGGACGTCAAGCGGTTTCCCACCGCCACGGCAACAATGACGTCACCAAGGGGTTACGGTAAGTTCGACCCGAATATTCGCTGTAAGTTTTACTTTTGGCAAGGTGAGAGGTCCAGAGTATGTAGCCTGCTTAGTCTGGTCCTACACTCTAAGCGTGTACACTTTGCCTCCCCAGCGCCACTTTGGTAAAGCTTCCACCTAGGCGTAGTGGTAGGATAGTTTTTCTAAAAAAGGTGTCATAGCATCTAGAAGCAGCGCTTGAAGCAACTAAGCTTTGGTAGGTCTTGTCCAGGGTGTTCATATGCTTAGCATGGTTCCATAGCCTAAGCATGTACATTTTTCCTCCCTTGTCATCCGGAGCGGGTCGTTGCCTTCTTGTAAAGCCTGCCCCCTCCTATGATTACCAAGTTAGAAGAAACATTGTCTTGCCCTATGCTTCATTAATGTTCATTTAATTACACATTAATTTTATGATCATTAAATTATGCTCATTCTCACATATTCATTGTCATATGCATGGGCACTCTCTCCCTGTCTCGTGCCTAGTGGAGTTATGCAATCCTGCTGCTGGCGGGTCTGCTTGAGGTTCCTGTAATGTATTTGGGTTCTTTGGTTGTTTCCCTGCTCAGGAGCCTATGGCGCTGAATGGTCACTCCTGTGAAAAGCTAACGCCCGTTGGAGGTCCAGAAGGTACATCCTGCTTAGCCTGGTCCTGCACCCTAAGCGTGTACACTTTGCCTCTTTAGCGCTAAACGGCTGAGTACAGGAGGGTCGGACAGCACACACTGCTGAGCAGGGCGATAACCATAACCCGGATAACGTCACACTGAATTACCCACGCACCGTAAGCCCAGCTCAGGACCGTAAGACATAATGAGACTAAAAGCAGGAAGGGAGTGACTGACCAGCAAAATTATTTACATTATGCTTTAATTTTTTGCTTACTTTCGCATATCGTTTGCCATATGCCCGGTTACATTTCTCCTGCCTTGTCCTAGTTGGAATTGTGCTATCCTACTAAAGGCGGAGTCGCATGAGGTACCTGCAATGTATTTGGGGTCCGATGATCATTTTCTTGGTTGGGGTCTATGGTGTTAAATGATTCTAACTCCTGAAAGGCTAATGCCGAGCTGGAGGTCTAGGGTGTGCAACCTGCTTAGCCTGGTTCTATACCCTAAGCATGCACATCTTGCCTCCCAGTGCTAACAGTTGAGTACAGGGGGTCGGACGACTCATGCCCTCAGCAAGGTAGCGACCATACCCTGAATGTTGTCGCGCCGAATTACCCATGCCCAATATCTTAGTTAAGGATTGTAAGCCATAACGAAACTAAAGAGCAAGGAAGTGGTGACCGACGAGCGAAATTACTTTCTGCCTACCGTGTGTGCAGGACATACAGGAGCCCACCGCGGATGTTCTACACGTCCGTGGTAGGCGCTGTCGATGCTTCTTCGAGCTCTGTCGCTTTCCAAGAGAGCCACCAACGTCACTTCTCTGTGCTCCAGTGCCACTCAATACGGCTATCGGTGCCGTCGACGCTTCTCCGAGCTCCGGCGCCCCCAAGGGGGCCGCTGGCGTCACTTCTCCGAGCTCCAATTCCCCCAAGGGGGCCGCCAGTGTCACTTCTTCAAGCTCCAGTGCCTCCTAGAGGGACCACCGATGTCACTTCTGCGAGCTCTGACGCCCCCCAAGGGGGCTGTTGGTTTGACTTCTCCGAGCTTTGGCACCCCCGCAAGGGGGCCGCTTGCGTCGCTTCTCCGGGCTCCGGTGTCCTCAAGGGGGCCGCCGGCGTCAATTCTCCGAGCTCCGACGCCACTCAAGGGGCCCGCTGGAAATATTTTTACAAAGACAAGATAAAGGCCCCACCTACGGGATCGTCATCTCTCCTGAGGTGGGCCGGGGGGCCACTGTCGGTACCCTCAAGATCGGGTACCCCTGAATACAAGAAGATGCTCCGGACCTAGCCTCCCCACGGAGGAGGGCTCTGGAGCTACCACGCGTCCTCCAGCTACGGGCCCTTGCTCCAACCGAGGAGGGCTCCAGAGCTACCGTGCGTCCTCCAGATTCGGGCCCTTGCTCCAACCGAGGCGGGCTCTGGAGCTACCACGCGTCCTCCTCCTCCGGGCAATTGCACTCACCAAAGAGGGCTCAGAAGCTGCCACGCGTCCTCCGGCTCCAGGACCTTGCTCCCACCAAGGAGGGCTCCGGAGCTGCCACGCGTCCTCCGGCTCTGGGCCCTTGCTCCCACCGAGGGGGGCTCCGGAGCTGCCACGCATCCTGCAACTTTCCCTGGGCCATAGGTTGTAGGAGTAAGGGGTGGTGCGTCCTGTCCAGTCATGCATTGAAGGCACACGCCTTCCACGAGCGTACAAGTGCGGCGCATGCCTTTTGTCAGGTATCGCTGCGTCTAATCGCATCACAGTGAAGGCGTTGTAGGTCTACCCCACACTGCCGAGTAGGTAGCTTACGGCGACAAGATGGATGGGACGTTCCTTGCCATCATCAACGACTACTCCTAGCCACTGGCGACCGACGCGGCAAGAAAACAAGTCTTCAAGGCGCGGTCAGTGACAGCGTACGCAAGAAGCCTTAGATCTTGTACACGATAAGATTACCCCAGGGCCACCTGTCGGGCCTCAGGCCCCACTTGTAAGTTGTCCGACCTTGGACTATAAAAGGATTGGGCACCCACCGACTTAGACATCTTCACTGGCCCGCTCGGACCAAACTCAGAATCCCCAATACACACACATACGCATACACACTCACCAAGCAATACAATCCATCGTGGAGTAGGGTGTTGCGCTCCTTGCGGCCCGAATCACATAAAAACAACTTTCTCATACTCTTCTGCTAGAACACTAGTTTGAGGCCTAAGCCCCGCTGAACAAGAACCTCCGCGGGCTGCTCCTTAGCAGATCCGGGGCAAGTTTCGCATTGACCCTTCGACAATATCCATAACAAAACCCCTCTAATCTACGGAAGTTGTCCATGTGCTCATAACTGGGAGCACGACTTTAATGATTGTTTTAAAACTCTACAAAGTTTGTACCACTTTACCCACGTGTTTGTGGTTTCATCACCCGTCGGCGACTAAAGAAAACCTCCATTATGCCAAAACACTTCCATAGGTGTATGGCTAAGAGATCATAAATTAGCCTTTACGAAGTGACTACTAGCATGTACGGACCCACTGAGATTTCACCGGTGGTGATGTATCCAACTGAGCAAATCTTCAACCAAGGGCCCCCTCTTGTGCCATTCAGATCCCAGGGAGACCCGCCAACCATATCCAAAACCCAATCTGACTCCCCTTCCCTGGTGCGCCAAATGATCCATTCAATATTAGCAATACCCTAATTAATCAGCTACGCCACACCCATACTTGACCTCGTGGTGCCACTGTTGTCCTGGCTTATTCTCGCATGAACCGGTCCTCAGATCTAAAGCAAGCAACCACCATGACATCCAACCCAATCCACATACCATGCTTGCTTAGATCACCCATTACTATATCATATTAACCAATTCATATTAACCATAATCTCATTAAAGCATAAGTAAATGGTATTGTTGTTCTCCCATCCCAATTAATTAAGCGAAGCAAAAAGGTAAAAAGCCCTTCCCAACTCTATACCATGTATTCTAAGTGACAAGGGTGGTTAAACAAAGCTAGTAAACTTCCTATCATAGGATTCCCATAAAATTGACACAAGCATGTAGTTTTGTAAACAAAACATTTATTTTAGAAACATGATCAATATGTTCAAGGACACTTGCCTTGCTCTTGGGCTTGGTTTGGATCAAAGACTTCAAACTCCTGATGCTGGAGATCCTCCGCAGCACTCTCTAGCGCAAATCCGTCTAAACAGCGCAACGAACATACCAGACAAGAATCACAATCAATAAGTGCACATATATTACTCAATGTGACATGACATGCATGATTAATGCAAATGCGAAGAAAAACCAATTAATAAGTTGTTAATAATGTTTACTAACTAGTTTGAATAGCTTTTAACAAGTTCGAACAGGTTTGGAATTGGTTCGAATCGATTTAGAATTAATTCAGCAGGAAACAAATTGCAAAAAATCGGACTAGTCCGCTGCAGGGCCGGACTAGTCTGCCCTTCGCAGGAACATCAAACTAGGGTTTTCTAGATCAATGTGAATTTTGAGGAACGGGGTTGAATTCACGTGAGAAATAGAGAGTAGAAGGTATAACAGGTGTTTAGAACTCCAATGAATCAAGGGTCTTGGAGGCAACACTTGGATCTTGATTATCTAGGGTTGATGAAGAACTTGAAGGTGAATTGTTGATGAAGAACGAAAACTTGATGGAGATCTTGGTCCTATTTCGTTTCCTCCTCTTCCTCTTCTTGCTCGGAATCTCCTTCTCCCTCCTTGATGGCAGCTCTCCACAAACTAGGGTTTGGGTCTGTTTCAATTGAAGCAACGAGGTAAAAATGTGCGGTGCTGGGTTGTTTATATAAGGGTGGAGGCTAGGGTTTGAATGAATTCCAGTTTGGGGTGGGTGGAGGCCGGTTTGGAGTCCCACATGGGCTCCAGAAAGAGTTAGACATGACGTCCTTAGGCCCACTTAAGGTAGAACCCAAAAACACATCGTAGAATAAAAGATCAACTTGAAATCACGATTTACCGGACAAGTCCGCAGAAGGCCGGACTAGTCCAAAGATTGACAGAGGCGAAAACGGACAAGTCCAGACTATATCGGACAAGTCCGAACTTAATCAGAGAGAAATCAGACAAGTCTGGCCAAAACCGGACGAGTCCGATTTTAGTCAGAGGCAAATCAGACAAGTCAACTGGAATATTGGACAAGTCCGGACAAGTCCAGAGACTTAGCGAAATTTTGATGAATTGGGATACCGGACTAGTCTGCATTCGACCGGACAAGTCTGAAACTGTACAGAGAAAAAAACAGATTAGTCCGCAGCAAAACGGACAAGTTCGACAGAGGTTAGAGAGAAATCAGACTAGTTCGCACCAAAAACATACTAGTCCGCACTTCCCAGAATTCTTAAGTGCGGTTTTGCTCTAAATTCATTTTAAACTTGTTCCTTTTTATGTGGATTAATGTTAGACATGTATTAGAATGTATGCAATGCATGATGGATGAAAATGAGGGTGTTACAAACCTACCCCCCTTAAAATGAATCTCGCCCTCGAGATTTGATGCGGAAGAGAAGAGATAGGGAAATTCCTTCTTGAGATCATCCTCCAACTCCCAAGTTGCCTCTAATTCTGTGTGATGCTTCCATTGAACCTTACACCATCTAATAATCTTGTTCCTTATGACCCTCTCCTTGGTTTCCAAGATTTTGACTCGTTGCTCTGCATTAGTCAAATCTACCTCTAGCTCCAACTCTTCCATTGGAACTTGTTCTTCCAGCACTCTCAAGCACATCTTGAGCTGGGAAGCATGAAAGACATCATAAACATCCGCTTAGTGAGCTGGCATCTCCAACTTATATGCTACTTCCCCTCTTTTGTCCAAAATCTTGAATGGCCCAATGTATCGAGGTGCTAGCTTGCCTCTTATGTTAAACCTCTTATGACCTCTCATTGGTGACACCTTGAGGTATACAAAATCTCCCACTTCAAAGGCTAGTTTCCTTCTCCAAATGTCTGCATAGCCTTTTTGCCTTGATTGAGCAGCCCTCAAGTTTTCACGAATAATCTGAACTTGCTTTTCAGCTTCTAGCAACACATCCAGACCAAATACTTGAGTTTCTCCTATCTCATTCCAGAACAAAGGTTTCCTACACTTCCTCCCATATAGTGATTCATAAGGCGACATTTTCAAGCTTGCTTGGTAACTATTGTCGTATGAGAATTCCACATATGGCAAGCTCTTGTCCCAACTTCTTCCATGCTTCAAAGCACAAGCTCTTAACTTGTCCTCCAAAATATGATTGGTCGTCTCCATCTGCGTAACACCCTCATTTTCATGCATCATGCCCTACATACACTCATATACATGTTTAACATTAACCCACAACAAGAGGAACGAGTTTAAAATTGATTTGGAGCATTTAAAATTTATTTGGAACAAAACCGCACTTAAAATGCAGGAAAGTGCGGACTAGTCCGATTTTACTGAGGACTAGTCCGATTTATCTCTAACTAAAAACGGACTTGTCCGTTTCTTCTCCGGACTAGTCCGATTTTGCCTCTGGAAACTTTCGGAATTGTCCGATTTTGTGCGGACTAGTCTGATATTCCAAGAATCCTTGAAATTTTGCTAAGTCCCTGGACTTTTCTGGACTAGTCCGGTGTTCCAGCGGACTTGTCCGTTTTCCTCTCTGTTTAAAATCGGACTTGTCCGATTTTTGGCCAGACACGTCCGATTTTCTCTCTGGATGACTTTGGACTAGTCCGGTCCTTTCTGGACTTGTCCGATATTTCGCGACTCCGAGTTGATCTTTTGTTTTACAACTTGTTTCTTGGGTTTCACGTTAAGTGGGCCTAGGTACGTCGTGCCTAACTCTTTTAGAGCCCATGTGGGACTCTAAACCGGCCTCTACTCATCACAAACTCGAAATCCATCTAACCCTAGCCTCCACCTCTATATAAACAACCCACCCCTTGGTTTGACATCTAGTTGCCACTTTTCCACCCCACTCAAATCGTAGTTCGTGGAGAGCCACCACCAAGGAGGGAGGAGAAGATCTCAAGCAAGAAGAAGAGGAGGAAACGAAGTAGGATCAAGATCTCCACCAAGCTTTCGTTATTCATCACCAATTCACCTCAAAGTTCATCACCAACCCAAGATCATCAAGATCCAAGGGGCTACCTCCAAGTTTCTTGATTCATTGGAGTCCTAAACACTTGGTATACCTTCTATTCTCTTTTCCCTACGTGAATTCAACCCCTAATCTCCAAATTCACGTTGATCTAGAAAACCCTAATCTGCCAATCTTGCAGAGTGCGGACTTGTCCGGTCCCTAGCGGACTAGTCCGATCTTTCTGGTTAAATTGTGTTGAATTGATTCTAAAATTTAATCTAATCAACTCCAAACCTGTATAAACTTGTTAAAAGCTATTAGAAATAGTAAGTGATCATTAAAAGCAATCTATTAACAAGTTCTACCTTGCATTTGCATTAATCATGCATGTCATGTCATCATGAGTAATATTTGTGCACTCTTTGATTGTGTTTCTTGTCTTGTATGTTTATCGTGCGGATTAGACGGATTTGCGCTAGAGAGTGCCACAGAGGATCTACAGCACCAAGAGTTTGAAGGCTTTGACCCTAATCAACCGCAAGTGCAAGGCAAGTGTCCTTGAAGCATATTGATCCTGTTTTTGAAAATAAATGTTTTGTTTGCAAATTGCATGCTTGTGTCAATTTGATGGGAATCCTATAGTAGGAAGTTTACTAGCTTTGTTTGGCCACCCTTGTCACCTGGAATACATGGTAGAGAGTCGGGAAGGGTTTTTACCTTTTGCATCGCTTAATTAATTGGGATGGGAAAACTACACTACACATTTAATTATGCATTAATGTTATTCTGTTAATGTGAACTGGTTAAATATGATATGGTAATGGGTGATCTAAGCAAGCCTGGTATGTGGATGGGTTGGACGTATGGTGGTTTGCTTGCTTTAGATCTAAGGACCGGTTCATGCGAGAATAGGCCAGGACTACAGTGCCACCACGAGGCCAAGTATGGGTGCGGCGTAGCTGATTAATTAGGGCTTTGCTAGTGCTGTTTGGACCATTAAAGATCCTCGGAGAAGGGGTAGTCGGATTTGGTTTGTTGATGATTGGTGGGACTACCCTGGGATCCGAATGGCTCAAGAGGGGGCCCTTGGTTGAAGATGTGCTCAGTTGGAGGCATCGCCACCGGTGAAACCTCAGTGGGGTCTAAATAGGCTAGTAATCCCTTTGTAAAGACTATTTTGTGATCTCTTGGCCATACACCAAAGGAAGTGTAATTGGCGAAAGGGAGGTTCTTTAGTCGCCAATGGGTGATGAAATCACAAACACGTGGGTAAAGCGGTACAAACTCCACAGAGACTAGTCCAATGGATCCCGTCACCAGCCATGTCTTGAACTCAAGCAACACTTGCACATGAATAAACAACCAATCCATACGAGCCCAAGTCCTCGACTTGACTCAAGTTAGTTTCAAACACAACACCCTACGTGAGAACCTCACATAAGCATGTTGGAAAACCACAGTAACACAATATCATCCATATCAACCAAAACGCACCAAAAACTTAGCAAATGAATACTAAGCAATCTTTCCAACAATGTAAAGCAAGTACAAAAACATTGCAAATGAAATGCAGAAGCACTACGGTCAAGTTCTGAACCTTGCCAGAGCAACCCGGACCTTGAGCTGGAGCTAACAAAAGCTAGTAGAACCTAGCGCCGGAGCTTACAAAAACTAGTACAACCAAGCTTCCGCCGGAGCTTACAAAACTAGCAGGACCTAGCGCCGGAGCTAACCAGAACTAGTCAGAACTAGTAATACCAAAAGCCGGAGCTAGAGGAATCAACTTCGGAGTGTAGGATCAAAGAGCACGTGAAAATCTACCAGAGGGGGGGTGAATGGTATATTTAAAAATCTTACGCAGCGGAAACAATTAAACCCCAAACCCTTTCGGCAGAAAAACGATCTGTTAAAGAAATCGTGTGTGAGACTAATCTAAACGTGTTTCACCGTGACAAAAGTGATAGATATCAGATAGAATCAAGTCACGAAGACAACACAAAAAGAATCACTCAAATCCGTCGAGAAAAACTCAAGTTATGATAGAAAGATCAAACAATGGTCAATCTGCCCTACCCGAGAAAAAACAGTTCTGGAACGCTGCAAAGAAACTCGTGTAGATCATAGACCACAAATCCAATGACCGTGAAATTTTGACATATGATATAAAATCAAGTTTTGAAGACAACCAAAAAGAATCACGTCAATTGGATCTGTAAAACTTGAGTTATGATAAAACCACCGACGAAAGGTAGTGCTGTCCAGAAACTCGACGAGTAAAACTTGTTTGGAACAAGTCTGACGAACAAGGCACAAAAGTTCCTTCAAACTACGAATTTATTCAATAGAACACAAGAGGAACAGCCCCCAAAGTCGTGCTCCACGATCTCTAGGCTCCCTTGCTTATATAACCAGCTCGAAAGCCAACTCAATTCAGATCACGAACCTAATCCTACACTGTTCACGAATCGTAACTTTCCATAACTGCTTAGGATTCTTCTATACGTAGATAGAAGCAATCTTAAGACTTTCAAACACCTTAGAAACGTATCCCACATTCCTAAACAACTCAAATTCGTGACCCACACGAAATCCTATCATAACCAACTCAAATCTTTCCATATTTGAGTCAAACCCAACTCAGCCGCAGCCTGAGTCCATAACCTAGTCGGTTGGATCTTTCTGACCAACTCTTTACGTCCACATCTCTTCATCACGTCTCGGAGCCATGTAGCCACGTCCATGCACTCCTTGCACGCGTGCAAACATCTTCCAATGCCGTCCACAATACCTTCATATGCATTGTTCTTGATTCAATCATGCTGCGCCACCTCCTGATCAACTCAACCACAATTCCTCCTGAATTTGGTTGTTGGAACCTCATCTCCTCCCTGAGACTGGTACAATGGATCCTATCACCTGCCATGTCTTGAACTCAAGCAACACCTGCACATGAATGAACAACCAATCCATACGAGCCCAAGTCCTCGACTTGACTCAAGTTAGTTTCGAACACAACACCTTACGTGAGCACCTCACATAAGCATGTTGCAAAGCATATCAAAACAAAATCATCCATATCAACCAAAACGCACCAAAAACTTAGCAAATGAATACTAAGCAATCTTTCCAACAATGTAAAGCAAGTACAAAACATTGCAAATGAAAAGCAGAAGCACTACGGTCAAGTTCCGAACCTTGCTAGAGCAACCCGGACCTTGAGCCGGAGCTAACAAAAGCTAGTAGAACCTAGCACCGGAGCTTACCAAAACTAGTACAACCAAGCTCCCGCCGGAGCTTACAAAACTTGCAGGACCTAGCGCCGGAGCTAACCAGAACTAGTCGGAACTAGTAAACCCAAAAAACGGAGCTAGAAAAATCAACTCGGAGCTTAGCAAAAACACGTCGGAGCTATCAAAGACATGCCGGAGCTAAAGACAAAACTTCACCAGAGCTGACCAAAGCTAGTCGGACCTAGCATCGAACGTAACCGGAGCTACCCAAACCAAGCCGGACCTACCGTCGGACCTTGCTGTAGCTTAGAGCTAGAGTCGGACCTTGATAAAAAAGGTGTTTTGGTGATATTCAAAACTTTTATCATCAAAGCCAAGTGTATTCACTACAAGCCAATGTATTCAGCACACATAGGTCTTACAATCTCCCCCTTGATGAATGCATTGGCAACACCATTTAAAATCTGAACATTGTCTTATTCACATAAAAGTTTTGAAGACAATTTCTCCCCTTTTTGTAAATCAAAAGTAAAATGAGAAAAAAATCCCATATTACATATTATCTCTCCCCTTTATTATCTGTCTCTCCCCCTTTATTATCTCTCCTTATGCACATATTTTCTCTTTCTTTATGCTTATCTCTCCCCCTTTGACAATGTATTCAGCAAGTCATGAACATATAAACAAATTTTCTTTCCCCTTTAGTTGTTATGAGCATATTATAACATATACATATAAACAAAGCTCATCCAAGTCATACTATCAGGTACCTTACATTATCACATCAATGAGATACATAAAGTAGTGTAAGCCATGCTAGAGATCAAATGTAATTTTCAATTTATGCAAGTCATGATCTCACAAACTTAACTATTTCAAAACATGAAAGCATGACACTAGTTGCCGCATTTTATTATTTTTCAAAATATAAATTTAGATCATATGATATTTGCAAGAGATTATATGTGCATCTGCCTTATTCTAACCAACCAAGCCAAGCCTATGTCATTTGACAATCAGAAGCTTAAGGACATGGTTTTAGTCATACACAACTTCTTTCAAGTTCATATCTAAGTGCAATGACAAGCCATCTCAAAAGAAGAAGTGCGATGCATGCATATTCTCTTGATCTTTTCTGAATTTATATTTGTTCATAAAAACTCAACATGTGAGTTGATTACTTGATTAATTCTTTATGATTAAAAGCATTTGTGAGCATGCAACAAGTTCAAAACAGCAAGAAAGTTTGACCATGACCAGATTTAGTGTAAGTAATTATTCCAATTACTAGACATGGCAAAAACTACAAAATGTATAACACGAGTAATGTAGTATGAACTTTTAGCATGTAAAAGGAATCACAAAGTCATATGTGTATGAAATACTATGCTCATATTATTTTAATTTCAGATTCACACATAGACTTCCAAAGATTCAAAACCCCCTCAATTTATGCCATGAGGATGCATAACCCCTATTTCAATACGAATGTAACAAAAACGAGTGAAATCCAAAGGTTTTGTAAAAATGTCAGCCAATTGTTGTTCGGTATCTACATGGTGAAGCACAATGTTTCCTTTTTCAACGTTATCTTGGAGAAAGTGATACCTAATGTCAATGTGCTTAGTTCTAGAATGTTGCACGGGGTTTTTAGCAATGCAAATGGCACTAGTGTTATCACAGAATAGTGGAACACTATCTAGATCAACCCCATAGTCCTTAAGTGTTTGAACAATCCAAAGAATTTGAGAGCAAGCACTAGCAGCAGCTACATATTTAGATTCGGCTGTGGATTGTGCAACTGAATTTTGTTTTCTAGAGGACCAAACAACAAGAGAATTACCAAGAAAATGAAAAGAACCGGAAGTACTTTTCCTATCAATCCTACAACCCCCAAAATCAGCATCCGAAAAAGCTTTCAAAGTAACGATTGAGGAAGAAGGAAGAAACATGCCAAATTCTTGAGTTCCATGTAAGTACCTGAGAATCCTTTTGACGGCTTGACAATGTGAAACACGTGGGGAAGCTTGAAACCGTGCACAAAGACATACGCTGAATTGTATGTCCAGTCTTGATGCCGTGAGGTACAAAAGTGATCCGGTCATGCTTCTATATTCTTTTTGATCCACGGGTTCACCATCTTCATCAAGTTCAAGTGTTGTTGCTGTTCCCATTGGTGTCCGAAGAGGCTTGCTTTTGTCCATGTTGAAGCGCCTTAGGAGGTCTTTGGTATACTTCGTTTGATGCACAAAGGTACCCTCCTTGGTTTGCTTGATTTGCAGCCCCAAAAAGTAAGTGAGTTCACCCATCATACTCATTTCAAATTCGGAACTCATCATTGTTGAAAACTTGGACACAAGATCATGAGAAGCACAACCAAAGATAATATCATCTACATACACTTGAACGAATAATGAGTCATTGCCATGCTTAAGTACAAAAAGAGTTTTATCAACCTTGCCCATGGTAAACCCCTTTTAAAGTAAGAATGTTTTTAACCTATCATATCATGCTCTATGGGCTTGTTTGAGACCGTATAAGGCTTTGGACAGTTTGTAAACATGATTATGAAAATCTGGATTTTCAAAACCCGGTGGTTGTTTTACATAAACCTCCTCATCTATGTAGTCATTAAGAAAAGCACTTTTAACATCCATTTGATATAGCTTAAAACCTTTAGATGCTGCAAAAGCTAACAAAATTCTTATGGCTTCTAATCTAGCGACAGGAGCAAAAGTTTCATCAAAATCTAGACCTTCAACTTGAGTGAAACCTTGAGCAACAAACCTAGCCTTATTCCTAACAACAACCCCATCCTCACTTTGTTTATTTTTATATACCCATTTAGTTCCAATTAAAGTGTGACCTAGAGGTGGAGGTACAAGTTTCCAAACATTATTTCTTTCAAAATTTTCTAACTCTTCTTGCATGGCAATAATCCAAGATTCATTAGTGAGTGCGTGTGATATATCTTTGGGTTCAAAAGAAGCAACAAAAGCAGAATGAGCATGAAAGTTTGGATCGCAAAACCTGGACCGTGTGACTCCTTCGTGCAAGCTTCTAATCATTTGTTATGGGGGATGATCTTTGTAAAAACGTAGGGGAACAGATGTCTCACAAGCTTCTTCTTCATTAGGTTCATCGTAGATTGATGAGCTTGTGACTTGTGGACAATCAGGACCAGCATAGGTGATAGTCGGAGCTTGTTCAATGTCCGGAGCTGGACACGTGTCAACTCTGGAACTACCAGGCAGTATCACCGGCTCTTTTTCATCTTCGAAAATACCCTCCCCCTGAGGATACGGATCTGGTCCTACAACACCGGAGCTAGTACCTGGGCTAGCTTCATCAAAAGACACTTCACAAGTCTCCACAGTTTTGTTAGTGTCAAGTAAAAGCACACGGTAGCCTCTAGTATGAGATGGATAACCATGAAACATGCCATCAATGGATCTAGGTTCAAATTTATCAAGATTACCATGTTTCTTAACAAAGCATTTGCAACCAAAGACCCGAAAGTGTGTAACACTAGGCCAAATGTCCAAACCGAAGCTCATATGGTGTTTTACCTAGCTTAGCACGCGAGAAAACACGATTTGAGACATAACAAGCGGTTGCTAACGCATCAGCCCAAAATTTCCTAGGAGTTTGATATTCATCAAGCATAGTCCTAGCCATCTCAACTAAGGTTCTGTTCTTTCTTTCTACAACACTGTTTTGTTTGAGGTACATATGGTGAAGAGAATTGATGATCTATTCTATTTCAGCACAAAAAGTAATCAAAAGATTGATCTTTAAATTCAGTTCCATTATCACTTCTAATTGCATTTAATGATCCTGGGTGATCAATTGATAATTTAAGAAATAAAGTTCTAAAGTGACTAAAAACTTCATTCTTAGACGCCATAAAGTAAACCCAAGAGTATCTAGAATAATCATCAACGATAACAAGAACATACCATTTACCTCCGAAGGATTGAACACGTGAAGGTCCTACGGTGTCAAGATGCAAAAGTTGACATGGTTCAGTTGTCATGATCATTGTGAGAGGAGTATGTGAACCTGCAACCATCTTAGCATGTCTACAAGAAGAGCACACAATTTCTTTGTCCCCTTTAATCTTAGGCAGCCCACGTATGCGATCAAGAGCACTACACGCGTTAGGTGATCAAAGCATACGTGACCAAGTCTACGATGCCAAAAATATAAGTCCTTTGAATCATTAGCAACTAGACACCTATGCTTAGAGGAAGACATATCAAAATCAGCTTTAAAAACTCTTCCAAACCGAGACATGTTAAAAATAAGCTCACTATTTGAACCTAAAACTTTGCAGCAGTTTTTATTGAAAATAATTTCTAGATTTTCATCTAGCAATTGTGCAACAGAAAGCAAGTTGTATTTCAAATTTTTGACAAGTGCCACATTCTTCAAAGTGTAGTGATCATTTACTCTAACCGAACCCTTAGCAATTATAGGAGTTGAAGAATTATCGGCAAAAGTAACATTCTCTACACGTGACACAAAAGAGAGGGAAAAGACCCAATCTTTGTTACCGGTCATGTGGCATGAGCAACCTGAATCCACAATCCAGATGTTCTCCTTCCTCAAACGTGTAACCTACATAAAAGCACAATACGTCGATGACTCAATACTGAGGTTAGTCAAAAGGCATTTAGGAATCCAGTACTGAGTCACGCAACGTGCAGCAGGAAAAACACGCGAAAGCTGAGACAAAACAGCAGGTTTATTAGTCAAAGTTTGAGATTTTTTATTCTTAACTACTGACCTATAAGGTGTTACTTGTGTAGCACAAAAATCAGTAGCTCCGGAGGCAAAAACAGAAGGTCCGGAGGTAAACTTTGAATGTTTTTGACACAAAACAGCAGGTTGTACATTCGGTTCAATGTGTGCAGCAAATTTTGCATGAAAGTTATCAGATCTAGCAACCATTCTTTCCCTTTTCTGTTGTTTAGCTAGTCTATAACAAAAATCTATGACATCACCATCTCTACCACAGAAGGTACAATGAAATTTAACTTTGTGTTCATGTCTAGATGAGCAAGCAATATTTTTATTTGAAACCGAATGAGGCAACACTCCTGCAGATTTGAAAACCACTCCTTTTTTGTTTAGGAACTGTTTGAATCAAACCACTTCCTAATGTCTTTACAATTTTAGGTGGATGTGCCTTAGCATGAGCATGAAAATCAAAACCTAAACCAGTTTTATCATTGCGAGAATTGGAAGAATTCAGCAACAAGTTTAGGTTCTTATTCCCATTACAAAACCGATCTAATGTCCTATGCATGTCATCAAGTTTGTTGGACAGATCAAGGCAATTTTTACATGAAGTTTTTCCTTTTAGTTTGCAATTGGAACAAAATTTAACTTCATGAGAACGTAAAGCATTGTTCAATATAGAAATTTCATTCATAGCATCCTGTAGTTTCTTATCAAGATAATCACAAGTAGAACAATGCAAATCAATTGTAGAACAGCTAGCATCTTTCAAGTTTTTATCATTAAGTGCAGCAAGCTCTCTGTTCTTTTCAATTTCTTCATCAAGTCTATCTAAAGTGGAGGAGTGTACACTTCTTAATGTGGACAATTGTTCATAGATTAAGTCACATGAGGGACATGCATCATCACTAGGAATCAAAGTTTTTAAACGGTTAATTTCAGATTCTAGTGATTCAATTTTAGCAGCATTATCCCTAAACTTTTTGTCCTTTTTCTTGACAATAATAGTTGCACGAGAAATAGCATCACACATTTCATTGCAGGTAGAACATACCTCATCGTCTTCACTGTTGTGTTATGCATCCTCCTGACTTGATCTTGAACTTGTTTTGCCCGCCATGAAGCATAAGTTGTCCAGATCGTCATCATCTTCATCACTTTCAAAGTCTACATCACTTGAACTAAGTTCTTGAAGTGCGGTGATGAAGCTCTTAATCATCTTGCGTCCTATGGTACCCTTATTTTTCTTCGTATCTTTTGTAGAGGAGTGCTTCATTCTTGTTTTCTTTTCATCCCGGGAAGTAGGACCTGAAAGGTTAGGGCAATCTGAACGAAAATGTCTTGTCTTACCACATTCGAAGCATCGTTGAGGTTCGAAGCTTCCTCTCCTTCTAGTTCTCACATTTTGCAATGCTTTTGAGAACCTTGTAGAGAGAAGTGCTAGCTCCTCCTCTGGAAATTCCTCAATCTGTTCAAGGGTTAGAGAGGACAACAAAGCAAGTGTACTACAATATGAAGATTTGCCGGAGCTAGACATATCACGTTGTGAAACAAATGCAATAGACTTATTGGGGTTCTTACGTGAGATTATGTCAATTTCATGAGTTTTTAGCTTGGAATATAGCACATCTAAAGTAAGTGTACTCATGACAGTAGATTCACGAATAGATGTAACTTTCATCTCCCAAATTGACATGTCTAATGCATTTAACAATTGCCTAGCATTTTCAGCATCTGAAAAATTAACATTGACGCTACGCAAGTTGCTGAGAATTTTATTAAAGCGAGTAAAGAGATCATCAATTGACTCACCGGGTTGCATCTCGAAGCGCATGTATTCTTTCTTGAACATGTCTCGCCTTACCTCTTTGATCGTGTTGGATCCTTCGTGGTAGTCACAAAGTGCTTTCCACACATCGTATGCAGATTGGAGGTGTGCAACACGGTCGAAGTCGCTTTGTGTTAATCCTTGTATGATCAAGTTTCAAGACTTGTTGTTGTTGTCAACATCTCTCAGATTTGTAGCTGTAACTTGATCGTTTGATGACACTTCGTAAGGCTTGTATACCTTCTCCCATATTGCAAAGCCTTGTGCCTGGATGAAAGCCTCCATGCGTGCCTTCCAAACCTGAAAATCAATACCAGCAAACACACAAGGTTTGGCGGAGTACTTCTCCATGATGATTAGTCAAAAACATGCGCAAATCACAAAGATTAGAGCACCGTGGCTCTGATACCAATTGTAGGATCAAAGAGCACGTGAAAAGATACTAGAGGGGGGGGTGAATGGTAGGTTTAAAAATCTTACGCAGCGGAAACAATTAAACCTCAAACCCTTTCGGCAGAAAAACGATCTGTTAAAGAAATCATGTGTGAGACTAATCTAAACGTGTTTCACCGTGACAAAAGTGATATATATCAGAGAGAATCAAGTCACGAAGACAACACAAAAAGAATCACTCAAATCCGTCGAGAAAAACTCAAGTTATGATAGAAAGATCAAACAATGGTCAATCTGCCCTACCCGAGAAAAAACAGTTCTGGAACGCTGCAAAGAAACTCGTGTAGATCATAGATCACAAATCCAATGACCGTGAAATTTTGACATATGATAGAAAATCAAGTTTTGAAGACAACCCAAAAAGAATGACGTCAATTGGATCTGTAAAACTCGAGTTATGATAAAACCACCGACGAAAGGTAGTGCTGTCCAGAAACTCGACGAGTAAAACTTGTTTGGAACAAGTCTGACGAACAAGGCACAAAAGTTCCTTCAAACTACGAATTTATTCAATAGAACACAAGAGGAACAGCCCCCAAAGTCGTGATCCACGATCTCTAGGCTCCCTTGCTTATATAACCAGCTCGAAAGCCAACTCAATTCAGATCACGAACCTAATCCTACACTGTTCACGAATCGTAACTTTCCATAACTGCTTAGGATTCTTCTATACGTAGATAGAAGCAATCTTAAGACTTTCAAACACCTTAGAAACGTATCCCACATTCCTAAACAACTCAAATTCGTGACCCACACGAAATCCTATCATAACCAACTCAAATCTTTCCATATTTGAGTCAAACCCAACTCAGCCGCAGCCTGAGTCCATAACCTAGTCGGTTGGATCTTTCTGACCAACTCTTTACGTCCACATCTCTTCATCACGTCTCGGAGCCATGTAGCCACGTCCATGCACTCCTTGCACGCGTGCAAACATCTTCCAATGCCGTCCACAATACCTTCATATGCATTGTTCTTGATTCAATCATGCTGCGCCACCTCCTGATCAACTCAACCACAATTCCTCCTGAATTTGGTTGTTGGAACCTCATCTCCTCCCTGAGACTGGTACAATGGATCCTATCACCTGCCATGTCTTGAACTCAAGCAACACCTGCACATGAATGAACAACCAATCCATACGAGCCCAAGTCCTCGACTTGACTCAAGTTAGTTTCGAACACAACACCTTACGTGAGCACCTCACATAAGCATGTTGCAAAGCATATCAAAACAAAATCATCCATATCAACCAAAACGCACCAAAAACTTAGCAAATGAATACTAAGAAATCTTTCCAACAATGTAAAGCAAGTACAAAACATTGCAAATGAAAAGCAGAAGCACTACGGTCAAGTTCCGAACCTTGCTAGAGCAACCCGGACCTTGAGCCGGAGCTAACAAAAGCTAGTAGAACCTAGCACCGGAGCTTACCAAAACTAGTACAACCAAGCTCCCGCCGGAGCTTACAAAACTTGCAGGACCTAGCGCCGGAGCTAACCAGAACTAGTCGGAACTAGTAAACCCAAAAACCGGAGCTAGAAAAATCAACTCGGAGCTTAGCAAAAACACGTCGGAGCTATCAAAGACATGCCGGAGCTAAAGACAAAACTTCACCGGAGCTAACCAAAGCTAGTCGGACCTAGCATCGAACGTAACCGGAGCTACCCAAACCAAGCCGGACCTACCGTCGGACCTTGCTGTAGCTCAGAGCTAGAGTCAGACCTTGATAAAAAGGTGTTTTGGTGATATTCAAAACTTTTATCATCAAAGCCAAGTGTATTCACTACAAGACAATGTATTCAGCACACATAGGTCTTACACGGAGCTTAGCAAAAACATGTCGGAGCTATCAAAGTCATGCCAGAGCTAAAGACAAAACTTCACCGGAGCTGACCAAAGCTAGTCGGACTTTGCTGTAGCTCGGAGCTAGAGTCAGACCTTGATAAAAATGTGTTTTTGTGATATTCAAAACTTTTATCATCAAGGCCAAGTGTATTCACGACAAGCCAATGTATTCAACACACATAGGTCTCACAATCTCCCCCTTGATGAATGCATTGGCAACACCACTTAAAATCCGAACATTGGCTTATTCTCATTAGAAGTTTTGAAGACAATTTCTCCCCTTTTTGTAAATCGGAAATAAAATGAGAAGAAAAGCAAAAATTAAAAATTCACATAATTCTCCCCCTTTATCATCTCTCCCGATGCACATTATCTTTCCATTTTTGAATGTGTGATTAATATCTCCCCCTTTGACAATGTATTCAGCAAGGTAAAAGAGAAATTTTAATTGTTATGAGCATATTATAACATATACATATAAAGCAAAGCTTATCCAAGTCATACTATCAAGTAACTTACACTATCACATCAATGAGATACATAAAGTAGTGTAAGCCATGCTAGAGATCATATGTAATTTTCAATTTAAGCAAGTCATGATCTCACAAACTTAACTATTTTGTAACTTGAAAGCATGACACTAGTTGCTGCATTTTATTATTTTTCAAAACACAAATTTAGATTATATGATATTTGCAAGAGATTATATGCGCATCTGCCTTATTCTAACCAACCAAGCCAAGCCTATGTTATTTGACAATCAGAAGCTTAAGGACATGGTTTTAGTCATACACAACTTCTTCCAAGTTCATATCTAAGTGGAGTGATAAGCCATCTCAAAAGAAGAAGTGCGATGCATGCATATTCTCTTGATCTTTTCCCAATTTATATTTGTTCATAAAAACTCAACATGTGAGTTGATTACTTGATGAATTCTTTATGATTAAAAGCATTTGTGAACATGTAACAAGTTCAAAATAGCAAGAAAGTTTGACCATGACCAGTTTTAGTGTAAGTAATTATTCCAATTACTAGACATGACAAAAACTACAAAATGTATAACACGAGTAATGTAGTAAGAACTTTCAGCATGTAAAAGGAATCACAGAGTCATATATGTATGAAATACTATGCTCATATTATTTTAATTTCAGATTCACACATAGACTTCCCAAGTTTCAAAACTCCCCCTCAATTTAAGCCATGAGGATGCATAACCCCTATTTCACTACGAATATAACAAAAACGAGTGAAATCCAAAGGTTTTGTAAAAATGTCAGCCAATTGTTGTTCGGTATCTACATGGTGAAGCACAATGTTTCCTTTTTCAACATTATCTCGGAGAAAGTGATACCTAATGTAAATGTGCTTAGTTCTAGAATTTTGCACGGGGTTTTTAGTAATGCAAATGGCACTAGTGTTATCACAGAATAGTGGAACACTATCTAGATCAACCCCATAGTCCTTGAGTGTTTGAACAATCCAAAGAATTTTTGAGCAAGCACTAGCAGCAGCTACATATTCAGATTCGGTTGTGGATTGTGCAACTGAATTTTGTTTTCTAGAGGACCAAGCAACAAAAGAATTACCAAGAAAATGACAGGCACCGGAAGTACTTTTCCTATCAATCCTACAACCCCAAAAATCAGCATCCGAAAAAGCTTTCAAAGTAACGGTTGATGAAGAAGAAAGAAAAATGCCAAATTCTTGGGTTCCATGTAAGTACCTGAGAATCCTTTTGATGGTTTGACGATGTGAAACACGTGGGGAAGCTTGAAACCGTGCACAAAGACATACGCTGAATTGTATGTCCGGTCTTGATGCCGTGAGGTACAGAAGTGATCCGATCATGCTTCTATATTCTTTTTGATTCACAGATTCACCATCTTCATCAAGTTCAAGTGTTGTTGCTGTTCCCATTGGTGTCTGAAGAGGCTTGCTATTGTCCATATTGAAGCGCCTTAGGAGGTCTTTGGTATACTTCGTTTGATGCACAAAGGTACCCTCCTTGGTTTGCTTGATTTGCAGCCCCAAAAAGTAAGTGAGTTCACCCATCATACTCATTTCAAATTCGGAACTCATCATTGCTGAAAACTTGGACACAAGATCATGAGAAGCACAACCAAAGATAATATCATCCACATACACTTGAACGAATAATGAGTCATTGCCATGCTTAAGCACAAAAAGAGTTTTATCAACCTTGCCCATGGTAAACCCCTTTTCAAGTAAGAATGTTTTTAACCTATCATACCATGCTCTAGGGGCTTGTTTGAGACCGTATAAGGCTTTGGACAGTTTGTAAACAGGATTAGGAAAATCTGGATTTTCAAAACCCAGTGGTTGTTTGACATAAACCTCCTCATCTATGTAGCCATTAAGAAAATCACTTTTAACATCCATTTAATATAGCTTAAAACCTTTAGATCCTGCAAAAGCTAACAAAATTCTTATGGCTTCTAATCTAGCGACAATAGCAAAAGTTTCATCAAAATCTAGACCTTCAACTTGAGTGAAACCTTGAGAAACCAACCTAGCCTTATTCCTAACCACAACCCCATCCTCACTTTGTTTATTTTTAAATACCCATTTAGTTCCAATTAAAGTGTGACCTTGAGGTGGAGGTACAAGTTTCCAAATATTATTTCTTTCAAAATTTTCTAACTCTTCTTGCATGGCAATAATCCAAGATTCATTAGTGAGTGCGTGTGATATATCTTTGGGTTCAAAAGAAGCAACAAAAGCAGAATGAGCATGAGAGTTTGGATCGCAAAACCTGGACCGTGTGACTCATTCGTGCAAGCTTCCAATCATCTGTTGTGGGGGATGATCTTTGTAAAAACATAGGGGAATAGATGTCTCACAAGCTTCTTCTTCATTAGGTTCATCGTAGATTGATGAGCTTGTGACTTGTGGACGATCAGGACCAGCATAGGTGATAGCCGGAGCTTGTTCAATGTCCGGAGCTGGACACGTGTCAACTTCGGAACTACCAGGCAATATCACCGGCTCTTCTTCATCTTCGAAAATACCCTCCCCCTGAGGATACGGATCTGGTCCTACAACACCGGAGCTAGTACCTGGGCTAGCTTCATCAAAAGACACATCACAAGTCTCCATAGTTTTGTTAGTGTCAAGTAAAAGCACACGGTAGCCTCTAGTATGAGATGGATAACCAAGAAACATGCCATCAATAGATCTAGGTTCAAATTTATCAAGATTACCATGTTTCTTAACAAAGCATTTGCAACCAAAGACCCAAAAGTGTGTAACACTAGGCCTATGTCCAAACCGGAGCTCATATGGTGTTTTACCTAGCTTAGTACGCAAGAAAACACGATTGGAGACATAACAAGCGGTTGCTAACGCATCAGCCCAAAATTTTCTAGGAGTTTGATATTCATCAAGCATAGTCCTAGCCATCTCAACTAAGTTTCTGTTCTTTCTTTCTACAACACCGTTTTGTTGAGGTACATATGGTGAAGAAAATTGATGTTCTATTCTATTTTCAGCACAAAAGTGATCAAAAGATTGATTTTTAAATTCAGTTCCATTATCACTTCTAATTGCTTTTAATGATCCTGGGTGATCAATTGATAATCTAAGAAATAAAGTTCTAAAGTGACTAAAAACTTCATTCTTAGACGCCATAAAGTAAACCCAAGAGTATCTAGAATAATCATCAACAATAACAAGAACACACCATTTACCTCCGAAGGATTGAACACGTGAAGGTCCTACGGTGTTAAGATGCAAAAGTTGACATGGTTCAGTTGTCATGATCATTGTGAGAGGAGTATGTGAACCTGCAACCATCTTAGCATGTCTACAAGAAGAGCACACAATTTCTTTGTCCCCTTTAAGCTTAGGCAACCCACGTATGCGATCAAGAGCACTAACACACGTTAGGTGATCAAAGCCTACGTGACCAAGTCTACAATGCCAAAAATATAAGTCCTTTGAATCATTAGCAACTAGACACCTATGCTTAGAGGAAGACATATCAAAATCAGCTTTAAAAACTCTTCCAAACCGAGACATGTTAAAAATAAGCTCACTATTTGAACCTACAACTTTGCAGCAATTTTTATTGAAAATAATTTCTAGATTTTCATCTAGCAATTGTGCAACAGAAAGCAAGTTGTATTTCAAATTTTTGACAAGTGCCACATCCTTCAAAGTGTAGTGATCATTTACTCTAACCTAACCCTTAGAAATTATAGGAGTTGAAGAATTATCGGCAAAAGTAACATTCTCTACACGTGACACAAAAGAGAGGGAGGAGAACCAATCTTTGTTACCGGTCATGTGGCGTGAGCAACCTGAATCCACAATCAAAATTTTCTCCTTCCTCAAACGTGTAACCTACATAAAAGCACAATACGTCGATGACTCAATACTGGAGTTAGTCAAAAGGCATTTAGGTATCCAGTATTGAGTCATGCGACGTGCAGCAGGAAAAACACGCGAAAGCTGAGACAAAACAGCAGGTTTATGAGTCAAAGTTTGAGATTTTTTATTCTTGACTACTGACCTATAAGGTGTTACTTGTGTAGCACAAAAATCAGTAGCTCCAGAGGCAAAAACAGAAGGTCCGGAGGTAAACTTTGAATGTTTTTGACTCAAAACAGCAGGTTCTACATTCGGTTTAATGTGTGCAGCAAATTTTGCATGAAAGTTATGAGATCTAGCAACCATTCTTTCCCTTTTTTGTTGTTTAGCTAGTCTATAACAAAAATATATGACATGACCATCTCTACCACAGAAGGTACAATGAAATTTAACTTTGTGTTCATGTCTAGATGAGCAAGCAATATTTTTATTTGAAACCGAATGAGGGAACACTCCTGCAGATTTGAAAACCACTCCTTTTGGTTTAGGAATTGTTTGAACCAAACCACTTCCTAATGACTTTACAATTTTAGGTGGATGTGCCTTAGCATGAGCATGAGAATCAAAACCTAAACCAGTTTTATCATTGCAAGACTTGGAAGAATTCAGCAGTAAGTTTAGGTTCTTATTCCCATTACAAAACCGATCTAATGTTCTATGCATGTCATCAAGTTTATTGGACAGATCAAGGCAATTTTCACATGAAGTTTTTCCTTTTAGTTTGCAATTTGAACAAAATTTAACTTCATGAAAACATAAAGCATTGTTCAATATAGGAATTTCATTCATAGCATCCTGTAGTTTCTTATCAAGATCGTCACAAGTAGAACAATGCAAATCAATTGTAGAACAGCTAGCATCTTTCAAGTTTTTATCATTAAGTGCAACAAGCTCTTTGTTCTTTTCAATTTCTAACTCAAGTTTATCAAGTGTGGAGGTGTGCGCACTTCTTAATGAGGACAATTGTTCATATATTAAATCACATGAGGGACATGCATCATCACTAGGAATCAAGGTTTTTAAACGATTGATTTCAGATTCTATTGATTCAATTTTAGCAACACTATCCCTAAGCTTTTTTTTCCTTTTTATTAATAATAAATGTGGCACGAGAAATAGCATTACACATTTCTTCGCAAGTAGTACATACCTCTTCATTTTCGCTGTTGTGTTCTGCCTCCTCCATACTTGATCTTGACTTGCCCGCCATAAAGCACAAGTTTGCCAAATCATCTTCATCTTCATCACTTCCAATGTCCACGTCGCTTGAACTGAACTCTTGAAGCGCGGTGATGAAACTGTTGATCATCTTGCGTCCTATAGTACCTTTCTTCTTCTTGTTGAAATTTCCAGAGGAGGTCCAAACCTTGCTTTGTTTTTCTTCCCGTGTGGTCGGACCTGAAAAGTTAGGTCATTTTGTACGAAAGTGTCCTGTTTTACCACATTCAAAACAGCGTTGAGGTCCGGAGCTTCCTCTCCTTCTAGTTCTCACATTTTGCAATGCTTTTGAGAATCTAGTAGAGATGAGTGCCAACTCCTCTTCTGGAAATTCTTCGATCTGCTCCACGGTTAGTGAGGACAACAAAGCAAGAGTATTGCAAGATGATGATTGGCCGAAGCTAGACATATCATGTTGTGAAACAAATGCAATAGACTTATTGGGGTTCTTACGTGAGATTATGTCAATTTCATGAGTTTTTAACTTTGAATATAGCACATCTAAAGTAAGTGAACTCATGAAAGTAGATTCACGAATAGATGTGACTTTCATCTCCCAAATTGACATATCTAATGCACTTAGCAATTGCCTAGCATTTTTAGCATCTGAAAAATTAACATTGACACTACGCAAGTTGTTGAGAATTTTATTAAAGCGAGCAAAAAGGTCATCAATAGACTCACCGGGTTGCATCTCAAAGCGCATGTATTCTTTCTTAAACATGTCTTGCCTTACCTCTTTGATCGTGTTGGATTCTTTGTGGTAGTCACAAAGTGCTTTCCACGCATCATATGCAGATCGGAGGTGTGCAACACGGTCGAAGTCGCTTTGTGTTAATCCTTGTATGATCAAGTTCTGAGCCTTGTTGTTGTTGTCGACATCTCTCAGATTTGTAGCTGTAACTTGATCGTTTGATGGCACTTCGTGAGGCTTGTAAACCTTTTCCCATATTGCAAAGCCTTGTGCCTGGATGAAAGCCTCCATGCGTGCCTTCCAAACCTGAAAATCAATATCAGCGAACACACAAGGTTTGGCAGAGTACTTCTCCATAATGATTAGTCAAAAACAGGCGCAAATCACAAAGATTAGAGCACCGTGGCTCTGATACCAATTGTAGGATCGAAGATCACGTGAAAAGCTACCAGAGGGGGGATGAATGGTAGATTTAAAAATCTTACGCAGCGGAAACAATTAAACCCCAAACCCTTCAGCAGAAAAACAATCTGTTGAAGAAATCATGTGTGAGACTAATCTAAACGTGTTTCACCATGACAAAAGTGATAGATATCAGAGAGAATCATGTCACGAAGACAACATAAAAAGAGTCACTCAAATCTGTCGAGAAAAACTCAAGTTATGGTCGAAAGATCAAACAATGGTCAATCTGCCCTACCCGAGAAAAAAACAGTTCTGGAACGCTGCAAAGAAACTCTAGTAGATCATAGACCACAAATCCAATGACCGTGAAATTTTTACAGATGATATAAAATTAAGTTGTGAAGACAACCCAAAAAGAATCACGCCAATTGGATCTGTAAAACTCGAGTTATGATAAAACCACCGACGAAAGGTAGTGCTGTCCAGAAACTCGACGAGTAAAACTTGTCTGGAACAAGTCGGACGAACAAGGCACAAAAGTTCCTTTAAACTACGAATTTTATTCAATAGAACACAAGAGGAAACGCCCCAAAGTCGTGCACCACGAGCTGTGGGCTCCCTTGCTTATATAACTAGCTCGAAAGCCAACTCAACTCAAATCAGGAACCTAATCCTACTCTGTTCACGAATCGTAACTTTCCATAACTGCTTAGGGTTCTTCTATACGCAGATAGAAGCAATATTAAGACTTCCAAACACCTTAGGAACGTATACCTCATTCCTAAACAACTCAAATTCGTGACCCACATGAAATCCTATCATAACCAACTCAAATCTTTCCAAATTTGAGTCAAACCCGACTCAGTTGCAGCCTGAGTCCATAACCTAGTCGGTTGGACCTTTCTGACCAACTCTTTACGTCCACATCTCTTCATCACGTCTCGGAACCATGTAGTCACGTCTATGCACTCCTTGCACATGTGCAAACATCTTCCAATGACGTCCACGATACCTTTATATGCATTGTTCTTGATTCAATCATGCTGCGCAACCTCCTGATCAGCTCAACCACAATTCCTCCTGAATTTGGTTGTTGGAAACTCATCTCCTCCCTGAGACTAGTCCAATGGATCCCGTCACCAGCCATGTCTTGAACTCAAGCAACACCTGCACATGAATAAACAACCAATCCATACGAGCCCAAGTCCTCGACTTGACTCAAGTTAGTTCCGAACACAGCACCCTACGTGAGAACCTCACATAAGCATGTTGCAAAACCACAGTAACACGATATCATCCATATCAACCAAAACGCACCAAAAACTTAGCAAATGAATACTAAGCAATCTTTCCAACAATGTAAAGCAAGTACGAAAACATTGCAAATGAAATGCAGAAGCACTACGGTCAAGTTTCGAACCTTGCCAGAGCAACCCGGACCTTGAGCTGGAGCTAACAAAAGCTAGTAGAACCTAGTGCCGGAGCTTACGAAAACTAGTACAACCAAGCTTCCGCCGGAGGTTACAAAACTAGCAGGACCTAGCGCCGGAGCTAACCAGAACTAGTCGGAACTAGTAATCCCAAAAGTCGGAGCTAGAAAAATCAACTTCGGAGCTTAGCAAAAACATGTCGGAGCTATCAAAGACATGCCGGAGCTAAAGACAAAACTTCACCGGAGCTGACCAAAGCTAGTCGGACTTTGCTGTAGCTCGGAGCTAGAGTCAGACCTTGATAAAAAGGTGTTTTGGTGATATTCATAACTTTTATCATCAAGGCCAAGTGTATTCACGACAAGCCAATGTATTCAGCACACATAGGTCTCACAGGATCGGACTAGTCCGCTAGGGACCGGACAAGTCTGCACTGCGCAAGATTAGCAGATTAGAGTTTTCTAGATTGACGTGAATTTAGAAATTTGGGGTTGAATTCATGTAAGGAAAAGAGAATAGAAGGTATACCTGGTGTTTAGAACTCCAATAAACAAAGGATCTTGGAGGGAACACTTGGATCTTGGCGATCTATGGTTGATGAAGAACTTGATGGTGAATTGTTGATGAAGAACGCGAAGTTGATGGAGATCTTGACCCTCTTTCGTTTCCTCTATTCTTCTTGCTCTAGATCTCCTTCTCCCTCTTTGGTGGCGGCTAATCACGAACTAGGGTTCGGGTGAGGTTGGAAAGTGGCAAATAGATGTCAAGCCAAGGGGTGGGGTTGTTTATATAGAAGTGGAGGCTAGGTTTAGATGGATTTTGAGTTTGAGATGAGTAGGGGTCGGTTTTAGGGTTCTACATGGACTCTAAAAGATTTTGGCACAACGTCCCTAGGCCCACTTAACGTGAAACCCAAGAAACAAGTCGTGAAACAAAAGATCAACTCGGAGTCACGATTTATCGGACAAGTCCAAAAAGGGCCGAACTAGTCTAAAGTTGGACAGACAGAAATTGGACAAGTCCGGACTTGACATCGGACAAGTCCGAACTTATCCGGAGGGGGGGGGGGGGGGAAACAGACAAGTCTGGCCAAAAATCGGACAAGATCGACTTTAGTCGGAGGGAAAAATGGACAAGTCCGCTGGAACTCCGGACTAGTCTGGACAAGCCCAGAGACTTAGCAAAATTTTCAAAGAATTGGAACACCAGACTAGCCCGCACAGGACCGGACAAGTCCGAAAGTGTCCAAGGGAAAAATATACTAGTCTGCAGCAAAACGGACAAGTCCGTTTGAAGTCAGAGAGAAATCGGACTAGTCCGCACTTCCCAGAATTCTTATATGTGGTTTTGTTTCTAATTCATTTTAAACTTGTTCCTTTTTATGTTGCTCAATATTAAACACGTTTAATGATGGATGCAGGGCATGATGCATGAAAATGAGGGTGTTACAAACCTACCCCCCTTAAAATGAATATCGCCCTCGAGATTCGACGCGGAAGAGAAAAGATAGGGAAATTTCTTCTTGAGATCATCCTCCAACTCCCATGTTGCTTCCGATTATGTATGATGCTTCCATTGAACTTTAAACCATCTAATAACCTTTTTCCTTGTGACTGTCTCCTTGGTTTCCAAGATTTTGATCGGTTGCTCAACATAAGTCAAATCTTCCTCTTGTTCCAATTCTTCCATTGGCACTCGTTCTTCCGGCACTCTCAAACACTTCTTGAGCTGGGAAACATGAAACACATTATGATCATCTGAAAGATGAGTTGGCATCTCCAACTTATATGCCACGTCCTCTTTTGTCCAAAATCTTGAATGGCCCAATGTAGCGAGGCGCTAGCTTGCCTCTCATGTTAAACCTCTTATGACCTCTCATTAGTGACACCTTGAGGTAAACAAAATCTCCCACTTCAAAGGCTAGTTTCCTTCTTCTATTGTACGCATAGCCTTTTTGCCTTGATTGAGCAACCCTCAAATTTTCACGAATAATTTGAACTTGTTTTCCAGCTTCTAGCAACACATCCGGGCCAAATACTTGATTCTCCCCTGTCTCATTCCAAAACAAGGGTGTCCTACACTTCCTTCCATATAGTGCCTCATATGGTGACATCTTCAAACTTGCTTGGTAACTGTTGTTGTATGAGAATTACACATATGGCAAGCTCTTGTCCCAACCTTTCCCATGTTTTAAGGCACAAGCTCTTAACATATCCTCTAAAATTTGATTGGTCCTCTCAGTTTATTCATCCGTTTGGGGGTGATATGTTGAGCTGAATTTCAACCTTGTTCCCAATGCTTCATGCAATTTTTGCCAAACCCTGGAGGTAAATTGAGAACCTCTATCCGATACTATCTTCTTTGGAACTCCATGCAAACATACTATTCTTCCAATATACAGTTCTACTAACTTCTCACCATTGAAAGTGGTCTTGACGGGAATAAAGTGAGCCGACTTGGTTAATCGATCCACAATTATCCAAATCGAGTCATAACCGGATTGTGTACGCGGTTAACCAATTATAAAGTTCATGCCAATTTCTTCCCACTTCCATTCCAGAATCTTCAACGGTTGCAATAATCCAGCTGCCCTTTGATGTTCTGCCTTGACTCATTGGCACACATCACACAAAGCTACGTATTCAGCTATGTCCTTCTTCATGCTAGCCCACCAATAACACGTCTTCAAGTCCTTGTGCATCTTCGTACAACCTCGGTGAATCGAGTATGGCGAGTCATGTGCCTCCTTTAGTATTGTCTCCTGAATATTCTTCACATTAGGCACGACAATCCTCTTACCAAGCCATAGAGTACCATGTTCATCCTCATCAAATCTGTATTCTCTCCCTTCTTGGGTCCTTTCCTTGATTTCTTGGATTTCCTCATCCTTTGTTTGACTCTCTCGAATCTCTCGCTCCAAGGTCGGATTTAGTTCCATTATTCCCATCTCATTGATGAATCTGAGTTTCAACCATTCAAACTCCTTGTATAACTCGGATGGCTGGTCTCGAACTGTGAGTTGGTGACTTACCCCTTTTCTACTCAAAGCATCGGCCACTACATTGGACTTTCTCGGGTGATAGTTGATTCCCAAATCATAATCCTTGATGAGCTCCAACCATCTTCGTTGCCTCAAATTTAGATCCGTTTGGGTGAAAATATACTTAAGACTCTTATGACCCATATAAATTTCACACCTATGTCCAAGGATATAATGTCTCCAAATCTTCAATGTGTGTACCACGGCTGCGAGTTCCAAATCATGGGTTGGGTAATTCTGCTCATGTTCCTTCAATTGCCTCGATGCATATGCAACCACTTGACCATCTTGCATAAGTACGCATCCAAGTCCTTGTCTCGACGCATCACAATATATGTAAAAACTCTTGCTTACATCCGGCAAAACCAAAACTGGGTCTGTAGTTAACCTCTTCTTTAGCTCCTCAAAACTGTTTTGACAAGCTTCAGTCCCTAGGAAAGCTTTCCCCTTCATCAATAATTTTGACATTGGCTTGGCTATCTTGGAGAAATCCTTGATGAACTGGTGGTAATATCCAGCCATCCCAAGAAAACTATGAATCTCCTTTACATTCTGTGGTTGCTCCCATTTTAACACATCCCTCACTTTTGTGGGGTCAATCGATACTCCTCCTCTCGAGATGATATGACCCAGAAATTATACTTCTCTCATCTAAAACTGGCACTTACTGAACTTGACATACAATTGATGCTCCCTCAGTTTCTGCAATGTAAGCCTCATGTGTTCCTCATGTTCCTTCTCATCCTTCGAGTAGATCATAATGTCATCAATGATAACCACAACGAACATATCCAAGTACTCCATGAAGACCTTATTCATGAGGTACATAAAGTATACAGGTGCATTTGTCAATCCAAAGGACATCACGGAGTACTAATATGATCCATACCGTGTCCTAAATACTGTCTTGGGTATGTCCGATGGACTAATCTTCATTTGATAGTATCCCGACCTCAAATCAATCTTGAAGAAAACACAAAAACCCTTCATCTGATCAAACAAGTCTTCTATGCGTGGCAAGGTGTACTTGTTCTTGATGGTCACCTTGTTGAGAGCTTGGTAATCTACACACATCCTTTGGGATCCATCCTTCTTGTCCACAAATAAAACGAGCGCTCCCCAAGGTGAGGAGCTTGGGTGAATAAAACATTTCTCTAGTTGCTCTTGAATCTGCTTCCTGAGCTCCGCTAATTCCTTAGTAGGCATCCTATACGGCCTCTTAGCTATAGCTGCAGTTCAAGGTATTAAATCAATAACAAACTTGATGTCTCAGTCAGGTGGCATACCTGGCGACTCATCCGGAAAGACGTCCAAAATTTCACAAACCACCAGAATCTCCTCAAATGCGGCATTGTCCATGTGATTCAGCTCCAACTGCTTTGGTGCGTGTTGAGATGCTTCAATTCTACGGTGATCCCTTCTTCATTGGTCAACTTCACCGCCTTCGTGGAACACTCAATAACTCCATTGTGCTTCCTCAACCAGTCCATACCAAGTATAATGTCCAATCCTTGAGAATCCAAGACAATAAGGTCGGCAAAGATGTCTACCCCCCCCCCCTTATTCTAAGGCTTACTTTTGGACATACTACATTTGTCCTCATCTCTCCTCCAGGAGACATAACCAATAGAGTAAACTTCATATGAGAGATTGGAAAACTATACTTGGCAACATATTTCAATGCAATGAATGAATGCAATGCTCCAGAATCAAATAACATTGTCGTTGGGTTGGAGTTTGTGAGAAACATACCAATGACCACGTCATGCGCTTGTTGAGCATCCTCCGTAGAGACACGGTTCACGTTGCCACATGCAAAATTCTGTTGCCCTCAGTTTCCTTGCGGATGTCCTCCATTGGGTCTTGGGTTTTGTCTTGGCGCATTGCTTCCTTGACCAAGGCCTGATTTAGGACATTGATGTGCAAATTGTCCAGCTTCTCCACAAGTATAGCACTTATTAACTCCACCAAAATTATTGGGACGAGCTTGGTTTTGAACATTCACACCAGAAAAATTAGAACGAGGTGCAAAAGGCATTGGAGGCCTAGGTGCTTGCATAACAGTGCGCTGCTGCACAAACTGAGCTGGGCGCGGTGCATAACCAGGGCGATGAGCAGGCGCAGAAGAGCTGAAATATGGCGCATTTGGTGGCACAAAGAGAGGGCGCACATTACATCCTTTTTGCTGACCTTGATATGGCGCATTCCTCTTGTTGTCTTGCTCTATCTCATGGACCATGTTCTCAACCACAATTGATTTGTCCACAAGCTTCTAGAAGTTGGCATAGTCGCAGTTGAGCAATTGTACTTGGATCTCATTGTTAAGGCCTCTCATGAATAAATATTGCTTCCGGCTGTCCCGACTAACATCTTCAGGGGCATGCCTTGAAAGTTGAGTGAATTTGTTGAGATATTCGCCTACACTCGATCTTCCTTGCCTCAGGTTCTCACATTCTTGCCTCTTCAAAATCATGACACCTTCCAGCACATAATGAGATCGGAAACTCTCCTTGAACTCAGCCCAAGTAATCCTCTCTTGGTTCTTATGAGCATTGCATAAGGAATCCCACCAATCCGTAGCTGCTGTAACTAGTTGATGAGAAGCAAATAGAACCTTCTCCCGGTCACTGCATTGGACAATAGCTAGCTTCTTTTCCGTGGACTTGAGCCAATCATCGGCGTCCATAGGGTCAACAGCTTGAGAAAAAGTCTGTGGCCTAGTCCTTATAAACTCTCCCAACCGGTTATGAGGAGATGGGGGTGGCAGTGGAGTCATGTGGGGCTGATTGTTGATGTTTGTAGCTGTCCTATAGTCTATATCATAGTCTGCATGAGCTGGTTCTACATAGCCAAAAGATACTCTATATTGATAGCTCCATGAGCAGGTCCCTGTCCATTATTGTTCTGAGGTGCTCCACTGTTCTCCTCCTCAGCATTGTCATCCCTCTGGTTGCGAGTCCTCACCATCTGAAGAAAAACAATAGGTAAGAATTTAGAAGACGTCCCCAACTATATGCATCAAGGGATATGAAACTAAACAACTACCTACACTAGCCTACATGGACATGGCAATGCTAAAGCATCCCAAAATACTCCATTAAGCACACAAGCAAATAATATATAGCAAACAACACACCAAACAAAAACACCTCGACTCCCGAGTGCTCCTATGTGCTCTAAAGTATCCATTCTATCTAGGCTGCGTCCTACGGTCAAACCTGTGGCTCTGATACCAATTTGTGACACCCAGTTCTGAAGAATGAACCAAGTGAACACCTATGTGTGCTCAGGATGTTCAACACACATACACGAGTGCAATCACAGAAGGATATACAGAAAATTACCACAAGACAAGATTATTTAAGCAAATTTCATTACACAATTCATAATATCCTCGAATACAAGCTCTAATGAATATTAATGACAATTTTTAACTAATACAGGGGAAATAAACTAATTATGCAACTAAGCAAAAGGGATAGCATAGCTCCAATAGTCCACAGGCAAAGCTGACGATAGACACGGCCTAGAATTCCGCATTATCACCATTTAACTCCCAATCCTGACCTGCAACTGTTGGTGGGGAATTGCAAGAGTGAGTACAAGTCGTACTCAACAAGTGTGGAAAGTATGACATGTAGCTGATTCAAATGACGAATATAATAATGGCTAAGTGCTGAAAGTACATTACAACATTTGAAAGGCAATATATTACATGTATGTGAAGTAAACCCATTATAAACCATAAGTAATATCATAGTACCAATCAATATTTCAATACCATCATCCATATTCCAGATTATTACAATCAATAATATCCAATACCAGAAATTTATCCATATCCAACCATAACCATAACGATTATCAAACCATAATCATAACCAATACCCAACCATAACCATCCCCAAAACCAAGTGCCCTCTAATCATGTGAGGATCCAGGTTGCTCATAACCGGGAGCACGACTATCATGATCATTTTAAGACACACTCTGCAGAGGTTGTACCATTTTACCCACGTGTTTGTGATTTCATCAACTTTTGATGACTATAGAATCTCAATTATGCTGTATCACACTTCCTTAGATGTGTGGCTAAGAGATCACAAAATATCCTTTACAAAGGTATTACTAGCCTATTTAGGCCCCACTGAGATTTCACTGGTGGCGATGCCTCCAACTAAGCACATCTTCAACCAAGGGCCCCCTCTGGAGGCATTCGGATCACAGGGTAGTCCCACCAATCATCAACAAACCCAATACGACTACCCCTTCCCCGAGCATCCCTAATAGTCCAAATAGAACTAGCGAAGCCTTAATTAATTAGCTACGCCGCACCCATACTTGGCCTCGTGATGGCACTGTAAATCCTGGATGGTAGCTCCACGAACCGGTCCTTAGATCTAAAGCAAGCGAACCACCATAACATCCAAACCATCCACATACCTTGCTTGCCTAGATCACCCATTACCATATCACATTAACCAGTTCATGTTAATCATAAATGCATAACTAAGTTAAGTGGTATACTTGTCTTCCCATCCCAATTAATTAAGCGAAGCAAAAAAGGTGAAAAGCCCTTCCCGACTCTCTATGAATTCCAGGTCAGAAGGGTGGTTAAACAAATCTAGTAAACTTCCTATCATAGGATTCCCATCAAAATTGACACAAGCATGCAGTTTTGCAAACAAAACATTTATTTTAAAATAGGACCAATATGCCTCAAGGACACTTGCCTTGCTCTTGGGATTGGTTTGGGTCAAAGCCTTCAAACTCCAGGTGTTGGAGATCCTCCATGACACTCTCTAGCGCAAATCCGTCTAATCCGCACAATAAATATACAAACAAGAAACACAATCAAAGAGTGTACAATTATTACTTAATATGACATGTATGCATGATTGATGCAAATGCAAGGTGGAACTTGTTAATGAGTTGCTTTCAATGATCACAAACTAGTCTAATAGCTTTTATCAAGTTTATACAGGTTTGAAGTTGATTCGATCAATTTAACTAGGAGGATCGAACTAGTCCGCTAGGTACCGGACAAGTTCGCACTACGCAAGATCAGCATATTAGGGTTTTCTAGATTGACGTGAATTTGGAGATTTGGGGTTGAATTCACATAAGGAAAAGAGAATAGATGGAATACCAGGTGTTTAGAACTCCAATAAACCAAGAATCTTGGAGGGAACACTTGGATTTTGATGATCTAGGGTTGATGAAGAACTTGATGGTGAATTGTTGACGAAGAATGCAAAGTTGATGGAGATCTTGACTCTTTTTCGTTTCCTCCTCTTCTTCTTCTTGCTCTAGATCTCCTTCTCCCTCCTTGGTGGCAGCTAATCACGAACTAGGGTTTGGGTGAGGTTGGAAAGTGGCAAATATATTTCAAGCCAAGGGGTGAGGTTGTTTATGTAGAGGTGGAGGCTAGGGTGAGATGGATTTCGAGTTTGAGATGAGTAGGGGTAGGTTTTAGGGTTCCACATGGGCTCTAAAAGAGTTTGGCACGACGTCTGTAGCCCACTTAACGTGAAACCCAAGAAACAAGTCGTGTAACAAAAGATCAAATCGGAGTCGCGATTTATCGGATAAGTCCAAAAAGGGCCGGACTAGTCCAAAGTTGGACAGAGGGAAATCAGACAGGTCCGGACTGGACATCGGACAAGTACGAACTTATCCAGAGGGGAAAAACACACAAGTCTGGCCAAAAATCGGACAAGTTTGACTTTATTCAGAGGGAAAAACAGACAAGTCCGCTGGAACTCTGGACTAGTCCGGACTAGTCCAGGGACTTAGCAAAATTTTCAAGGAATTGGAACACCAGACTAGTCCGCACAGGACCGGACAAGTCTGAAAGTCTCCAGAGGGAAAAACAGACTAGTCCGCAACACAATGGACAAGTTCGTTTGAAGTCAGAGAGAAATCGGACTAGTCCGCACAAAAATCGAACTAGTCCGCACTTCCTAGAATTCTTAAGTGCGGTTTTGTTTCTAATTCATTTTAAACTTGTTCATTTTTATGTTGCTCAATATTAAACATGTTTAATGACAGATGCAGGGCATGATGCATGAAAATGAGGGTGTTACCAGCGAAGAGGTAAAAAGGTGGGGTGTTGGGTTGTTTATATAAGGGTGGAGGCTAGGGTTTAAATGAATTTGAGTTTAAGGTAGGTGGAGGCTGGTTTGGGGTCCCACATGGGATCCAAAAAGAGTTAGACATGACATCCATAGGCCCACTTAAGGTAGAACCCAAAAACACGTCGTGGAATAAAAGATCAACTCGGAATCGCGATTTACCGGACAAGTCCGCAGAAGGTCGAACTAGTCTGAAGATTGACAAAGGCGAAAATGGACAAGTCCGGACTATATCGGACCAGACTGAACTTGGTCAGAGAGAAATCAGACAAGTCTGGTCAAAATAGGACAAGTCCGATTTTAGTCAGAGTGAAATCGAACAAGTGTGCTAGAATACCGGACAAGTCCAGGGACTTAGAAAAATTTCGAGGAATTGGGATATCGGACTAGTCCGCATTGGACCGGACAAGTCCGAAACTATATAGACAGAAAAATAGATTAGTCCGCAGCAAAACGGACAAGTCTGATGGAGGTCGGAGAGAAATCGGACTAGTCCGCACTTCCCAGAATTCTTAAGTACGGTTTTGCTCTAAATTCAGTTTAAACTTGTTCCTTTTTATGTGGATTAATGTTAGAAATGTATTAGAATGTATGCAATGCATGATGGATGAAAATGAGGGTGCTACAGAACCTTTCCCAAGCCTCGGGAATAAACTCCTTGGCATCTTGCTGGAAGTTGGAAATTCTTCCACGTAGGGCATTAGTTTTGCCCAATGGAAAAAACATGGCGAGGAATGCTGTAGAACACTTCTCCCAAAGTGTCTAAAACACTTCGGTTCATGTAGAACCACTGTTTTGCTCTCCCAAGAAGAGAGAATGGAAACAACCTAAGACGGACGACATCAGGGGATATGTCCTTGATCTTAAAAGTGCTGGAGATCTCAAGGAACTGTTGCAGGTGAGCCCTTGCATCCTCGTTAGCCTTCCCACAAAAAGGTTTGGCTTACACCATAGTGATCAGGCCAGTCTTGATTTCGATGTTCACGTCTCCTGTGTTATCAGTGGGCCCAATAGGCACATTGTTAGCGGAGGGAGCCAAAAACTCACGAAGGGTTTTCTAGGCCATCGGCGTTTCGGATGTTGGTGCGGTTGTGCTGGCTTGCTTTGCCACTCGAAGCTTCTGAGGAGTAACAACACCAGGTCGGTCTCTCAAAAGGGATTCGAGATCTTCAACAAAGTTTTTTGTCAAGCGGAAAACAGACATACACTACCCTGTTTTCACATAAAATGCGAAAACAAGAAGGGTTATCCTACTAAAACCTTCCCAGGGTCCTATCCTATTCACTCAATCATTCAATACTTCGGTTGCCTTCCCCCACAACGGTGCCACAAATTCTTGTTGACGTTTCTTATGTCACAGATAAAAATCCACAAGCACACGGAAACTATCGATGTAACATTTCCCCCTTAAAAGAGTATTCCAAGAGTGTCATTTATATTCTCCCAAGGGAAGGCTAGCTGGAAGCATAACAATCATCAAATGGAATGGATAGGTTGGTCTACTTAGGGTTCTAGTGAGTATTGATAAATGATAATTGGAGGTAGTGCGACACACACAAGAGCATTCTATCCTAAAGGGGGTAAATGAAGTAAAGAGAGACTAGGCTAAGAGTTAGGTAGATACTCTTACTGTGCTTCTAATATACATATGCATAGCCTAGGTTAGTTACTATGATCATATCAATTATGAATTCTCATGCTAAGTTGTTCAACATATCAGGCACGGGTTTACCCCTAGCAACAATAGGACGACTCTTGCAAAGATCCTGTGGCATAGCCGAACTTGGAGGATTACAAGGACAGATAGGGCTGTCACCACCTACTGCCTACCTCTTCAATCCGTGGGTCTACGAGACATTCAATGCTACTTATCTATCCTAGCACCATGCTAGCATATTATGTAATTACCTTAAGATCCTAGGCACAAGCCAACCTAGGGCAATGAACTAAATCACCGTTGAACCAATGTTAGTACATAGCATAAGTGATTCATATTAACATAATCATGTCATAGCAAATTAGACTATAGTGAGGGTCTGTAGTGTTTATGATCATATAAAGAGAATGGTATGGCATAATCATAAATACTACTCCTACAATATATATGGAATCCACAATCAAACAAGAAACACTTCATTCAAGTATATGAACAACAGAAGACTAAAGATAACATCTTTATTAAGAGCAAAGTAACAAATACATATAGGAATATTAGAGCCATACCTTTCTCAATTAGGAATTGGAAGAGACTCCTTCTACTCCTCTCCTACTTGGACTATGGACAAGAGGCTCTCCTTTGTATAGCCTAAACTCCTCTAAACCTATGTAGAATAGTGGATACAATGGAATGAATACTCAGGTGGTGTGCTTGTGAAGTGAGGGTAGGGGGTCCTATTTATAGGTGGAGAAGGGTCGGTTCCTGCCACCAAATACGCACGAATCAGTCACCATGATCTTCAGGAAGCCAGGAGGAGCCAACACATGGCGATTGACCGGGTTTGGCGGCACAACCAAGTCGATCGACTGGGGCGTCAGTCGACCTGGTCTTTGCACCGTTTCGCGTGTGCATTCTCAGGGTCACTGCCAGGTGGTTCCATCCCTTGGTATGGGTGCTACACCTTTGGGTGGCCTTGAATACTTCTATTTGTAGGCCATTTGATCCTTGTGGTGCCACATGTAGGTGCATGATTGGCTGGGATGATATTTTATAAGATTGCTCCCCCTCTTTTACCTTATTTCCTGCAATAATTCTTTATGCACTATTTCTCCAAGGACAAGTGGAAATAGGTTAAATAGAAAGGTGATATCTGCAAGAAATGGTAATTCCTTCACATAATTGAGTTATATGGATGGGTGAAATAGGTATATAAAAGCCATCATGTAACACCCTCATTTTCATGCATCATTCCCTACATACATTCATATACTTGTTTAGCATTAATCCACATAAAGAGGAATAAGTTTAAAATTGATTTGAAACAAAACCGCACTTAAAAAATTCTACAAAATGCGGACTAGTCCGATTTTGGTGCGGACTAGTCTGATTTCTCTCTGACATCGATCGGACTTGTCCATTTTTGCGGCGGACTAGTCTGTTTTTGCCTCTGGACACTTTCGGACTTGTCCAGTCCTATGTGGACTTGTCTGGTGTTCCAAGAATCCTTGAATATTCGCTAAGTCCCTGGACTTGTCCGGACTAGTCCGGTGTTCCAGTAGACTTGTCCATTTTCGTCTCTGACTAAAGTCGGACTTGTCCGATTTTTGGCTAGAGTTGTTCGATATCTCTCTGGACAACTTCGGACTAGTCCGGTCCTTTTTGGACTTGTCCGATAAATTGCCACTCCGAATTGATCTTTTGTTTTACGACTTGTTTCTTGGGTTTTACGTTAAGTGGGCCTAGGGACGTCATTCCTAACCCTTTTAGAGCCCACATGGGACTCTAAACCGGCCCCTACTCATCCCAAACTCGAAATCCATCTAACCCTAGCCTCCACCTCTATATAAACAACCCCACCCCTTGGCTTGACATCTATTTGCCACTTTTCCACCCCACCCAAACCCTAGTTCGTGGAGAGCCACCATCAAGGAGGGAGGAGGAGATCCTAAGCAAGAAGAAGAGGAGGAGGAAATGAAAGAGGATCAAGATCTCCATCAACTTTGAGTTTTTCATCAACAATCCACCATCAAGTTCTTCATCAACCCTATATCATCAAGATCCAAGTGTTTCCTCCAAGATCCTTGATTCATTGGAGTCCTAAACACCTAGTATACCTTCTATTTCCTTTTCCTTACGTGAATTCGACCCCTAATCTCCATATCCACGTCGATCTAGAAAACCCTAATCTGCTGATCTCGCAAAGTGCGAACTTGTCCGATCCCTAGCGGACTAGTCCGATTTTCCTAGTTAAATTGTGTCGAATTAATTCTAAAATTAGACCTAATCAACTCCAAACATGTATAAACTTGTTAAAAGCTATTAGAACTAGCTAGTGATCATTAAAACCAACTCGTTAACAAATTCCACATTGCATTTGCATTAATCATGCATGTCATGTCATATTGAGTAATTTTTGTGCAGTCTTTGATTGTGTTTCTTGTTTGTATGTTTATTGTGCGGATTAGACGGATTTGCGCTAGAGAGTGCCGCAAAGGATCTCCAGCACCAAGAGTGTGAAGGCTTTGGCCTGAATCAATCCCAAGAGCAAGGCAAATGTCCTTGAAGCATATTGATCCTGTTTTGAAATAAATGTTTTGTTTGCAAAACTGCATGCTTGTGTCAATTTGATGGGAATTCTATGGTAGGAAGTTTACTAGCTTTGTTTGACTACCCTTGTCACCCGGAATATATGGTAGAGAGTCGGGAAGGGCTTTTTGCTTCGCTCAATTAATTGGAATGGGAAAACAAATATACCACTTACCTTAATTATGTAAGGCAGGACTATAGTGCCACCACGAGGCCAAGTATGGGTGCGGCGTAGCTGATTAATTAGGGTTTTGCCAGTGCTATTTGGACCATTAATGATGCTCGGGGAAGGGGTAGTCGGATTGAGTTTGTTGATGATTGGTGGGACTACCCTGGGATCCCAATGGCTCAAGAGGGGCCCTTTGTTGAAGATGTGCTCAGTTGGAGGCTTTGCCACTAGTGAAACCTTAGTGGGGTCTAAATAGGCTAGTAATCCCTTTGTAAAGGCTATTTTGTGATCTCTTGGCCACACACCGATAGAAGTGTGAGACGACATAATAGAGGTTCTAGTCATCGAAAGGTGATGAAATCACAAACACGTGGGTAAAGTGGTGCAAACTCTGTAGAGTATTAAAACTATCATGATATTCGTGCTCCCGATTATGAGCACCTGGACAACTTCCATGATTAGAGGGAAATTGGGACATGGTTATGGTTATGGATGGTTATAAATTAAATTCTGGTATTGAATATGGATATTGGTGTATGATGATGGATATGGAATATGGACTGGTATTATGATAACTACATGGCTTATGATGGGTTTCTTTCATATACATATAATATATTGCTTTTCAAATGTTTTAATGTACTTTTCAACACTTAGCCATTATTATATTTGTTGTTTGTATCAGCTACATGTCATATTTTCTGCACTTGTTGAGTACGACATGTACTCACCCTTGCAATCCCCCCCACAGTTGCAGGTCAGTTTTGGGAGTATAATGATGATAATGCGGAGTTTTAGGCCGTGTCTACCGTCAGCTTGCTTGTGGTGTTGCTTGAAGCTGCGCTACCCTATTTGCTTAGTTTGCATAGTTGCTTTATTGGATAATTCCGCTGCATTAGTTCAAACTTGTCATGAATATTCATTAGAACTTGTATTCGAGGTTAATACGGTTTGTGTAATAAAATTTGGTTAATTAATCTTGTTATGTGGTAATTTTTTGTATACCCTTTTGTGAATGCACTCGGGTATGTGTGTTGAACATCCTGGGCACACATATGCATTCACTTGGTTCATTTTAAAAACTGGGTGTCACAAATTGGTATCAGAGCCATAGGTTGACCGTAGGATGCAGCCTAGATATAATGGACACTTTAGAGCACATAGGAGCACTCAGGAATCAATTGTTTTTGTTTGGTGTGCTGTTTGCTATATATTGATTGCTTGTGTGCTTAATAGAGGATTTTGGGATGATTAAGAATTGCCATGTCCACGTAGGTTAGTGTAGATAGTTGTTTAGTTTCATATCCCTTGATGCATATAGTTGGGGATGTTTCTAAATTGTTATCTCTTGCTTTTCTTCAGATGGTGAGAACTCGTAACTAGAGGGATGACAATGATGAGGAGGAGAACAATGGAGCACCTCAGAATAACCGTGGACAAGGACCTTGTGAGACCTATGTGTTCTGAATACATTGGCTATAGCGATAAAAGTTTTGAATACTACCAAAACACCTTTCTCATCAAGGTCCGACGATGGGTACGACTTGTTTTGGTTAGCTCCGGCATAGTCAGACGTAAGGTCCGACTTGCTTTGGCTAGGTCTGACTTCTTTTTCTAGGCCCGACGAGCTTTGGTTAGCTCCAGCGCTAGGTCCAGCTAGCTTTGGTAAGCTCCGGTTCAAGGTCCGGTTAGCTTTGGCAAGGTTCGGAGCTTGATCGCAGTTGTTCTGCTTTTATCTTGCAATGATTCGTACTTGCTTTACATTGATGGAAAGATTGGTTAGTATTCATTTGCTAAGTTTTTGGTGTGTTTTGGTGGTTATGGTTGATATCATTTTTCTATGTTTTGCAACATGCTTATGTGAGGTGCTCACGTAAGATGTTGTAGTTTCAGAACTCACATGAGTCAAGTCAAGGACTTGTGCTCGAAAGTATTAGTTGTTTATTCATGTGCAGGTGTTGCTTGAATTCAAGACATGGCTGGTGACGGGATCCATTGAACTAGTCTTAGGGAGAAGATGAGGTTCAACAACCAAGTTCGGGAGGAATTGTGGTTGAGTTGATCGGGAGGTTGCGTAGCATGTTTGAATCAAGAACAATGCATATGAAGGTATCGTGGACGTTGTTGGAAGATGTTTGCACGTATGCAAGGAGTGCATGGACGTGGCTACATGGTTCTGAGGCGTGATGAAGAGATATGGACGTAAAGAATTGGTCGAAAAGGTCCAACCGACTAGGTTATGGACTCAGACTGTGGTTGAGTCGTGTTTGACTCAAATATGGAAAGATTTGAGTTGGTTATGATAGGATTTCGTGTGGGTTATGAATTTGAGTTGTTTTTGGAATGCGGGATACGTTCCTAAGGTGTTTGGAAGTCTTAAGATTGCTTCTATATGCATATAGAAGAGTCCTAAGCAGTTATGGAAAGTTTCAATTCATGATTTGAGTAGGATTAGAGTCCTAGTTGAGATTGGATTGGCCTAAGGGCTGGTTATATAAGCAAGGAAGGCCAGAGCTCGTGGGTGATGACTTTGGGGCTGTTCCTCTTGTGGTTTGATCAATAAAATTTGTAGTTTGACGGTACGTTTGTGTCTTGTTCGTCTGACTTGTTCCAGACAAGTTTTTCTCGTCATGTTTTCTGCACAGCACTACCTTTCTTTAGTGGTTTTATCATAACTCTAGTTTTACAGATCCAATTGACGTGATTATTTTTGGGCTGTCTTTAAAACTTGATTATCTATCATCTTTCAAAATTTCACGGTCATTGGATTTGTGGTATCTTATCTACATGAGTTTCTTTGAAGCGTTCCAGAACTGTTTTTCTCGGGTAGGACAGATTGACCTTTGTTCGATCTTTTGATCGTAACTTGAGTTTCTCTTGATGTATTTGAGTGATTCCTGTTGTTTCTTCTTCTTGACTTGATTCTCTATGATATTTATCACTTTTTCCACGGTGAAACATGTTTATATTAGTCTCACACACGATTTCTTTAACAGATCGTTTTTCTACCAAAGGGGTTGGGATTTAATTGTTTCCACTGCGTAAGATTTTTTAATCTACCATTCACCCCCCCTCTGGTAGCTTTTCACGTGCTTTTAAATCCTACAGTTGGTATCAGAGCCACGGTGCTCTAATCTTTGTAATTTGCACATGTTTTGACTAATCATCATGAAGAAATACTCTGCAAAACCTTGTGTCTTTAGTGGTATTGATTTTTAGGTTTGGAAGGCACGTATGGAAGCCTTCATCCAGGCTCAAGGCTTCGGAATATGGGAGAAGGTATACAAGCCTTATGAAGTGTCGTAAAATGATCAAGTTACAACTACAAATTTTAGAGATGTCGACAACAACAACAAGGCTCGGAACTTGATCATACTAGGATTGACTCAAAGTGACTTCGACCGTGTTGCACACCTCCGATCTGCATACGATGTGTGGAAAGCACTTTGTGACTACCACAAAGGATCCAACACGATCAAGGAGGTAAGACAGGACATGTTCAAATAAGAACACATGCGCTTCGAGATGCAACCCGGTGAGTCTATTGATGACCTTTTTGCTCGCTTTAATAAAATTCTCAGCAACTTGCGTAGTGTCAATGTTAATTTTTCAGATGCTGAAAATGCAAGGGAATTGTTAAGTGCATTAGATATGTCAATTTGGGAGATGAATGTCACATCCATTCATGAATCTACTGTCATGAGTACACTTACATTAGATGTTCTTTATTCTAAATTGGAAACTCATGAAATTGACATAATTTCACTTAAGAACCCCAACAAGTGTCTTGCATTTGTTTCTCAACGTGATATGCCTAGCTCCGGCCAATCTTCAACTTGTGGTACACTTTCTTTGTTGTCCTCTCTAACCCTTGAATAGATTGAGGAGTTTCTAGAGAAGGAGCTAGTACTTCTCTCTACTAGGTTCTCGAAAGCATTGCAAAATGTGAGAACTAGAAGGAGAGGAAGCTTCGAACCTCAACGATGTTTCGAATGTGGTAAGACAGGACATTTTCGTTCAGATTGCCCTAACCTTTCAGGTCCAGAAGTGCCAGGTGCGGAGCATCTGAATTGACATTTCAAAGCTTCCAAGAACATTCAAATAAATGATCTATTGGCTGTCCGTCCCTCTTTTGAAAATCAGGAAGCTCTATTCTTCACAGGCGGTGACCTATCTCGTGTTTCTTAAACCCTGCTACCTTGGCAACTATAGCTGCTGAAAGATCCCGCCCAGTGTCCTCTTCCTTCCCCCACCGCCTTCCGACCAAAGGGAGTATACAATTTATTCTTCAGGACACTCATGCCCGATCGTGAGACTGCCTGTTGAATGCCTGAGAGAAGACTCGCTGCTCAAAACCGAGAGCACAAGCGATTACTTTCTTTCTGACCTTCAGCCGAAAAATTCCATACCTTCCACCGACTTCTTTTGTGTATGGCTAGAACGTGACATAGAATGTGTAGAGATTTTGATCACCAAATGATTTTTTTGCAAGGACCCATATATTCCTTGCTCATTATCAGACAATCACTTATTCCCAAACCTCGTGTGGGGAATCTTGGTACGAACTTTTTGTCTTCTTAAATCTAGATGTTGATAGGTGGTTCTGCCTAATTATCTCTTTTTCTATCTTTGATGGACCAAGCGAGTTGTCAATAAGAGTTGTTTTTTTTAGGCCGAATAATATTCCATCCTAGTTATATTACACTACCTACACTAAAGTATGGTCTACTGACTCTACTTCTCGGGATGAAAAGCAAACAAGGACGAAGCACTCCTCTGCACAAGATATGAAGAAAAAGAAGGGTTTTACAAGACGTCAATTGGTGAGCATTTTTATCTCCGCACTTCAAGAACTTGGCTCAAACGATGTGGACATTGGAAGTGATAAAGATGAAGATGATTTGGCAAACTTGTGCTTCATGGCGGGCAAATCAAGATCAAGTATGGAGGATGCAGAACACAATAGCGACAATGAAGAGGTATGTCCTACTTGCGAGGAAATGTGTGATGCTATTTCTCGTGCCACTATTATAGTTAAGAAAAAGGACAAAAACCTTAGGGATAGTGCTACTAAAATTGAATCACCAGAATCTGAAATCAACCATTTAAAAACTTTGATTCCTAGTGATGATGCATGTCCCTCATGATTTAAAATATGAACAATTGCCCTCATTAAGAAGTGCGCACACCTCCACACTTGATAAACTTGGGTTAGAAATTGAAAAGAATAGAGAGCTTGCTGCACTTAATGATAAAAACTTGAAAGATGCTAGCTGTTCTACATTTGATTTGCATTGTTCTACTTGTGATGATTTTGATAAGAAACTACAAGATGCTAAGAATGAAATTTCTATATTGAACAATGCTTTACATTCTCATGAAGTTAAATTTTGTTCCAATTTAAAATTAAAAGGAAAAACTTTATGTGAAAATTGCCTTGATTTGTCCAATAAACTTGATAACATGCATAGGACATTAGATCAGTTTTGTAATGGTAATAAGAACCTAAACTTGCTGCTGAATTCTTCCAAGTCTTGCAATGATAAAACTGGTTTAGGTTTTGATTCTCATGCTCATGCTAAGGCACATCCACCTGAAATTGTAAAGTCATTAGGAAGTGGTTTGATTCAAACAGTTCCTAAACAAAAAGAAGTGGTTTTCAAATCTGCAGGAGTGTTGTCTCATTCGGTTTCAAATAAAAATGTTGCTTGCTCATCTAGACTTGAACACAAAGTTAAATTTCATTGTACCTATTGTGGTAGAGATGGTCATGTCATAGATTTTTGTTATAGACTAGCTAAACAACAGAAAAAGGAAAGAATAGTTGCTAGATCTCATAACTTTCATGCAAAATTTGCCGCACTTGCTAAACCGAATGATAGGAACATGCAATCTGCTGTAATGAGTCGAAAAGATGCAAAGGTTGCTCCCAAACCTATAGTTTTTTGTGATACACATGTAACATCTCATAGGACAGTAGATGGGTACAAAAATCCTCAAGCTTTGGCTCATAAACCTGCTATTTTATCTCAGCTTTCGCGTGTTATTCCTGCTGGACATCGTGTGACTCAGTACTGGATTCCTAAATGCCTTTTGACTAACCCCAGTATTGAGTCATCGACGTATTGTGCTTCTATGTAGGTTACACGCTTGAGGAAGGAGAACATTTGGATTGTGGATTCAGGTTGCTCACGCTACATGACCGGTAACAAAGAATGATTATCGTCCCTCTCTTTCGTGTCACGTGTAGAGAATGTTACTTTTGCCGATAATTCTTCAACTCCTATAATTGCTAAGGGTTCGGTTAGAGTAAATAGTCATTATACTTTGAAGGATGTGGCACTTGTTAAGAATTTGAAATACAACTTGCTTTCTGTTTCACAACTGCTAGATGAAAATCTGGAAATTATTTTCACTAAAAATTGCTGCAAAGTTGTAAATTCAAACAGTGAGCTTATTTTTAACATGTCTCGGTTTGGAAGAGTTTTTTAAAGCTGAATTTGATATGTCTTCCTCTAAGCATAGGTGTCTAGTTGCTAATGATTCAAAGGACTTATATTTTTGGCATCGTAGACTTGGTCACGTAGGCTTTGATCATCTAACGCGTGTTAGTGCTCTTGATCGCATACGTGGGCTGCCTAAGCTTAAAGGGGACAAAGAAATTGTGTGCTCTTCTTGTAGACATTCTAAGATGGTTGTATGTTCACATACTCCTCTCACAATGATCATGACAACTGAACCGGGTCAACTTTTGCACTTTGACATCGTAGGACCTTCACGCGTTCAATCCTTCAGAGTTAATGGTATGTTCTTGTGATTGTTGATGATTATTCTAGATACTCTTGGGTTTACTTTATGGCATCTAAGAATGAAGCTTTTAGTCACTTTAGAACTTTCTTTCTTATATTATCAATTGATCACCCAGGATCTTTAAAATCAATTAGAAGTGATAACGGAACCAAATTTAAAAATCAATCCTTTGATCACTTTTGTGCTGAAAATGGAATAGATCATCAATCTTCTTCACCATATGTACCTCAACAAAATGGTGTTGTTGAAAGAAAGAACAAAACCTTAGTTGAGATGGCTAGGACTATGCTTGATGAATATGAAACTCCTAGGAAATTTTGAGCTGATGCGATTGCAACTGCTTGTTATGTCTCAAATCATGTTTTCTTGCGCGCTAAGCTAGATAAAACACCATATGAGCTCCGGTTTGGACATAGGCCTAGTGTTACACACTTTCGGGTCTTTGGGTGCAAATGCTTTGTTAAGAAACATGGTAATCCTGATAAATTTGAACCTAGATCTGTTGATGGCATGTTTCTTGGTTATCCATCTCATACTAGAGGCTACCGTGTGCTTTTATTTGACACTAAAAAAATTGTGGAGACTTGTGAGGTGTCTTTTGATGAAGCTAGCCCAGGTACTAGCTCAAACTTTGCAAGTCCAGATCCATATCCGCAGGGGGAGAGCATTTTCGTTGAAGATGAGGAAGAGGTGGAGCTGCTGCCCGAAAATTCAGCAGCTAATGATATTGTCCCAGCTCCTGATTTTGATTCACAGCCAGCACCGACGACCACCATTGCTGGTCCAGATCCTCCTCAAGTCACAAGTCCATCGATTTGTGACGAACATGAAGAAGAAGAAGCTTGTGAAGTATCCACTCCCCTCTAGGTTCGGAAAAGTCATCCTCCATAACAAATTATTGGAAGCTTGCGCGAACGAGTCACACGGTCCAGGTTTTGCGATCCAAACTCTCATGCTCATTCTGCTTTTGTTGCTTCTTTTGAACCCAAAGATATATCACACACACTCAGTAATGAATCTTGGATTATTGCCATGCAAGAAGAGTTAGAAAATTTTGAAAGGAATAATGTTTGGAAACTTGTACCTCCACCTCAAGGTCACACTTTAATTGGAACTAAATGGGTGTTTAAAAATAAACAAAGTGAGTATGGGGTTGTGGTTAGGAATAAGTCTAGGTAGGTTGCTCAAGGTTTCACTCAAGTTGAAGGTCTAGATTTTGATGGAACTTTTGCTCCTGTTGCTAGATTAGAATCCATAAGAATTTTGTTAGCTTTTGCTGCATCTAAATGTTTTAAGCTTTATCAAATGGATGTTAAAAGTGCTTTTCTTCATGGATGTATAGATGGGTAGTCAAACAACCATCGGGTTTTGAAAATCTAGATTTTCCTAATCATGTTTACAAACTGTCCAAAGCCTTGTACGGTCTCAAACAAGCCCCTAGAGTGGTATGATAGGTTAAAAACATTCTTACTTGAAAAGGGGTTTACCATGGGCAAGGTTGATTAAACTCTTTTTGTGCTTAAGCATGGCAATGACTCATTATTCATTCAAGTGTATGTGGATGATATTATCTTCGGTTGTGCTTCTGATGATCTTGTGTCCAAGTTTTCAGCTATAATGAGTTCAGAATCTGAGATGGGTATGATGGGAGAACTCACATCCTTTTTGGGGCTGCAAATCAAGCAAACCAAGGAGGGCACCTTTGTGCATCAAATGAAGTATATAAAAGACCTCCTAAGGAGCTTCAACATGGACAAAAGCAAGCCTCTTCGGACACCAATGGAACAGCAACAACACTTGAACTTGATGAAGATGGTGAACCCGTGGATCAAAAAGAATATAGAAGCATGACCGGATCACTTTTGTACCTCACGGCATCAAGACTGGACATACAATTCAGCTTATGTCTTTGTGCACGGCTTCAAGCCTCTCCACATGCTTCACATCATCAAGCCCTCAAAAGGATTCTCCGGTACTTACATGGAACTCAAGAGTTTGGTATTTTTCTTCCTTCTTCCTCAGCCATTACTTTGAAAGCTTTTTCAGATGCTGATTTTGGGGGTTGTAGGATTGATAGGACAAGTACTTCCGGTGCTTGTCATTTTCTTGGTAATTCACTTGTTGCTTGGTCCTCTTGAAAACAAAAATCAGTTGCACAATTGTTGACGGCTGTTATATACCAATTTTATTCGTCAATTTAACTCAATTATGTGAAGGATTTGTCATTTATTGCACACATCACCTTTCTATCTAACCCAATTCCACTTGGACTTGAAGAAATATGTGTATGCAGCATTTTATGCACGAAATGAGGAAATGTAGAGGGACCAATCCTATAAAATATCATCGCAGCCAATCAGGCGACGACACGTGGCATCCCATGCATCAAATGGCCCACAAACAGAAGTATCCGAACAGATTCAACGGTGTATCACCCTACATCAATGAGACCGACCTGGCAGCCACCTAGAGAAAGCACACGAGAAACGGTGCAATGACCAGGTCGACCGAACCAGGGGGTCGGCCGACCTGGTCTCTGCACCAAACTCGGTCAGCCTCCACGTGTTGGCTCCTCCCGGCTCCTTGGAGTCAATGGTGACTGATTCACGCGCTTTTGGTGGCGGGAACCGACCTCAACACTAGTATAAATAGGACCCCCTACCCCTCACTTCAACACACACCACTTGGGCATCATCCTATTGTATACACTATCTTCCATAATCCTTAGAGGAGTTGGGATGTAGAGAGGAGAGCCTCTAGTCCTAAGTCCAAATTGGGAAAGGAGTAGAAGGAGTCTCTCTTCCGAATTCCACATTGGGAAAGGTATGGCTTATGTATTCCTTCTTGTATTTGTGACTTTGTGCTCAATAAAGATATTATCTTTAGTCTTATTTTATACGTATACTTGGACAAAGCATTTCTTGTTTGATTGTGGAGTCCATGTATGTGGAAGATATAGTCTTTATGATTTCACTCTCATGATCACATCTTATGGTCATAAACACTATAGACCCTCACTATAGTCTATGTAGTTATGATATGATTATTTTAATATGAATGCCTTATGCTATGCTTCAACATTGGTTCAACGATGTTTAGGTTAGTCATTCCCTTAGGATGGCTTGTGCCATGGCTGCTAAGGTATTTGCATAATATGCTAGCATGGTGATAGGGTATTTAAGTAGCATTGGATGTCTCGTAGACCCACACATTGAAGAGATAGACAGTAGGTGGTGACAACCCTATCTGTCCTTTGTAATCTTCCACGTTCCGCTATGCCACAGGCTCTTGGCGAGAGTCGCCCTAGTATTGCTAGGGGTAAGCCTGTGCCCGATGTGTTGAATAGCATTGCATATGAATTCATCATTGACATGACCATTTGTATCTACCTTAGGCTATGTATATGTATTAGGAGCATTGTAGGAGCAATTCTCTAACTCTCAATCCAATCTCCCTCTAGGACCCATTTTACCCTTTAGAATAGATTGCCTAGGTGTGTGTCACACTACCCCTATTATCAACTTACCCCTGTCCAGGTAATGGATTAGTATCCCATAGCTTGACCATAAGAGTAGTATAAACTTTACTCCATTGCCTTCCTTTGGGATATATACGATACCCTTGGGAATACTCATGGGTGAAATGCTACAACGGTATCTTCCAAGCACTTGCGGATCTCATCTCTTTATCGGAGATGATCTGTGGTGTTAAGAAATACCAACAAGCATTTCTGGCGCCATTGCCGGGGATGATTTGTTAGTATATCTTAGGAGCCATCAACAAGCATTTCTGGCGCCGTTGCCGGGGAAGGCAAAGGAAGTGAAGGATAGCTATCACTTGTGATTAAGCTATAGGTACTAATAGTTATTAGACAGTGTTACCCTTGTTTGTTTTCACCTTTGTGTGAAAATAGGGTAGTGTTGGCCAACCCATTGTATTGGATGGCCAACGAGGATGCAAGTGCTAAACTGCAAGATGATTTAAGGTGTACCTCAACAAATGTTCGCTAGGCAACACCATTGCCTTTTTGTGGGAGAATTTGAGCTTTCAATAGGAGCCAAAGTCATCCATACCCAAGCTTGGGGAAGGCTCCAAGAAGTTCTTCTTGGTTTGCCTCCACCATGGGGTGGATAGCTGGCTCTTCATCCAACACTCGTGTCATGGGTTGGCTCCACCAATCCATGACCACATTCATGATGGAGTTGAAGGAGTCCTATTCTCATTCATCATGGATGCGAAGAAGGTCTCCACTTAAGGGGTGGATTGAAGAATGCTCGAGTTCCCATAGCTTGTCATGCACACCACTTCACAAGGTGGATATGCTAGTTATGGAACTACACCTCCCATTGAAGTGTCATGAATATCCAAGTCGTTGGAGATTTGTTTGGATAATCCATGTCGTGGATATTCACATGATTTGTGAAAATCCATGTCATCATAGGACGCGTGGGAATTATTTCCCTAAGACCCATGAGGACCTTTTTCAAACAACAACTCCAATGGCTACCGTTCACAATGAGGTCAAGGGTGGAATTAACATCACCCTTGTATTCAAGGAGGCTATGTATTTCCAAGGGATTTAAGTTAAACTAGCCTACCTTGAAGTATCTTGGCCAAGCAGAAATCAAGACAACATTCACATGAAGATCTTGGCCAAGGACAAGAACTTAAGGAGCATTCAAAGTCCAAGATTTCCCACATCACTTGTTGGGATTCCCACACTTCGACCAAACCCATTCAACCTAGGGCATGTGACATTGTGGATGAAGCGTTTCTTGTTTGATTGTGGAGTCCACATGTCATCATGCCCAAGGAAGCATTTGACCCATGATCAAGGAATACATTCAAGAGGGAGAACCCGTCGCAACAACAACATGTCTATATTAATACAACGGGGAGAGGCTAGGGCCACCATGTGGCCCACATGTCCAAATGACAGCCAAATGAGTTTGGCATGTGAAAACAGAAGAAATCGTCCACATCTTCAACTCCGGGATTGGACAACAAATCATCACGCTGAATAGAATGGAGATAAGTCCTACTCATCGGACTTCAAAAATTCGGTGAGTCCCTGCCAATAGGTTAATTGGTAGTTATCACTCACCGGACTTCAAGAATTCGGTGAGTCCTCGCCAATAGGTTGGTAGTTATCTCATATTTGTTTTCCAAATTTCATCAACCCTTTCATTTGCATGTTTGAAATTCCACACTTGCATGTTGGAAAGTAAAATTTCCAACCATTATAAAACTGAAAATTTGAATTAGGGGAGAAATTTAATTGGATATGAACTACGTGCATGACCACTTGAATTTATCTTCCTAGTTCAACCCAAAAAGATTTGCTTTGACCCTCATTGCATTTACAAGTTATTTCAAGCTGGGTAAGACAATTTGAAATATGGGTTCAAATTGCTTTTGGCTAACGTAACCCGTTTTCGAGTTGTTTTGTGTGTTCCTGATTAAAGTGCAGCTAGGTCAAAATTGTGAAGAGGTGGTTTGGCAAGAAAGGGAAGGTTTCATCAAGCTCAAGTCACCACTGGGAGGATTTGAGAACACTTCTCTCCTTCAAACTCATTTTGAGTTAGATGAAGAGAAATGTTCAAGAGGATGACCCAATGGAGGAGCCAGAACCAAATCCATCGCCAAATCCAACCTCGACTTGGCATTTGACATCAACCATCAAGCCTACGCCAAAAATCATGGTTGTGAGTTTCTCACACAAAGACCTTCATCACCAACTGCTCTTCAAATGAGGTATGAGTTTAGAATTTTTCATTGTTTGGTTTGCCATAGAATTGAATGTATTTGCTTGCATTTGTGAGGAAGGTTGACACTTCCTCATCTTTTAATTCTCATGCATCCTCACAAGAGTAAGTGTGGGTATTGACTTTTGGATCTCCAAAATGAAATCCCACCTTACTTGGAAAAATTTAAAACAAGTACCTAGAATCCTTTAAGCATTGTTTTGTAGACTTAGTCATTTTTGTCTAGGTTTAGAAAATAAAACTTTTGGGCATGACTTAATTGGTGAATTGGCATATAGAAACTTGGGCATAGTGACAGCCATAATTTTTAATTGAGCTTCATGCATAGATGGTGTCACTAGATTTCAAACTCCTAGGAATAAGTGATATCCTTGCTCTAAAATTGAATTGCATTTTTTGGAGGAGTCACTGAATTTTAAATTCCTAGTGAAGTTCAGGAGGATAAAATTGAGAATCTTGTTAGTCATGGTCTAAATGATAAAATTTGCTCTTGAAAGCTAAGATGGTTAGAAACTTTAAAAGATGTAGGGATCCATATAGTATATTTCTATCACATGCATTGCTATGAGTAGGAGCTTTAGAAAAAATGCAACATGAGTTATCCATAAAGCTCCACAATGAATAACACATTGATCATAGATACACTTGACATTGGATCCAATGCATATTTGATTTTGTTCTTCCCCGTATGTACAAATGAAAGTTTGGATGCCTAACCCGAATGTTCATTTGTACAAGTATCAGGAGCTAACCATCCCTCTCTATTCAAGAGAGGAAGTTTGTAGGAGTAATATTACTATGCAGGCATTCAAGAAGCTGATTGTTGGGATCCCTAGAGGATCCCATTTCAACATCTCTTGGCCAAGGAGTTAATGAGGATGGTTGCTACCTATCGGAAATTATGCCCGAAGGTCAATCATAACTATACGAGGCTAGAGATTTGAAATGGGAACCCTCCATGAGCAACCAATGGGCTGCCACGAATGGGTGAGAGCATTATGCTCTCAACTATTCTAAGCACTCATTCAAGCTCAAGGGATTTGCCACCATCATTGGGTGAAAGTTGTTCCTATGTGGCTAGAAGGTATGTTGTACATTACCCAAGGAACAACTGATCATACCCAATGCATGTTGGGTACATGTCACTCCCTTATGGCAAAAAGATATGATACACCTTAGCCAAAGAATGATGAACATACACAATGTATGTTGAGTGCACGTCATTCCTTTGGATCTAAAGGTTATCATTATCCTAGCCAAGGAATTACAAATCACACCCAACACATGGAGACCCTGATGTGCGGACGATCAACATCGGAAACACTCTATTCAACCACACTCATGGTGTCCACGGGAGGCAACAAAACAATCAACACTCAACCCTCCATTGTCAAAGCCACACTGCAACAAGGATAGGCCATCTCATGGCCTACCTCCGTCTTTAGGGTTTCAACCCCTATCACGGACCTTGATCAAGAATAAGCTTGGGGGAGGACCTCCACTTGAGGTAACTTGTATCACACCCACTACTTATATATATATATATATATATATATATATATATATATATATATATATATATATATATAGGTTAGATTTGCTTTCATCAAATAAAGATGTGCGGTAAGAATGATTTAGAATTCACATAGATGAAATGATGAATAGTTGCTCTGTTTTATTTTCCTAGGTCTCTAGTTTACAACTTGCTACTATCCGAATATTGTTTTCATTGGTTTGAAATACTTTTACCTTAATTTGTAAGTTGTGGGTAGCAAAAGCTTAATCTAATTCTAGGTTGTTGTAAGATCAGAATTGGTAATAGGGGTGCTAGTCCTAGTTTGAAAGTAAAACTTAGATTTCCGGAGAAATTCTAAAAAGATTTAAGTTTTCCTCAATTGATTGGAAATACCTACCAAAGCCATATGATGTTCATACATAGACAAAACCTTATGCATATTCTATTTGCTTTCACATTGAGCCTAGTCAAACTAGTATAGACCTATGTGAGAAATCATTTAACTCTTTTTGAATTCAAGACTTCACTTGCACATGCTATACTTCTACACTAGAAGTAAGCGAAACGTCCATCATATCCACCATACCACAACAAAAAGAGAAACTCCATGTTATTCATGTTTAGTACTCTCTTCAAAATTTATTGCAAAGAAGAGAGTAGAAGACATGGCAACAAAAAAAAGAAGCATGCTTACATCATAAGCATGAGAAAAAAAAGAGAGAAAAGAAAAGTAGCCATCTTTCATCCCTGCAAAAAGAAAGAGAGATTATACCAACGAGGAGTTATCTCAAGTATCCACATCCACTTCCACTCCGTTACACATGCACTAGTCTTGAATCAAAAAGTTTTGATTTGAATTCTCCTAAAGCTTACTCTTTTGACTTAGCAATATATGTGATGCAAATATGCCTACTTACTTTCCTTACCAAGCTCCACATACCAGCCATATTCAATGAGTAGGAATTGTAGAGGCACAATGCTTTGGTGAGGAAATATTTCCACTATCCACAAAGGAGTGACTGAGAGAATCAAATTGAGGTACTTAATATCTAAATTGAATTCTCCAGGATTTAAGTGGAACTTGATTTCTAGGCTATTTTGCTCCATTTGCTATTCTACCTTTGAACTACTCATGAATATGAAAAAGCATAAGCCCCATGATAACTTAAGAAAGGTATGGTATCATAGCCAATTTCTGCAATACTAGGTAGAGTATATTGCTGTGCATTAGATACTTTTGAAAATAAGATATTCTAGCAACTCCTGATCATCAACCTAAAGTCTTGACTTTGCTCGGGACGAGCAAAGGATAAGCTTGGGGGAGTTTGTTGACAGTTGTTATATACCAATTTCATCCGTCAATTTAACTCAATTATGTGAAGGATTTGTCATTTCTTGCACACATCACCTTTCTATCTAACCCAATTCCACTTGGACTTGGAGAAATATGTGTATGCAGCATTTTATGCAGGAAATGAGGAGATGTAGACGGACCAATCCTATAAAATATCATCCCAGCCAATTAGGCAACAACACGTGGCATCCCATGGATCAAATGGTCCACAAATAGAAGTATCCGAGGAGATCCAACAGTGTATCACCCATATACATCGATGGGACCCACCTGGCAGCCACCTGGAGAAAGCACACAAGAAACGGTGCAATGACCAGGTCAGCCGAACCAGGGGGTCGGCCGACCTGGTCTCTGCACCAAACTCGGTTAGCCTCCACGTGTTGGCTCCTCCCGGCTCCCTGGAGTCAATGTTGACTGATTCACGCGCTTTTGGTGGCAGGAACCGACCTCAACACTAGTATAAATAGGACCCCCTACCCCTCACTTCAACACACACCACTTGGGCATCATTCTATTGTATACACTATATTCCATAATCCTTAGAGGAGTTAGGATGTAGAGAGGAGAGCCTCTAGTCCCAAGTCCAAATTTGGAAAGGAGTAGGAGGAGTCTCTCTTCCCAATTCCACATTGGGAAAGGTATGGCTTATGTATTCCTTCTTGTATTTGTGACTTTGTGCTCAATAAAGATATTATCTTTAGTCTTCTTTTATACGTATACTTGGACAAAGCGTTTCTTGTTGATTGTGGAGTCCATGTATGTGGAAGATATAGTCTTTATGATTTCACTCTCATGATCACATCTTATGGTCATAAACACTATAGACCCCCACTATAGTCTATGTAGTTATGATATGATTATGTTAATATGAATGACTTATGCTATGCTTCAACATTGGTTCAACGATGTTTATGTTAGTCATTGCCTTAGGATGGCTTGTGCCATGGCTCCTAAGGTATTTGCTTAATATGCTAGCATGGTGCTAGGGTATTTAAGTAGCGTTGGATGTCTCGTAGACCCACGGATTGAAGAGGTAGGCAATAGGTGGTGACAACCCTATCTGTCCTTTGTAATCCTCCACGTTCGGCTATGCTACACGCTCTTGGCGAGAGTCGCCCTAGTATTGCTAGGGGTAAGCCCGTGCCTGATGTGTTGAATAGCATTGCATTGGAATTCATCATTGACATGACCATTAGTATCTACCTTAGGCTATGTATATGTATTAGGAGCATTGTAGGAGCAATTCTCTAACTCTCAATCCAATCTCCCTCTAGGACCCATTTTACCCTTTAGAATAGATTGCCTAGGTGTGTGTCACACTACCCCTATTATCAACTTACCCCTGTCCGGATAATGGATTAGTATCCCATAGCTTGATCATAAGAGTAGTATATACTTTACTCTATTTCCTTCCTTTGGGATAAATACGATACCCTTGGGAATACTCATGGGTGAAATGCTACAACGGTATCTTCCGTGCGCTTGCGGATCTCATCTCTTTATCAGAGATGATCTGTGGTGTTAAGAAATACCAACAAGCATTTCTGGCACCGTTGACGGGGACGATTTGTTAGTATATCTTAGGAGCCGTCAACAACAATGCACGGCTGAATCTGAATATATAGCTGCTATTAGTGCTTGCTCACAAATTCTTTGGATTGTTCAAACACATTAGGACTATAAAGTTGATCTACATAGTGTTCCACTATTTTGTGATAACACTAGTGCCATTTGCATTGCTAAAAACCCCGTGCAACATTCTAGAACTAAGCACATTGACATTAGGTATCACTTTCTCCGTGATAATGTTGAAAAAGAAAACATTGTGGTTCACCATGTAGATACCGAACAACAATTAGCTGACATTTTTACAAAACCTTTGGATTTCACTCATTTTTGTTATATTCATAGTGAAATAGGGGTTATGCATCCTCATGGCTTAAATTGAGGGGGAGTTTTCAAACTTGAGAAGTCTACGTGTGAATCTGAAATTAAAATAATATGAGCATAGTATTTCATAAATATATGACTTTGTGATTCCTTTTACATGATGAAAGTTCTTACTACATTACTCGTGTTATACATTTTGTAGTTTTTTCCATGCCTAGTAATTGGAATAATTACTTACACTAAATCTGGTCATGGTCGAACTTTCTTGCTGTTTTGAACTTGTTGCATGCTCACAAGTGCTTTTAATCATAAAGAATTAATCAAGTAATCAACTCGCATGTTGAGTTTTTATGAAAAAGTATAAATTGAGAAAAGATCAAGAGAATATGCATGCATCTCACTTCTTCTTTTGAGATGGCTTATCATTGCACTTAGATATGAACTTGGAAGAAGTTGTGTATGACTAAAATCATGTCCTTAAGCTTCTAATTGTCAAATGACAGGCTTGGCTTGGTTGGTTAGAATAAGGCAGATGCAGCATATAATCTCTTGCAAATGTCATATGTTAAAAGTTTGTGCTTTAATTAATAAAATGCAGCAACAAGTGTAATGCTTTTAGGTTTTGAAATAGTTAAGTTTGTGAGATCATGACTTGTTTAAATTGAAAATTACATTTGATCTCTAGCATGGCTTACACTACTTTATGTATCTCATTGATGTGATAGTGTAAGTTACTTGATAGTATGACTTGGATGAGCTTTGTTTATATGTGTATGTTATAATATGCTCATAACATTTGAAATTTCTCTTCTGCACCTTGCTGAATACATTGTCAAAGGGGAAGAGATAATATGTGAATTTTTAACATTTTTAAAAAATAAGTATGCAAGCACGATTCTTCTAGGGGGGGGGATTTGTTTTTCTTCTCATTTTATTTCTGTTTTACAAAGGGGGGAAATTGTTTTCAAAACTTTTAATATGAATAAGCCAATGTTCGGATTTTAAATGGTGTTGCCAATGCATTCATCAAGGGGGAGATTGTGAGACCTATGTCTGCTGAATACATTGGCTATGACGATAAAAGTTTGGAATACTACCAAAACACCTTTATCATCAAGGTCCGACGATGGGTACAGCTTGTTTTGGTTAGCTCCGGCATAGTTCGATGTAAGTCCCGACTTGCTTTGGCTAGGTCCGACTTCTTTGTCTAGGCCCGACTAGCTTTGGTTAGCTCCAGCGCTAGGTCCGGCTAGCTTTGGTAAGCTCCGGTTCGAGGTCCGGTTAGCTTTGGCAAGGTTTGGAGCTTGATCGCAGTGGTTCTGCTTTTATCTTGCAATGATTCATAATTGCTGTACATTGATGGAAAGATTGCATAGTATTCATTTGCTAAGTTTTTGGTGTGTTTTGGTGGTTATGGTTGATATCATTTTCCTATTTTTTGAAACATGCTTATGTGAGGTGCTCACGTAAGATGTTGTAGTTTCAGAACTAACGTGAGTCAAGTCGAGGACTTGTGCTCGAAAGTATTGGTTGTTTATTCATGTGCAGGTGTTGCTTGAGTTCAAGACATGGCTGGTGATGGGATCCATTGAACTAGTCTTAGGGAGAAGATGAGGATCAACAACCAAGTTCTGGAGGAATTGTGGTTGAGTTGATCGGGAGGTTGCGCAGCATCTTTGAATCAAGAACAATGCATATGAAGGTATCGTGGACGTTGTCGGAACATGTTTGCAAGTATGCAAGGAGTGCATGGACGTGGCTACATGGTTCTGAGGCGTGATGAAGAGATATGGACGTAAAGAATTGGTCAAAAAGGTCCAACCGACTAGGTTATGGACTCAAGCTGCGGCTGAGTCGTGTTTGACTCAAATATGGAAAGATTTGAGTTGGTTATGATAGGATTTCGTGTGGGTCACGAATTTGAGTTGTTTTAGGAATGTGGGATATGTTCCTAAGGTGTTTGGAAGTCTTAAGATTGCTTCTATCTTCATATAGAAGAGTCCTAAGTAGTTATGGAAAGTTTTGATTCGTGATTTGAGTAGGATTAGAGTCCTAGTTGAGATTGGGTTGGCCTAAGGGCTGGTTATATAAGCAAGGAAGGCCAGATCTCATGGGTGAAGACTTTGGGGCTGTACCTCTTGTGGTTTGATCAATAAAATTCGTAGTTTGAAGGAACTTTTGTGCCTTGTTCGTCCAACTTGTTACAGACAAGTTTTTCTCGTCAAGTTTTCTGCACAGCGCCACCTTTCTTTGGTGGTTTTATCATAACTCAAGTTTTACAGTTCCAATTGACGTGATTCTTTTTGGGTTGTCTTAACAACTTGATTATCTATCATCTGTCAAAATTTCACGGTCATTGGATTTGTGGTTTCTGATCTACATGAGTTTCTTGCAGCGTTCCATAACTGTTTTTTCTCGGGTAGGACAGATTGACCTTTGTTCGATCTTTCGATCGTAACATGAGTTTCTCTCGACGGATTTGAGTGATTCTTGTTGTGTACTCTTCTTGACTTGATTCTCTATGATTTCTATTACTTTTTTTACGGTGAAACATGTTTAGATTAGTCTCACACACGATTTATTTAATATATCATTTTTTGCCGAATGGGTTGGGATTTAGTTGTTTTTGCTGCGTAAGATTTTTAATCTACCATTCACCCCTCCCCTGGTAGCTTTTCACGTGCTCTTTGATCCTATAGACCTGCTCAGGGAGCTATCAACATTGAGTAGCTATTGGCAATGCAAAACCAGCTCATGCAGACCATGATACATACTATGGGACAGTTGCAGGCTGGCAACATTAACAATCAGCTCCACATGCCTCCACCACCACCCCCATCGTCTGATAACTAGTTGGGAGAGTTTATGAGGACTAGGCCGCTGACCTTTGCTCAAGCTGCTGACCCTATGGATGCGGATGATTGGCTCAAGTCCGTGGAGAAGAAGCTAGCTATTGTTCAATGCAGTGACTGGGAGAAAGTGCTACTCGCTTCTCATCAACTAGTTGGAGCAGCCGCGGATTGGTGGGATTCCTTATGCAATGCTCATGAGAATCAAGAGAGAATTACTTGGGCCGAATTCAAGGAGATTTTCCGTTCTCATTATGTGTCGGAGGGAGTGATGATCTTGAAGAGGCAAGAATTTGAGAACTTGAGGCAAGGAAGGTCGAGAGTGGGTGACTATCTCAATAAATTCACTCAACTCTCAAGGTATGTGCCTGAGGATGTGAGCCGGGACAGCTAGAAGAAATATTTGTTTATGAGAGGCGTCAACAATGAAATTCAATTGCAATTGCTCAATTGTGACTATGCCAACTTCTAGAAGCTGGTGGACAAAGCAATTGTGGTTGAGAACAAGGTCCGTGAGATGGAGCAAGACAACAAGAGGAAGGCGCCATATCAAGGACAACAACAAGGAAGTAATGTGCGCCCTCACTTTGCTCCTCCTAATGCGCCATAATACAGCTCCTCTGCTCCTGTACAGTGCCCAACTTAGTTTGTGCAGTAGCGCCCCGTTATGCAAGCACCTAGGTCTCCAATGCCTTTTGCACCTCGTGCTAATTTTCCTGGTGCACATGTTCAAAACCAAGCTCGCCCCAATAATTCTGGTGGAGTTAAGAAGTGCTATACTTGCGGAGAAGCTGGACACTTTGCACATCAATGTCCTAAGTCAAGCCTTGGTCAAGGAGGCAATGCGCCAAGGCAAAACCCAAGACCCAATGGAGGACAACCGCAAGGAAGCCGTGGACAGCAGAATTTTGCTCGCAGCAACGTGAACCATGTCTCTACGGAGGATGCTCAACAAGCGAATGACGTGGTCATTGGTATGTTTCTTGCAAACTCCAACCCGACGACTATGTTATTTGATTCTGGAGCATCACATTCATTCATTGCATCGAAATATGTTGCCCAATATAGTTTCCCTATCTCTCATATGAAGTTTACTCTATTGGTTAAGTCTCTTGGAGGAGAGATAAGGACAAATATAGTATGTCCAAATGTAAGCCTTAGAACAAGGGGGGGGTAGACTTCTCCGCCAACCTCATTGTTTTGGATTCTCAAGGATTGGACATTATACTTGGTATGGACTGGTTGAGGAAGCACAATGGAGTTATTGAGTGTGCCACGAAGACGGTGAAGTTGACCAATGAAGAAGGGATCACCGTAGAATTTGAAGCATCTCAAACCGCACCGAAGCGATTTGAGCTGAATCATATGGATGGTGCCACAATTGAGGAGATTCCGGTGGTGTGTAAATTTTTGGATGTTTTTTCGGACGAGTTGCCAGGTATGCCACCTGATCAATACATTGATTTTGTCATTGATTTAATACCTAGAACTGCACCTATAGCTAAGAGACCGTATAGGGTGCCTCCTATGGAATTAGCGGAGCTCAAGAAGTAAATTCAAGAGCAACTAGAGAATGGTTTCATTCAGCCCAGCTCTTCACCTTGGGGAGCGCCCGTTCTTTTTGTGGACAAGAAGGATGGATCGCAAAGGATGTGTGTAGATTACCGAGCTCTCAATGAGGTAACCATCAAGAACAAGTATACCTTGCCCCGCATAGAAGACTTGTTTGATCAGATGAAAGGTGCTTGTGTCTTCTCTAAGATTGATTTGAGGTCGGGATACTTTCAAATGAAGATTAGACCATCGGACATACCCAATACAGCTTTTAGGACACGATATGGATCTTATGAGTACACCGTGATGTCCTTTTGATTGACCAATGCACCTGCGTACTTTATGTACCTCATGAATAAGGTCTTCATGTAGTACTTGGATAAGTTCGTTGTGGTGTTCATTGATGACATTATGATCTACTCGAAGGATGAGAAGGAACATGAGGAACACTTGAGGCTTACGCTGCAGAAATTAAGGGAGCATCAATTGTATGCCAAGTTCAATAAGTGTCAGTTTTGGTTGAGAGAAGTATCGTTTTTAGGTCATATCATTTCAGGAGGAGGAGTATCAGTTGACCTGGGAAAAGTGAGGGACGTGTTGAAGTGGGAACCACCGCAAAACGTCAAGGAAATAAGGAGTTTTCTTGGGATGGCTGGGTATTACCGTCGATTCATCAAGGACTTTTCCAAGATAGTCGAGCCTATGACGGGGTTGCTAATGAAGGGGAAGGCGTCCCAATGGACTGAAGCTTGTCAAAACAGTTTTGAGGAGTTGAAGAAGAGGTTAAGAATGACCCAAGTTTTGGTTTTGCCGGATGTAAGCAAGAGTTTTGACATATATTGCGATGCCTTGATACGAGGACTTCGATGTGTGCTCATGCAAGAAGGTCAAGTAGTTGCCTATGAGTCAAGACAATTGAAGAAACATGAGCAGAATTACCCAACACATGATTTAGAACTTACAGTCGTGGTACATGCGTTGATGATTTGGAGACACTATATCCTTGGACATAGGTGTGAAATTTATATGGATCACAAGAGTCTTAAGTATATTTTCACACAAGCAGATCTGAATTTGAGGCAACGGAGATGGTTGGATCTTAACAAGGATTATGATTTTGGAATCAATTATCACCCGGGAAAGGCCAATGTAGTGGCCGATGCTTTATGTCGAAAAGGAGTAAGGCACCAACTCACGGTTCGAGAATTACCATCTAAGTTATGTAAGGAGTTTGAATGGTTGAACCTCGGGTTTGTAAATGAGATGGAGATGATGGAGTTAAACCCAACCTTAGAGCATGAAATTCGGGAAGGCCAAACTAAGGATGAGGAATTTCATGAAATCAAGGAAAGGACCCAAGAGGGGAGATAATTCAGATTTGATGAGGATGAACATGGTACTCTATGGCTTGGTAAGAGGATTGTCATGCCTAATGTGAAGTGTATTCGGGAGACAATATTAAAAGAGGCACATGACTCACCTTACTCAATTCACCCCGGTTGTACGAAGATGTACAAAGACTTGAAGACTTGCTATTGGTGGGCTAGCATGAAGAAGGACGTAACCGAATATGTAGCATTGTGTGATGTGTGCCAATGAGTCAAGGCGGAACATCAAAGGCCAGCTGGATTATTGCAACCATTGAAGATCCTGAAATGGTAGTGGGACGAAATTGAAATGGACTTCATAGTTGGGTTACCTCGTAGTCAGTCCAGTTACGACTCAGTTCGGATAATTGTGGATCGCTTAACCAAGTCAGGTCATTTTGTCCCTGTGAAGAACAAATATATAGCTGCACAATTGGCCGAAATATACATGGATCATATTGTGTGTTGACACGGAGTACCGAAGAAGATAGTCTTGGATAGAGGTTCTCAATTTACCTCCAGATTTTGGCAGAAATTGCATGAAGCATTGGGAACAAGGTTGAACTTTAGTTCGTCATATCACCCTCAAACGGATGGACAAACTGAGAGGACCAATCAAAATTTGGAGGACAAGTTAAGAGCTTATGCTTTAAAGCATGGGAAAGGTTGGGACAAGAGCTTGCCATATGCATAATTTTCATACAACAATAGTTACCAAGCAAGCTTGAAAATGTCACCATATGAAGCGCTTTATGGAAGGAAGTGTAGGACACCTTTATTCTGGAATGAGGGAGAAGAAACTCAAGTATTAGGTCCGGATGTGTTGCAAGAAGCCGAAAAGCAAGTCCAAATAATTTGTGAAAACTTGGGGCTGCCCAATCAAGACAAAAAGGCTATGCGGAAAATAGGAGAAGGAAATTAGCCTTTGAAGTAGGAGATTTTGTTTACCTCAAGGTGTCATCGATGAGGGGTCATAAGAGGTTTAACATAAGAGGCAAGCTACCACCTCGCTACATTGGACCATTCAAGATTTTGGACAAAAGAGGAGAAGTTGCGTATAAGTTGGAGATGCCAGCTCATCTTTCGGATGTCCATGATGTATTTCATGTTTCCCAGCTCAAGAAGTGTTTGATATTACCGGAAGAACAAGTGCCAATGGAAGAATTGGAACTAGAAGAAGATTTGACTTATCTGAGCAATCAGTCAAAATCTTGGAAACAAAAGAGAGAGTCACAAGGAACAAGGTGATTCGATGATGTAAAGTTCAATGGAAGCATCACACAGAATCACAGGCAACTTGGGAGCTAGAAGATGATCTAAAGAAGGAATTTCCGTATCTCTTCTCTCTCGTGTCGAATCTCGAGGGCGAGATTCATTTTAAGGGGGGTAGGTTTGTTGTCGGTACCCTGCGTACCGTATACCCCTTGGGACTGCAAAAAGACCAAAGGAACTTCACCTGTCTAAGTTGAAGACCTTCGAAGGCCCCATGTGTCATACGGGACCAGACCTGCCTCCCTTCTATAGTTAGTCCCTGTGTTGCCACGTGTATCCTGCAACCAGAGCTACATCCCACACATGGGATAGCTCCGGGCTAAATACCTGTGCGGCACCCCCGGACCTAACCCCCGACAGAGGGAAGCTCCAGTCCTGACATGTGTATAACAGCACCGAACCTACCCGTCCCAGATAGTAAGCTCCAGAGCTGCCACGTGTCCAACCGTCGTACCTTCAACTTCAACAAGCAGACTGGAGGACCCCCAATAGCTCGGACCTTCAAGGGACAATTAAAGACTTCAAGACCCGATTAAGTGTCACTAATACCATCTTAATGACACATGATCGGAGGGCCCTTAATACCAGTAACGACACTGTCAAGGCGCGTTACCACACTATTAAGGGTAATTAAGCTCATTAATTGTGTATTAAACATCTGTAACTGCCAGGGACACATGTCGGGCTAGGCTAACGATGTAACAACCAGTCCTTGTACTATAAAAGGACTGGTCGAGCGATACTTTGAGAGACTCTTCAAGACTCGGCTCTGACACATGCTCACAAGTGCTCAGACGCTCAATGCAACAACTACACACACCGTGGAGTAGGGTATTACGCTTAGGCAGCCCGAACCACGTAAATCCTCGTGTCAACTTGCCATCGTGTTCTGAATCTCTGCGCGCCCACTACCAAACTACAAACTCCGTGGGCTGCCATTGGTAGTACCGGGAGAATTGTCAGAGCCAGACTCCGACAGTTGATGCGCCAGGTAGGGGGGTGCCCGAGATTCAAGGATGGTGAACTCTGCTGCTGGATCGTCCAACGACAACCCTGCTGCGCAACCTGCTGGAGGCAATCCCTCCAACATGCAGCAACCAGCAGGTGTTGTGGCTCCAGCAGGAGTCATGCCACCATCGCCACCGTCCGCACCGGCTAATCAAGCTAGACAGCGGGATGGGGCGTCTGCGTAGGTCACTGCATCAGCGAACAACCCTGAACACGCGCTCCATGCTGCGCGTGCTCTTCTCCAGCATCCACCGCCTCCAGGAGCATCCCAGGGTGCAATTGAGCAGTGGAGAGCTGATGTGGAACATTTGGTTGCAGCAGCAGCCGATCGCATTAGCAACCAAGGTATTCCCCCTCGAGGTGGGCCCCATCGCAGCATCGGACCGTGTAAGGTAGACTTGGTCCACACGCTTCAAAACAAAGGAGGCATGCTGCATCTCAACAGGCGGCGTCGCTGCCTTCCGGGCCGCGACGTACCCACACGATAACAAGGCTTTGGACTCACGACCTTCGGGCGGAGCTTGATCGCCGTTACCGTCAACAGGACAGCCTCGTCCATATCGAGCATGCTCACGAGAGGCGAGAGGCTCGGGACAGTCCTACTCCTGAGGGAGTAGGAGGAGGCTGTTCTACCCTGGCCATGCACCTAAGCATGGTCAGATGGCCGCAGTAGTTCTGGCCTCACCCGCCGAAGAAATTTGACGGGACTGTCAATCCCGCTGAGTTTTTCCAAATCTACTCCAACGCAATCCTTGCGACTGGAGGCAATGAGGTCGTGATGGTCAATTATTTTCCCGTGGCTTTAACTGGGACCGCTAGGTCCTGGTTCATGAGCCTTCCGCCCGACTCCATCAACAGTTGGGCGGAACTGTGCCAACAGTTCACCGCCAATTTCGGGAGTTCATACACCCGACCAGGCACTAAACTGGACCTTTTTGCTGTCAAGCAGAAGGGGGGGAGAGTCCCTGCGATCCTTCATCCAGAGGTTCTCTCTGGTACGAAACACCATACCTTCTATCTCAAGCGCTTTTGTCATTGTAGCATTTAGACAGGGCCTACGAGACAAGAAGATGTTGGAGAAGCTGGCGACCAAGGAAGTCACTAGCATCACGAAGCTCTTCAGCTTGGCAGACAAGTGTGCCAAAGCTGCGGAGGGCCATGAAATGCACTCCCAACCACCTCCAGAGAACAATAAAAAGTCCTCCAAGGGAGAAGCCACTACCTCCGGGAGTGGCAAAAAGAAGAAAAAGTCAACCTGCCAGAAAAAGTCGTCGGCTTGCACACCTACTGCTGCAGCTCCGGGTGGCCGGGGGCCATGCCCCGAGAAATGACCTTGGACGTCGTCTGAAGACGGAGGCATCTCCAAGATGTGGTGTCCTATACACAAGACGAACAACCACAACCTAGAAGGCCGACGAGAGGTCCAGAACCTTGTCGAGCGCTACAACAAGCGTCAGGAAGAAGTTCTTTTCCGTCGAAGGGAAGGAAAACAAAAAGTAGACAAATCTCCGACTCAAGAGGAGTTAGGCTTTCAGGACCCTAAAAAGGTCTTGAAGGATATTTACACCTCCATCAACGACGACTCCAACGTCTCCGACAACGAGCATCGGAAGACCATGAACACCATCTTTGGTGGTTCGTGGGACATCACCTCCCGCCGTGTCCTCAAGTTAATACAGCAGGAGATGGCCTCAGTAGCTCCCACTGGCAGGCCGAAGCCTCACCGGAAGTGGATGGACACTGCCATCACTTTTGATTCTTCGGACTGCCCTCGGAACATGATCAGAGCTGGCCAACTCCCATTGATAGTATCTCCGACCATCAACAACATCCAACTCCACCATGTGATGGTGGACGGAGGTTCAGGGCCGAACCTCATAAGCTTTGAAGCCTTCGTCAAGCTTCAGCTACGACCTTCAGATCTTCGCCCCTCCCGACCTTTCTTTGGAGTAGGTCCGGGGGCCATAACCCCACTCGGTGCCATTACTCTCCCGGTAACCTTCGGGACTCGAGAGAATTACCGCACTGAGAAGTTGGTCTTTGATGTGGCGCAGATCAGCTTGCCATTCAACGCCATCTTGGGCAGGCCAGCCTTGTACAAACTCATGGCTGCTGCTCATTATGGCTATTTGGTGTTGAAGATGCCAACACCAGCAGGTGTTCTCCAGATCCGCGGAGATCGCACCGCCGAAGTGACTGCTCTGGAAGAACTCTATGCGATCGCTACAGCACAGGAGTAAGAATCCGGAAAGGAGCAAAATCTGAAACCCCCGAGCATTCGTCATCGAGGCTCAACCTCCGCACCTCGCGTGCAACCAAGCGACGACACCGACATTCCCGTCAAAGTCGTCCAAATCGGTTCCGACACCGCTCAGACCACCCGTATATCAGGAGGTCTGAATGACAAATAGGAACTCACGCTCATCACTTTCCTCTGGGCTAATGTTGACGTGTTTGCATGGCAACCGTCACAAATTCCTGGGATCCCTAGGGAAGTGATCGAGCACAATCTAAAGATATATCCCGACACTCGGCCTGTACATCAGAAGCCTCGAAAACAATTAGTAGAGCAACAAAACTTCATACGTCAAGAAGTGAAGAAGTTGCTTGAAGCTGGATTCATCCGAGAAGTCTTCCACCCAAAATGGCTGGCAAACCCAGTCGTTGTACCCAAGGCCTGCGGGAAGCTTCGGATGTGTATCGACTACACTACACTGAATAAGGCATGTCCAAAAGATCCATTCCCACTACCTAGAATAGATCAGATAGTGGATTCCACCTCCGGGTGCGAATTACTGTGTTTCCTAGATGCATATTCTGGGTATCATCAAAACAGAATGTCTAGGGAAGATGAAGAGCATACTTCCTTCATCACAGTAGATGGATTATATTGTTACACTGCCATGCCATTTGGTCTCAAAATGCTGCTTCAATGTTTGTACGAGCTATGTACAAAAGTTTTGGAGAGCTCATCAGAGATGTAGTGGAAGTGTACATCAATGACATCGTCGTCAAGATCAAGAACAAGGAGTCATTCCTTGACACCTTGCAAGCTTTCTTCAACAAGTTGAGAGTCACACGCACAAAGCTGAACCCAGACAAGTGTGTCTTCGGGGTTAGCTCCGGAAAACTTCTTGGTTTCTTGGTGAACCACCAAGGAATAGAAGCAAATCTGACGAAGATTAAAGCTATTGAAGACATGCGACCACCAGCCCGCATCAAGGATGCCCAGAAGCTGACTAGATGTCTACCTGCCCTCAACCGGTTCATCTCAAGACTGGCGGAATGGGCGCTACCCTTCTTCAAGTTATTGAGGAAGTCTGGACCATTTCAATGGTCTGAAGAAGCAGAAAAGGAATTCCAAGAGCTGAAGCAGCTCCTCACCACTCTACCAACCTTGGTAGCTCCGAATCCTAATGAGCCACTTCTGCTTTACATTTCGGCAACTGACGAAGTTGTGAGCATAGTCATGGTTGCAGAAAGACCAGAACCATCTCCAGTTCAGGAATTCAAACACCTCCGGGAGGGACTGGAGCTACCTGAAGAAGAGTCTGGGTCCTAGCTCCCAGACCCGGATCATCAAGGCGAGATGCCAGAGGATCAACTTCCTTCAAATGAAGAAGTTGCTGTTGCAAGATCCGGACCCCTCCGGGAAGGTCCGGGCCACTGCAGAAGAAGCTTTGGGTTCTTCAAGTAAGAACCTGGAGGTCCGCGACAAAGGTCCGGACCCCTCTGGGAGGGTCCGGGTTGATGAGGAGGAAGCTCCGGGCCCCTTCGGGAGGGTCCGTACAGTCCAACGCCCAGTGTATTTCATCAGCAAAGTACTCCATGACGCCAAAACTCGATACCTGAAGGTGCATAAGCTGCTCTACACAATTATTATTGCTTCTAGGAAGCTCCAACACTACTTCCAAGCTCACAAGATTTCAGTGGTAACTTTTTATCCACTACGTGCAATCTTGCATAACCCCAACTGTACTGGGACCATTGCAAAGTGGCCTACGGAATTGGCCGAGTTCGACCTTGAATTCGTTCCAAGAAAAGCGATCAAGAGTCAAGCATTGGCAGACTTTGTGGCGGAATGGACCCCTTCTCCAACAAATACTGGGGGCCCCAGTGAGCAGAAGCTGGAACCCAAGATTCCAGTTTTCACCGAGCCTCATTGGACTCTCTACTTTGACAGTGTTGATGGCTCCTAAGGTATACTAACAAATCATCCTCGGCAATAGTGCTAGAAATGCTTGTTGGTATTACTTACGCACCATTAGCTAAACATCTCGAACTGATGCATCAGAAATGCTTGTTAATGGTTCTATCGGATAACAGAGTGAATTCAGCAAGCGCACGGAGGTATCATTGTAGCATTTCCCCTTAAGAGTATTCCCAAGGGTGTCATTTATTTGATCCCAATGGAAGGCGGGGTAGAGATATAACAATCATTCATCAAATGAAAAGGTTAGAAAGGTCTAGGTAAGAATCTAGTAAGGATGGATAAAATAATAGTGGAGGTAGTGTGACACACACAAAAGCTTTCAAGTCTAAGGGGGTAAGAGGATCCTAGAGGTTAGTTAAGGTTGAGAGTTATGGAGGTACTCCTACTATGCTCTAATATACATATACATAGTCTAAACTAATTATTCATAAGCTAGATCAATAGAGAATACTTATGCTATGTGGTTCAACACGTCGGGCACGAGCTTACCCCTAGCAATACTAGTGTGACTCCCGCCAAGAGCCTGTGGCATAGCCGAACGTGGAGGATTACAAAGGACAGATAGAGCTGTCACTACCTACTGCCTACCTCTTCAATTCGTGGGTCTATGAGACATCCAATGCTACTTAGCTATCCTAGCACCATGCTAGTATATTATGTAATTACCTTAAGAGCCTAGGCACAATCCATCCTAAGGTAATGAATTGAATCATCATTGAACCAATGTTGATACACAACATAATTATCCATACTAACCTAGTTATGTTATAATTAACTAGACTATAGTGGGGGTCTATAGGTTCTATGATAATGAGATATTTTCATAATGAAATAGTCATAGAAGCTATACCTTCCACATACATGGACTCCACAATCAAACAAGAAACGCTTTGCCCAAGTATATGTATAAGTAGAGACTAAAGATACTATCTTTATTATGCATAAAGTCACAAATACAAGAAAGAATACATGAGCCATACCTTTCCCAATGTAGGATTGGGAAGAGAGAGACTCCTTACTCCATTCCCAATTTGGACTTGGGACTAGAGACTCTCCTCTCTACAACCTAACTCCTCTAAGACTATGGATGATAGCGTATACAATAGAGATGAAGCTCAAGTGGTGTGTGTTGAAGTGAGGGGTAGGGGTCCTATTTATACTAGTGTTGAGGTCGGTTCCCGCCACCAAAAGTGTGCGAATCAGTCACCATTGACTCCAGGGAGCCGGGAGGAGCCAACACGTGGAGTTTGACCGAGTTTGGCGCCAGGAAGAGGTCGGCCGAACCCCTGGTTCGGCCGACCTGGTCAAGGCACCAATTCTTGTGTGCTTTCTCCAGGTGGCTGCCACGTGGGTCCCTTTGATGTATGTGGGTGCAACACTGTTGGATCTCCTCGGATACTTCTCTTTGTGGGCCATTTGATCCATGGGATGCCACGTGTCGTCGCCTGATTGGCTGGGATGATATTTTATAGGATTGGTCCCTCTACATTTCTTCATTTTCTGCATAAAATGCTGCATACACATATTTCTCCATGTCCAAGTGGAAATGGGTTAGATAGAAAGGTGATGTGTGCAAGAAATGACAAATCCTTCACATAAGTGAGTTAAAATGACGGATGAAATTGGTATATAACAGCTGTCAACAAACTCCCCCAAGCTTATCCTTTGCACATCCCGAGCAAAGTCAAGACTTTAGGTTGATGATCAGAAGTTGCTACAATGTCTTATTTTCAAAAGTATCTAATGCACAACAAGATACTCTACCTAGTATTGCAAAAATTTGCTATGATACTCTACCTTTCTTAAGTTATCATGGGGCTTATGCTTTCTCATATTCATGAGTAGTTGAAAGGTAGAATAGCAAATGGAGCAAACATAGCCTAGAAATTAAGTTCCACTTAAATCCCAGAGAATTCAATTTAGATATTAAGTACCTCAATTTGATTCTCTTAGTCACTCCTTTGTGGATAGTGGAAATATTTCCTCACCAAAGTATTGTGCCTCTACTATGCTTACTCATTGGATATGGCTTGTATATGTAGCTTGGTAGGGAAAGTAAGTAGGCATATTTGTATCACATATATTGCTAAGTCAAAAGAGTAAGCCTTAGGAGAATTCAAATCAAAACTTTTTTATTCAAGACTAGTGCATGTGTGATGGAGTGGAAGTGGATGTGGATACTTGAGATAACTCCTTTTTGGTATGATCTCTCTTTCTTTTACAGGGATGAAACATGGCTACTTTTCTTTTCTCCTTTTTTTTCTCATGCTTATGATGTAAGCATGCTTCTTTTTTTTTTCATTTTGTAGCCATGTCTTCTACTCCCTTTCTTTGTAATGAATTTTTAAGAGAGTGCTAAACATTAATAACATGGAGTTTCTCTTTTTATTTTGTTAAGGTGGATGTGATGGACGTTTTGCCTACTTCTAGTGTAGAAGTATAGCATGTGCAAGTGAAGTCTTGAATTCAAAAAGAGTTGAATGATTTCTCACATAGGTCTATACTAGTTTGACTAGGCTCAATGTGAAAGCAAATAGCATATGCATAAGGTTTTGTCTATGTATGAACATCATATGGCTTTGGTAGGTATTTCCAATCAATTGAGGGAAACTTAAATCTTTTTAGAATTTCTCCGGAAATCTAAGTTTTACTTTCAAACTAGGACTAGCACCCCTATTACCAATTCTGATCTTACAACAACCTAGAATTAGATTAAGCTTTTGCTACCCACAACTTACAAATTAAGGTAAAAGTATTTCAAACCAATGAAAACAATATTCGGATAGTAGCAAGTTGTAAACTAGAGACTTAGGAAAATAAAACAGAGCAACTATTCATCATTTCATCTATGTGAATTCTAAATCATTCTTACCGCACATCTTTATTTGATGAAAGCAAATCTAACCTATATATATATATATATATATATATATATATATTTTAAATGCAAGGTGGATGATGGATACATGGAAAATAAATATGCAATGAATGTGATACATGTTACCTCAACTGGGGGTCCTCCCCCAAGCTTGTTCTTCAGCTACCTCCGAGATAAGGTTTGAACCCTTGATGACAGAAGTATACTGCAAGGTCAGCTTGTTGTTGTAGTGCCGTGTTGAAGTCGTTGAATTGAGCATCCATGTGTTGTTGGCAATCCTGGGTACCTTGAACATGCTCCTGGAGGGTGTTGTAGATATCACCCGTTCTCACTTCAAGTTCTCCCATACGTCTAGTGAGGTCCGTCATTCCTTGGCTATAGTCATGATGACTTCTAGCCGAAAAGGAACAACGTCCTCTCATGGACATTGGGGGCAAGCTGCTAGATCTTGAAGAGGATAAGGGTGGATCCCTTTGCCGTTCTTGCCAAGATGATCCCCCAGTCTCATACGTCGGAGGTTGAGTCCATCCGGGCGCATGACCCGTTGGGTTCTCTTCCTCTTGGTATTCATGGACCGGAGAGATTATCAGTGGCATGCCGGTAGCTGCAGCCCTCGCACGATTCCTTGTTACCCTGCCAGAGACATTACTTCTTCTTGCTTCCTCAAGGGGAAGAAGATTAATGGTTAGCCTCCGACATTTGTACAAATGAAAATGCGGGTTAGGTAACCGAATTTCATTGACAAAGCCGGGATAGAAAAATGTCAATGACCCATCTTGATCATGCTTAAGGGTATGTCCTTGCACTAAATAGTCTTCATCAACTAATTCTCTTTCAGTTTCAATATATTCAAATGAAGAGTATTTAAGTGCTCCTACCCTATTAGCAATATGAGTAATCAATGAAGTGCATTCAATTGGTCCTGATTTTGAAATGTAATCTAACCATTGTGTCATCATGGCTTTGACTGGAGCAACTTTTATCTTTTTAGTCATGGCAAAAAAAAATTCAATTCATCATCTCGCACAACCCTAACATCTCCCCTAGGTAACATAGTCATAGCCACCCATCTATGCATGAAGCGTAAGGTAGGGTTTTGGATGTGGCTATTCCTAGGAGCCCTACATGTGACCTCACTAGTTAACTCATGCCAAAAACTTTGTTTGTTAAACTTAGACAAATTGTCTAAATCTAGCAAACACCGTTTATGGAAGCCTAGGATGCTACCTAATTCTTTCCATAGGATGTTGTATTCTTTTTGAAATAATCTAAAAGAAATACCATCAAATACTATTCTTAGCGTGCAAAGGAATTGGATAGTAAGAAGGTGTGAACCTTTTCTCCTCTATGTGAGCAAAGTCATCAAATCCAATTGCATGCCAAATGGAAAGAAATTTGGAGTCCATACCTATCTTGGAGATCAAATGTGGATTGTAAGCCTTGGTGTGGCGGAACTCACGATCTTGGAGAAGCCTGTGTGCTTGATCTTCAACTTCGCTTCGTATGTCGAGGTCGTTGTCATGAAGAAGTTGGTGTGGGTTGCTTCTCTCTTCCATGGGAGTGTCCTCACACACACTTCTCCTCCTTGGGCTTGTACCCATGGAAGAGAGGTGTGCACTAGAACCTTCACCATGGCTTGAGCTTGCAGCCCCCTTCCTCTTTCCGAACAACCTCTTCATGTCTTTTTGAGTTCAACAAGCAATAACAAAACAAGGTGAGAAAAATCCGAAAAGAAGCGATGTTTGGAAAACAAAACTCTCAATGAATTTTCTCCTCTTGAAAGCTTGAGTGTAAAATGCAAATGCAAACAAAAGAAAATCTTTTTGGGGATGGATTTGAGCAAGAGTGTTGAATTGAAGAGCAAGAAAAACAAGGTGAGCTAGAGAGTGACTTGGGGAGGTGTAGAATGATGTGGTGTGTGAAGAGAAGTGCTCCTCACGGCCACAATTTATAGGGTGCACCTTCCACGGTCACTTAGGATTCAAAATGTAGCTGTTGGAGGAAGGGGAGCCAAATTGGCTCCACTCCCTGTTCGGCCGACCAGGGGGTTCGACCGACCTGAAAGGTGTCCCCCCTGGTTCCCCTTTTGGCAAGTGGCTCCCCAACGGCTATAAAGTTAGCACATTGGTGAAATGCCACATGTGCAGCTCAGAAAAAATTGTTTTTCGAATAAAAACTTTTTTCAAATCCAATAAAAAATTACTTTTGAAAAGAAAAAAAAAAGAAAAATGATAGTTGAGAATATAAGATTCTCAACTTGCTAGGGAAAATCAAATATGCAATGGAAAAAAATCCAAATGGGGTGGAAAAAGAAAGAAAGAAAACAAAAGTGGGATAACTACTAATTTAACCTATTGGCGTAGGTCTCACCACCGTCTGATGAGATGGACATTCCTCTGTCTTCATTTCACATCCGGGCCCAGAGGGATGGGCTCGGACGGCTCGTCTTGCTTCTTCCGCCATTCCTTCTTTGGCGGCTTGGTGAACTTGGGCCTTCGGGAAGGTCCAGATGATTCCGTCGCCTTTGGATATCAATGTGGTCGAAACGACGGATTCTCCTCGTAGATTAATATTCTCATGAATGCAATGAGTGGGTCCACCTTTGGAGGTGTGACTTCGACCTCTCTGATGTGTTTATCATTCGGCCCATACTTGATTCGAATCATGGAGCATTGTTCTGATTTTGGCCAAAAGTTAAACCTTTCCTCCTTGCCATTGATATGGAAGTGGAGTTCTCCAGCTCCTACATCTATGCGAGCTTTTGCAGTGCTTAGGAATGGACGCCCAAGAATGAGTGGTGTATCCTTTTCAGTGTCCATGTCTAGCACCACAAAATCCATGGGTATGAAGCAGTTTTGGATCTTCACCGGGACGTCTTCAGCAATACCCGCTGGATAACGGACTGAAGAGTCAGCCAATTGTAGCTGCATTGGTGTTGGAGTCAACTCTGTGAAGTTCAGCTGGTCGAACACAACCTTGGGCATCACACTAACACTTGCTCCTAGATCACAAAGTGCCTTTTCAAAGTGGTGAGCCCCAATTGAGCATGAAATGGTAGGACATCCGGGGTCCTTCTTTTCAGAAAGCTAATTGAGGATGGCTGCACTGCAGTCTTCCATAAGCTTGACGACCTCAGTGGTGTGCAATGGCCGTTTGCTGTTCAATATGTCCTTGAGATAGCGAGCAAAGTGGGGACTTGCATCGCATCAATAAAGGGCACATTGATGTGGATCTTTTGGATGATCTCAACAAAACAGTTGAATTTCTTATCCACTGTTGGCTTCCTTTGTCTGCGAGGGAATGACAATAAGTTGGTGTCTTCAAAGTGTTTGGCCATTATCTCATCAAGTAATTCACTTGGGATATCCTCCTTCTCAGGCTCAGTTGTCCTCTTTTCTTCTGTGGGATATGGTGGGTCACGAGTGGTCTTTCCTTCTCTCGTAACCACTACACTAACGTTCTCCACTGGGGCTTCTGGCTGCCCCGGAATTTTGTTGTTTTCTAATGGAGGGACAACTGCAGCAAGTTGTCCAACTGAGTCTCCAACATCTTGTTGAAGCTTAGTTGATTCTTGAATACTGAGGATAGTCCTTCAATCTTTGCATTGATATTCTCTAGGGTCTTGTCATTAGCTGACAGCTTTTTGGATAGGGCCTCATTGATCTTGAGCTGGCTAATGGCAAGTTCTCTCAAGTTGGGCTGATTTCCAGGGTTGCCATTGTTGTTCTACCCTCCTTGAAAGAATGGGCGTTGTTGACCCCACCCTTGACCTCCTGGACGATAGCCATTGTTGTTGTTGAAATTTCTGTTGTTGGTGAGGTATAAGGGATGCTCACGAGTTTCTGGGCAATCATTGCCCATATGACCCATGTCACCACAGACTTCACACGTGATGTGAGAGTCTAGGGCATAGGCATCGCCAGACACTTCACCACTGGCTTGTCCATCAATTTTCTTCATTAGGAGGTCCAATTTTGCAGCGATTATGTCCACCTCCTTCAAGGTGTGCATGCCTCGCTGTTAGGTATGGAGACACTCATCGTTCCATCCCATGTTGGACACCATCTTCTCAATAAGATCTTTAGCTTTTGGCACTGTCAATGAGAAGAAGGCTCCTCCAGCAGCAGCATCCAAATGGTCACGAGCTGATGGGATCACCCCGTTATAGAAATTTTTAATAAGGAGCCAGTCATCCAGCCTATAGTGGGGGCAGGCTAGGATGTACTCTTGAGGCCTTTCCCATGCCACGGGAATAGATTCCTTGGGCTCTTGCTGAAAGCTTGAAATCCTTCCACGTAGGGCATTGGTTTTGCCCAACGGGAAGAATTTGGCGACGAATGTCGTAGAACACTTCCCCCAAGTGTCTATAGCAGTTCGGTTCGCGTAGAACCACTGTTTTGCTCTCTCAAGGAGAGAGAACGGGAACAGTCTCAAACGGACCGCATCCGGAGACACGTCCTTGATCTTAAAAGTGCTACAGATCTTGAGGAATTGTTGCAGGTGAGCACTTGCATCCTCGTTAGCCTTCCCATAGAATGGGTTGGCTTTCACCGTAGTGATAAGGCCAGTTTTGATCTCAAAATTCACATCTCCCGTGTTAACAGTGGGCCCAATAGGCACATTGTTAGCAGAGGGAGCTGAGAACTCACAAAGGGTCTTCTGGGCCATTGGCGTTTGGATTGTTGGTGCAGAAATGTTGGCTTGCTTTGATGCTCGAATATTCTAAGGAGTAATGACACGGGGTCGGTCTCTTAGAAGAGATTCGGGATCTTCAACAAAGTTTTCCGGCAGGCGGAAACCAGACATACACTACCGTGTTTTCACATTTAAAATGCGAAAACAAAGAATGGTTATCCTACTAAAATCCTACCCAGGGTTCTATCCTATTCACTCAGTCATGTTATATATCTATTTGCCTTCCCCAGCAGCGGCGCCAGAAATGCTTGTTGATGGCTCCTAAGGTATACTAACAAATCATCCCCGACAATAGTGCCAGAAATGCTTGTTGGTATTACTTACACACCTTTAACTAAATATATCCAACTGATGCATCAGAAATGCTTGTTAATGGTTCTATTGGATCACAGAGTGAATTCTGCAAGCGCATGGAGGTATCATTGTAGCATTTCCCCTTAAGAGTATTCCAAAGGGTGTCATTTATTTGATCCCAAAGGAAGGCGGGGTAGAGATATAACAATCATTCATCAAATGAAAAGGGTAGAAAGGTCTAGGTAAGAATCTAGTAAGGATGGATAAAATAATAGTGGAGGTAGTGTGACACACACAAAAGCTTTCAAGTTTAAGGGGGTAAGAGGATCCTAGAGGTTAGTTATGGTTGAGAGTTATGGAGGTACTCCTACTATGCTCTAATGTACATATACATAGTCTAAACTAATTATTCATAAGATAGATCAATAGCAAATACTTATGCTATGTGGTTCAACACATCAGGCACGGGCTTACCCCTAACAATACTAGGGCGACTCCTGCCAAGAGCCTGTGGCATAGCCGAACGTGGAGGATTACAAAGGATAGATAGGGCTGTCAACACCTACTGCCTACCTCTTCAATCTGTGGGTCTACGAGACATCCAATGCTACTTAGCTATCCTAGCACCATGCTAGCATAGTAAGTAATTACCTTAAGAGCCTAGGCACAATCCATCCTAAGGCAATGAATTCAATCATCATTGAACCAATGTAGGTACACAACATAATTATCCATAGTAACCTATTTATATTATAATTAACTAGACTATAGTTGGGGTCTATAGGTTCTATGATAATGAGATATGTTCATTATGAAATAGTCATAGAAGCTATACCTTCCACATACATGGACTCCACAATCAAACAAGAAACGCTTTGCCCAAGTATATGTATAAGTAGAGACTAAAGATACTATCTTTATTATGCATAAAGTCACAAATACAAGAAATAATACATGATCCATACCTTTCCCAATGTAGGATTGGGAAGAGAGAGACTCCTTACTACTTTCCCCATTTGGACGTGGGACTAGAGACTCTCCTCTCTACAACCTAACTCCTCTAAGACTATGGATGGTAGTGTATACAATAGAGATGAAGCTCAAGTGGTGTGTATTGAAGTGAAGGGTAGGGGGTCCTATTTATACTAGTGTTGAGGTCGGTTCCCGCCACCAAAAGTGCACGAATCAGTCACCATTGACTCCAGGGAGCCAGGAGGAGCCAACATGTGGAGTTTGATAGAGTTTGGCGCCAGGAAGAGGTCGACCGAACCCTTGGTTCGGCCGACCTAATCAAGGCACCAATTCTCGTGTGCTTTCTCCAGGTGGCTGCCAGGTGGGTCCCCTTAATGTATATGGGTGCAACACCGTTGGATCTCCTTGGATACTTCTGTTTTTGGGCCATTTAATCCATGGGATGCCACGTGTCATCGCTTGATTGGTTGGGATGATATTTTATAGGATTGGTCCCTCTACATTTCCTCATTTTCTGCATAAAATGCTGCATACACATATTTCTCCATGTCCAAGTAGAAATGGGTTAGACAGAAAGGTGATGTGTGCAAGAAATGACAAATCCTTCACATAAGTGAGTTAAATTGACGAAAGAAATTGGTATATAAAAGTCGTCAACAGAAGGCTCCGTGCAGAACCAGGGGGCCGGAGCTGGAGTCCTTCTCCTCGCTTCGACCGGGGAGAAGGTCAAATACATGGTTCACCTTGACTTCAAGGCGACCAACAACATGGCGGAGTATGAAGCACTAATCTATGGGCTCAAGGTGGCACTATCGTATGGTGTCAAGCAGCTGTTGGTAAAGGGTGATTCGCAGCTCGTCATAAAACAAGTCAAAGGTGAATGCTGCTGCAACAACCCTCAACTAGCTGCATATCTACTCGATGTCCAGAAGCTTGAAAAGACTTCGACGTCCTGGATCTCTGCCATGTCCATCGTCTCAACAATGCTGAAGCCGACGAACTCTCGACGAAAGCTTCAACCGGAGCTCCGGCTTCCGACGGAACCTTCGTCCAGAGATTGTCAAGACCAATAGCTCAGCCTGCCGAACTGAGCGAAGGGGGCGAGACCAGCACCTTGAAGCTGGCGGTCCCGATGGCCCTGTTACCATGGCATCCATCAAGGGTCATAGGTGCTGCAAGAAGCTCCGAGCAACCCATCACGCAAGACTCAAATCCTCATGTTAGCTCCGACGCATGGATCTTGGAGATCCGGAGCTACATGAAAGACAATTTCCTTCCTGAAGATAATGTATACGCTGACCAGATAGTCAGATTGGCTAAAAGATACACACTGGAAGAAGGGGATCTCTATCGGCGTGGTGACAACGGCGTCGTAATGCGGTGCATTACAAGGGAATAAGGATGCGAGCTCCTCACAAAAATCCATGGAGGCGAGTGTGGAAGCCACGCGTCTTCCCGCACGCTGGTCGGTAAAGCCTTCCAGCATGGTTTTTATTGGCCTACAGCACTCCAGGATGCATTGAGCTAGTGAAGAAATGCGAAGCATGCCAGTTCCATGCAAAGCGAATTCACACACCAGCTCAACCTCTACAAATGATACCTCCTGCATGGCCATTAGCTGTGTGGGGGATGGATATCTTGGGACCTTTCCCAAGAGCCATCGCAGGTTACAAGTTCTTGTACGTTGCCATTGACAAGTTCACCAAGTGGGCGAAAGCAACTCCAGTTGTGACAATAAACAAGAAATTAGCTATCAACTTCTTGCAGTCCATCGTATGCAGATTTGGAGTCCCAAACAAGATCATAACTGATAATGGGACCCAATTCACAAGCTCTGCATTCCAAGGATATTGCGAAGACCTCGGCATTCAAGTCACCTATGCCTCAGTAGCTCACCCGGCAAGCAATGGCCAAGCTGAGAGAGGAAATGCAGAAATCCTAAAAGGACTCAGGATGCGCACATATGAGCGCCTGAAAAAACATGGAGCCAACTAGATTGATGAGCTTCTGCCCACCTTGTGGGCAAACAGGATAACTCCAAACTGGTCAACTGGAGAGACACCCTTCTTCCTGGTGTACGGAGCTGAAGCAGTCCTTCCTTCGGAAATCACCTTGGGGTCGCTCCAGGTCCGGACCTTCGACGATGCCACGCAGGACCAACTGCAGCGTGAAGACCTTGACCTCCTTGAAGAGGGAAGTTGTCGAGCAGCTGTTCGGAATGTCCGATACTGCCAAGCTCTTCGGCGCTATCACCAAAGGCATGTTCACAACCGACAGCTCGAGGAAGGCGATCTGGTGCTGCGAAGAATACAAACTCGAGAGGGGTTAAACAAACTCTCCCCCAGCTGGGAAGGACCCTTCTGTAGTTACATGTGATGTATGTTATAGAGTCATAGTACAGAGTCGGGTAGCTCCTTCGGGAGAACAGCCGGACCTTCCCCAAAAGGTCCGCAAAGTTCAGGCAACACTTTTCACAGTCTCAGAACTAAAAGTGTAGCTAGCTACCTTGGGTCAAACGAGAAATGCAACACACTTAGCCTGGTTCTGTACCCTAAGAGTGTACTTGTTTCCCCTGTACCCCGGACCTATAATGAAACACATCATTGTGTGAAAATAGACTCCATGTGCATTTATTTTGTACAGGCTCAATATTTTTTATTTTTCTCTTTATTGTCTATAACAAAGTTGTGCAATTCTTAAGAAACTTTAGCTCGAACAATTCATATATAATTCGAGTTGCATTGTCAATTCTTCTGGGTCTAAACATTGTTAATGGTCTACTCGTCCGAATGCCGCCAAGCCAATCTAGGTCCGGAGTGTGCTATCGACTTAGCCTGGTCCTGCACCCTAAGTACGCCACTCTACCTACACCCCGGCAGGCCGAAGTAAGGCGAGTCCAGAAACGATCGGACCCGGAGAAAACAAGCCAGTGCACTTGATTGTATTTAGAATTGCGTTCGACCTAAATATTTCTCTCGGGAATAGTAAGCCGCAATTGAGTTATATATAGGAAATGTATTTTACTGTTTTTCTTGACTTCAGTGTGCAGGAAAAATAAAGATCTCATGGTGATGGTGAATAAAGCCAGAGCTATCAAAGCTCCGATGCCCCTTAAGGTGGTATACTATTAATGTTTCAAACATTGATAGTAGACATCGTCGGAGCTACACTGTTTTGGCAAATCCAAGGGGCCAACCGTCAACGTGAAGAAAAGATGGTGGGAAAACCCCCTAGTGGGGTCTGCTGTCGATGCACCGCGTGTTGACAGTGGTCGCTGTTGGAGCTACCAAGCTCCGACAACCTCACGGGCCCCTACTATCGACGACTTCGGAGCTACAAACTACAAGTTTGAAGTGCGCAAGTCTTCAACAAAATACTACATCCTCTTGGCACATGTTCACAATCAAATTGTGTACATCTACCAGGGGGCCAAGTGGGACAAAGGTGTTGAAGACAAAAAATGAAATTCATAAAAACTTGGATTTCATTAATCTGGAGACAAGAGATTACAAAATTGGAGAAAAAGAAGAGAGGATACACGCGGGACCTACAAACAGAGAGTCCTAGACCCTATGGAAGAACGAAGCAACCTTCTGGGCAACCTCTGACACGCTGGCTTTGGCGGCTTCTCCCTCTCCGTCGATGGGACCTTCAAGCACCGGGTCCAGTGGGAAGTGAGGATCCCGACTTGTGTAGCACATCAGCATGTACTCTGCTTTGTTCTTCGCCAGGGATTATCCTTTGGTTTCCAATTGGTCCACAATGACATCGCCCATCTTGGAGATCTTGTTGCCCGCCGAGCTCAATGCCTGCAACGCCAAGTCAAGCTCCAACTTCGGGTCATCTGGACGCATGGGACTAAAACCCATTGGCATCAGCGCGTCATCGGTTTTTCCCAAGAAGTCCCAAACTTGTTGGGACTCCGCAACCCTTGAGCCTCGCATATCTTCCAAGGATCTCTTGGTCGCCGCAAGCTTTGAATTCTCCCGGGCAAGGTGCTCGACCTATTTGGTGTTCTGCTAAATCTTTTCAGCAACCTGCCTTTCGAGTTTACCGAGCTCCTCCTCCCGGAGGTGGATCTTGTTCCGACGGTCGACCAGGTCCTTCTCCCGGCCCCACACTTTCTTCTCTCTGGCAGCAATTTCATTCTCCCTCTTGTGGAGGTCCTGTCCTCAGTACCAGGCCTTCTTCTCTTTCTCGCAGCGCTCCTACAGCTTCTTGGTGCACTCCGCGAGACTCTTGTCACCCAGAATTAGCCTATGAGTAAGCTCCTCTTCCATCTTCACGAGGTCATCCCGCAGCTCCAGGAGTTTTTGCTCTTCATCTTCGAGCTTTTTCCCCCGCTCCTCAAGAGCCTCCCGGCGCTTGACGAGGCTGTCGTGGATGGTGCTGAGCTTCTCTTGGCGGTCATTTGATGCTTCATTAGCAGCCACATCCTGTTCATGGATGGCTCGGGACTGGTTGTCAAGGGATCGCGTCATGCTTTCCCTCTCATCCAGCAGCTGACCCTAGTACTCTAACTGGACTTTCTCCCTTTTCACCATCTCCTTGTCATTGGCCAGCCTCGACTGCATCAGCTTGGTCTCGAATTGGAGCCAAATGCACCACCTCCTAAGGGTTTGGCGCTCCTCCTCGAGGGCCTTGTTGTCGTGGTAAAAAGCCAGCTGGACCTGACGAAGACTGGAGCAGGCGTTGTCGATAGACAGCGACAAAGGGATTGGCTCTGGACCTTCTGGGGTCTTCTCCGCTGGCTCCAGCGGGTTCTCCGTAACAAAAATCGGGTCCCACTCTACAAGAGCGGTTCCCTGAGCTTCCTCAACACAAGGGTCGCCCCCCGGGATAGCCTCGGCTGCCACCAAGGAAGGTCCTGCAGCAGAAGTTTCTACCTCCGGAGTCAACTCCGAAGGTCCCGCCGCCAGGTCATCAGCAACTGGTCCCTCAGGCGGGGGACCGGTAGCCACCTCTTTGCACCCTGGCTTAGGCGCGGGCACCTCCGGAACCACCACCTCCAGAGAAGGCGTTGAAGGTTCAACCGGAGCCGAAGCCACTTCCGGCTCCGACACTAGCGCCTCCACCACCGCCGGTTCAGGCGCTGGTGCTTCGACCACCATTGGCTCGGGCGCCGGCACCTCTGCGACAACCGGCTCGGGTGCCAGAACTTCATCAACACCCGGCTCCACCGTTGGGGCTTCATCAACAACCAGCTCTACCACCGGGACTTCATCAACACCTAGCTCCACCGCCGGGGCTTCATCAACCATCGGCTCTGCTGCCGGGGCTTCAACAATATCCGGCTCTAGGGCTGGGACTGCAGCTACCTCCGGCTCTAAGGCCGGAGCGTCCAACGTCTCAGCATCCAAACCCGGAGCTTCAACCTCCGGGGCTGGTGCCGCTGGTACATCTTCATTCCCATGGTTCGGCACTACCACGGGAGCTTCAAGGGATGACTCGAGGTCAAGAACCACGACAGTCGGCGCTGGGGCTGCCGCAACCTCAGCCACCACCTGGGGCAGCGCTGGGATTGGAGCCGGAGCCTCCGCGTGCACAGCCTTAGCTGCTGCTGTAGGAACCAGAGCTTCAGTCCCTTCCTTGGGTACCCTATGGATGAAGGACAAAGAAACTCAAGACATGATTACAATAAAAAACAATCAACTGGGGTAAAAAATCAAATGTACCTAGGAAGGCTTCCGCTCCAGCTAGTGCAGAACTTCTTCACCAGAAGGTTAGGACCAGACTCTGTCGCCACTGGTGTAGTAGCTCCGTAAGGCTTCCAGGAGCTTGCTGTCGCCGTCGGCGTCGTCTTGGTTGAGGCCCTCCTCAATTGAGAAGGACCCTCGGAACTAGAGCCCTCACCTGGCCCGTGTACCAGAGCCTCATGGCTAGAGCTAGTGCCCAGGGGAGATGCTAATGCTGGAGTGGTTGCCGCCGTTGAAGACCACGCCCTCCGAGGAGAAGGAGCTGCCAGGGAAGGAGCAGGTCTGACAGATATCTCGTCAAAGTGCTTCAACTTCCTCTTACGGCTTGAGGGCTCGGCCAATTCTTTGACCTTGCCCACGACTTCAACTCTCTGTCTTGGGGCGGAAGGGGGACCACCCTCGGAAGCTCCAGGGATCACCAACCCGGTCGAACGCCTCTCAACTTCACCGAGGTCGTCAAGTACTGGCATCTTCTGCTGGAGCTCCCTGCTGAACTCCGCCTCCATGTTCAGAGGGAGGAAAGCCGCTGGCGGAGCCAAATCATCACCCTCGACATCGATGTCGTGCTGGAACTTCTTGAGATGAAGCTCCAAAGTTGCGCCTTCCAGATTGGACTTCAAACCAGTCTCAATTCGATCTTCGTCCATCACGCTGTTGAGGGCCCAGGCGAGCTTCTCTCTCTTCTTCAGTGTAGCCCACCTGTTGACTAGGAAGTTGCAAAAGACCTCCTGTGGAGTCACTGCCCCTTCCAAACATTGGCGGATTTTGGTCAAGGCAGGATCGAAGGCCTCCGACAGCACCGAAACTTCACTCCAGGCTTCAGTGTCAATGTTGGGAAGGCCTTCGGGCAGCTCAAACTTCTCGTTCTCCTCCGCCGTGACGAAAATCCAATCCTTCTTCCAGTCATCCCACTTGCCGGAAGGGAACGACCTCATGTACTTGTACGGGCACTTCTTGCGCTTCACAAAATAGTAGAAGCCAAGGTACTCGTCACTCTTGCCAGTGGTGTGGATGGTGAAGAAGGTGCAGAAGAGCTCAACGCGGGGGGGGGGGGGGGGGGGGGAATACCCACCCACATCTCGCAGAAGTGGACGAAGGTTGATACCAGAAGAATAAAGTGAGGGCTAAGGTGGTACAACTGCAAAGCATAGAAGTCTAGCAGCATCAATAGAAAAGTGAAAAAAGGTGGGATCAGTCCCACCATGGCGTACGCGGAAAAGTACACCATGTCGCCGGTGCGCTTCTTCTTGAACGGGAGCTTGCCCGCGCGGACCAGGTTGTTGAAGGAGTCACTGGACCACCCCATGTAGGTCTAGAGCTTCTTCAAGTCATTGTCGGTCGTCAGTCGGCTCTTGCGGAGACCCAACTCCATCGCAGCACAACGAGGCGAGAGAGAAAAAGCAAGCCAAAGTTTGGAGGATTTGAGCGCAAATTGGAATGTAGGCGTAAAGAATCCCCAAACGGTGCATGCCTTCTTATTAAGTAAGCCCCCACAATGATTGGATGGAATCCGCAGAGGGGCCGACAATACAGTTCAAAAACTCCACCCTGCCAATGAAATGGGTGCCCGGGGCCACCCCAACGATCAAGTCGATGTCCTTACCCCAGGCGAACGGTTGTCATCATGAGAGGCGAGAAGCCCGAGGGCAGCGGCCTGACGGGGCATGCAGAACCGATACAGTTTTCGTATCGGGAACCGGCGACCTTCAATTGTGTAAGATCCGCACGCTCAGATCACCTGCCGCATCCTGGGTATGCCACGTCGCGATAGTTTAACTGCGCACTACCGCCAACGGCACATCCAAATACCCTTGAAGACACGGCTCAAAAACCGAAGGATGGACCCACCTCCGGCAGAACGACTTCATCCAAAAGGTCCCTCCCAGAGGTTGGCCTAGGGGGCCACTGTCGATACCCTGCATACCGTATACCCCTTGGGACTGCAAAAAGACCAAAGGAACTTCACCTGTCTGAGTTGAAGACCTTCAAAGGCCCCACGTGTCATACGGGACCGTACCTGCGTCCCTTCTATGGTTAGTCCCTATGCTACCACGTGTATCTTGCAACCGGAGCTACATCCCACACATGGGATAGCTCCGGGCTAAATACCTGTGTGGCACCCCCAGACCTAACCACCGGCAGAGAGAAGCTCCGGTCCTCTCACGTGTATAACAGCACCGGACCTACCCGTCATAGACGGTAAACTCCAGAGCTGCCACGTGTCCAACCTCCAGACCTTCAACTTCAACAAGCAGACTAGAGGACCCCCAACAGCTCGGACCTTCAAGGGACAATTAAAGACTTCAAGACCCGATTAAGTGTCACTAATACCATCTTAATGACACACGATCGGAGGGCCCTTAATACCAGTAACGACACTGTCAAGGCGTGCTACCACACTATTAAGGGTAATTAAGCTCATTAATTGTGTATTAAACATCAGTAACCGCCAGGGCCACATGTCGGGTCAGGCTAACGATGTAACGACCAGTCCTTGTACTATAAAAGGACTGGTCGAGCGATACTTTGGGAGACTCTTCGAGACTCGGCTCTGACACATGCTCACAAGTGCTCAGACGCTCAATACAACAACTACACACCCCGTGGAGTAGGGTATTACGCTTAGGCGGCCCGAACCACGTAAATCCTTGTGTCAACTTGCCATCATGTTCTGAATCTCTGCGCGCCCACTACCGAACTACAAACTTTGCGGGCTGCAATTGGTAGTACCGGGAGAATTTCCGGAACCAGACTCCGACATTTGTAACACCATAATTTTCATGCATCATGCCCTACATACATTCATATAAATGTTTAACATTAATCCACATAAAGAGGAATAAGTTTAAAATTGATTTGGAACAAAACCGCACTTAAAAATTCTGGAAAGTGCGGACTAATCCGATTTTGGTGTGGACTAGTCCGATTTCTCTCTGACCTCGATTGGACTTGTCTGTTTTTGTGGAAGACTAGTCTGTTTTTTCCTCTGAACACTTTTGGACTTGTCCGGTCCTTTGCGAACTATTTCGGTGTTCCAAGAGTCCTTGGAAATTTGCTAAGTCCCTAGACTTGTACGGACTAGTCCGGTGTTCCAGCGGACTTGTCCATTTTCCTCTCTGACTAAAGTCGGACTCGTCCGATTGTTGGCCAGAGTTGTCCGATTTCTCTATGAACAACTTCGAACTAGTTCGGTCCTTTTCAGACTTGTCCGATAAATTGTGACTCCGAATTGATCTTTTGTTTTATGACTTGTTTCTTGGGTTTTACATTAAGTGGGCCTAGGGACGTCTTGCCTAACCCTTTTATAGGCCACGTGCAACTCTAAACTGGCCCCTACTCATCCAAAACTCGAAATCCATCTAACCCTAGCCTCCACCTCTATATAAACAACCCCACCCCTTGGCTTGACATCTATTTGCCACTTTTCCACCCCACCCAAACCGTAGTTTGTGGAGAGCCACCATTAAGGATGGAGGAGGAGATCCCAAACAAGAAGAAGAGGAGGAGGAAACAAAAGAGGATCAAGATCTCCATCAACTTCGAGTTCTTCATCAACAATCCACCATCATGTTCTTCATCAACCCTAGATCGTCAAGATCCAAGTGTTGCCTCCAAGATCCTTGATTCATTGGAGTCCTAAACACCTGGTATACCTTCTATTTCCTTTTCCTTATGTGAATTCGACCCCTAATCTCCAAATCCACGTCGATCTAGAAAACCCTAATCTGCTGATCTCGTAAAGTGCGGACTTTTCCGGTCCCTAGCGGAATAGTATGATTTTCCTAGTTAAATTGTGTCAAATTAAATCTAAAATTAGACCTAATGAACTCCATACATGTATAAACTTGTTAAAAGCTATTAGAACTAGCTAGTGATCATTAAAAGCAAATCATTAAAAAATTCCACCTTGCATTTGCATTAATCATGCATATCATGTCATATTGAGTAATATTTGTGCACTCTTTGATTGTGTTTCTTGTTTGTATGTTTATTGTGCGGATTAGACGGATTTGAGCTAGAGGGTGCCGCGGAGGATCTCCAGCACCAAGAGTTTGAAGGCCTTGACCCGAATCACTCCCAAGAGCAAGGAAAGTGTCCTTGAAGCATATTCATCCTGTTTTTAAATAAATGTTTTGTTTGCAAAACTGCATGCTTGTGTCAATTTGATGGGAATCCTATGGTAGGAAGTTTACTAGCTTTGTTTGACCACCCTTGTCACCCAGAATATATGGTAGAGAGTCGGGAAGGGCTTTTTGCTTCGCTCAATCAATTGTATCGGAAAACATATATACCACTTACCTTAATTATGTAATTACGAGATTATGATTAACGTGAACTGGTTAATATGATATGGTAATGGGTGATCTAAGAAAGCCCGATATGTGGATGGGTCGGATGATATGGTGGTTTCCTTGCTTTAGATCTAAGGACCGATTCATGCGAGAATAAGCCAGGAATACAGTTCCACCATGAGGCCAAGTATGGGTGCGGTGTAGCTGATTAATTATGGCTTTGCCAGTGCTATTTGGACCATTAAGGATGCTCAGGTAAGGGGTAGTTGGATTGGGTTTGTTGATGGTTGGTGGGACTACCCTGGGATCCGAATGGCTCAAGAGGGGACCCTTGGTTGAAGATGTGCTCAGTTGGAGGCATCGCCACCGGTGAAACCTTAGTGGGGTCTAAATAGGCCAGTCATCGTTTTGTAAAGGCTATTTTGTGATCTATTGGTCACACACCGATGGAAGTGTGAGACGGCATAATAGAGGTTCTAGTCATCGAAAGGTGATGAAATCACAAACACGTGGGTAAAGTTGTGCAAACTCTGCAGAGTATTAAAACAATCATGATAGTTGTGCTCCCGGTTATGAGCACCTGGAAAACTTCCATGATTAGAGGGAAATTGGGATTTGGTTATGGTTATGGATAGTTATGAATTAAATTCTGGTATTGAATATGGATATTGGTATATGATGATGGATATGGAATATGGACTAGTATTATGATAACTACATGGCGTATGATAGGTTTATTTCATATACATAAAATATATTGCTTTTCAAACATTTTAATGTACTTTTCAACACTTAGCCATAATTATCTTTGTCGATTGTATCAGCTACATGTCATATTTTCCACACCTGCTGAGTACGACATGTACTCACCCTTGCAATCCCTCCCCCATAGTTCCAGGTCAGATTTGGGAGTATAATGATGATAATGCGGAGTTTTAGGCCGTGTCTACCGTCAGCTTGTCTGTGGTGTTGCTTGGAGCTGCGCTACCCTATTTGCTTAGTTTGCATAGTTGCTTTATTAGATAATTCCGCTGCATTAGTTCAAACTTGTCATTAATATTCATTAGAACTTGTATTCGAGGTTAATACGGTTTGTGTAATAAAATTTGGTTAATTAATCTTGTTCTGTCGTAATTTTCTGTATACTCTTTTGTGAATGCACTTGGGTATGTGTGTTTAACATCCTGGGCAAACATATGCATTCACTTGGTTCATTTTCAGAATCGGGTGTCACACATCAACAGCCACCATGATGGAAGTGGTAAGCATGGTCTTGGTAGCAGAAAGACCAGGGCTCCATTAGCACCAAGGGGCGGACGAGGCCACTGCCACTGGTTTTGAGCCAAGGGCTTGGAACTCGCAGGGGGCACTTTCCGACAACCAAGTTGCCTCCGGGTACCAACCCACGGAGGGTGCCTTGGTCCCCCCAGGGGGCCCCATAGATCAAGATTCCCCTGGGTCTCAGCCCCTAGGCCTGGAGCAAATGGAAGAGGATGTGTCGGATCCCCCAGAGAGGGTTCGGACCATCCAGCGCCCAGTCTACTTCATCAGCAAAGTCCTGCACGAAGCAAAAACAAGGTACCTTGAAGTACATAAGTTGCTATACGTAGTGCTAATTGCATTGAGGAAGATCCGCCACTACTTTCAGACACACAGGGTTTCAGTGGTGACCTTGTTCCCATTGGGGACTGTGCTCTGCAGCCCCAATGCGACCAACAACATTGCCAAGTGGCAGCAGAGCTGGCAGAGTTTGAGCTCGACTTCTTGTTGCGGCATGCGATCAAGAGCCAAGAACTGGCGGACTTCGTTGTTTAGTGGACACCATCACCAATCAACCAAGGGGCCTTAAATCAGCAAGCCGGAGCCTAGGGCACCGGTTCTCACCAGACCCCACTGGATGCTCTTCTTACTCCTCGCGGAAGCAGGGGGCCGGAGCCGGCGTACTACTCCTCTCGCCAACAGGAGAGTAGTCCAAGTACGTGGTGCATCTTGACTTCAAGGCAACCAATGACATGGCAGAGTACGAAACCTTCATCTTCGGACTAATAGCTACGCAGGGTCTCGGTGTCCAGTAGATGCGGGTCAAGCGAGACTCTGAGCTGATCATCAAAAAGGTCTGGGGAGAATGCTACTGCAATGACCCCCAGCTCACGGCGTACCTACTACACGTCAAGAAGCTGGAGGCTGGCTTTGAGGCCTTGGACCTCTGCCATGTACGGCGCGCTGACAACTCCATCGTCGACGCCTTGTCAACGAAGGCATCCACTGGGGCCCTAGTTCCTGAGGGTGTCTTCGACAGGAGATTGGTACAACCAACCGTAGGCTTGCTGGGCCTAATGAAGAAGGTGAGCCCAACACCTCAAAGCTGGTGGTCACGACGGCCCTACAACTGCGGGGCCCACCAAGGTTCTTGTGCGTCACTAGGGACCCCATGTCACCTGGCGCCCAAGATCCATAAGCTCAAGAGGGTCCCGATGCATGGATCACAAAGATCTAGGACTACTTGGAGGACAACATCCTTCCCGAGGAACTTGTATTCACTGAGAGGATCGTGAGGGTGACAAAACGCTACACTCTAGTAGAGGGAGACCTCTGCTGATGTGGGGCCCACAAGTTCTATTACAGTGCCTATCCCGGGAGGAGGGTTGCGACTTGCTCACAAAGATCCACGAAGGAGAGTGTGGGAACCCGTGGCTTCCCACGCGCTGGTTGGTAAGGCCTTCCGACATGGCTTCTACTAGCCGACAGCAATCCAAGACGCTGTCAAGCTGGTGAAAAGGTGCAAGGTGTGCCAGTTCCATGATAAGAAGATTCACACAATGGCGCAAACACTGCATATGATCCCACCCGTCTGGTCATTCGCGGTCTCGGGGCTGGATATCCTAGGTCCCTTCCCCAGGGCCGTCGGAGGGTACCGGTTCCTGTACGTCGTTGTAGACAAGTTCACCAAGTGGCTGAAAGCAGCCTCGATGGTCACCATCAACAAGGAGTCTGCAGTCATGTTCATCAAGTTGATCATTTGCAGGTTCAAGGTCCCGAACAGGATCATCACTGACAATAGGACCCAGTTCACCAACGCAGTGTTCCAAGACTACTGCGAAGACCTTGGCGTCCAAGTTTGTTATGCGTCTGTGGCTCACCCAAAGAGAAATGGTCAAGTCGAAAGGGCCAACACTGAGATCCTTAGGGGGCCTCAAGACACGCACATATGACAACTTGGATAAGCATGGTGCCAAGTGGGTTAACGAACTTCTGTGTGCAATATGGGCAAGCCAGACATCACCCAGCCGGGCCACGGTAAAAATGCCCTTCTTCCTGGTGTATGGGGTTGAGGCCGCCCTCCCCCAGAGATCGCGGTGGGCTCCCTCTGGGTCCGTACATTCGACAAAACCACGCAGGACCGGCTCCGGCGTGAAGATGTCGACCTCGTCGATGAAGCAGGGTGGCATGCTGCCATCCAAAATCGGTACTGGAAGGCGCTCCGGCGCTACCAGGAATGGTTCGTACGGAGTAGAGAGCTCTAGATGGGCGACCTGGTGCTGCGGAAAATACTTTCTCGGGAAGGGTCACATAAACTCTCCCCCAACTAGGAGGGCCCCTTCCGAGTGACGCAGGTATCCTGCCCCGAGTGCGTCCACCTGGCCACGGAGGAAGGAGAGCCCCTCTCCAACCCATGGAACATAGAGTACCTCTGTAAGTTTTACCCCTAGCATAATTGTTTGATAGTGTAGGGTGTCATGTTGCTTAGGAACATCGCTCAAGACAACCAAGCTCTGTGAGGGACAGGTCTAGAGTGTTCAGCCTTCTTAGCTTGGTTTTGCACCCTAGGCATTAACACTCTGCCTCCCTTGCCATCTGGAGTGGGTCGTTGCCTTATTGTAAAGCCTGTCTCCTCCTATGAGTGCCAATTTGAAAGAATCAATTTCTTGCCATGTTCTTTCTCTTATGATGCATCTAAATTACATGATTAATTTAATGATCATCAGACTATGCCCATTTTTGCATATCATCTTCATATGTCTGGTCAATTTTTCTGTATATCGCCCATGGTGGAGTTATGCAACCCTGCTACAGGCAGACTTATTTGAGGTACCTGCAACATGCTTAAAACCCTGCTGCAGACAGACTTGTTTGAGGTACATGCAACATGATTTGGGATCATATGGCTGCTCTCTTACTAGGGGTCCCGTGGCACAAGATGGTCTCTCACGAAAGGCCTACGCTGAGCTGGAGGTTCAGGGTGTGCAGCCTGCTTAGTCTTGTCTTGTACCCTAAGCATGCGCACTCTACCTCTTAGCGCCGCAACTGAGAACTGGGGGCCAGAAGGCTGACACCTTAAGTAAGGCAGGATCTGGATCAAAGTGTTAATGCGACACTTCCCCCAGTTCTGCTAAGGAGCAGCCCGTTGAGGTTCTTGTTCGGCGGGGCTTAGGACTCAATCATTTGTACGCGCATATGAGAGTATATGAGACGGTGATTTTTACGTGGTTCGGGCCGCAAGGAGTGTAACACCCTACTCCACGGTGGATTGTATTACTAGTGGTTATGTATGCGCGCGTGTGTGTGTCAAGGTTTCGATGTTCGGTCCTTTATAACAGTGGCAGTCTGATCCTTTTATAGACATGGCCAGACGCCTTACAAGTGGGGTCCGCGGCCCACGGGTGGTACTAGGGTGATCTTATCCTAAAGATCTAAGGCTTATTGCATAATCTTGCTCTCACCGTGGCCTTGAAGATTCGCCGTCTTGCTGCCTGAGTCGTCAGTAGCCCATGCGCCGTTGGTGACAATGGCACGGGATGTCCCATCCATCTGTCTCTATCGCCGTAAGCTACCCACTTGGCAAAGTGGGATAGGCCTGCGGCGTCTTCACTACGATGCAATTGGTCATAGCAGTACCTGACTGTGAGACCTATGTGTGCTGAATATATTAGCTATGGTGATAAAAGTTTTGAATACTACCAGAACACCTCTATCATCAAGGTCCAGCGCTAGGTCCGGCTAGCTTTGGTAAGCTCCGGTTCAAGGTCCGGTTAGCTTTGGCAAGGTTCGGAGCTTGATCGCAGTGGTTCTGCTTTTATCTTGCAATGATTCGTACTTGCTTTACATTGATGGAAAGATTGCTTAGTATTCATTTGCTAAGTTTTTTGTGTGTTTTGGTGGTTATGGTTGATATCATTTTTCTATGTTTTGCAACATGCTTATGTGATGTGCTCACGTAAGATGTTGTAGTTTCATAACTAACGTGAGTCAAGTCGAGGACTTGTGCTCGAAAGTATTGGTTGCTTATTCATATGCAGGTGTTGCTTGAGTTCAAGACATGACTGGTCATGGGATCCATTGAACTAGTCTTAGGGAGAAGATGAGGTTCAACAGCCAAGTTCTGGAGGAATTGTGGTTGAGTTGATCGGGAGGTTGCGCAACATGTTTGAATCAAGAACAATGCATATGAAGGTATCGTGGACATCATTGAAAGATGTTTGCACGTATGAAAGGACTGCATGGATGTGGCTACATGGTTCCGAGGCGTGATGAAGAGATGTGGACGTAAAGAATTGGTCGGAAAGGTCCAACCGACTAAGTTATGGACTCAAGTTGTGGCTGAGTCGTGTTTGACTCAAATATGGAAAGATTTGAGTTAGTTATGATAGAATATCGTGTGGGTAACGAATTTGAGTTGTTTTAGGAATGTGGGATACGTTCCTAAGGTGTTTGGAAGTCTTATGATTGCTTCTATCTGCGTATAGAAGAGTCCTAAGCAGTTATGGAAAGTTTCGATTCGTGATTTGAGTAGGATTAGAGTCCTAGTTGAGATTGGGTTGGCCTAAGGGCTGGTTATATAAGCAAGGGAGGCCAGAGCTCGTGGGTGATGACTTTGTGGTTGTTCCTCTTGTGTTCTGTTGAATAAAGATCGTAGCTTAAAGGAACTTTTATGACTTGTTTGTCCGACTTGTTTCAGACAAGTTTTTCTCGTCGAGTTTTCTGCACAGCACTACCTTTCTTTGGTGGTTTTATCATAACTCGAGTTTTATAGATCCAATTGACGTGATTCTTTTTGGGTTGTCTTCACAACTTGATTATCTATCATCTTTCAAAATTTCAGGGTCATTGGATTTGTAGTTTCTGATCTACACGAGTTTCTTTGAAGTGTTCCAGAACTGTTTTTCTCGGGTAGGGCAGATTGACCTTTGTTAGATCTTTCAATCGTAACTTGAGTTTCTCTCGACGGATTTGAGTGATTCTTGTTGTGTCCTCTTCGTGATTTGATTATATCTGATATCTATCACTTTTGTCACAGTGAAACACGTTTAGATTAGTTTCACACATGATTTCTTTAACAGATTGTTTTTCTGCCGAATGGGTTGGGCTTTAATTGTTTCCGCTGCGTAAAATTTTTTAATCTACCATTCAACCCCCTCTGGTAGCTTTTCACGTGCTATTCGATCCTACATTGACATCAGGCCTGCACCGCGCCATGCATCTGGGGAAGCCGCGTATATCTTTAGTCCTTGACAGGGACAAGGCGTACCGCTTTCTTAACTCCCGCAACCCTCCGTCCAGGGCAAGTGGTTGGACTATGTGACAGCTCGGGAGCTCATCTCTGCAGAGGAGGTCAGGTCCCGTCTTACGTCTTACAGACCACGTGGCAGCTTGGGAGCTCACCTCCGCGGAGGAGATCGGCTCTCGTCTTGCGGTCCACTTGGCAGCTCGGGAGCTCACCTCCGCGAAGGAGGTCGGGTCCCGTCTTGTGGGACATGTGGCAGCGTTGGAGCCCGCCTATATGGGAGGTGGCCAGTCTGATGTCTAGGACCACGTGGCAGCTTCAGAGCCCTGTCTCACAGGGGAGAGGGATCCTTTCCGGCTGGACACGTGGCTGCTTGGGAGCTTGTCTCCGAGGGGGAGCTGAACTCTTCCATGGGGTCTCTTGCAGGTACCCCGGACCCCGTATCTGAGGCAAATGGGTCCGGGTCTTCTGAACATGTGGCGCCCTCGGATCCTGCCTTCGCTGGGAGGTGGGGTACCTAGGCAGCTCTAGCTCGTGTGTGAGGGTACCCGATATGCTGGGTACCGACAGGCGCTAACACACCAAATTAACCAAGCACCGCGTACCAGCCCAAGACTGTAAGACGTAACAAAACTAAAAGAGTAGGGAAAGGTGGCCGACAAACAAATTTATTCCTCTATTATCGTGTGTGCAGGACATACAAGGCATGTCGGTTTAAGCACAACCAGTAGCAGCATTGGCAAGGCACATGCCTCCCAAGGGGCCCCGTCATCGATGTCTCTTCGCATAGATGATGGGCGCCAACGGAGCATCCAGCCCCTGCACCTCCTAGGGGGCCGCCGAAGCTCTTCTACATAATTTCAACAAGTGCTAATTTTTGAGTGTGCTCTCATCCTACTTTTGTTGCTAACAAGGTTCCTTTGGTCTCCTATCAACCAAGGTCCTGTCGTCGACGTCTCTACACGTTGATGGTGAGTGATGTCAGAGCAGCCAGCCGCGACACATCCCAAGGGGACCACCATCAATATTTCTACATATTGATAGTGGGTTACGCCGGAACATCCAACTTTGGAACCTCCCAGGGGGCCCGCCGTCATTGTTTCTATGCATTGAGGAAGGGCGACATGGAGCATCCAGCTCTGGCACCCCCAGGGGGCCTGCCGTCGATGTTTCTATGCGTTGATGGTGGGTGACATCGGGCATCTAGCTTCGGCACCTCCCAAGGGGCTTGCCATTGACGTTTCTAGGCGTTGAGGGTGGTTGACGCCAGAGCAGCCAGCTCGGGTACCTCCCAAGGGGCCCGTCGTCCACGTTTTTAGGCGTTGAGGGTGGGTGACGCGGAGCATCTAGATCTGGCATCTCCCAAGGGGACCGCCATCGATGTTTCTACGCGTTAATGATGGGCGATGCCGGAGCATCCTGCTCTGGTACCCCCCAGGTAGGTGACCCTCGATATTTCAACGTGTTGGTGGTGGGCAACGCTAGAGCATCCAACTCTGGCACCTCCTAGGGGGCCCACTGTCGATGTTTCTAGGCGTTAAGGGTGGGTGACACCAGAGCAGTCAGCTCTGGCACCTCCCAAGGGGCCCGCTGTCGATGTTTCTGCCCGGTGATAGCGGGCCACACCGGAGCATCCAACTTTGGCACCTCACAAGCGGCCCGTTGTTGACTTTCTATACATTGAAGGTGGGCGCCAATTGGCTCGGTAGCTTCCGTGTCGACATCACCGTTGTACACTCCTTCGATGATGACCATGCATTTCAAACCAAGTCTAGCACTCCCCAGGGGGACTGCCGGTGTAAACTGCTCAAGGTCCCCCACTCCATCGGCTGCCCATCGGTAACATCTTACGATCAGGTGGTAGGCGTGCCCAACCTCTTGGCCACACCTACTAGGGGGCCTCTATGGGGTTCCATAGGTAGGATGTCAAACGGCACAAGAATGGCCACGTCGAGCCTGCAACTAACTGGCTCCGAAAAGCTAACGAAGTCAGTGAGGTTCTTCGAGCCCTTAGGTAGCTAACGACCCGGAGGAACAAATTTAGAAGCACAAGACAAGCCAAGAACTAAAAATGAATTCAAATTCATTAAGAGTTATTTACAAAGGGGCCAGCATTGGTTACAAAGGTGCCCTGCCTAGGGGCCGCCGATCTCAATCCTGCTGGAACAAGAAAGCCACCTGCTTGGCAAGGTCCTGGACTTGGGCCCTTGCCTCCTCCTCCTGCAGATCATAGGGGCGCTTGTCTACCTGATGCAGAGGGATTCTCGGATACCAGCTCTGGTACTACACCAGAACATAGGAGGCCACCTGTTCTGCCAACTGCGTCCCTTCAAACCCCAGCCGCTTGGCAAGGACATTGTTCACCGCCAACAACATTGAGCAGAGGGAGTCCAAGGCTAGGAGCAGCTGATTTACCCCATGAGATGTCTCCCCCCGCGGCTTGGGACCAAGTCCTAGGGGTTCTAAACTGCCCCGACACGGCCCATGAAATCCCAGCCCCCCTGCTCCTCAGATGCACTGGAGGCCTAAAGGTCTTGTACCTCTTTCCACGGTGCTTTCTCCTGCTCAGCGAGCTCCCGAGCATGGCGCTCCAATTCATCCTCATGGCGTTTGATGGCAAGCTTCGAGTCTTGCACGGCTCGGCACCTCTCCTCCAACACGTTGAGGCTTCGAGAGGCCTCTTCTTCCCTCACCGCCAAGGCCCGTTCCTGATTAGCAACGACAACCTCACAGCGGACCAGCTCCAGTCGCCTGTCCTGGCGCAACCTAAGGGGAGCATTAACGTTGGCATGGGCCTTTAGGACCTTCCCCACGAGCTCCTTCATCTTGGCATCAACCACCTTCACCAAGCATCGCTCTTATCCAAGTTGATCCCACTCCTGGGCGAGAGCAGCCTGCGTCTGATATGAGGTAGACTGGGCCACGACAATGGCCTCGGAGAGGGGGATAGGAATGGCTGTTGCCACATACAGCTGCCTTTCCGCCTCTTTGGCGAATTCTGTTATAGCCACCAGCGCCTGGGAACCTTATGGCTCCCCGGTTGGAGCTACAAGAAGGAACGCGTCGCCGCCCGGTGCCGGAGCACTCTCCCCTGCTGCAGGAGTGTCGCCGGCCGCCATTGAAAAGTTGCCGTCTTGCGCACCAATGAGATTTGGCTCTAGCACTGTGTCAACGGCAGGTGGGTCTACCCCACGAGGGGTAACTATGACGACCAAGGGATGTGCAGTCACGATACCTCAGAGTTGCTGCTGGAATCAGATACCAGATCGATGATGGAGGCTTTGGTTGCTCCTCCCCCTTACAATGGGATATTGGGGCACCATCCCCCGCACCAGCTTCTGCCTCTTCGGCACAGGGGTGGCGACACCCACGACCAAAGTACGAAACCACTTTGTGACACCTTGTTCCGAAAGTGAACCAAGTGAACACATGTGTGCACCCAAGACGTTCAACACACACATACATGAGTGCATTCACAAAAGAATATACAGAAAATTACCACACAACAAGATTAATTAATCACTTTTATTGCAGAATTCATAATATCCTCGAATTCAAGCTCTAATGCAAATTAATGACATGTTTGAACTAATGCAGCGGAAATAAACTAACCAAGCAAATAGGGTAGCGCAGCTTCAATCAATCCAAGGCAAAGCTGACGGAAGACACGTCCGTTAACTCCGCATTATCACTATTATACTCCCAATCCTGACCCGCAACTATTGGTGCGGGAATTGCAAGAGTGAGTACATGTTGTACTCAGCAAGTGTGGAAAGTATGACATGTAGCTGATTCAAATGATGAATGTAATAAAGGCTAAGTGTGGAAAAGTACATTAAAACATTTGAAAAGCAATATATTATATGTATGTGAAGTAAACCCATCATAAACCATAATTATTAACATATTACAAGTCCATATTCCATACCCATCACCACTATACCAGATTTCACCATTACCATTAACCATATCCAATACCATAATTCAATTCATAACCAGCCATAACCATATTATCAACAATAACCAGTACCAAACCATAACCAATTCCCAAGTTTTCCCCTAATCATGTGAGGGTCCAGGTTGCTCAAAACCAGGAGCACATCTATCATGGTAGTTTTTAGACACCCTGCAGAGGTTGTACCACTTTACCCATATGTTTGTGATTTCATCACCTTTCGATGACTATAGAATCTCAATTATGCCATCTCACACTTCCTTAGGTATGTGGCCAAGAGATCACAAAATATCCTTTACAAAGGGATTACTAGCATGTACGGACCCACTGAAGTTTCACCGGTGGCGATGTCTCCAACTAAGCACATCTTCAACCAAGGGCCCCCTCTTGTGCCGTTCGGATCCCAGGGAGTCTCGCCAACCATATCCAAACCCAATCCGACTCCCCTTCCCCAGTGAGCCAAATTATCCATGCAATACTTAATCAGCTACGCCGCACCCATACTTGGCCTCATGGTGGCACTGTAAATCTTGGATGGTTGCTCCATGAACCGGTCGTCGGATCTAAAGCAATTGAAACCACCATAACTTCCAACCAATCCACGTACCATGCTTTCTTAGATCACCCATTACCATGTCAAATTATCCAGTTCATATTAACCATAATCTCATTAATGCATAATCAAATGGTATAGTTGTTTTCCCATCCAAATTAATTAAGTGAATCATAAAGGTAAAAAGCCCTTCCCGACTCTCTACCATAAATTCCAGGTGACAAGGGTGGTTCAAAAAAACTAGTAATCTTCCTATCATATGATTTCTCATCAAATTGAAACAAGCATTTAGTTTTGCAAACAAAACATTTATTTAGAAATAGGATCAATATGGTCAAAGAGACTTTCCTTGCTCTTGGGCTTGGTTTGGGTCAAAGTCTTCAAAATTCTGGTACTAGAGGTCCACCGCAGCAACTAGCGCCAATCTATCTAAACCGCGCAATAAACATACAAGACAAGAATCACAATCAATAAGTGCACATGTATTACTCAATATGTCATGACATGCATGATTAATGGAAATGCAAGCAAAACCAGTTAATGAGTTGCTAATGATGTTTACTAACTAGTTCTAATAGTTTTTAACAAGTTTGAACAGGTTTGGAATTGATTCGAACCAATTTAAAATTAAATCAATAGGAAATAATCTGCAAAATCGGACTAGTCCGCTGCACGGCGAGACTAGTCCGCCCTTCGCAGAAACAGCGAACTAGGGTTTTCTAGATCGACGTGAATTTGGAGAAACGAGGTTAAATTCACGTGAAAAATATAGAGTAGAAGGTATACCAGGTGTTTAGGACTCCAATGAATCAAGGGTTTTAGAGGCAACATTTGGATCTTGATGATCTAGGGTTGATGAAGAACTTGATAAAGGATTGGTGATGAAGAACAAAAACTTGGTGGAGATCTTGATTCTCTTTTGTTTCCTCCTCTTCTTTTTCTTGCTAGGGATCTCCTTCTCCCTCCCTGGTGGCGGCTCCCCACGAACTAGGATTTGGTGGTCTTCAATTGAGGCAAAAGGATGTAAAGTCAAGGGCTGGGGCTGTTTATATAAGGGGTGGAGGCCAGGGTTTGATGGATTTCGAGTTTGGGGTGGGTGGAGGCCAGTGTGTGGTCCCACATGGGCTCCAAAAAGAGTTAGACACGATGTCCATAGTCCCACTTAAGGTAGAACCCAAAAACATGTCATGAAACAAAAGATCAACTCGGCCAAAAATGGCCGGACTAGCTTGAAGTTAGATAGAGAGATATTGGACAAGTCCAGACTATATCCAACAAGTTCGAACTTGTCGGAGGAAAATCAGACAAGTCTAGACAAAACCGAACAATTCTGATTTTAGTCCAAGGAAAAACGGAGAAGTCCGCTGGAATACTAGACATGTCTGGACAAGTCGAGGGACTTAGCAAAATTTCCAAGGAACTGGAATACTGCACTATCCGTAAAGGACCGGACAAGTCTAAGAGTGTCCAGAGAGAAAAACAGAATAGTGTGCAACAAAGCGGAGAAGTCTGATGAAGGTCAGAGAGAAATTGGACTAGTCCGCAACGAAAACGGACTAGTCCCCACTTCCCAGAATTCTTAAGTGCGGTTTTGCTCTAAATTTATTTTAAACTCATTCCTTTTTATGTTACTTAATTTTAAACATGTATTAGAATGTATGAAATGCATGATGCATGTAAATGAGGGTGTTACACACTTCCCCGGTGCAGCAACGGGTACTAGCTTCCTTTCTTCCTCCCTATCAGAGGTTGTCGAAGTCCCCACCTCCACCCTTACTGAAGGGCGTGGGGCGGACCCTCATCCTTGCTGGACCGCGGCATGACACAGCTCCAGGACGATCGAAGCTCAAGACGTCTCTTCGGGGTGCAGCCGAACAAGACCAAATGCATAGACCTTCTGCATCAAGGTTTGCACTTCGCCCCTCATGTTAGTGGTCATGAAAAGCAGTTGGCATTCTTTTGGGATGGAGACGTTCTCGTCATCGACCATGTCGCAGGTCACCACCTTCAGCATCTCCACCAGCATCTCAGGGCTCGGGTCAGATTGAACCAGCCGACACTGGTCGAGCACACCGGAGTAGAGCCAGGCCCTGTGCAAGCGCCGCTGAAGGGCGGCAATGCGACGGTGCAAGAAGTCCGCCAACACCATCAGGGAGGTCAAGCTCTTGTCTGCCAGGAGTTGGATCCTATTCAGCACCGGCATATATTCCTTCATCAAACCCTAGTACGCTTCCTAGGTATAAGGGTCAGAGGCTGGGTCTTGAGCGGGCAGCTTCAGAAGGTCGTGGGCTTCGGTCCGCACGATCACCCAATCCTCCCTCCAGCGGCTCCACTTGCCTCCTTTGAGGGGTGTGATGTAGATCCTGGAGGTCTTCTCCCGATGCCAGAAGTAATTGGCCCACACCTCACTTGTTGTGCTCCTTCAAGTGGTCTTCAACACGAAAAAGAACCGGAACAACTCCATCGTTGGAAGAATCCCCATGAACAACTCTTAGAAGTGGACGAACACGACAATCACTACAATGGAGATCGGCGACAGGTGGTGTAGCTGCAGCCCGTACTCCCCCAGCAATGCGAGGAAGAACCTCGACAACGGGAGCCCTAGGCCCGCAGACACGTATGCGATGAAGAGAACCATCTTGTCTTTGCGCAAGTATTGAAGAGCGGGAGATCCGAAGCGGATCATCCATCTTTGCTTTGCAGCCGGCCAGGAAAGCAGTCGCCTCACTGGCATCGGATCCTTTGCCATCTCGTAACGAGGAGGAGGCAACGTGGGGGTCGTTGGAGCAAGTAAAAATGGGAGCTTTGCATGTGGTGAAGGCTCTGGCGCTCAAAGAAGAAGACAAAGGCTTGGGAGGCACGGTGTGAGTAAGGAAGGAACTATAATCTCCAGCAAAGGTTTCCTTTTTGATCATCCACGCGATGTCTGAGCACATCGTGCGGATCGCCAGGGCCTGGCTCACGCTGCTCAACCCACAACGCCCATGATAGCGGGCCTAGGTCCCCTATCAGAAGAACTGGCCCGAGCAGTCAGCCACCTTGGAAGACAGCTGGTGTAGTTCCCATCAAGACGGAACAAGCAGCAGTGCTACATCCACATTGGGAACCATCGCGATTAAAGGTGTCTTAGTAGGCAAAGATACCGCCGCAAGCAAAGATCATGTCGCCACAACCTCTCAACAAGGAAAGGATGTATGGTTGCAAAGGCAGAGGCGCACACCGCTTCAGCTGACCAAGATGATACGAAAAGACAGCATGAGAAAGCAAGGTTAGGGCTCCACCTTCAGGCTCATCACCTCCCCCCAGGGTGGACCCAGGGGCCACTATCGGTGCCCAGCATAAGGGGTACCCTCGCGCACAGGCTGAAAACACCAAGGCAAGGTCAGATGGCGCCACATGTCCAGAAGGCTCGAGCCCCGACCTTCCTCAAGTACGGTTTCCGACGCTACCGCATGGACCTCAAGATGGGTCCCAACTCCCCAATTAGACGGGCTCCCGAGCTGCCACATCTCCAGCGGGACGTGTTCTCACTCCTCCATAGGAGTGGTCTCTAGCGCTGCCATGTGGACAGAAGCACCAGGTCGGCCACCTCCCGCGAAGGCAGTCTCCGACTCTACCATGTGTCCCACAGTCCCAGGTCCCGAGCTCACCTCAGAGATAGGTCCCGGGGCTGCCACGTGGCCCACAGTACAGGACCCGGCCTCCCCCATAGAGGCTAGCTTCCATGCTGCCACATGTCCTGTAGCTTGTCCTGGACGGTGGGTTGCGGGAGTTAAGGGGTAGTGCACCCTATCTAAATCAAGCATTAAATACACGCACCCTCCCCTAGCACACGACACGACACACGGATCCTGACAGGTACTGTTGTGCCCAATCGCATCACGATAAAGGTGTCGCAAGCTTACCCCACTTTGCCAAGTGGGGTAGCTTACAGTGACAAGACAGACGGACGGGACATCCCCTGCCGCCATCAACAACTACACATGGGCCACTGGCATCTGATGCAACAAGGCGACGACTCTCCAAGCTGAGTTCAGAGGCACTGCAGCGAAGAAGCCTTAGATCTTTAGGATAAGATATCCACGAGACCACCTATCGATCCCTGGATCCCACTTGTAAGGTGTCCGATCTTGTCTATAAAAGGACCCGACCGCCACCATAACAAGGGATGCATTTTTTACCATTAAGACAACACATCTCAAACCGTGGAGTAGGGTATTACGCCCCAGCGGCCCGAACCACATAAAACCACCATCTCACCCATCTCTCATCCGCACAACATCGCCTGAGGACTAAGCCCCGCCGATCAAGAACCTCCGCAGGCTGCTCTCAAAGCAGGTCCGGGGGAAGTGTCGCAAAAACACTTTGACAGCCTCCTTCAGGCTTGCGCACCCCGTGGATAATGTGGCAGTCTCCCACATGCTTGAATAATGAGGCGGTCTCTATGGTGTAAGTGACTTGTAGTGGTAGCTCACTACATCACCGTCCTTGATGTTCATAGTGTATATAATCTCCTCGCTGTGCTACAGCTTTAGGAGAGACTTGTCTTTTTTAGGAAAAATACAGGTCTTGACTGGCTTAAGGCAAGCCACAGTCGGGCGATGTGTAGGCGTCGTCGACCTCATGGGCATTGTCAAATTTTTCTTGCGACACTTTCCCCGGACCTGCTATGAGAGCAGCCCGCAGAGGTTCTTGATTGGCGGGGCTTAGTCCTCTATCGAGGGATTGCACGTATGAGATTTTTGAGACAGTGGTTTTATGTGGTTTGGGCCGTGAGAGCGTAATACTCTACTTCACGGTGAGGTTGTATTGCTGATGTGTAGTGTGTGAATGCGTAGATTGGGGATCCTTTGTAACAGTGGCGGTCTGATCCTTTTATAGACAAGGCCAGACGCCTTAAAAGTGGGGTCCGAGGCCCGACAGGTGGCCCAGGGGCAATCTTATCCTAAAGATCTATGGCTTCCCGCATAAGATTTCTCTGACCGTGGCTTGAAGACTCGCCATCTTGCTGCCTCAGTTGCCAGTGGCCCATGCTTAGTCGCTGACATAGTCAGGAGATGTCCTATCCGTCTATCTTGTTGCCGCAAGCTACCCACCTGGCAGAGCGGGGTAGGCCTGCGGTGTCTTCACTATTATCGAAGTGTTTATGCAACACTTCCCTCGGATGTGCTATGGAGCAGCCCACGGAGGTTCTTGTACGGTATGGATTAGGCCTCAAACAAGTGTACACGCGTACGAGAGTATATGAGACAGTGGTTTTTACGTGGTTCGGGCTGCAAGGAGCATAACACCCTACTCCACAGTGGATTGTATTGCTAGTGTGTGTATGCGTGTGTTTGTGTATAGGGGATTCGATATTGCCTCCTTTTTAAAGGTGGAGGTCCGGTACTTTTATAGACAAGGCCGGACGCCTTACCAGTGGGGTTCGGGGCCCGACAGGTAGTCCCGGGACGCTCTTATCCTGAAGATCTAAGGATTTTCGCATAAGCTTCCTCTGACCATGGCAGTGAAGACTCGCCGTCTTGCCACCTCCCTCGTCAGTAAACAACGCGTCGTTGCTGATGATGGCAGAAGGTGTCCTGTAAGCCTATCTTGTTGCCGCAAGCTACCCATTTGGCCGAGTGGGATAGGGTTGAAGTTCCTCCACTGTGATGCGATTGGTCATAGTGGTCTCTAACCATTGGTGTGCTCCGCGTTGCACGCCGGAGGTTGGTGCGTGTCTTCAATGCTTGGCTTGGGCAGGGCGCACCATCCCTTAACTCACGCATCTTACCGTTCAGGACAAGTTGCGGTACACGTGGCAGCGTCAGGGCTGACCCCTGCTGGGAAGACCAGCCCCGGCCCTTTATGATGCGTGGCAGCTCCGGGGCTCTTCAGGGGTCATCATAGCCTTGGGCCCTTTCCCGTGGGGGGTGCTGGACCTGGTGCTCCGAGCCACGTGGCTGCACCGGAACTCTCCCACAAGGTTGGGTGAGGTCCCGTCCCTACAGGCGGCGTCTCGGGAGCCCACCTCAACGGAGGGGACGAGTCCCATCTTCATGGCTCACGTGGCAATGCCGAGGTCTTGTCACCTTCGGGACAAGTGGCACCACCGGATGTGCCTTGGTGTATTCATCCTATGTGCGAGGGTACCCCGTATGGAGGGTACCGACAGTGGCCCCTGGGTCCACCTTGGGGCGAGGTGAAGAGCCCAAAGGTGGAGCCATTTGCATGTTTTCCAGCACTGTTCTTTGGATTCTATCTTGGACAGATGAAGCAGTGGGCGCTTCTTCCAACGCCTTTGTAGGATCGAAGAGCACGTGAAAAGCTACCAGAGGGGGGGGTGAATGGTAGATTTAAAAATCTTACGCAGCGGAAACAATAAAACCCTAATCCCTTTGGTAGAAAAACGATCTGTTAAATAAATCGTGTATGAGACTAATCTAAACGTGTTTCACCGTGACAAAAGTGATAGATATCAGAGAGAATCAAGTCACGAAGACAATACAAAAAGAATTACTCAAATCCGTTGAGAACAACTCAAGTTATGATCAAAAGATCAAACACTGGTCAATCTGACCTACTCGAGAAAAACAGTTTCTGGAATGCTGAAAAGAAACTCGTGTAGCACAAAAACCACAAATCCAATGACCGTGAAATTTTGGCAGATGATAGTTAATCAAGTTGTGAAGACAACCGAAAAAGAATCACGTCAATTGGATCAGTAAAACTCGAGTTATGCTAAAACCACCGTCGAAAGGTAGTGCTGTCCAGAAACTCGACGAGTAAAACTTGTCTGGAACAAGTCGGACGAACAAGGCACAAAAGTTCCTTCAAACTATGAATTTTATTCAATAGAACACAAGAGGAACAGCCCCAAAGTCGTCTACCACGAGCTTTGGCCTTCCCTTGCTTATATAACCAGCCCTTAGGCCATCCCAATACAACTAGAACTCTAATCCTAATCCGATCACAATCGGAACTTACCATAACTGCTCAAGATTCTTCTATACGCAGATAGAAGCAATCTTAAGACTTCCAAACACCTTAGGAACGTATCCCACATTCCTAAACAACTCAAATTCGTGATACACACGAAATCCTAACATAACCAACTCGATACTTCCCATACCGAGCCATAACCAACTCTGCCGCAGCCAAAGTCTTCAACCGATACGATCCGATCCTTCCAATCAGATCTTCCTCCCATAATCCGTCTCTAGAAGCATATTGCCACGTCATGCACCGCATGCATACGTGCGAACACCTTCCTTCGACCTTCATATGCACTGCCCTTGATTCAATCATCCTGCGCGACCTCCTGACCCGCTCAACCACAGTTCCTCCCGAACTTGGTTGTTGGAACCTCATCTCCTCCTGAGACTAGTCCAATGGATCCTGTCACCAGCCATGACTTGAAGTCAAGCAACACCTGCACATGAATAAACAAACAATCCATACGAGCCCAAGTCCTCGACTTGACTCACGTTAGTTCCGAACACAACACCTTACGTGAGAACCTCACATAAGCATGTTGCGAAACCACAGTAGAAAACGATATCAACCGTATCATCCAAAACGCACCAAAAACTTAGCAAATGAATACTAAGCAATCTTTCCAATCTTGTAAAGCAAGTACGAAACATTGCAAATAAGCAGTAGAAGCACTTTGGTCAAGTTCCGGACCTTGCCAGAGCAACCCGGAGCTTGAGCCGGAGCTAACAAGAAACACTGCAGTCAGGTTCCGGACCTTGCCAGAGCAACCCGGAGCTTGAGCCGGAGCTAACAAGAGCTAGTGAACCTAGCGCCGGAGCTTACCAAAACTAGTAGATCCTGGATCCGGAGCTTACCAAAACTAGTCGGAACTAGTCAACCCAAAACCGGAGCTAGACAAAGTAATTCGGAGCTTAGCAAAAACATGTCGGAGCTATCAGATATATGCCGGAGCTATCTAAGACATGCCGGAGCTAAACATAAAGCTCACCGGAGCTAACTAAAGCTGGTCAGACCTTACCAAGAGGCCGGACCTAGCATCTAACGTAGCCGGAGCTACCCAAAACAAGCCGGACCTATCGTCGGACCTTGCTGTAACTCGGAGCTAGAGTCGGACCTTGATAAAAAGGTGTTTTGGTGATATTTAAAACTTTTATCATCAAAGCCAAGTGTATTCACTACAAGCCAATGTATTCAGCACACATAGGTCTTACAATCTCCCCCTTGATGAATGCATTGGCAACACCATTTAAAATCCGAACATTGGCTTATTCACATAAAAGTTTTGAAAACAACTTCTCCCCTTTTGTAAAACAAACGTAAATGAAAATCTCTCTCCCTTTTGAAAATGAAAATGTCTCCCCCTTTATTATCTCTCCTTTTTTTTTAATGTGTGATTAATCTCTCCCCCTTTGACAATGTATTCAGCAAGGTAAAAGAGAAATTTTAATTGTTATGAGATATAAACAAATTATCTCTCCGTCTTTAGTTGTTATAACATATACTTATAAACAAAGCTCATCCAAGTCATACTATCAAGGAACTTACACTATCACATCAATGAGATACATAATGTAGTGTAAGCCATGCTAGAGAGCAAGTGTGATTTTCAATTTTAGCAGGTCATGATCTCACAAACTTAACTATTTCAAAACCTGAAAGCATGACACAAGTTGCTGTATTTTATTATTTTCAAAGCATAAATCTAGATCATATGATATTTGCAAGAGATTATATGCGCATCTGCCTTATTCTAACCAACCAAGCCAAGCCTATGTCATTTGACAATCAGAAGCTTAAGGACATGGTTTTAGTCATACACAACTTCTTCCAAGTTCATATCTAAGTGCAATGACAAGCCATCTCGAAAGAAGAAGTGCGATGCATGCATATTCTCTTGATCTTTTCTCAATTTATATTTGTTCATAAAAACTCAACATGTGAGTTGATTACTTGATAAATTCTTAATGATTAAAAGCATTTGTGAGCATGTAACAAGTTCAAAACAGCAAGAAAGTTCGACCATGACCAGATTTAGTGTAAGTAATTATTCCAATTACTAGACATGGCAAAAACTACAAAAAGTATAACACGAGTAATGTAGTAAGAACTTTCAGCATGTAGAAGGAATCACAAAGTCATATATGTATGAAATAATATGCTCATATTATCTTAATTTCAGATTCACACATAGACTTCCTAAGTTTCAAAAACTCCCCCTCAATTTAAGCCATGAGGATGCATAACCCCTATTTCACTACGAATGTAACAAAAACGAGTGAAATCCAAAGGTTTTGTAAAAATGTCAGCCAATTGTTGTTCGGTATCTACATGGTGAAGCACAATGTTCCCTTTTTCAACATTATCACGGAGAAAGTGATACCTAATGTCAATGTGCTTAGTTCTAGAATGTTGCACGGGGTTTTTAGCAATGCAAATAGCACTAGTGTTATCACAGAACAGTGGAACACAATTTAGATCAACCCCATAGTCCTTAAGTGTTTGAACAATCCAAAGAATTTGTGAACAAGCACTAGCAGCAGCTACATACTCAGATTCGGCTGTGGATTGTGCAACTGAACTTTGTTTTCTAGAGGACCAAGCAACAAGAGAATTACCAAGAAAATGACAAGCACCGGAAGTACTTTTCCTATCAATCCTACAACCCCCAAAATCAGCATCCGAAAAAGCTTTCAAAGAAACGATTGAGGAAGAAGGAAGAAAAATGCCAAATTCTTGAGTTCCATGTAAGTACCTGAGAATCCTTTTGACGGCTTGACAATGTGAAACACGTGGGGAAGCTTGAAACCGTGCACAAAGACATACGCTGAATTGTATGTCCGGTCTTGATGCCGTAAGGTACAAAAGTGATCCGATCATACTTCTATATTCTTTTTGATCCACGGATTCACCATCTTCATCAAGTTCAAGTGTTGTTGCTGTTCCCATTGGTGTCCGAAGAGGCTTGCTTTTGTCCATGTTGAAGCGTCTTAGGAGATCTCTGGTATACTTTGTTTGATGCACAAAGGTACCCTCCTTGGTTTGCTTGATTTGCAGCCCCAAAAAGTAAGTGAGTTCACCCATCATACTCATTTCAAATTCGGAACTCATCATTGCTGAAAACTTGGACACAAGATCATGAGAAGCACAACCAAAGATAATATCATCCACATACACTTGAACGAATAATGAGTCATTGCCATGATTAAGCACAAAAAGAGTTTTATCAACCTTTCCCATTGTAAACCCCTTTTCAAGTAAGAATGTTTTTAACCTATCATACCATGCTCTAGGGGCTTGTTTGAGACCATATAAGGCTTTGGACAGTTTGTAAACATGATTAGGAAAATCTGGATTTTCAAAACCTGGTGGTTGTTTGACATAAACCTCCTCATCTATGTAGCCATTAAGAAAAGCACTTTTAACATCCATTTGATATAGCTTAAAACCTTTAGATGCTGCGAAAGCTAACAAAATTCTTATGGCTTCTAATCTAGCGACAGGAGCAAAAGTTTCATCAAAATCTAGACCTTCAACTTGAGTGAAACCTTGAGCAACCAACCTAGCCTTATTCCTAATCACAACCCCATCCTCACTTTGTTTATTTTTATATACCCATTTAGTTCCAATTAAAGTGTGGCCTTGAGGTGGAGGTACAAGTTTCCAAACATTATTTCTTTCAAAATTTTCTAACTCTTCTTGCATGGCAATAATCCAAGATTCATTAGTGAGTGCGTGTGATATATCTTTAGGTTCAAAAGAGGCAACAAAAGCAGAATGAGCATGAGAGTTTGGATCGCAAAACCTGGACCGTGTGACTCGTTCATGCAAGCTTCCAATCATCTGTTGTGGGGGATGATCTTTGTAAAAACGTAGGGGAACAGATGTCTCACAAGCTTCTTTTTCATTAGGTTCATTGTAGATTGATGAGCTTGTGATTTGTGGATGATCAGGACCAGCAGAGGTGACAGCCGGAGCTTGTTCAATGTCCGGAGTTGGACACGTGTCAACTTCGGAACTACCAGGCAGTATCACCGGCTCTTCTTCATCTTCGAAAATACCCTCCCCCTGAGAATATGAATCTGGTCCTGCAACACCGGAGCTAGTACCTGGGCTAGCTTCATCAAAAGACACTTCACAAGTCTCCACAATTTTGTTAGTGTCAAGTAAAAGAACACGGTAGCCTCTAGTATGAGATGGATAACCAAGAAACGTGCCATCATTGGATCTAGGTTCAAATTTATCAAGATTACCATGTTTCTTAACAAAGCATTTGCAACCAAAGACCCGAAAGTGTGTAACACTAGGCCTATGTCCAAACCGGAGCTCATATGGTGTTTTACCTAGCTTAGTACGCAAGAAAACACGATTTGAGACATAACAAGCAGTTGCTAATGCATCAGCCCAAAATTTCCTAGGGGTTTGATATTCATCAAGCATAGTCCTAGCCATCTCAACTAGGGTTCTGTTCTTTCTTTCTACAACACCGTTTTGTTGAGGTACATATGGTGAAGAAAATTGATGATCTATTCTATTTTCATCACAAAAGTGATCAAAGAATTGATTTTTAAATTCAGCTCCATTATCACTTCTAATTGCTTTTAATGATCCTGGGTGATCAATTGATAATCTAAGAAATAAAGTTCTAAAGTGACTAAAGACTTCATTCTTAGACGCCATAAAATACACCCAAGAATATCTAGAATAATCATCAACAATAACAAGAGCATACCATTTACCTCCGAAGGATTGAACACGTGAAGGTCCTACGGTGTCAAGATGCAAAAGTTGACATGGTTCAGTTGTCATGATCATTGTGAGAGGAGTATGTGAACCTGCAACCATCTTAGCATGTCTACAAGAAGAGCACACAATTTCTTTGTCCCCTTTTAGCTTAGGCAGCCCACGTATGCGATCAAGAGTACTAACACGCGTTAGGTGATCAAAGCCTACGTGACCAAGTCTACGATGCCAAAAATATAAGTCATTTGAGTCATTTGCAACTAGACACCTATGCTTAGAAGAAGACATACCAAACTCAGCTTTAAAAACTCTTCCAAACCGAGACATGTTAAAAATAAGCTCACTATTTGAATCTACAACTTTGCAGCAGTTTTTATTGAAAATAATTTCTAGATTTTCATCTAGCAATTGTGAGACAGAAAGCAAGTTATATTTCAAATTTTTGACAAGTGCCACATCCTTCAAAGTGTAGTTATCATTTACTCTAACCGAACCCTTAGCAATTATAGGAGTTGAAGAATTATCGGCAAAAGTAACATTCTCTACACGTGACACAAAGGTGAGGGAGGAGAACCAATCTTTGTTACCGGACATGTGGCGTGAGCAACCTGAATCCACAATCCAAATATTCTCCTTCCTCAAGCGTGTAACCTACATAGAAGCACAATACGTCGATGACTCAATACTGGGGTTAGTCAAAAGGCATTTAGGAATCCAGTACTGAGTCATGCGACGTGCACCAGGAAAAACACGCGAATGCTGAGATAAAACAGCAGGTTTATGAGTCAAAGATTGAGGTTTTCTGTTCTTAATAGTTGATTTAGAAGTTGTTACTTGTTTAGAGTGAAAACCGGTAGCTCCGGATAAAAAAGCAGAAGGTCCGGGGGCAAAAACTGAAGCTCCGGAGGGAACAACAGAAGATCCGGTAACTCTCGGAGCTATCATAACTACCGGAGCTGCCTTTGTAGATTTCTTACCAGAAGGTCCGGAAGCTACCTTTCCAAATTTCTGACTCACTAAAGCAGGTTGTGTTTTTCTAATTGCACGGAAGTTATAAGATCTAGCAATTTTTCTTTCCTTTTTCTGTTGTTTAGCTAGTCTATAACAAAAATCTATGACATGACCATCTCTACCACAGAAGGTATAATGAAATTTAACTTTGTTTTCATGTCTAGATGAGCAAGCAATATTTTTATTTGAAATCGAATGAGGCAACACTCCTGCAGATTTAAAAACCACTTCTTTTTGCTCAGGAACTGTTTGAATCAAACCACTTCCTAATGACCTTACAATTTTAGGTGGATGTGCCTTAGCATGAACATGAGAATCAAAACCTAAACCAGTTTTATCTTTGCTAGACTTGGAAGAATTCAGCAGCAAGTTTAGATTCTTATCCCCATTACAAAACCGACCTAGTGTCCTATTCATGTCATCAAGTTTCTTGGACAAGTCTAGGCAGTTTTCACATGAAGTTTTTCCTTTTAGTTTGCAATTGGAACAAAATTTAACTTCATGAGAACGTAAAGCATTGTTCAACATAGAAATTTCATTCACAGCATCTTGCAGTTTCTTATCAAGATTTTCGCATGCAGAACAATGCAAGTCAATTGTAGAACAAGAAGCATCTTTTAAGTTTTTATCATTAAGTGCAGCAAGCTTTTTGTTCTTTTCAATTTCTTCATCAAGTCTGTCTAGAGTGGAAGAATGTGCACTTCTTAGAGAGGACAATTGTTCATAGATCAAGTCACATGAGGGATATGCATCATCACTAGGAATCAAAGTTTTTAAACGGTTAATTTCAGATTCTAGTGATTCAATTTTAGCAGCACTATCCCTAAGCTTTTTGTCCTTTTTCTTGACAATAATAGTTGCACGAGAAATAGCATCACACATTTCATTGCAGGTAGAACATACCTCATCATCGTCACTGTTGTGTTCTGCTTCCTCCTGACTTGATCTTGATCTTGCTTTGCCCGCCATGAAGCATAAGTTGGCCAAGTCATCATTCTCTTCATCACTTTCAAAATCAATGTCACTTGAACTGAGCTCTTGAAGCGCGGTGATGAAGCTGTTGATCATCTTGCGTCCTATGGTACCCTTCTTTTTCTTGTTGGAATTTCTAGAGGAGGTCCGGACCTTGCTTTGTTTTTCTTCCCGGGTGGTCGGACCTGAAAGGTTAGGGCATTCTGTACGAAAGTGTCCTATTTTACCACATTCAAAGCAGCGTTGAGGTCCGGAGCTTCCTCTCCTTCTAATTCTCACATTTTGCAATGCTTTTGAGAATCTAGTAGAGATGAGTGCCAACTCCTCTTCTGGAATTTCTTCGATCTGCTCCAGGGTTAGTGAGGACAATAAAGCAAGAGTATTGCAAGATGATGATTGGCCGGAGCTAGACATATCACGTTGTGAGACAAATGCAATAGACTTGTTTGGGTTCTTACGTGCTAGGATGTCAATTTCATGAGTTTTTAGTTTAGAATAAAGTACATCTAGTGTAAGAGAACTCATGACAGTTGATTCACGAATGGATGTCACTTTCATCTCCCAAACTGACATGTCTAATGCACTAAGAAGTTGTCTAGCATTTTCAGCATCAGAAAAATTAACATTGACACTACGTAAGTTGCTGAGAATTTTATTGAAACGAGCAAAGAGGTCATCGATAGACTCACCTGGTTGCATCTCAAAACGCATATACTCCTTTTTGAACATATCTTGTTTTACCTCCTTGATAGTGTTGGAGCCTTCATGATAATCACAGAGAGCTCTCCAAACGTCGTATGCTGATCGGAGGTGCGCGACACGATCAAAGTCGCTTTGAGTGAGTCCTTGGATGATCAAGTTTCGGGCTTTGTTGTTGTTGTCGACGTCCCGGAGGTTCGTGGCCGTGACTTGATCATTGGGTGGCACTTCATAAGGCTTATACACCTTCTCCCATATTGCAAAGCCTTGTGCCTGGATAAAAGCCTCCATGCGTGCCTTCCAAACCAGAAAATCAATACCAGCAAACACACAAGGTTTGGCGGAGTACTTCTCCATGATGATTAGTCAAAAACACGTGCAAATCACAAAGATTAGAGCACCGTGGCTCTGATACCAATTGTAGGATCGAAGAGCACGTGAAAAGCTACCAGAGGGGGGGGTGAATGGTAGATTTAAAAATCTTACGCAGCGGAAACAATAAAACCCTAATCCCTTTGGTAGAAAAACGATCTGTTAAATAAATCGTGTATGAGACTAATCTAAACGTGTTTCACCGTGACAAAAGTGATAGATATCAGAGAGAATCAAGTCACGAAGACAATACAAAAAGAATTACTCAAATCCGTTGAGAACAACTCAAGTTATGATCAAAAGATCAAACACTGGTCAATCTGACCTACTCGAGAAAAACAGTTTCTGGAATGCTGAAAAGAAACTCGTGTAGCACAAAAACCACAAATCCAATGACCGTGAAATTTTAACAGATGATAGTTAATCAAGTTGTGAAGACAACCGAAAAAGAATCACGTCAATTGGATCAGTAAAACTCGAGTTATGCTAAAACCACCGTCGAAAGGTAGTGCTGTCCAGAAACTCGACGAGTAAAACTTGTCTGGAACAAGTCGGACGAACAAGGCACAAAAGTTCCTTCAAACTATGAATTTTATTCAATAGAACACAAGAGGAACAGCCCCAAAGTCGTCTACCACGAGCTTTGGCCTTCCCTTGCTTATATAACCAGCCCTTAGGCCATCCCAATACAACTAGAACTCTAATCCTAATCCGATCACAATCGGAACTTACCATAACTGCTCAAGATTCTTCTATACGCAGATAGAAGCAATCTTAAGACTTCCAAACACCTTAGGAACGTATCCCACATTCCTAAACAACTCAAATTCGTGATACACACGAAATCCTAACATAACCAACTCGATACTTCCCATACCGAGCCATAACCAACTCTGCCGCAGCCAAAGTCTTCAACCGATACGATCCGATCCTTCCAATCAGATCTTCCTCCCATAATCCGTCTCTAGAAGCATATTGCCACGTCATGCACCGCATGCATACGTGCGAACACCTTCCTTCGACCTTCATATGCACTGCCCTTGATTCAATCATCCTGCGCGACCTCCTGACCCGCTCAACCACAGTTCCTCCCGAACTTGGTTGTTGGAACCTCATCTCCTCCTGAGACTAGTCCAATGGATCCTGTCACCAGCCATGACTTGAAGTCAAGCAACACCTGCACATGAATAAACAAACAATCCATACGAGCCCAAGTCCTCGACTTGACTCACGTTAGTTCCGAACACAACACCTTACGTGAGAACCTCACATAAGCATGTTGCGAAACCACAGTAGAAAACGATATCAACCGTATCATCCAAAACGCACCAAAAACTTAGCAAATGAATACTAAGCAATCTTTCCAATCTTGTAAAGCAAGTACGAAACATTGCAAATAAGCAGTAGAAGCACTTTGGTCAAGTTCCGGACCTTGCCAGAGCAACCCGGAGCTTGAGCCGGAGCTAACAAGAAACACTGCAGTCAGGTTCCGGACCTTGCCAGAGCAACCCGGAGCTTGAGCCGGAGCTAACAAGAGCTAGTGAACCTAGCGCCGGAGCTTACCAAAACTAGTAGATCCTGGATCCGGAGCTTACCAAAACTAGTCGGAACTAGTCAACCCAAAACCGGAGCTAGACAAAGTAATTCGGAGCTTAGCAAAAACATGTCGGAGCTATCAGATATATGCCGGAGCTATCTAAGACATGCCGGAGCTAAACATAAAGCTCACCGGAGCTAACTAAAGCTGGTCAGACCTTACCAAGAGGCCGGACCTAGCATCTAACGTAGCCGGAGCTACCCAAAACAAGCCGGACCTATCGTCGGACCTTGCTGTAACTCGGAGCTAGAGTCGGACCTTGATAAAAAGGTGTTTTGGTGATATTTAAAACTTTTATCATCAAAGCCAAGTGTATTCACTACAAGCCAATGTATTCAGCACACATAGGTCTTACAGCCTTCACATGTCCTGATCTTGTTGCGGGACTATGGCGACTGGATCTTTGCTTGTTGTAGTATCTCTGTCTTCTACAGCGCCTGTAACCACAACGGTTCCCAATGCGGCTATAGCACTTTCATTCGCTCCGCCTTTATGGGAGCCGCTTCAGCTATTTCTTCAAGTGGCTGACCGCCTGGGCCAGTACTTTAGATAGGGGGCATAGGGACCATTGTCATGGTTGATGTGCGTTGAGTGGTGCGGGCCAAACCTTCATGATACGCACAAAGTACTCAGGCATCACGGGGTTGATAAAAAAGGAAACCTGTGTTAAAGGGGAGGATTCCTTCCTTACTCACAACCCACAACCTAAGTTTTTGCCTTCTTCCTCGAGCGCTCGAGCCTTCACCCCTCAAACAAAGCTCTCACCTTCACCTACTCCGATGGCCTCCACAGTGCCACCTTCTTGCTTTCGGTCGATCGGAGATCTTGTGCCGATGAGGCGACTTCTCAGCTGGGCGGCTTCAGAGTACAAATGGATGATCTGCTGCGGGTCTCCCGATCTTCGAGATCTTCACGAAGATGAGATTATTCTCTTCGTCGACTACACCACTGCTGGGATTGCACTCACATTCCCAAGGTTCTTCCTTTCCATGCTGGGGAATACGGTCTGCAGCTTCACCACCTGTCGCTGAACTCCATCACCTTGGTCGCCACGTTCGTCCACCTATGCGAGGCGTTTGTGGGCTGCCAGCTCACGGTGGAGCTGTTCTGGTACTTCTTCGTGATGAAGACAACTGGAAGGAGTGCGACGACCCAAGTGGGGGACTACTACTTCTGTCATAGGTACAAGACCTCCCGGGGCTATACCGCCTCATTCAAAAGGGGCAAATGGAGCGACTGGAGGGAAGATAGGCGATCGTGCAGACCGAGGCCCATGCTTTGCTGAAGATGTCGTCCGAAGGTCCAGCCTCCGACCCTACCACCTGGGAAGCATTCCAGGGGCTGGCAAAGGAGTACAACCCCGCGTTGAAGAGGATCTGATTCTTGGCTGACAAGGTCTTGATCTCTCTGATGGTGTTGGCGGACTTCTTGCTCCGCCGTACTGCCCCCCTTCAGCAGCGTCTGCACGGGGCCTGGGTCTGCATTGGCAAGTACGACTAATGTCGGATGGATCTGGACAACCAAACTCCCAAGATGCTGGAGGAGATGTTGAAGGCGGTGACCTCTGACATTGTTGATGATGAGCACGTATCCATCCCGAACTACTGCCAGTCGCTCCACATGACCACCGACTTGAGGGGCGAACTGTGGAGCTTCATGTCGAAGGTCAACGTGTTTAGCCTACCTCGTCTGCACCCCAAAGATACGGATGGGGCCTCGACAGTCCTATATCAGTGTCGTTCTGCGACGCAGCCAAGGTCGGGGTCTTCCTCATGTCTTTTAGCAAGGGTAGAGGCAGGGCTCTCAACAACCTCCGACAGGGAGGGGGTCAGCCAGCCAACGCTAGCTTTGGAGCCGAGAAAGCATTCCTGCTCTTTAGCCGTGGGCTCCGCCATCTCTATGCCGAAGAGGTGGAAGTTAACTCGGGGGGATGATAATACAGTCTCCCATCGTAAGTGAGCCAGAGGGGCTGAAGCTTTTGTCATCGACTTGGTCTACGATTCTAGCGACGGCACTAGTTCCAGACGAGGCGCAGAGGGGTCTGCGCACGTGATCGCACCGATGTGGGTCGACCAAGAGCCGGTGCCAGATACGGCGGCGCTGGCCTTGTCATCAAGTCCTGGCGACCTCGGTCTACCGTGTGGAGTTGGAGACCAGGGTCACTGGAGCGGTTCGACCCGCCGATAAGTCGTAGCTTCTTCCTCTGCTATTTTTGTTATTTTCTTCTTCATTCTAACAGGGTTTTATCCTGGATTTTCAGGGCATCGTCAGACGACTTGGTGCCTTTAGTGCTTCCAGGGGTGGGCTTGGTAGCCCCTGATTCTCTCGGAGCTGGAACAGGGTCTGTCACACCGCATCTTGCGTCCGAAGGTGCATTGGCCTTTGGTGATGTTGATGCCTTTGTGCCCCCGTCTATCGAGGCAGATGGGGCAGAGGTGGTGCCAGGCAAGGTGGTGCTGGGCGAGGAGGTGCCAGGTGAGGTGGTGCTAGGTGAGAAGGCGGCCACCATGGTCATGGCGGCTTCTCTCGGCGGAGCTGACCAGCCCAGCATTGATGCGGCGCTGGCGCCTGATGTCATTGGCTCGCAAGATGGCGACTCACCACTGGCGATCGGTGATGCCCTTGTAACGGAGGAGGGGACATCAGCGCCAGCAGCGATGCGATGATTCCTGAAGCTCCAGCTGGGGAGCCATCTAGTCCCCAGGCACTGGTGTCTGCCGCAGAGTCGGCAGAAGGGGCGGGGAGGCATCCGTCTGTGGCGACGGTCATGCCAATCCCCCTCGCTGATGTTGTTGCTGCGGCCCAGTCCATCTTGCTCCAAACGTAGGCTGCTTTCACTCGTGAGTTAGATCAGCTTGCGAAAGAGCGGCGCTTGGTGACGCTGGTCGATTCCAAGAACAAGGAGCTCGAGGTGAAGCCCTTGAAGGCCCATGCCTCCGCCGATGCCCGCCTGAAGCTGTGTAAGGATCAGCGGCTGGAGCTGGTCTGCTGCGAAGTTGCCATTGTGGACGTGGAACGGGACTTGGCGGTGAAGGAGGAGGAGGTCTCCCGGTGCATCGGCGTGCTGGAGGAGATGCGCCGAACTATGAAGGACTCGGAGCTCGCCATCAAGCGCCGAGAGGATGATCAGGAGCGTCACACACGGGAGCTCGCTGACCGGGAGGAAGCGTGCTGGGGCGGTATTGGAACCCCTCGGCCTTGGTCCTGTGCCGCGCGGGGAGCCATCTCAAGGGGTGGCCCAGCTGCTTCCCACCTTAGACTCCCTTTGCTCATCGTTGGGGTCAGTGGACACTATCCTCGCGAGGCGGGTCGAGGTCAAAGGAACGGAGCTGGCTGAGCTGGTGGCTTCCCATGTCTTGGTATGCTTCCGGAGCTAGTACCTGAAAATCCCGCTGAAGTCGATGGAGAAAGGCCCCGATGAACGAGAGGAAGAAGCGAGAGTTGAAGTCCAGAACCTTGCCAATCAGGTGGCCTCTTCCTTCAAGCGGGATTAAGACCAGCGGCACCCAGGCGAAGTGCTTTTGTAACTGGGGATGACCCCTTTGTTCAAATAATTGCTCATGAATTTGAATCCATATTGTATTGCTCATTTGCTTGTCTTGTGCTTCTCAAATTGTTGCCCCAATTCTTTCTCTTTGTAAGGTCTGGAAGAGCTTTTGATGATGTCATTAGCTTTTGAGGAACCAACGCTTGCACAGTTGACATGACCAGTTTGTCGCTAGTTGACATCCTGCCTATGGAACCCCCTTAGAGGCCCCCTGGTAGGCATGGCCAGGTTGTCGGGTACACCTACCACTTGAGCACAGGATGTCTTTGACTGGTCCCCTAGCGAAGTGGGGGAGTATGAGTGGTTGGCCTCGGTGTGGCTCTTGCAGGAGCACCGAGCTTTGTCTGAGTGTTGACGTCGACTGCAGACCCCCTGGCTGATGCTGGAGATGGATGCTCCGGTGTCGCCCATGAATGTAGCTTAGAGGGGAGGTGAATAGGCTTTTTGAAACTTTGTCGATCCCTACAACACTTAACAGATTGATCAAATACAGGGAAGGTCGGACTAGTCCTGTATGGTGTAGACTAGTCCGATGTACATGGATTAGGAAGACCAAGATTGATCGTTAATTTCACCTCTAGCACTCTATGTAGCGGAAAGCAATTGACAACTTAGATGTATTACAGTAATGAAACAACATATTGCAAAGATCAACTTTAATTATGACATTTCAACGTGAGTTACACAAGTTTAAGGAAACCCTAGAATATGATGAACTATAAAATAAAGATGCGCCAGACAAGATTTTATCCCGAGGTTCGATTCAACGGAGGAAATCTACATCCCTGTTAAGGAGTCCACGGAGAACCGGGTCTTCACTAACCTTTCCCTCGTCGAATCGCCACGGAGGTTGATTCTCAACCACTAATCACAAGGGTAAATAACTTGTTCAAGGGGCCTTCTCACAAGTTGAGGGCTCCCAAAGAATTACAGCAATGAACACCACCAAACACACTCAAAATATATACAATAAAACAATTAGAGTGTGCGAGAGATCAAACCCAAGAGCTCAAGATCGACTAGAACAATTCTCTCCTTTGTCCAATCCTTAATCCTCAAAGATTTGATCCTTCTAGGTTTAGAATGAGTGGAGAGATGTATTTTTGGGCTCTTGGGAGGTGTGACGGCACAGGGAATTGAGAGAATTAGTTGTGTGGTCGTACACCTCTATTTATACTAGGGTTTCCAAAAGTTGTCGTTAGGGTTTTGATGTCTGGACTAGTCCGTGGTGGACACCGGACTGTGCGAGAAACCCTGAGTGTTGATGGATACATGACTAGTCCGTTAAGGTGCAGACTAGTCCGATCTGGGCACAGAAACTTTTCGGACTAGTCCGGTATATATCAGACTAGTCTGGTGTAGTGAACACCATGTAGGACTAAGGACAATTCCGCACATGGAGGGACTTGTTCGATTTTTGTCAGAGAGTTTTCGGACTAGTCCGGTGGATATCTGACTTGTCCGGTGTTGTGAAAAACCGTAGGGCTAGGGACAAGTTCGGAGTTGGAGGACTTGTCCGATTTTTGTTAGAGGATTATCGGACAAGTCCGATTGACTTCGTACTTGTTTGGTGTTGTGCAGATGTGAAGGGTTGTGGACAAGTCCGCACTAGGGGAGGACTTGTCCGTTTTTAGTCAGAGAGATATCGGACTAGTACGGTGCTTATCGGACTAGTCCGCACTTCCTGTGAAATGTGCAGTGAGTTGAATCATTTGTTCACTTGAGCTCTTGGGGTATTTTTCTCTAACACACTCCATACAAAATAATCTATTCTTTTCAGCTCTTGAGCTCTTTTCCCTTTAAATCTGCATTCTCTTTCCTTTTTGTGCTTTCTTCCTCATTTCTTTAAAACCTGCGCTCATCTGAACAATTTTGTTAGGATCTCATTGGTTTGTCATTAATCAACCAAAACCCACAAGGGATGCCTAGATGCACTTTTAATATCCTCTTTTTGGTGATTGATGACAACCAATTGAGATTACACAAATATGATGAAAAATTCAGATTTTCATAAAGTGTGCACATATGAATTTTGAGAATAATGGTAAAAGTTGAATTAACATTAATATGTGCACTCTTTATGGTTGGGTGCAAAAATATGTGTGTGTGAGCAATAGTCTTGATGTAGATAAGGTAAAAGCATAATCATAACAACATCAAGATCATCAAGCATGTATGTCAATTTCAGAGCATAAAACATAGATCATATTAAAGGATAACCATAACTTCATAATACATGTCCAAAGGCATAATTATAGCATAATTAAAGGTTTTACAAGATTAAAAGCATGACAGGGTAGCAACAAAACACAAAAGAGAAATAGATCTCTCTCTCTCTCTCAACCTAATGCTACGACCTAAGACTCCCCCTCAACCTCTCTCATCATCACCGCCTTCATCCGCGTTGTTGGTCCTTTCTTCATCTTCTTCATAAGGCTAAGGAGGAGGATGAGAACAACCACTCGTTGTGCCCCGAAGGCCAAAGTAGTCAAGCTCGAAAGGAGAGAGAGGTGGAAGCTCCGAGAATTTAGAAGCGGAGTCCTCTGATATAACTGGAGACCCAATAGGCTCAATCTCCAGTTTTTGACAAATGGCTTTGACATTGTCCTTCATGCATCGCATCTCCTCCTTTCTTGCTTTGTTCATCTTGTGTATCTTCACCTCTGCTTTGCGGCAAGAGCCAAAGATAGCAGCCAAATACTTCATGATCCCACTAGCGGACCCTTTGCGAGATGGAGGGGCCCTAATGCCAGAGGAAGGTCTTGTATCTTCTTGAGCTCTCTTCGGGTGTTCCGCACCTAAGGAAGGTGAGGGGGCAGCTGGGAGAGAGGCTTGAGGAGGCTTCTGAGGCCTTAGAGCAGTATGCTTCACATCCTTCACAAACTCAATTCCTGTGACTTTTTCAATCCTGAACATCAAGTATGGTTCATAGGCACAGGAGCGGTTTGGTGTGCATGAGATGTTCACCATGTCATTCCAGATGTAGTTGAATACATCAAATCTCCTCTTCTTGCTAATCACCTTCATCAAGGTTCTCAGGTAGCCTTGGACACTGCCTGCATCCCCATCCTTAGGAGCAATTGTCTTTCGAAGCACTCTGTTGAGGACAATGAAGAATGGCTTCATGTTCTTGGTTGATGGGGGATGGTAGTGGAGGCGAGTGTCATAGAGAATTTCCATCTTGTCCTTCTCCAAAGGAATGTCATTGTGGATGACTATCTCATTGTCCCGGCTATCCTCAAGGTGTAGCAGCCTCGCAAAGTCAGTGTAGGTGATCGAGTAAATAGAGTCATGAGTCATTAGAGTTACTCTTTCATCACCTGTCTCGGAAAAGTAGCATGTAGAGTAAAATTGGGCTATCACTTCATCACTCCAGTTGTATCTAAAGGAAAATAGGTGATATGAAAATTGGTCCCGATCTTCCGAAAGGTAATGGGTAAGTCGATTGATGGAGATCTCGACGTTGATGATCCGAGGCTCTCGAGTAGAACACGAACAGCCCCTGCAATCACTACACCACCGCTCTGTTGGTTATCAACCATGCTTCACACGATTAACCTCGCCAAGAAGGCTAATCCCAGCAAGTGCAACCAAGAACACAAGCAAGAACAAGGTAGACACGATATGAAATCGCGAAGTTGGGGTCTCACAAATCGAAGAACGGCGATATTATTGATCTAAGAAAAACCCAATTGTCTATGGCGGCTACCATGGAGTATATATAGGTGGGAGGACGTCCAAGGGGGTGTTAGGGTCGTTACTTAACCCTAAGACACAAAAATAATGGACTTAGACTTGATACAAGGCCCAATGGCCCAATACGGTGGCACAGCATCCTGACAGATTCTGTACTTGATTTTGTTTCGACGATTCCTGTCAACTCCGACAGAATTTTGACATGGGACCGGCGCCATTGAAAATTTAATCCTCTCCCCTTTCCGTGCATATGTAGAACGTCCAAAACGGAGTTTTTATGCGTCCTGGGCGTCCATTTTAGTGCATACTGCTCCTGGACTCCGAGTTGGATACGATTTGGAGTTTGGTTCGGTTTTCATCTTCATTGAACGAATTCTCTGGTCTTCCACGTCCCTAATACTCCCTCCAAGTACTCCTTGAACCTCTCCATGGATCCTAATCACAAATAAATCATTAAGTAGCAATCTATGCTCAAAAACATATAAGGAAATATATAAGAACGAGTTCACCTCTGAAATTAATTGTTGTGTATGAATTCTATTGATTGCATCTTGTATGTTCAATGGAGTGTTGTTTGTATCCATAGAAGTGATGTCCTCATCATTCTCCCCTTCTTGAATTGGAGTCGTCCTCGACTCAAGTTCATCTTCTCTAATATGTTGGTCCAAATGTGCAATGCTATCAAATCTTTTTGTATGCATGAATGGAGGAGGCCAAGGTGGTGGACGGCATAGCGTGCCATCTTGATCTTGTCCATCAAATAAGAGTGCACAATCACTTGAGCCAGTATCCCAAACAAATAAACATTGTGTCATGTTTGTAGGTGCAATAATAATATGCATGATCTCATCATTCTCCTCTTCTTTATGACAAGCCGTCCTCGGCTTGCTCGTATGTCGAGGAAAAAGGATTGCTTTGGGGGTAGAATGAACACTGTCCATATTGCACAACTGCAATGAAGAATGCTTCTTTTTTATTTGTTGTCCTTGCTGCAATAAAAAAATGCTAGAAAAACTTGACAATACATTATTAGTGTTAGTGCATCTATTCATTTCACCATGTTGTTGCAGCACAAAAGGAGCTTGCACATTTGAACATATGTAAACTTTATGCACCATAAATTCACCACTATCTTCATAGTTGCCTATAGCATGAAAAATATTTCTACTTAATAAAGGCAATTCAGATTGTGAAAATATTCTCCTCTCTACAATATTTAGATCAAAAAGAGTGTCAAATTCAATATAACCCAAAGTATTTAGAGAAGACAAAAATTTCAGCTCATCATTTTCAGCAGTAGCGGTGATCAAATTATGAATTTCAGCACAAGTAGGTGAATCCAAAACACAATCATCTTGTATATTAACTTGTTTTTGTATAGGTATAATAGAGTTATCAGCACACAATTCTTTTGTAGCGCAACGATCAGCAGGAAAATCAACATGTGACAATGGTGTATAAATAAATGATTCCAATAGTTGCTCCTCGAAAATAGCATGATTTGTGGAAAAATTCAGAACATCCAAAAACTTCTCACCTTTTGTATTTGTAGAATGTTTTGCCTTACCATTTTCAGCAGTGATTTCGAGGTCATTATGAGTTGATCCATCTAAAATTTCACAAGTGTTGTCAAAAGTCTCGTTCTCTTTTGCATCATCTATATTATTTTCTATATTGTCCTGCAAAATGTTAGACACAAAAGGAGGTACAACAAGAAATTTCTCCTCAAATTGCTGAATTTCTTCTTTGCACATAGATACATTAGCAAAAGTTTCTCGCATAAGAATTTTCGTTTCTTTCCATGTTCGAGGTTTTTCTAATTCATTTAAATTGTTCCACCAAGTTAATGCACAATCTACTAACGCACTTGCAACATTTCTAATCTTTCTCCTCTCACACATATGACATTGTCCAAAAATTTTATCCACCTCTATTTCCCAAGTAATATATTCATCATAACCAAAACCATCATAAGAAGGAAGAGATGGGCGAATGTAATTACTCCTTGTGGAAGGTATTGTAAAGGTGGTCTGAATGTCATGTGAATCTTTGGTTGATGTTTGATTTTTACTGAGCAACTCCATCGTCGTCTTCATCATGTCCATCATCTAAGCATATAATGCATGATTCTTTCTTTTACGTGACATTGTTAGTAGCAAACAGAAGACAACACAAAAAATATGTTATCCCTATCAACTACAAAGGATAATGGCAAAGTGGAAGTGGAATCACACACTCTCAAGCGTCTTACCACGCTCTTACAAGTGTTCTTACCGACACTGCGGGTGGCAAACGGTGGACGGTATGAAGAAACCAATGAAGTGTGGGATGGTTGCAAAGGTGTATCGATTCTGCTCAAGAGTAAGGTGTAGCTTGGATGGCACTTTCTATGTAGCAAGGATTAGCAACAATGAAATCAGATAGTAAAGTTGAATAAGTGTCCAAAGTATTTGTCAAAGTTGCTGGACTAAATGTGTTCCTAGTAGTTCAAGCTAGCAAGACATGAGACAAAACTAGATGACACAAAGAATGCAAGCACTTCTGTTTTTTGTTGTTGTTTTTTTCCTCTTTTTTTGTGCGGCTTTTGTTTCTTGTTTTGCACATGCCTTTTTTTTTCTTCCTTTTTTTTCAGAATGTGCTGCAAGGGAAGAACACAATGAAAATCAATCCAAGATATCTCATTTGTCTGTCGCAGATTTTCTGCTCAATCTTCCAAGGACAAATAGGCACACTTATATGCTCTAAATTGGAAAACTTAGAACAGAAAGATTGTATATATATCTCTCCTCTTTAATTTGAATATATGGAATACCTATTTTGGAAAAGAACAATAGGAGATACTGCCCCCGAAATACAGACTGTTCAGAATTTTTAGGTCAATAACAGATTCAGATCTAATGCAATTTCGACATTGATAACTATATTTTATGGGAAAATGATGAATAAGAAAGTCATAGAGAACTTCTTAAGCTTTCCAGAAAGTATAAGAACACAAATATTCGAGTTCGTATGAGCTAGATATGATGAAAATACTGAACTGGACAGAGATGAATCTAATCTGGACGTGATGACGTGATTCAAAAGGATGAATCAACACAATGCAAAACTCAAACTAAGACTAAAAACACTTCTAAACCAGCAATATGACTCAACCACGGACACAAACGCAACAAAATCAAACTGAATAACAAAGTTGCAAAGGCTCAATGTGGTTTGGACAAAGTAATGAATAGATCTACTAAACTGCAAGTTTTTTGTGGCTTTTTTATAGACTATAGGTATGAAAAACAAAACTAATATAATGGATAGATGAATTACCTAACGGGCAACCTGGAAATCTGATACCAATTGATAGGAAAAGGTTGAGTACCAATCTTCCGAAAGGTAATGGGTAAGTCGATTGATGGAGATCTCGACGTTGATGATCCGAGGCTCTCGAGTAGAACACGAACAGCCCCTGCAATCACTACACCACCACTCCGTTGGTTATCAACCATGCTTCACATGATTGACCTCACCAAGAAGGCTAATCCCTGCAAGTGCAACCGAGAACACAAGCAAGAACAAGGTAGACACGATCTGAAATCGCGAAGTTGGGGTCTCACAAACCGAAGAACGGCGATATTATTGATCTAAGTAAAACCCAATTGTCTATGGAAGCTACCATGGAGTATATATAGGTGGGAGGACGTACAAGGGGGTGTTAGGGTCGTGACCTAACCCTAAGACACGAAAATAATGGACTTAGACTTGATACAAGGCCCAATGGCCCAATACGGTGGCGCAGCACCCTGACAGATTCTATACTTGATTTTGTTTCGACAATTCCCGTCGACTCCGAAGGAATTTTGACATGGAACCAGCGCCATTGGAAAGGTTATCCTCTCCACTTTCCGTGCATATGTAGAACGTCCAAAACAGAGTTGGTATACGTCCTGGGCGTCTGTTTTAGAGTGTACTGCTCCTGGACTCCGAGTTGGATACGATTTGGAGTTTGGTTCGGTTTCCATCTTCTTTGAACGAATTCTCTGGTCTTCCACGTCCCTAATACTCCCTCCAAGTACTCCTTAAACCTCTCCATGTATCCTAATCACAAATAAACTATTAAGTAGCAATCTATGCTCAAAAACATATAAGGAAATATATAAGAACGAGTTCACCTTTGAAATTAATTGTTGTGTATGAACTCTATTGATTGCATCTTGTATGTTCAATGAAGTGTTGTTTGTATCCATAGAAGTGATGTCCTCATCAACAGGTCCTTTAGACCATGCCTCTCTGCAGCCTCTAACACCTAATCAAAAGCACCACAACTCTTTCTTTCAAAATGGCTCCAGTCAATACATTGGTTGCAGACCACTGGAGTGTTCATCTGGAGGTACACAGAGTTGTAGTAGTCCGAGTGGAAATGACTCCAAAATCTCGGATCAGCTACCTTTTTCCCACTGCTATAGGCATCAATCTTCCTGAGCTTCCATGCCACATCACTTTATTTCCATTGAACTTCTCCTCTGAGGAGTTCCTACTCCCTTTGTCTCGGAGAGTTCGTCTTCAAGGGACCAATCGGGCCAGAGGCAAGCCCCTTTCTTTTGCCCTTAGTTTGGCGTGTAGCCGCCTAGCTAGGACCAACCATATCTTTCACTTTTGAAGCTGGTTTCTTGGCCAGATCCTTTTGCTGCACTCTAGGTGGAGTGGGCAAAGATTCAGCGACACGGTGTTGCCGTTTCTTGGTTTGGCCCGTCGAAGCATGAGGCAATGCCTCTTGATCCAATTCGGCTTCAAAGTCAGAGAGGTACTCGTTTGAATTTGACATTGTCCTGAAAAAGAGATGATATACGACATGGATAAGAATTGGTGGCAAGGGAAATCATTGAGTTTAAGTATGTTAGGGTTTAATTCAGCAAACATCGGACTTGTCTATTGCTCAGGTGCGGACTATTCTGGAGTATCGACTGCTCAAAACCTAGACAACGAAGTAATGGGATTCCTCAACGAAAAAGTGGAGTATTGTAGTTGTAATACAAACAGGGAGGCATGTACTTACTGGAGGAGCTAAGCTATTTGATCAATATCAAAGAAAATTCAAGAATTAGGGTCTGGTGAGAAAAATTATCAAATCCTTCGATTCAAGGGGCTTGAGGAGCTGTTGGAGCGGATTAGTCTGGGGCCTTCGATCCTTGCAATGTAGATCAATTCACGCGGAGATTTGAGGGGATTTGATGGAGGACTCAAAAAATCGCCCTGGGGGCATTTGAGTGAGGTGTAACATCCTCATTTTCATCCATCATGCATTGCATACATTTCAATACATGTTCAGTATTGAGCAACATAAAAAGGAACAAGTTTAAAATGAATTAGAAACAAAACCGCACTCAAGAATTTTGGGAAGTGCGGACTAGTCCGATTTTGGTGTGGACTAGTCCGATTTCTCTGTGACTTCGAACAGACTTGTCCGTTTTGTTGCGGACTGGTCTGTTTTTCTCTCTGGACACTTTCAGACTTGCCCGGTCCTGTGCGGACTAGTCCGGTGTTCCAATTTATTAGAAATTTTGCTAAGTCCCTGGACTTGTCTAAACTAGTCTGGTATTCCAGAGGCCTTGTCTATTTTTCCCTCTGACTAAAGTCGGACTTGTCCAATTTTTGGCCAGACTTGTCTATTTTTACCCTCTGGATAAGTTCGTACTTGTCTGATGTCCAGTCCGGACTTGTCCGATATCTCTCTAACCAACTTCGGACTAGTCCGACCCTTTTCGGACTTGTGCGATAAATCTCGACTCCGAGTTGATCTTTTGTTTCATGACTTGTTTCTTGAGTTTTACATTAAGTGGGCCTAGGGATGTCGTGCCTAACTTTTTAGAGCCCATTTGGGACTCTAAAACGGCCTCTACTTATATCAAACTCAAAATCCACCCAACACTAGCCCTCCACCTCTATATAAACAACCCCACCCCTTGAATTGACATCTATTTGCCACTTTTTCACCACACCTAAACCCTAGCCCGTGGACAGCCGCCATCAAGGAGGGAGAAGGAGATCTAGAGCAAGAAGAAGAAGAGGAGGAGGAAACGAAAGAGGATCAAGATCTCCATCAACTTCGCATTCTTCGTCAACAATTCACCATCATGTTCTTCATCAACCCTAGATCGTCAAGATCCAAGTGTTACCTCCAATACCCCTGATTCTTTGGAGTCTTGGACACCTGATATACCTTCTACTTCCTTTTCCTTATGTGAACCGAACCCTAAATCTCCAAATTCACGTCGATCTAGAAAACCCTAAATTGTTGTTCCTGCGCAGTGCGGACTAGTCTGGCCTCCTGCGGACTTGTCCGATTTTGCAATCTAATTCCTGTTGAATTAATTCTAAATTGACTCTAATCAACCCCAAACCCATGTATACATGTTAATAACCATTGTAACTGATTAATAAACATCATTAATAACTCATTAACAAGTTCCACCTCGCATGTGCATTAATCTTGCATGTCATGTCATATTGAGTAATATTTGTGCATCTCTTTGATTGTGTTTCTTGTCTTGTATGTTTATTGTGCAGATTAGACGGATTTTATCTAGAGTGTGTCGCGAAGGATCTCCAGCACAAAGAGTTTGAAGGCTTTGACCCGAAACATCCCAAGAGCAAGGCAAGTGTCCTTGAAGCATATTGATCTTGTTTGAAATAAATGTTTTTGTTTGCAAACTGCATGCTCGTGTCAATTTGATGGGAAATCATATGAAAGGAAGTTTACTAGAATTTTTTGACCATCCTTGTCACCTGGATTTTATGGTAGAGAGTCAGTATGGGCTTTTTACCTTTTTTGCTTCGCTTAATTAAATGGGGATGGGAAAACAACTATAATATTTAACTATGCATTAATGAGATTATGGTTAATATGAACTGGTTAACATGACATGTAATTGGTGATCTAAGCAAGCCTGGTATGTGGATGGGTTGGATGTTATGGCGGTTTGCTTGCTTTAGATCTAAGGATCGGTTCGTGGAGCGACCATCCAGGAATTATAGTACCACCACAAGGCCAAGTATGGGTGCAGCGTAGCTGATTAATTAGAGCTTTGCCAGTGCTATTTTGACCATTAAGGATGCTCGGGGAAGGGGTAGTCAGATTGGGTTTGTTATGATTGGTGGGACTACCCTGGGATCCGAATGGCTCAAGAGGGGACCCTTGGTTGAAGATGTGCTCAGTTGGAGGCATCGCCACCGGTGAAACCTCAGTGGGATCTAAATAGGCTAGTAACCTCTTTGTAAAGGCTATTTTTTCATCTCTTGGCCACACACCGACAAAAGTGTGAGACGGCATAATAGAGGTTCTAGTCACTGTAAGGTGATGAAATCACAAACCCGTGGGTAAAGCTGTACAACCTCTACATAGTGTATCTAAAAACTATCATGATAGCCGTGCTCCCCATTATGAGCAACTTGGACCCTCACATGATTAGGGAAAACTTGGTATTGGGATGGTTTAGTACTGGTTATGGTCAATAACATGGTGATGGCTGGTTATGAATTAAATTCTGATATTGATTATGGTTATTGGTGATGAGAAGTCTGGAATATGGATGACGGTAATTAATATAGACTGGTACTATGATATTAATTATGGTTTATGATGAGTTTAATTCACATATATATAATATATTGCTTTTTGAATGTTTTAATGTACTTTTCAGCACTTAGCATTTATTACATTCATCGTTCGGATCAGCTACATGTCATACTTTCCACACTTGCTAAGTACGACATGTACTCACCCTTGCAACTCCCCGACCAACAGTTGCAGGTCCGGATTGGGAGTTTAACGATGATAATGCGGAGTTCTAGGCCGTGTCCGCCGTCAGCTTTGCCTGTGGAGTGTTGGAGCTGTATTATATCCTATTGCTTATGCTGCTTAGTTGGTTATTAGTTTATTTCCGCTGCATTAGTACAAACTTGTCATTAATATTCATTAGAGCTTGTATTGAGGATATTCTGAATTTTGTAATAAAAGTGGTTAATTAATCTTGTTCTGTGGTATTTTTATGTATATCCTTTTGTGATTGCACTCGTGTATGTGTGTTGAACATCCTGGGCACACATATGCGTTCACTTGGTTGATTTTCGGAACCTGGTATCACAAATTGGTATCAGAACCACAGGTTGACCGTAGGACGCATCCTAGATAGAATGAACACTTTAGAGCACTCAGGAATCGAGGTGTTTTTGCTTGGTGTGTTGTTTGCTATATATTGGTTGCTTGTGTGCTTAATAGAGGATTTTGGGATGCTTTAGCATTGCCATGTCCATGTAGGCTACTATAGTTAGTTGTTTGGTTTCATATCCCTCGATGCATATAGTTGGGGATGTTTTCTAGATTCTTATCTCTTGCTTTTTTTCAGATGGTGAGGACTCGCAACCAGAGGGATGGCAATGATGAGGAGGAGAACAATGGAGCACCTCAGAACAACAATGGACAAGGACCTGCTAAGGGAGCTATAAACATTGAGCAGCTTTTGTCTATGCAAAACCAGCTCATGCAGACCATGACACAAACTATGGGACAACTGCAGGCTGGTAACGTCAACAATCAGCCCCACATGCCTCCACCGCCACCCCCACCTCTTCATAACCGGTTGGGAGAGTTTATGAGGACTAGGCCACCAACCTTTGCTCAAGCTGCTGACCCTATGGATGCTGATGATTGGCTCAAGTCCGTGGAGAAGAAGCTAGCCATTGTCCAATGCAATGACCGGGAAAATGTTCTATTTGCTTCTCATCAATTAGTTGGAGCAACTGCGGATTGGTGGGATGCTTATTGCAATGCTCATGAGAACCAAGAGAGGATTTCTTGGGCCAAATTCAAGGAGAGCTTCCGTTCTCATTATGTGCCCAAAAGTGTTATGATTTTGAAGAGGCAAGAATTTGAGAACTTGAGGCAAGGAAGATTGAGTGTGGGTGAATATCTCAATAAATTCACTCAACTTTCGAGGTATACCCCTGAAGATTTTAGTCGGGATGGCCGGAAGCAATATTTGTTCCTGAGAGGATTGAACAATGATATCCAAGTGCAATTGCTCAAATGTGACTATGCTAACTTATAGAAGCTTGTGGACAAAGCAATTGTTGTGGAGAACAAGGTCCGTGAGATGGAGAAAGACAACAAGAGGAAGACGCCATATCAAGGACAGCAACAATGAAGTAATGTGCGCCCTCGCTTTGCGCCGCCAAATGCACCTTATTACAGCTCCTCTATGCCAGCTCATCGCTCTGGTTATGCACCGCGTTCAACTCAGTTTGTACAGTAGCGCCCTGTTATGCAAGCACCTAGGCCTCCAATACCTTATGCACCTCGTGCTAATTTTCCTGGTGCAAATATTTAGAACCAAGCTCGTCCCAATAATTCTGGTGCAACAAAGAAGTGTTATACTTGTGGAGAAGCTGGACACTTTTCACATAAATGTCCTAAGTCAGGCCTTGGTCAAGGAAGCAATGCGACAAGACAAAACCCAAGACCCAATGGAGGACAGCTGCAAGGAAACCGTGGACAGTAGAATTTTGCTCGTGGCAATGTGAACCATGTCTCTACGGAGGATGCTCAACAAGTGGATGACGTGGTGATTGGTATGTTTCTCGCAAACTCCAACCCGACAACTGTGTTATTTGATTCTAGAGCATCATATTCATTCATTGCATCGAAATATGTTGCCAAGTATAGTTTGCCTATCTCTCTTATGAAGATTACTCTATTGGTTAAGTCTCCTGGAGGAGAGATGAGGACAAATATAGTATGTCCAAAAGTAAGCCTTAGAATAAGGGGGGTATACTTCTCCGCCAACCTCATTGTTTTGGATTCTCAAGGATTGGACATTATACTTGGTATGGACTGGTTGAGGAAGCACAATGGAGTTATTGAGTGTGCCACGAAGACGGTGAAGTTAACAAATGAGGAAGGGATCACCGTAGAATTTGAAGCATCTCAGCACGCACCGAAGCAATTGGAGTTGAATCATATGGACGATGCCGCAATTGAGGAGATTCTAGTGGTGTGTTAATTTTTGGATGTGTTCCTGGACGAGTTGCCAGGTATGCCACCAGATCGAGACATTGAGTTTGTTATTGATTTAATACCTAGAACTGCACCTATAGCTAAGAGGCCATATAGGATGCCTCCTAAGGAATTAGCGGAGCTCAAGAAGCAAATTCAAGAGCAACTAGAGAATGGTTTTATTCGCCCCAGTTCTTCGCCTTGGGGAGCGCCCGTTCTATTTGTGGATAAGAAGGATGGATCGCAAAGGATGTGTGTGGATTACCAAGCTCTCAATGAGGTGACCATCAAGAACAAGTACACCTTGCCAGACATAGAAGATTTTTTCGATCAGATGAAGGGTGCTTGTGTTTTCTCTAAGATTGATTTGAGGTCGGGATACTTTCAAATGAAGATTAGACCATTGGACATACACAGACAGCTTTCAGGATACGGTATAGTTCTTATGAGTACACCTTGATGTCCTTTGGATTGACAAATGTGCCTGCCTATTTTATGTACCTCATGAATAAGGTCTTCTTGGAGTACTTGGACAAGTTTGTAGTGGTGTTCATTGATGACATTATGATCTACTCGAAGGATGAGAAGGAACATGAGGAACACTTGAGGCTTACGTTGTAGAGATTGAGGGAGCACCAATTTATGCCAAGTTCAACAAGTGTCAGTTTTGGTTGAGAGAAGTCTTGATTTTGGGTCATATAATTTCAGGAGGAGTTTCGGTTGACCCCGGAATGGTGAGGGATGTGTTGAAGTGGGAGCCACCACAAAACATAAAGAAGATCTGGAGTTTTCTTGGAATGACTGGATATTACTGTCGATTCATCAAGGACTTTTCCAAGATAGCCAAGCCAATGACGGAGTTGCTAATGAAGGGGAAAGCATTTCAATGGACTCAAGCTTGTCAAGAGAGTTTTGAGGAGATGAAGAAGAGGTTAACAACAGCCCCAATTTTGATATTGTCAGACGTGAGCAAGAGTTTTGATATTTATAGTGACGCATCTAGACAAGGACTTGGATGTGTATTGATGCAAGAAGTGATGAGTAGGTTTAGGCCCGATCTTCCGAAAGGTAAGTCGATTGGGGTGGAGAACTCGACGTTGATGATCCGCGGCACTCGAGTAGTTCGAATACCCCTGCAATCACTACACCACTTCTCCGTTGGTTATCAACTGTGAGGCACACACTTGACCTCGCCAAGAAGGCTAACCCCTTCAAGTGAACCAAGAACACAAGCAAGAACGTAGAAGACACGATCTAAAATTGAGAAGTTGGGGTCTCACAAACTGAACAACGGCAAAATTGTTATTCTAAGCAAAACCCACCGGATATGACTGGCGGCTGCAGTATATAAAGGCTAGGGTTCGGCCAAAACACGATTAGACGCGTCCCTAATGGACTCTTATGGGATACAAGGCCCAAAGGACCGATTCGGTGGCGCAACACCAGACATAAATCTGGACTCCATTTGTTTTGAAGATTCCTGTTGCCTCCGGAGGAATTTTAAGGTGGGACCAGAACCATTGGAAATCTTATCTTCTTTCCTTTCCGTGCATATGTATAACATCGAAAACGGAGTCCGTATGCCTCCTGGGCGTCCATTTTAAGGTGGACTGCTCCTGGACTCAGAGTTGAACTCGAGTCTGAGTTGTAAACTGTTTCCATCAACTTGTGGATGTCCCAGCTGGTTATCCATGTTCCCAAGGTCCCTTTCCTTCACTTTTTGATCTTCTCCATTATTCCTAATATCAATTAAATCATCACATAGCAGTCTATTCTCAAACACACATGTAAAGGAAGTTAGGAGCGAATTCACCTGCTGATTTATTAACCTTGCTCGTGATCTTATGATTGGTCCTTGCATTTCAATGTGTGTCTCCACTGTTGTGATGTCCTCATGATCCTCCCCCTCTTGAATTGGAGTCCTCCTCGACTCAAGTTCATCTTCTTCTCCCAATTACGGTCGCAAATCTGAAATGTTAAATGTAGGACTAACCCCAAAATTGGGGGGCAATTCAATCTTATATGCATTATCATTAATCTTTTCAACAATCTTAAAAGGATCAGCAGCCCGTGGCATAAGTTTATATTTTCTCAAGTTGGTGAATCGCTCTTTTCTCAAATGTAACCACACCAAATCATCCAATTCAAGTTTTACTTCATTTCTACCTTTACTACCTGCAATCCTATACTTCTCATTCATCATTTCAATTTTTTTCTTTGTAGTTTCATGCATCTTAAGAATAAATTCAGATCGTTGTGTAGCATCCAAATTTATAGTTTCAGAAGGAGGCAAAGTTAGTAAATCAATAAGAGCATGGGGATTGAAACTATACACTACATGGAATGGACTTACCTTTGTCGTGGAGTGAACGGATCTGTTGTAAGCAAATTCTATATGTGGTAAACACTCCTCCCACAACTTCAAATCTGTTTTCTAGACAGCCCGCAACATAGTAGATAAGGTACGATTAACTACCTCGGTTTGTCCATCCGTTTGTGGGTGACATGTAGTTAAAACAGCAACTTGGTTCCAAATTTATACCACAAAGTTTTCTAAAAATGACTTAAAAATTTTGCATCACGATCAGAAAAAATGGTATTTGGCACATCATGTAAACGAACAATTTCCATCATAAATAAATCAGCAATGTGTGAGGCATTATCATTCTTATGACAAGGTATAAAGTGTGCCATTTTGGAGAAACGATCAACAACTACAAAAATAATATCCCTCCCCCTCTTAGTCCTAGGCAATCCCAAAACAAAGTCCATAGAAATATCCTCCCAAGGTACTTTAGGAACAGGAAGAGGCATATAAAGACCATGTGGGTTAAGGCGAGACTTAGCTTTTTCGGAAGTAGTGCATTGTGACGTGTAGCACTCAGCATCACGCCTCATCTTTGGCCAAAAGAAGTGTGTGGACAGCACGTCTTCAGTTTTCTTCACTCCAAAATGTCCAATCAAACCTACTCCATGTGCTTCTTGCAAAAGTAATAGACGAACGGAGCTAGCTGGAACGCATAGCTTGTTAGCACGATAGAAGAGACGCTCTCGCAGCACATATTTATTCCAAGTTCTTCCATCTCTACAATTTTCAAAAGCATCTTTGAAGTCCAAATCAGTAGGATATAATGCTTTTATTGTTTCCAAACCAGAGATTTTATGATCAAGTTGGGACAGCATGGTATAACGCCTAGATAATGCATCGACAATGACATTTTCCTTCCCTTTCTTATGCTTAATGATGTATGGAAATGACTCTATGAACTCAATTCATTTAGCATGTCATTTATCAGATTGGTTTGACACTTACGATACTTCAATGATTCATGATCGGAATGTATGACAAACTCCTTAGACCAAAGATAATGTTGCCAAGTTTGTAATACTCGCACTAAGGCATACAATTCCTTATCATAAGTGGAATAATTCAGAGAAGGACCATGAAGTTTTTCACTAAAGAAAGCAACAGGTTTACCTCCTTGTATGAGAACGCCTCCAATACCAATGCCGCTTGCATCGCATTCTAGCTCAAAGGTCTTGTCAAAATCAGGAAGTTGTAGTAATGGTTCTTGTGTAAGCTTCGATTTGAGAGCATCAAAAGCTTGTTGCTGCTGCTAGCCCAATCGAGATGGCACTCTCTTCTTCGTTAGCTCATGTAGAGGTGCTGCAATGGTGGTGAAATCCCGCACAAAATGCCGATAAAAACCTGTAAGACCAAGAAAACTACGAACCTGCATGACGGTTGTTGGTGTTGGCCAGCTGGTGATTGCTTCAATTTTTGCCTCATCCATCTCAATCCCTGCGAGGAAATGACATAGCCATGAAACGAGACTCGATTGGTGCAAAAGACGCACTTTTCGAGGTTACCAAACAAACGTGCATCTCTCAAAATAGTAAAAACAGCACGTAAATGATGAAGATGTTCATCATATGACTTGCTGTAAATGAGGATATCATCAAAGTAAACCACCAAAAATTATCCAATGAAAGCACGTAAAACGTCATTCATTAAATGCATAAAGGTACTGGGTACATTAGTTAAACCAAAAGGCATGACTAACCACTCATAAAGTCCAAACTTGGTTTTAAATGCAGTTTTCCATTCATCTCCTAGTGCCATTCAAATTTGGTGACAACCACTACGCAAGTCAATTTTTGTGAAGATGATAGCACCACTCAATTCATCAAGCATGTCATCTGATGAGAAGAAAGGTTTAGGCCCGATCTTCCGATAGGTAATGGATAAGTCGATTGATGGATATCTCGACGTTGATGATCTTAGGCTCTCGAGTAGCACACGAAAAAACCCCTGCAATCACTACATCACCGCTCCGTTGGTTATCAACCGTGCTGCACATGATTGACCTCGCCAAGAAGGCTAATACCTGCAAGTGCAACCGAGAACACAAGCAAGAACAAGGAAGCAATCTGAATTGCTAAGTTGGGGTCTCACAAACCGATGAACGACAAAATTGTGTATAACAGATTAATCTAAGCAAAACCCAATTAATCATGGCGGCTACTATGGAGTATATATAGGTGGGATGACGTCCAAGGGGGTATTGGGGTCGTGACCTAACCCTAAAAATACGAAAATAATGTACTTAGACTTGATACCAGGCCCAATGGCCCAATACAGTGGCGCAACATCCTGACAGATTCTAAACTTTATTTTATTTCGACGATTCCATTGACATGGGACCAACGTCATTGGAAAGGTTATCCTCTCTCCTTTTCGTGCATATGTAGAACATCCAAAATTGAGTCGTATGCATCCTAGGAGTCCATTTTAGTGCGTACTGCTCCTGGACTCCGAGTTGGATACGATTTTGAGTTTGGCTCAGTTTCCATCTTCTTTGAACGAATTCTCTGGTCCTCCACGTCCCTAATACTTCCTCCAAGTACTCCTTGAACCTCTCCATGGATCCTAATCACAATTAAATCATTAGGTAGCAATCTATGGTCAAAACCATATAAGGAAACATATAAGAACAAGCTCACCTCTGAAATTATTGTTGTGTATGAACTCTATTGATTGCATCTTGTTTGTTCAGAGTGTTGTTTGTATCCATAGAAGTGATGTCCTCATCATCCTCCCTTTCTTGAATTGGAGTTTTCCTCGACTCAAGTTCATATTCTCTCATGTGTTGGTCCAAATGTGCAACGCCATCAAATCTTTTTGTATGCATGAATGGAGGAGGCCAAGGTGGTGGACGACATAGTGCGCCATCTTGATCGTGTCCATCAAATAAGAGTGCACATTCACTTGAGCCAGGATCCCAAACAAATAAACATTGTGTCATGTTTTTAGGTGCAATGATAACGTGTATGATCTCATCATCTAAGCGAGGGATAGGATAACGATAGCGAATGGTGATGTTATTAATCGCTCGACAATCAACACACATGCGCCAACTACGATCTTTCTTAGGAACCAAAAGAATAGGGATGGAACAAGGGATAAGGCTTTCATGAATGTACCCGGGGTCCAAAAGATCTTGGACTTGTCGCTGAATTTCCTTAGTTTCCTCTGGATTCGCCTTGTATGCTGCACGATTTGGCAAACTTGCTCCTGGAATCAAATTGATCTTGTGTTCAATGCCTCTCATCGGTGGTAAACCAGGGGGTATCTCGGAGGGAAACACATCCTCAAACTCCTGCAAAAGGTTAGCAACAGTAGTGGGCAATGCAATAGACAAATCATAAAGTGAAAACATGGCTTCTTTGCATACTAAAGCATAGCACATCCCCTTAGCATCGAATAAATCAGCATGGTCAGATTTAGTTGCAAGCAACGATGGTAATTTTAACTTAATGACTTGCTGTTTTCCAGATTCTAGTTTTGTTGCTTTGCCATCATGAATTTTACTCTTCTCAAAATGCACAATTTCAGCAGGAGTCATGGGGAGCAAAGTGATTTTCTTTCCCTTATGCATGAGAGTATATTTATTAGTTCTACCATAATGAATAGCATCTGTATCAAATTCCCAAGGACGACCCAATAAAAGAAAACAAGCATCCATAAGAACGACATCAAAATCAGCAAAATCATGGTAAAAACCAATTGAAAAATGTATTATCGCTGTTTGTGTTACCCGAACCTTACTGCTGTTGTTGAACTATTAAATGTGGTATGGATGAGGGTGTGCTCTTCTTGTCAAACCAAGTTTCTTGACGACATCCGTGTTCACCAAGTTATTGCAGCTACCTCCATCAATTATAGTGTGTACACACCAGTCCTTGACGACGAGAAACATGTGGAAGAGGTTGTGACATTGTAGCTTGTCGTCAGTCTCCACTTTGGAGCTCAAGGCACGCTGCACAATGATGCTCCTATAGTTCTCCGTCGCCGCTGTACCGAGTACCTCTTCTTTGGTGTGTTCGTCATTTGGATCTGTAAAGTGAGTAGCAAGAGAATATTCATCTTCAACATCTGAAGTACTATCATACCCGCCATCATCGCGTGCTATGTATGCTCGTTTGCTCGGGCAATCTCTCATCATATGACCAAGTCCCTGTCAGTGGTGACACATAATGTCGGAAGTACGACCCATAGAAGGAGTGGACGATGAAGGCTTGAATGATGTCGCCTTGCTGCCTTCCGGCATGCAAGAAGGTGGAGCAGCAGGTATAGTTCATTGGCCGCCATTGGATGGTATAGTCACTGCACGGGGGGTCAAAGATAGTGCTGTTTTGGATGGTGTAGACGTCGAACGCAGCGTGAAGTTGCTCCTTGTGCGTTGTTGCTGTTGTTGTCGGCCCTGCAATTCTTTTTCTACCAACATAGCAAGCTGAAACAATGTGTTAACAGTATCATATTCCTTGTAATCAACAATGTCCTGAATTTCACGCCTCAACCCCCCATAAAAACGAGCTATTTTATTATCCATGTCCTCTACTACCCCCACAACGTAGCATACCCTTTTTTAACTCTTGATAATACTCCTCTACGGACATGTTACCTTGGTCTAAGCACTGCAATTTTTTGCGAAGGACCCGCTGAAAAGATGGAGGAACAAATCGAACGCACATAACTTCCTATAATCTATCCCATGTTGGAGGATCAGTTCTAGTTTTAACAAGTTCATTCCACCGTATGATAGCAAAGTCCTTAAACTCACTAGTGTCTTGACGAACTCTATGTTGTTTAGGAATAAGATGGGCATTAAATATTTGCTCTACTGTCATCTCTCAATCAAGATAAGCCTCAACATCATAAGCACCAGAGAAAGGGGGTATAGTAAATTGCACTTTAGCAAAAGGATCATCAGGAGGACGATTATAATTGTTATGATGATTATTACCTCCCATACCTCAACGATAAAGTGGTAGTCTTGGCTGATTGTTGTGATCTTCCATATCATCGTAAGCATTTTCTTCATGTCTTCTAGCGAGAGGCAATCTATCCTCAAAAGTATTCATCCGAAGAGCAAAGTCATCAAGCTGGCGAGTCATGTTCGCCAATGACTCCTCCCTTGTTGAGTTGTATTTGGCGAACATATCTGTCATGGTCTTCATCATATCACATAACTCGGCATGTTGAACACATTAGTCATCATTGTCTTCTCCTACCATTGTTAGTAGGAAACAAAAGACAACAAAAATATGTTATCCCTATCAACTACAGTGACAATGTCAAAGGTGGAAGAAAAACAATCTCTATCGCTCAAGCGTCTTACCACGCTCTTACAAGTGTTCTTACCGACACAACAGGTTGTGCGGACGGTGAGATGAACCAATGAAGCGTGGGATGATTGCAAAGGTACCTATTATGCTCAAGAGAAAGGTGAAGCTTGGATGGCACAATATGGTGGCTAATAAGCAGCATATCGTTAACAGGTAAACAAAGTTGAATAAGTATTCAATGTAGGAAAACTATTGCTAGTCAACCAAGTGTCCTAGGGCCTTGCACAACACAAGGAAGTAGCAAGGCAAAAGAAAGACAGAATGATATAGCCAACAATCACAACACAAGTAGTATAGGCCAATTGCTTTAATATGCGTGCTCTTCACTATTTTTTTCTTTTTTTTAATATTTTTTTGATATTTTTTATTTACTCAAGAGCACGAAGATATGAAGCACACAAATTTGTAGCTCAATTGGATGTAATATGCAGCCTATAGAAAATCAAGAAGATTCTTTAAAATTCGTGCTAAAAATTCGGAGGCCAGATAGCCTATCTTTCGAGAGGAATTTGGGCAATGTAATTTCACCGAACGTGGATACGTGGCGGAAAATCAGATGCGAAATTTCGCGTAGATGAATTTGAAAAAAAAAATGCATGATTTTGAGTTCGTATGCGAAAGTTATGGCCGTTTTAAGGTAGGTTGTCTGAGATACGATTTTTAGATGTTGATTCTAATTCAGTTTGAGAACAGAACTCGCAATCGGATATGAAAACGACAGGGAATTTGCACAAAAACTAATGGGGTGGTGCGTGATGATTCATGGATGAATGGTAGAATGGTTTGTCATCTAATCTAGGTCTAGCGATGCAGGAGTTCACGCAAGGCGGCTAGCTAGGGCAAACCGAGGAACGCGGTGGATCATTTTGTTATTTAGGAATTGTGGAATAGGTGTCGAGCAGCAAGAAAACAAGGACGAAACACGATAACTAGGACCCAAAACACAAAGCTAAACCAGCAACAAGACTTGACCACACAAATGCAAACTCAACAATGCAAACTGAAAAACAAAACTGCAGGCACTATAGTCTAGGAAGCGGTAGAAACGATCTAATTTTTTTGTGGCTTTTTCGTGGACTCTAGGTACGAAACAAAATCGATCTAATGGAAGGAAAACAAAGATACCTCATGGGCAACCTGGAAATCTGATACCAATTGATGAGTAGGTTTAGGCCCGATCTTCCGAAAGGTAAGTCGATTGAGGTGGAGAACTCGACGTCGATGATCCGCGGCACTCGAGCAGTTCGAATACCTCTGCAATCACTACACCACTGCTCCGTTGGGTATCAGCTATGCGGCACACGCTTGACCTCGCCAAGAAGGCTAATCCCTGAAAGTGAACCGAGAACACAAGCAAGAACGTAGAAGACACGATCTGAAATTGAGAAGTTGGGTTCTAACAAACCGAAGAACAACAAAATTGTTATTCTAAGCAAAACCCACCAAATATGACCGGCGTCTGCAGTATTTAAAGGCTAGGGTTCGGCCAAAACACGATTAGACGTGTCCCTAATGGACTCTTACGGGATACAAGGCCCAAATGCCCGATTCGGTGGTGCAGCACCGGACAGAAATCTGGACTCGACTTGTTTCGACGATTCCCAATGACTCCGTAGGAATTTTGAGGTCGGACCAGTACCATTGGAAATTTTGTCTTCTCCTCTTTCCGTTCATATGTAGAACGTCGAAAATGGAGTCCGTATGCCTCCTGGGCTTCCGTTTTAAGGTGGACTACTCCTGGACTCCGAGTTGAACTCGAGTCCAAGTTGTAAACTGTTTCCATCAACTTGTGGACGTCCCAGCTGGTTCTCCACGTCCCGGAGGCCTCTTTCCTTCACTTGTTGATCTTCTCCATTATTCTTAATAATAACTAAATCATCACATAGTAATCTATTCTCAAACTCACATGCAAATGAAGTTAGGAGCGAATTCACCTGCTGATTTATTAACCGTGTTCGTGCTCTTGTGATTGGTCCTTGCATTTCAATGTGTGTCTCTGCTGTTGTGATTTCCTCATCAAGAAGATCAAGTGGTTTCCTATGCATCGAGACAATTGAAAAAACATGAGCAGAATTACCCAACCCATGATTTGGAACTTGCAGCCGTGGTACACGCATTAAAGATTTGGAGACATTATATCCTTGGTCATAGGTGTGAAATTTATACGGATCATAGGAGTCTTAAGTATATTTTCACACAAACGGATCTGAATTTGAGGAAACGAAGATGGTTGGAGCTCATCAAAGATTATGATATGGGAATCAATTATCCTCCAGGGAAGACTAATGTTGTGGCTGATGCTTTGAGTCAGAAAGGAGTAAGTCACCAACTCACTGTTCGAGAATTACCATTTGAGTTATGTAAGGAGTTTGAACGGTTGAACTTTGGATTTGTGAATGAGATGGGGATGATGGAGTTAAATCCAACCTTGGAGCAAGAGATTCAAGAAGGCCACGCGAAGGATGAGGAAATCCAAGAGATCAAGGAAAGAACCCAAGATTCGAGAGCTCTCTCCAAGCTCGAGCCTATTCACATTCCGATATAGTCTCTGGAAAAGTTCGGACTAGTCCGATCATTTTTGGACTTGTCCGATTTTTCATGTCCTTAACCCTAGCCGCCGCCAAACCCTAATCTTCCTCACCCCACACTTGCCTCAAGCTTTCTCTCTCCAAGCTCGAGCTCCCCAAGGCGATTCCTTGATTCCTCCATCAAAACTTCGCAAGTTTGGGTGGAAATTGATCTGCTTTGCGTAGGAATTGAAGATCACAGACTTGTCCGCCCCTTCAATCCCTACATATCCGAAAATCAAGCAATCTCGGTAAGATATCACCCCAAACCCTAGAAATTGCTGTTTTCTTCGTTTGTGGTCAACTAGCTTGGTTCCTTTCACCATATACATGCTTCCTTGATGTATTACATCGATGCTAAGCTAGTTGTGCATTTGGAATCACTATTTGTCTCATAGTTAGGGTTTTAGAGGTTGAACATCGGACTAGTCCGGTCCATGTACGGACAAGTCCGGTCAACCGGACTAGTCCGTTCCTGTACACCGGACTAGTCTGATTTTTCTGGACTAAACCCTAACCTCTCAATTCCTCAGTGCAATTCCTTGTCATCTATTCTCATCAATGCCTTGTGAAATCTATTTTTAGGACAATGTCGAGCACCAACGACGAAATCTCTGATTTTGAGGCTGAGATGGACCACGAAGCCATGCTTCGGTCCTCGACAAGCCTAAGTAAGAAGTGCCAAGAGCACCCATCTGAGTCGGCTACCTCTCCTCCTCAGGCTCGAAGTAAAGTGCTCGCGAAGAAGCCAACATCCAAGGCTTCTGCTGGAGGTGTCCCTCGCCAAGCCAAGGGCAAGGGCAAGGGAATTGCAACGGGCCCGATTGGCCCCCTAAAGCTGGCAGCTCCAAGGGAAGGGGCCGGGGATCCCGCAGAGGAGAGATTCAACAGAAAGGGCAGTCTACAGCCGTCCAAAGCAAGCTGCCAATGGGAGGTTTTGGAGCAACTTCCATGCAGACCTCTACAAGTCTGTATATCTCCCAATGAAGATGCACATGGTGCGCAGCCAATGGATAGAATGGGTGCACTTTGAGAAGAATGGCTGCTCACCCTTTGTTGTGGTGGTGGAGGCAATGTAAAGGCATGGCCTAAAGGATCTCTTCTCCTTCAGGAACCATTGGAATTATGAGGTCATTGCCTAGTTTTATGCCTCTTGCTATTTTGCATGTGATGAGGAAGAAAGGGTGACTTGGATGACTCATGGATCCAAGTACACCATAACTTATGAAGAATTAGCAAGGATGCTCCATCTTGACACCTCAAGCAATGATAACTTGATCATCCACAACATTGGTGTCATTGTGAAGGACAGGATGAAGTTTCTCTATGAGCCCAACTCCAAGTTCAACCCCCCTTCTACAAAGAATATGAAGCCTTTCTTTGTGGTGTTGAACAGGGTTCTAAGGAAGACAATTGCCCCCAAGGATCGGGATGCAGGAAGTGTGTAGGGGTATCTCAGGACCTTGATGAAGGTCATTAGCAAAGACAGAAGATTTGATGTCTTTGACTATATTTGGAACGACATGGTGAACATCTCCTGCACACCGAACAGGTCCCGTGTCTATGCTCCTTATCTGATGTTTATGATTGAAAAGGTCACAAGCATAGAGTTTGTCAAGGATGTGGATCACCTCCCCTTGAGGCCCCAGAAAGCCTCAACAGCCAAGTGTCCAAGTTGATCCCTCTCCGGCTTCCGGTCTTGAGGCTCTAGTGAGAGCTAGTGGAGGTGCTAGAGCTACTCCCGCCACTAGGGCCCCTCCTCAAAAGGGGTCCCCGAGTGGTATATTGAAGTACCTGACTGCCATTTTTGCCTCCTACAAAAAGGTCGAAGTGAAGGCTCACAAGCTCAACAAGAGAAGAAAGGCTGACATGAGATATCTCAAGGAGAATGTGAAGCAGATTGGTCAAAAGCATGAGATCGAGCCCATTGGATCCCCAGTAATTTCTGATGACTCCGACTCTGATTTCACCGAGCTCGGGCCCTTGACTCCCTCCGAGCTTGCCTATTTTGGCATTGGGGACTCGAGTGGTTCCGCTCCTCCTCCTCCTCCTCATCATCATCAGCCAGAGGATGAAGATGAAGACGACGAGAGGACCGACAGCGAGGCTTGAAGACTTTCGGTCCCTCCTCTCCTTCTTTTTGGTGTCTTGATGCCAAAGGGGGAGAGATTGAGGGGGAGTCTTAGGTTTTAGCTGTAGGATGCGAGAAGAGCTTCTTTTTATGTCTTTTGTCTATCTTGTGGGTTGTAAAACTCTTAATATGCTCTTATGATACTTTTGGTCCTGTGATGCAATGTTTTGAACTACTTATGAAGAAATTGATGAATTCTATGATTTTGCTATAAGAATGACATATATGCTTGTTATTGATGTGTTGATGTCAATTATGTCATTCTCATCATGATTATTGCTTCTATACACTTAGTTCTGCATCCCACCGTAAAGAGTGCACATATGGATCATGTTTTCATTGCTTAATGTATTTTAAACTCATATGTGCACTCTTTATGAAAATCTCAACTTTTCATCATATTTTGTGAAATATCAATTGGTTTTCATCAATCACCAAAAAGGAGGAGATTGAAAGTGCATCTAGGAATCCCTTCTAGGTTTTGGATGATTTATGACAAGCAAATGAGATCCTAACCACTTTGTTGAGATGAGCATAGGTTTTAATGAGAAAATGAGCAAAGTGCCAAAAAGAAAGGAGAATGAGGAGTAATGCGGAAAAGAGCTCAAAAAACAAGTGTAGTAGATCATTGTCTATGGAGTGTGTTAAGGAAACACACCCCAAGAGCTCAAGCACAAATAATCACACACATTGTACATATTTATACAGGACCGTACTAGTCCGACTAACCCCTGACTAGTCTGATATCTTTCTGTGCAAGATTGGACAAGTCCGATGTCACCACGGACTAGTATGATATCTCTCGGACTAGAATCGGACTAGTCCTCCCAAGTGCGGACTAGTCCCCAAAAACTTCACAAGTTGCACGAAATCGGACAAGTACGATATTAGCACGGACTAGTCCGAAAAACCCTCTGACCTAAGTCGGACAAGTCCTCCAAGTGCGGACTTGTCCTCAAATTCACTTAGGGTTTCACTTTTCCGGACAAGTCTGATATCTATCGGACTAGTCCGAAGATTTCCAGAACCAAATTCGGACAAGTCCGCTTTCAGCCTGACTAGTCCGATATTTCGGGACACCTAGGGTTTGCTACACACAGCACCGGACTAGTCCGGTGTCCACCGCGAACTAGTCCGATCTTTCTAAACCCTAATGGTTACTTTTGGGAACCCCATATAAATAGGTGTACACGGCCCATCTTTCAATAAGACTTGACCCCCTGCACCGTCACACCTCCCAAGAGCCTCAAAAACACATCTATCCACGAAATCAAACACAACCAAGATCAATCCCTTGAGGATACACTTTGGATCATTGGAGAGACATGGTTCATCACTCATTGAGCTCTTGGTTTGTTTCTCTAACACACTTCTGTGGTTTTCATTGGGACCTTTTGAGTGTGTTCTTGGTGGTGTTCTTGCTGTAATCTTGGGGAGCCCTCAACGTGTGAGAAGGACCCTTGAATTCGGTTATTTGTCCTTTGTGGTTAGTGAAGAGGATTGGCCTCCGTGGCGATCTGACGAGGGTAGGGTTGGAGAAGACCCGGTCCTTTTGTGGACTCCTCAACATGGACGTAGGTTGCCTCTGTGGGAATCGAACCACGGGATAAAATCATTGTGTTCTTTCTTTGCGCCCATTGTTCTTACATTTCATATATATATCTAGGGTTTCGATCAATCGTGCTCACTTTATGTTGAAACATCGAGTTTATGATTAAATTGTGATACACCCTAGTTCATAGTTGTGCAACACTTAAATTACAAGTATAATTCCGTGCTTACATCCTAGGATCAAGTTAATCGATCAAATTTGATTAACCTAGTCAGTACGCACCGGACTAGTCCACACTTGACCAGACTAGTCCGATATCTCGAGATTTGATCTGTTGTTAAGTGTTGCAGGTTCTGACAAAATTGAAAAAGGCCTATTCACCCCCCTCTAGGCCACATTCAATTGGTATCAGAGCCAGGTTCTTCAAAAGGAGACTAACCGCTCGAAGAGATCATGTCGAACATGAAGGACGTACACAAGAGTATCAACTAAGAGAAGGTTCAAGAAGACAAGAACCAGAAATTGGAGAAGCTCCTCGAAGCCATTCAAGACTTCGAGGATGACGATGAGGAGACGCTGCAACTCAAGGCGCTCCTAAGAAAGAAAACCCTTTCCAAGGGAAAGGTGAAAATCGAAGATGAGAAGAAAAAGAAGGGGAGTAGTCACACCGACTACTCCCGATATCCTTTTAATTATGATCACCTAAATTCTAACAACAATCATTATCTGTCTATTCCACTTGGAAAAGCCCCACACTTTGATGGCAATGACTACTCAATGTGAAGGCAAAACATGAAAATGCATTTGAGTTCTCTCAATCCAAATTTGTGGCACATAGTATGCACAGGAATAGATATCCCTGATGATGATGAGGAGCTCACACCTAGCCAAGAGCAAGCGATCCATCGAAACGCCCAAGCTACTGCAGTCATTACTTCATCACTCGGTCGGGATGAGTTTACAAAGGTAGATGGACTCGAGATCGAAAAGGATATATGGGATATATTGCAAACCGCACATGAAGGCAATCTTCATGTGCGAGAAGCGAAGATTGAGATGATTCAAGGCGAGCTTGGAAGGTTTGCAATCGAAGAAGATGAGTCGCCACAAGACATGTACAACCGATTAAAGATGCTCATCAACAAGGTGTGAGCATACGGATGCAATAAGTGAAATGACCACAAGGTAGTGAAGCTCATCCTTAGAGCCTTCATGCCTCGCAATGTCACCTTGTGCTCGATGATACGAGAAAGCCCCAGATACAAGAAGATGACCTCGGATGATCTACTTGGGAAAATCATCAACTTTTAGATGATGGAAAAACAATCCAAACATGTTAAGGAAATTGCCGATCTCACCTCGGCAAAGAATAAAGGGATCGCTCTAAAGTCCACCCTTAAGCCCTTGTCTAAAGAAGCTCGAGAAGCTCAACTAGAAGAAGATGGTGATGATGAGAGCAGTGACTTGGATGAAGATGACATGATACTATTCATGAAGAAATTTAAGAGAATGATGAAGAAGAGACAAGGAGCTAAATCGATTGAAGGGAAGTACAAGGAAAAATCAAAACCGAAGTAGAGGCGGGTATGCTATAATTGTGGTGAGTATAGCCACTTTATAGTTGACTGCCTATATGAAGAGAATTAGAAGAAGACCAAAGAAGCGAAGCCTCAACCCAATAAGTTCTTTAAGAAGAAGAAGAAAGCTGAACAAGCGCTTCTTGGGAAAGAATGGAACTCAAATGATGAGTCCTCATCCGAAGAAGAAGAGGAGATGGCTAGCATAGCCATCAAAAAGACATCCATGAAGTCCACTCTCTTCCCCACTCTTGGCGCACGAAAGGGGAATGGCACTTGCCTCATGGAAAAGGAAGGTAAACGCAAGGTAACTACCAAATCCTCTTCTGTGCATTCCTATTCTAGTGATAGTGAAATTAATTGTGATAATGAAGATATGCTCATTGGATTAGATAAGAAAACAGCCACAAAAATCAAATTTTTACTTGATCCACTTGTTGAGAAGGAGAAGTTGATACATCTCCAAGAAGACATGATTATCTCCCGAAAGGAGGAATATGTTGAACTTGACACACTTCTAGAACTTGAAAAGGAGCGAAGCAAGTCACTAGAGCTTGAGTTAGCTTCAAGCAAGAAAGCTTCCTTGGAGTTAAGCGACCCAAATGCTACAATCAAGGACGATCTTGCTAACCTAATCAAGGTTAACAAGATCCTTGAAGTGCAAGTTGAGTCACTCAAGCAAAGTGACCCTTCATCCTCTTCAAGATCACCTTCTCAACTCCTTAAAACTGAAACTCCTTCTACTTGTACATGTGGTAAAGTTGACCCCAGCTTGAAAGACAAGTCAACCTCTACCAAGGACAAGCATCCTTCACAAAATGGCATATTCGACAAGGAGAAGATCAAATATGCATGTAGTGCATACTTGGTCCTAAGACCTTGAATGTGGCCTAGAGGGGGGGGGGGGGGGGGCGAATAGGCCTTTCGAATTTCTTGCACACTTAATAGAGTTGTCAAAAACATGATTGACCGGACTAGTCCGGTTATGTGGGCAGACTAGTCCGGTGTGCTGAAATGTGTGAATTGATTAAGTGTTGTTTGGGAAACTAGGATCTTCTAGCAGCGGAAATGAGAACAACATATTCTTTGGTTTAAGATTAGTGTATGAATGCACGTGAAGACATGCGAGCAACTTAAATTGTTGTTTAGTAATCAAGTGATCTAGTGAACAAAAAGTAAAGTAAATGAGGCACAAGAGACAAGCGAATTTTTACCGAGGTTCGATCTCACCACGAGATCTACGTCCTCGTTGACGAAGCTCACATAGAGTCGTGTCTCCAACCCTTTCCCTCTTCAAGTCACCACGAAGGCCGACTTGATTCCACTATCACGGGTAATCACCGAGTTTGTGCGGTAACCTCACACGTTGAGGGCTCCCACGAGAATTACACTGAAAGATGCGATCAAATACACTTGAAAGTATTACAATTCAGAGTATAAGTGTAGAAAGATCAAACCCAAAGAGCTTGCAATGAAGGAACGACGATCTCCCAATCCCGAATCCAAGTGTTCTAATGATTTGACTTATTTTGCATCTTAGATGTGTGGGGAGATGTGTTTTGGGCTCTTGGGACAAAGTGGCGGCACTAGGGTTTATGTTTCAGCTGTTTTCGACGTGTATGTTGTTTGGAAGGCCATGGATTCTTAATTTATAAGGTTTCCAAAAAGTTACCATTGAAAAAGACTAATACCGGACTAGTCCGGTGCAAGACCGGACTTGTCCAGTCACAGTGTAACTCGAAGTCCAGAAAGTCTGGCGGACTAGTCCGGTCCAAGCTCGGACTAGTCCGGTGCTGTGTGAAGGTGGACTCCAGAAAGTTCAACGGACTAGTCCGTGGACTAGTCCGATCTCCACAAAAGGGAGACTCCAGAAAGTTCAACGGACTAGTCTGGTGGACACACGGACTAGTCCGGTCTCCAGATATGAGAGACTCCAAAAAGTGTAACCGACTAGTCCGGTGGACACACGGACTAGTCCGGTCTCCTGAGAGAGGAGACTCCAGAAAGTGTAACGGACTAGTCCGGTGGACACACGGACTAGTCTAGTCTCCTGAGAGGGGAGACTCCAGAAAGTTTAACGGACTAGTCTGGTCCATGATCGGACTAGTCCGGTGCATTGTGAAAGTTAGGATTTTAAATCCCTTACCCCTGCGCAAAGTTGTGAGCTCTTGGAGTGTGTCTTTCATACACTCCCTATACATTTAAAATCTAATTTGATCTTCCAAGCTCCATCAAAGTATCCCTCTTTGGACACCACTCCATTTTTCACCATTTTGTGTGCACCGAGCTACTTCACTTTGTTTGTCCTGCAATCATCTCAATAGTCTCATTAGGATCTCATATGTTTGTCATCAATTAGCCAAAACCCACAAGGGATATCCTAGATGCACTTACAATCTCCCCCTTTTTGGTGATTGATGACAACCATTTGAGATATCACAAATGAGAGTAAAATTTTGATTTTCATAAGGTGTGCACATATGAGAATAACGATAAATCCACAAAAAGGTTCCCACATATACACACACCTTATGGTGGGGTGCTTAACAGGTGTGTGATCAACAAAGTGTGATGAAATAAAGATAATCAATAATGAGCATAGAGATAATCATTCAAGCAACAATAAGCATCACAAATAAGAAAAGAAATAGTGCATTACAAAGTTTTAAAAATAGGTACATGTCCTCAATCACAAAAGCATAAAGACTACAACTAGAGATAGTCTCAAACTACTAGTCTCAATCTCCCACCCTTTGGCATCAAGGCACCAAAAAGGGAAAAATTCAGGGGAATCACTCATCACCGCTCCCTTCTTCAGTTTCGGTCCGATCTTCATCTTCATCACCATCATCATTCACTGGAGCAGGATCTTCATCGGAATCCTCGAAGGCGGGCAGTGATCCAACTGACTCAATCTCAAGCTTGTCACAAATAGCTTTGATGTTGGCATTGACATATTGTTGATGTTTCTTCTGCCTAACTTCAATCTTGCGGCAGCAGGCAAAGATGGAGGTGAGCATTTTGAGGACACCACCGGAGGGTTCATGGACAGGTGCAGAGCCAGGAGGAGCAGCTGCAAATCATGTGGCGTTCACATCCTGTGATTGTTTAGACCTCCTTTCAGCTTCAGGGGAGGAAGGGGCAGTAGGAGCCGATGGAAGAGTGTACTCGGTGGGCTTTTGCGGCTTCAACCCCGTATGAGCGACATCCTTGACAAACTCAAGTCCCGTCACTTTCTCAATCATGAACATGATGTACGGGGCATACCCGCAAGACCTATTGAGAGTGATTGAGATGTTCACAATGTCGTTGTAGATGTACTCAAATACATTGAATGGTCTCCTTCCACTAATGACCTTCAATAGGGTCCTCAAGGTTCCTTGAATAGTCCCCACATCTCCATCTTTCGGGGCTATTGTCTTCCTCAAGATTCTGTTGAGGACCACAAAGAAGGGATTCAAATATTTGATGTTGGTAGGAGTATAGGGCATCCTTGTGTCATAGAGGAACTTGAGCTCATCCTTCTCCAAGGGTTGCAAATTGTGGATGACAAGATCATGATCCAGAGTGTGTTCAAGGTGAAGAATCCTTGCAAACTCATCATAAGTAACACTATACTTGGAACCATGAGCCATCCAAGTAAGACTGTCTCCATCACCCCGAGCAAAGTAGAGTGTAGAGTAGAATTGGGTGATGATCTCATTGTTCCAGTCATTCTTAAAGGAAAACAGTTCCTTCAGACCATGCCTCTCCAGGGCCTCAACCACCTCACGGAAGGCAGGATACTTCTTCAACTGCATGTATCCAATGTTCACCCATTGACTCTTCACAATGGTATTCTTCATCTTCATGTACACATGCTCGTAGTAGTCGGCATGGATGTTGCTCCAAAATCTTGGGTCAGAGCATTGCCGAGGTTGATTATACACATTAATCTTCCTGAAGCTATCGGCAAGCTCACCCCCTTTTCCGGTGAAATCCTCACTCGAACGCTGCCTGTTGCGGTGACTTCGGTTTTTCATCTTCAGGTGCCCAATGGGACCGCTAGCAAGCCCCTTCCCTTTGTTGAGAGCCCTCTTTGGCCCTGAGGAGCTCTCGACAGCTTTTCCTTGGGCCTTCTTGACAACCACCTTTCTCTTCTTAGGAAAATTGTCAACGGAGGGTGGAGAGTGGACATTCACATCATGTCTTTTCTTCATGTACCTCTCCTTGGCTCTCCTCGCTTTTTCACGTTCAACTTCTTCATCAACATGGAAAGAACTGTCATCTGAGCTTGAAGACATCGTGCCTAATAAGGAGTTCATGGATTAGATAAGAATGAACCAAGGATCGAGGTAAAATTTGGGATTCAAATATCAGAGACTGGACTTGTCCGGGTTCAGAATGCAGACTTGTCCGGTGTACTGGACTTGTCCGTATCTGAGCGCCGAACTAGTCCAGCCTGGCAAGAACCCTAATGATTTCCTTGAATTCCAAAACTTCTATCTAAGTATACAAAATGACATGAAGGTGGTAGGAATACATCTATGAAGCCAATGCATGACCTTGGAATCAAAGGAAACGAGCTAGAATGAGAAAAGTTGAGATTTTGGTTTTAGGGTGAATTTTACCGAGATTTGAAGATTCGAGTTGAGGAGGCTTGAATCTATCCGGAGGGGAGGATCAACTCGACGAGGAGAGGATTCCCCACGGAGGAACCTTGATTTTTGAGGGCTCAACTCGGAGGACTCTTCGGGGGGCTAGGGTTTTGGAGAGAAGAGGAGAGGTGAGGGAGAGCAAGTCCGGTCAAGTGGAGGGAGGTTTGAAATTTTGATTTGGGTTGGCCAACTACTTATATACGCCGCCGACCATGACCAGAAGGCAATCAACAACGAAAAGTGGTCATAAACTGCAAGATTTCTTCATTTAAATAGTTTTCTTAGAATAAAAAGAGGTGAGGAGCAGTTTCCAACAATAAAATGCGATGTTTGAAGTTTCAACCAGGTATGCAACGTTTCAAGCCACATTTCGAGAGTCAAGAATATTAAGTTCATTTCTAAGCTCACAAAACCTTTTCTCATCTAATGTTTTGGTGAAAATATCCGCAAGTTGTTTTTCAGTCCTAACATGTGAAATAGCAATGCCACCTTTTAACGAATGATCTCTAAGAAAATGATGACGAATATCTATGTGCTTAGTTCTTGAGTCTCTACAGGGTTGTGTGCAATTTTTATAGCACTTTCATTATCACATAGAAGCGGGATATGGCTAAGATTGTAGCCGTAGTCTCTAAGAGTCTGTCGCATCCAAAGTAGTTGTGCGCAACAACTACCGGCTGCAACATACTCCGCTTCCGCTATGGAAAGAGCAATGGATTTTTGCTTTTTAGATGTCCAAGAAACTAGGGACCTACCAAGAAACTGACAATTCCCTGACGTGCTCTTTCTATCGACTTTGCATCCTGCATAGTCGGTGTCGGAATACCCTATCAAGTTAAACTTGGATCCTTTGGGACACCAAAGGCCCAAGTTTGGTGTGTGCACAAGATACCTTAGGATTCCTTTTACAGCAATTAAGTGACACTCTTTAGGTGCGGCTTGAAACCTTGCACACAAGCAAACACTAAGCATAATATCTGGCCTAGATGCACATAAAAGTAAGGAGCCGATCATGGACCGATATACCTTCTGGTCCACATTTGGACCGTCTCCATTGAGGTCGAGATGTCCGTTAATGGCCATGGGTGTCTTGATGGGCTTGGCTTTGTCCATATTTAATTTCCTGAGAATGTCCTGTGTATATTTGGTTTGGCTTATAAATGTACCTTCTCTTAGTTGCTTCACTTGGAATCCCAAGAAGAACTTCAATTCGCCCATCATTGACATCGTGAACCTATCTGTCATAATTTTGCTAAATTCTTCACAGAAAGATTTGTTAGTGGATCCAAAGATAATGTCATCAACATAAATTTGACATACGAATAGATGATCATCACAATGTTTAGTGAAAGTTGTATAGTCAGCTTTACCAATTTTGAATCCATTTTGAGTCAGAAAATCTCTAAGGCACTCGTACCAAGCTCGAGGAGCTTGTTTGAGGCCATGGAGAGCCTTACGCAGTTTGTAGACATGATCGGGATACTCTTGGTCTTTGAATCATGGTGGCTGCTCCACATAAACTTCCTCCTTGATTGGACTGTTTAAGAAAGCGCTTTTGACATCCATTTGATACAGCTTAAAATTATGGTGAGTAGCATATGCCAATAAAATGCGAATGGACTCAAGTCTAGCTACAGGAGCAAAAGTTTCATCGAAGTCCAAACCTTCGACCAGAGAATTGCCCTTGGCCACCAATCTCGCTTTATTTCTTGTTACTACTCCATGCTCATCTTGCTTGTTTCAAAAGACCCATTTGGTTCCAACGATGTTCGCCTTTGGTCTCTCCACTAGCTCCCACACTTCATTTCTTTTGAAGTTGTTCAACTCCTCTTGCATTGACATCACCCAGTCTGGGTCCCTTAAGGCTTCTTCTGCCCTGTATGGTTCCAGAAAAGACACAAAAGAATAGTATTCACAGAAATTTGCAACTCGAGATCTAGTGGTTACTCCCTCAGCAATATCTCCAATGATATTATTGACAGGATGGTCTCTTTGCACGCTCTGATGTACTCTTGGGTGTGGAACTTGTGTAGTTGCTTGTTCTTCATTATCTTCATGTTCATTGTCTCCCCCTAGATCATTGCTCCCATGATTATCTTGATGTTCTTGATTTTCCTCACCTTGATCTTGTGAAAGAGATCCCCCTTGATCATTGCCTCCGTGTTGAAGTTCATCTTGTGCATTTGAGTCGAAAGTTCGCTCTTGTGGTAAGATATCACCAAGTCCCATTTTCTTCAGTGCTTCATATGGAGCTTCCTCTTTATCTAGCACACACTTATCAACTTGCTCCACTTGTGAGCCATTAGATTCATCGAACACTATGTCACATGCTACTTCAACAAGGCCGGACACCTTGTTGAAGACACGATAGGCGTAGGTATTCGATTCATAACCGAGCAAGAACCCTTCATCGGACTTTGAAGCCAACTTCGAGGCCCTCGGTTTCTTGTTCAGAATAAAACATTTACAACCAAATACTTTGAAGTAAGAAACATTAGGCTTTTTACCGGTAAGGAGCTCATATGGAGTTTTCTTCAGTAGTCGGTGGAGGTACAACGGTTCGTGGCATGACAAGCGGTGTTCATCGCTTCTGCCTAAAATTGATCTGACATCTTGTATTCATCAAACATAGTTCTTGCCATTTCGATCAATGTTCTCTTCTTCCTTTCGGCCACTCTGTTTTGATGAGGGGAGTAGGGTGCCGAGAACTCATGCTTTATTCCTTCTTCATCAAGATACTCTTCAACTTGGAGGTTCTTGAATTCTGTCCCATTGTCACTTCTGATGTTCTTTATAGTTGATGAGAATTCGTTCTGAGCTCTTTTCAGAAACTTCTTGAGGATTCCCTGAGTTTCTGTTTTATCATACAAGAAAAATACCCAGGTAAATCTTGAAAAATCATCAACAATTACTAAACCATATTTGTTACCGCCGATGCTGATGTACGAAATTGGACCAAAGAGATCCATGTGGAGGAGTTATAGTGGTCTTGCGGTAGTCATCACATTCTTGACGGGGTGTGGTGCTCCGACTTGTTTTCCTGCTTGACAAGAGCTGCACGGCCTGTCTTTTTCAAAAACCACATCCTTAAGACCACAGATGTGACCACCTTTTAGAAGTTTCTGCAGATTTCTCATCCCAACATGGGCTAGCTGTCTATGCCACAGCCATCCCATGTTGGTCTTAGCAACCAAGCAACTGTTGAGTTCGGCTTTATCTTTGTTGAAGTCAACAAGATAAAGCTTTCCCTTCAACATTCCCTTGAATGCAATCGAGCCATCGCTTCTTCTGAAAACGGTCACACCCTCATTAGTGAATAAATATTTGTAACCTTTGTTGCATAGTTGAGATATTGACAAAAGGTTATAATCTAGAGAATCTACATGTAAAACATTGGATAAGGTGTGTTGAGAGGATATTTCAATGTTACCACTACCAAGGACCTTTCCTTGGCTGTTGTCTCCGAAGTATATGCCTTCACTTGGATCCTTGTTATACTCGTCGGTCATGTGATTTGTGCATCCGCTATCCAGCACCCATTTAGATCCACCAGAGGAGTAAGCCTGCAAAAAAGAATTATTCTTTGGTTTTAGGTACCCAAGCTTACTTGGGTCCTCTCAGGTTAGTCGCAAGAATCTTGGGCACCCACACACAAGTTTTCAAGATCTTGTGGCGTGGCCCTTTATATTTAGCAATGACTTTTCCATGTTTGGCTTTCATAAGAACATAGGAAGCATCAAATGTATGAAACAATATTTGTAAATCAGATTCATCGGATTTTTCCTTAACAAATACTATTCTATTCTTAGCATGATTAGGAGTAGACATGTGTTCGTTCCTGTCAAAACATAGGCCATCTTTGACATTAGGAGGTCTAGTGACCATATATGCACTGCGTGCATATTTGATCTTCTCCTTATCAAAGATGTCGCTTGGAGAGGCATGCATATTATGAGAAGTTGAAGTATTAGAAATAACATTCTTCTTACTAGAGCAAGTGCAAGTTCCGATTGTTGTCGAACTCATATCTTTGGAGGAAGAGCTCTTGGAGGAAGAGGAGTCACTTTGCTTGAGCGACTCAACTTGCACCTCAAGGATCTTGTTAACTTTTGACAAGTTAGCAAGTTCTTCCTTGATTGCAATATGTGAGTCTTCTAGCTTTGAGTAAGTTTCCTTACTCAAGGCTAGCTCAACCTCAAGCGACTCGTTCTTCTCTCTTTCAAGCTCGAGAAGTTTTTCAACTTCTTGATATCTCTTCCTTTCACGAATGAGCATATCTTCTTGTCGGTTAAGAAGTTCCTCCTTTTCAAAGATTTTGTTCGACAACATTCCATTTTCTTTAAAGCAATTTTACTTAGTCCTCTAAATATTTCTTCATTATCACTAGAGCTATCAAAGTTATCAATAGAGGAATTTAGCATAGGAGGAGTAAGTCGAACCTTTTTTCTTGCCTTCCTTAGCCATAAGGCAAGTGTGGTTGTTCATATCCCGTCCTCCTATGTTTGGGAAGAGTGTGGCTTTCATAGTAGGTTTCTTGACTGCGATAGTGGCTATCTCTTCTTCTTCATCGGAAGAGGACTCGTCGTTTGAGTCCCACTCCTTGCCAATGTGATCTTGATGGGCTTGTCTTATTTTTCTGAAAATTTTCTTTTCTTGAGGTCTTCTTTCCTTTTTCTTTTTATTTTCTTCATAGGGGCAGTCTGCCATGAAGTGACCATACTCTCCGCAGTTGTAGCAAGTGCATCAAGCCTTGAATTTTCCTTTATCCTTGCCTTTGCCTTCATTTGAATTGTTGTCGTGTCTTCTTTTCATCATGCATTTGAACTTCTTGATAAATAGTACCATTTCTTCATCACCAAGATCAGTGCTCTCGTCGCTTGTATGCCCATCGTCTTGGTCTTCACGAGTTTCTTTTGAGTTTGGGTCGACACGTTGCTTTGAGAGCAACTTCTTTCTTCTTGGAAGAGGTGAGTTCGGCTAAGTCTTTGACGAATTGAGCCTCTTTCTCCATCATTTCATGATTTATGATCTTCCCCAATAACCCATCCAGAGTCATTTTGTGAAGTCTGGGGCTTTCTCTAATCATTGAGCAAAGTGTAACATTTCTTGGCATGAAGGCTCTAATCATTCTTTTGACCACATCGTGATCCGTCCATTTCTTACTTCCATAGGCATGAATTTTATTGATGAGGGCCTTCATCCGGTTGTACATGTCTTGAGGTAATTCACCTTCTTCAATAGCAAATCTCCCCAACTCTCCTTCAAGCTTCTCGATTTTAGCTTCACGAACCGACCTATTTCCTTCATGAGCTGTCTTAAGTGTATCCCATATTTCTTTTGCACTTTCTAAACCTTCGATCTTGGTGAATTCCTCTCTTCTTAGTGATGATGTGATCACGGCGATGGCTTGTGCATTTTTGTGAATCTCTTGTTCTTGTTCTGGAGTGAGTGCCTCATCCGTATCCGGGATATCTATGCCAGTGCAAACATTGTGCCACAGACTAGGATTTAGGGATATGAGATGCATCTTCATGTTGTACTTCCACATGGTGTAGTCACTTCCGTCAAACTGTGGAGGATTTCCCATAGGAATGGAGAGATAGTGATTCTTTGAATTGAGACGGTTGTAGTTGTAAGGATGTCGGGAGTAGTCGTGATGACCACTCCCCGTCATCTTCTCTTCTTCTTTTCCTTTTTGTCCTAGCAGTTTCTTTCTCAGGAGTGCTTTTAGTTGTCGCACTTCTTCATCATCATGTGGGCTTTCTCAGCACATCGAAGGCTTTAGCTTCTTTTTCCTCCTCATTGATGTTCATCTTCGAGATATCATTGTTCTTCTCAGAGGTCATTGATCTCTCCGAGATGTGAGTCTCGTTGGTGGAGAACCTTGCTCTGATACCAATTGAACGTGGCCTAGAGGGGGGTGAATAGGCCTTTTGAATTTCCTGCACACTTAATAGAGTAGTCAAAAACTTGATTGACCAGACTGGTCCGGTTATGTGGGCGGACTAGTCAGGTGTGCTGAAACGTGTGAATTGATTAAGTGTTGTTTGGGAAACTAGGATCTTCTAGCAGCAGAAATGAGAACAACAGATTCTTTGGTTTAAGATTAGTGTATGAATGCACGTGAAGACTTGCGAGCAACTTAAATTGTTGTTTAGCAATCAACTGATCTAGTGAACAAAAAGTAAAGTAAATGAGGCACAAGAGAGAAGCAAATTTTTACCGAGGTTCGATCTCACCACGAGATCTACATCCTCGTTGAGGAAGCTCACACAGAGCCGGGTCTCCAACCCTTTCCCTCTTCAAGTCACCACGAAGGCCGACTTGATTCCACTATCACGGGTAATCACTGAGTTTGTGGGGCAACCTCACACGTTGAGGGCTCCGACGAGAATTACACTGAAAGAGGCGATCAAATACACTTGAAAGTATTACAATATAGAGTATAAGTGTAGAAAGATCAAACCCCAAGAGCTCGCAACGAAGGAACGATGATCTCCTAATCCGAATCCAAGTGTTCTAATGATTTGACTCTTTTTGCACCTTAGATGTGTGGGGAGATGTGTTTTGGGCTCTTGTGACAAAGTGGCGGCACTAGGGTTTTTGTTTTCAGCAGTATTCGACGTGTATGTTGTTTGGAATGCCGTGGATTCTCTATTTATATGGTCTCCAAAAAGTTACTGTTGAAAAACCCTAATACCAGACTAGTCCGGTGCAAGTCGGGACTTGTCCGGTCACAGTGTAACTCGAAGTCCAAAAAGTATGGCGGACTAGTCCGGCCCAAGCTCGGACTATTCCAGTGCTGTGTGAAGGTGGACTCCAAAAAGTTCAACGGACTAGTGCGTGGACTAGTTCGGTCTCCACGGAAGGTAGACTCCAGAAAGTTCAACGGACTAGTCCGGTAGACACACGGACTAGTCCGGTCTCCTGATATGAGAGACTCCAGAAAGTGTAACGTACTAGTCCGGTGGACACACGGACTAGTCCGGTCTCCTGAGAGAGGAGACTACAGAAAGTGTAACGAACTAGTCCGGTGGACACACGAACTAGTCCGGTCTCCTAAGAGGGGAGACTCCAGAAAGTGTAACGGACTAGTCCGGTCCATGATCAGACTAGTCCGGTGCATTGTGAAAGTTAGGTTAATTTTAAAGCCCTTACCCCTGCGCAACGTTGTGAGCTCTTGGAGTGTGTCTTTCATACACTCCCGATACATTTAAAATCTAATTTGATCTTCCAAGCTCCATCAAAGTATCCCTCTTTGGACACCATTCCATTTTTCACCTTTTTGTGTGCACCGAGCTGTTTCACTTTGTTTGTCCTGCAATCATCTCAATAGTTTCATTAGGATCTCATATATTTGTCATCAATTATCCAAAGCCCACAAGGGATATCCTAGATGCACTTACAGACCTCCAAATGTCAAATATGGCATTGGTTACTCTTATGGTGAAAAGCAACATGCTAGAAGCCATTAGAATAACAAGGAGAGCATTGCCTTTGTAAAGGGAAGACCATCTCAAACTGGAAAGTCCAATGTTAACACATCAAACACACATGGACACCGAACTAGTCCGGTCGGGGTCCGGACAAGTCCGGTCCTCCGAACAAGTCCGATCTCCCGGACTAGTCCTGTTTATAGACAACAACAGTTGTGTTGACGACTCCTAAGATATACTAACAAATCATCCACGGCAACGGAGCCAGAAATGCTTGTTGGTAATTTTCATGCACCATTAACTAAACATATCCAACTGATGTGTCAGAAATGCTTGTTAACAGTTCTATTGGATCAAGAGTGAATTCCGCAAGCGCACGGAGGTATCATTGCATCATTTCCCCTTAAGAGTATTCCCAAGGGTGTCATCTATTGGATCCCAAAGGAAGGCAGGGAAGAGATATAACAATCATCAATTGGACAGGGTAGAAAGATCTAGGTAAGAATCTAGTAAGTATGAATAAAAGTGGAGGTAGTGTGACACACACAAAAGATTTCAAGTCTATGGGGGATAAGAGGATCCCAGAGGTTAGTTAAGGTTGAGAGTTATGGAGGTACTCCTACTATGCTCTATTGTACATATACATAGTCTAAACTAATTATCCATAAGCTAGATAAATAGTAAATACTTATGCTATGTGATTCAACACATCGGGCACGGGCTTACCCCTAGCAATACTGGGGTGACTCCTGCCAAGAGCCTGTGGAATAGCCGAACGTGGAGGATTACAAAGGACAGATAGGGCTGTCACCACCTACTGCCTAGCTCTTCAATTCGTGGGTCTATGAGACATCCAATGCTACTTAGCTATCCTAGCACCATGCTAGTATATTATGTAATTACCTTAAGAGCCTAGGCACAATCCATCCTAAGGCAATGAATTGAATCATCATTGAACCAATGTTGATACACAACATAATTATCCATACTAACCTAGTTATGTTATAATTAACTAGACTATAGTGGGGGTCTATAGGTTCTATAATAATGATATATGTTCATGATGAAACAGCCATAGAAGCTATACCTTCCACATACATGGACTCCACAATCAAACAAGAAACACTTTGCCCAAGTATATGTATAAGTAGAGACTAAAGATACTATCTTTATTGTGCATAAAGTCACAAATACAAGAAAGAATACATGAGCCATACCTTTCCCAATGTAGAATTGGGAAGAGAGAGACTCCTTACTCCTTTCCCAATTTGGACTTGGGACTAGAGACTCTCATCTCTACAACCTAACTCCTCTAAGACTATGGATGATAGTGTATACAATAGAGATGAAGCTCAAGTGGTGTGTGTTGAAGTGAGGGGTAGGGGGTCCTATTTATACTAGTGTTGAGGTCAGTTCCCGCCACCAAAAGCGCGTGAATCAGTAACCATTGACTCTAGGGAGCCGGGAGGAGCCAGCACGTGGAGGCTGACCGAGTTTGGTGCAGAGACCAGGTCGGCTGACCCCCTGGTTCGACCGACCTGGTCATTGCACCATTTCTGTGTGCTTTCTCTATATGGCTACCAGGTGGGTCCCATTGATGTATATGGGTGATACACTGTTGGATCTCCTGTTTGTGGGCCATTTGATCCATGGGATTCCACGTGTCATCGCCTGATTGGCTGGGATGATATTTTATAGGATTGGTCCCTCTACATTTCCTCATTTCCTGCATAAAATTCTGATAAACATATTTCTCCAAGTTCATGTGGAATTGGGTTAGATAGAAAGGTGATGTGTGCAAGAAATGACCAATCATTCACATAATTGAGTTAAATTGACGGACGGAATCGATATATAAAAGCCGTCAACAAACTCCCCCAAGCTTATCCATTGCTCGTCCCGAGCAATGTCAAGATTTTAGGTTGATGATCAGGAGTTGCTACAATGTCTTATTTTCAAAATTATCTAATGCACAACAAGATACTCTACCTAGTATTGCAGAAAATGGCTATGATACTTTACCTTTCTTAAGTTATCATGGGGCTTATGCTTTTTCATATTCATGAGTAGTTGAAAGGTATAATAACAAATGGAGCAAACATAGCCTAGAAATCAAGTTCCACTTAAATCCCGGAGAATTCAATTTAGATATTAAGTACCTCAATTTGATTCTCTCAATCACTCCTTTGTGGATAGCGGAAATATTTCCTCACCAAAGCATTGTGCCTTCGCTATTCCTACTCATTGAATATGGCTTGTATGTGGAGCTTGGTAAGGAAAGTAAGTAGGCAGATTTGCATCACATATATTGCTAAGTCAAAAGAGTAAGCCTTAGGAGAATTCAAATCAAAACTTTTTGATTCAAGACTAGTGCATGTGTGATGGAGTGGAATTGGATGTGGATAATTGAGATAACTCCTTTTTTGGTATAATCTCTCTTTCTTTTGCAGGGATGAAACATGGCTACTTTTATTTTCTCTTTTTTTTTCTCATGCTTATGATGTAAGCATGATTTTTTTAGCCATGTCTTCTACTCTCTTTCTTTGCAATGAATTTTGAAGAGAGTGCAAAACATGAATAACATGGAGTTTCTCTTTTTGTTGTGGTATGGTGGATATGATGGACGTTTTGCTTACTTCTAGTGTAGAAGTATAGCATGTGCAAGTGAAGTCTTGAATTCAAAAAGAGTTGAATGATTTCTCACATAGGTCTATACTAGTTTGACTAGGCGCAATGTGAAAGCAAATAGCATATGCATAAGGTTTTGTCTATGTATGAACATCATATGGCTTTGGTAGGTATTTCCAATCAAATGAGAGAAACTTAAATCTTTTTAGAATTTCTCCGGAAATCTAAGTTGTACTTTCCAACTAGGACTAGCAACCCTATTACTAATTCTAATCTTGCAACAACCTAGAATAAGATTAAGATTTTGCTACCCACAACTTCCAAATTAAGGTAAAAGTATTTCAAACCAATGAAAGCAATATTCGAAGAGTAGCAAGTTGTAAACTAGAGACTTGGGAAAATAAAACAGAGCAACTATTCATCATTTCATCTATGTGAATTCTTTACCGCACATCTTTATTTGATGAAAGCAAATCTAACCTATATATATATATATATATATATATATATATATATATATATATATATATATATATATATATATGCAAGGTGGATGATGGATGGATGGAAAATAAATATGCAAGGAATGTGATACATGTTACCTCAAGTGGGGGTCCTCCTCCAAGCTTGTTCTTCAACTACCTCCATGATAAGGGTTGAACCCTTGATGATGGAAGTATGTTGCAAGATCGGCTTGTTGTTGTTGTAGCGCCGTGTTGAAGTTGGTGAATTGAGCATCCATGTGTTGTTGCCAATCCTGGGTACCTTGAACATGCTCCTGGAGTGTGTTGTAGATGTCACCCGTTCTCACTTCAAGTTCTCCCATACGTCTAGTGAGGTCCGTCATTCCCTGGCTATAGTCATGATGAATTCTAGCCGAAAAGGAACGACGTCCTCTCATGGACGTTGGGGGCAAGCTGCTAGAGCTTGAAGTGGATAAGGGCGAATCACTTTGCCATTCTTGCCAAGATGATCCCCCAGTCTCATACATTGGAGGTTGAGTCCATCCGGGCGCATAACCCGTTGGGTTCTCTTCCTCTTGGTATTCATGGACCAGAGAGATTATCGGTGGCATGCCTGTAGCTGCAGCCCTCGCACGATTCCTTATTACCCTGTCAGAGACATTACTTCTTCTTGCTTCCTCAAGGGGAAGAAGATTAATGGTTAGCCTTCAGCATTTGTACAAATGAAAATCTGGGTTAGGTAACCGAATTTCATTGACAAAGCCGGGATAGAAAAATATCAAGGACCCATCTTGATCATGCTTAAGGGTATGTCCTTGCACTAAATAGTCTTCATCAATTAATTCTCTTTCAGTTTCAATATATTCAAATGAAGAGTATTTAAGTGCTCCTACCCTATCAGCAATATGAGTAATCAATGAAGTACATTCAATTGGTCCTGATTTTGAAATGTAATCTAACCATTGTGTCATCATGGTTTTGACTGGAGCAACTTTTATCTTTTTAGTCATGGCAAATAAAATTTTCAATTCATCATCTCGCACAACCCTAACATCTCCCCTAGGGGACATAGTCATAGCCACCCATCTATGCATGAAGCGTAAGGTAGGGTTTTGGATGTGGCTATTCCTAGGAGCCCTACATGTGACCTCACTAGTTAGCTCATTCAAAAAACTTTGTTTGTTAAACTTAGGCAAATTGTCTAAATCTAGCAAACACCGTTTATGAAAGCCTAGGATGCTACCTAATTCTTTCCATAGGATGTTGTATTCTTTTGGAAATAATCTAAAAGCAATACCATCAAATGCTATTCTTAGCGTGCAAAGGAATTAGATAGTGAGAAGGCGTGAACCTTTCTCCTCTATGTGAGCAAAGTCATCAAATCCAATTGCATGCCAAATGGAAAGAAATTCGGAGTCCTTACCTATCTTGGAGATCAAATGTGGTTCGTAAGCCTTGGTGTGGCGGAACTCACGATCTTGGAGGAGCCTGCGTGCTTGATCTTCAACTTCACTTCGTATGTCGAGTTCGTTGTCATGAAGAAGTTGGTGTGGGTTGCTTCTCTCTTCCATGGGAGTGTTCTCACACACACTTCTCCTCCTCGGGCTTGTACCCATGGAAGAGAGGCGTGCACTAGAACCTTCACCACGGCTTGAGCTTGCAGCCTCCTTCCTCTTTTCGAACAACCTCTTCATGTCTTTTTGAGTTCAACAAGCAAGAACAAAACAAGGTGAGAAAAATCCTAAAAGAAGCGATGTTTGGAAAACAAAACTCTCAGCGAATTTTCTCCTCTTGAAAGCTTGAGCGTAAAATGCAAATGCAAACAAATATAATCTTTGTGGGGATGGATTTGAGGAAGAGTGTTGCAATGAAGAGCAAGAAAAACAAGGTGAACTAGAGTGTGACTTGGGGAGGTGTAAAATGATGTGGTGTGTGAAGAGAAGTGCTCCTTACGGCCACAATTTATAGGCTGCACCCTCCAACAGTTACTTGGGGTTCAAAATGTAGCCGTTGGAGGAAGGGGAGCCAATTTGGCTGCACTCCCTGTTTGGTCGACCAGGGGGGTTCGGCCGACCTAACAGGTGGACCCCCTAGTTCCCCTTTTGGCAAGTGGCTCCCCAACGGCTATAAAGTTAGCACGTTGGTGAAATGCCACATGTGCAGCTCAGAAAAAATTGTTTTTCAAATAAAAACCTTTTCTCAAATCCAATAAAAAAATTTATTTTGAAAAGAAAGAAAGAAAAATGATAGCTGAGACTATAAGATTCTCAACTTGCTAGGAAAAATCAAATATGCAATGGGAAAAATCCAAATGGGGTGGAAAAATAAAGAAAGAAAAATAAAGTGGGATAGCTACCAATTTATCCTATTGGCGTAGGTCTCACCACCGTCTGATGAGATGGACATTCCTCCGTCTTCATTTCACATTCAGGCCCGGATGGGCTCGGACGGCTTGTCTTGCTTCTTCTGCCATTCCTTCTTTGGCAGCTTGGTGGACTTGGGCCTTCGGGAAGGTCCAGATGATTCTGTCGCCTTTGGATGTCAGCGTGGTTGAAACGACGGATTCTCCTCGTAGATTAATCTTTTCATGAATGCAATGAGTGAGTCCACCTTTGGAGGTGTGACTTTGACCTCTCTGATGTTTTTACCATTCGGCCCATACTTGATTCAAATCATGGAGCATTGCTCTAATCTTGGCCGAAAGTTAAACCTTTCCTCCTTGCTATTGATATGGAAGTGGATTTCTCCAGCTCCCACATCTATGCGAGCTTTTGCAGTGCTTAGGAATGGACGCCCAAGAATGAGTGGTGTATCTTTCTCAGTGTCCATATCTAGCACCTCAAAATCCACGGGTATGAAGCAGTTCTAGATCTTCACCGGGACGTCTTCAGCAATACCCACTGAATAACAGACTAAAGAGTCAGCCAATTGTAGCTGCATTGGTGTTGGAATCAACTCTGTGAAGTTCAGCTGGTCGAACACAACCTTGGGCATCACACTGACACTTGCTCCTAGATCACAAAGTGCCTTGTCAAAGTGGTGAGCCCCAATTGAGCATGAAATGGTAGGACATCCGGGGTCCTTTTTCTTTTCAGGAAGCCTGTTGAGGATGGCTGCACTGCAGTCTTCCGTAAGCTTGACGATCTCAGTGGTGGGCAATGGTCGTTTGTTGTTCAATATGTCCTTGAGATAGCGAGCATAAGTGGGTACTTGCATCGCATCAATCAAGGGCACATTGATGTGGATCTTTTGAATGATCTCAACAAAATGGTTGAATTGCTCATCCACTGTTGGCTTCCTTTTTCTGTGAGGGAATGGCAATACGTTGGTGTCTTCAAAGTGTTTGGCCATTCTCTCACCAAGTAATTCACTTGGGACATCCTCCTTCTCAAGCTCAGTTGTCCTCTTTTCTTGTGTGGGATATGGTGGGTCACGAGTGGTCTTTCCTCCTCTCGTAACCACAACATTGACGTTCTCCACTGGGGCTTCTGGCTGTCCCGGAATTTTGTTATTTTCTAATGTAGGGAAAATGCAGCAAGTTGTGCCAACTGAGTCTCCAACATCTTGTTGAAGCTCAGTTGATTCTTCAATGCTGAGGATAGTCCTTCAATCTTTGCATTGATATTCTCTAGGGTCTTGTCATTAGCTGACAACTTCTTGGATAGGGCATCGTTGATCTTGAGCTGGCTAATGGCAAGTTCTCTCAAGTTGGGCTGATTTCCACGGTTGCCATTGTTGTTGTACCCTCCTTGAAAGATTGGGCGTTGTTGACCCCACCCTTGACGTCCTGGACGATAGCCATTGTTGTTGTTGAAATTTCTGTTGTTAGCGAGGTATAGGGCATCCTCATGAGTTTCTGGGCAATCATTGCCCATATGACCCGTGTTTCCACAGACTTCACACGTGATGTGAGAGTCTAGGGCATAGGCATTGCCAGACACTTCACCACTGGCTTGTCCATCAATTTTCTTTATTAGGAGGTCCAATTTTGCAGCGATCATGTCCACGTCCTTCAAGGTGTGCATGCCTCGCTGTCGGGTATGGAGACGCTCATCGTTCCATCCCATGTTGGCCACCATCTTCTCAATAAGATCTTTAGCTTTTGGCACCGCCAATGAGAAGAAGGCTCCTCTAGCAGCAGCATCCAAATGGTCACGAGCTGATGGGATCTGCCCGTTATTGAAATTTTGAATAAGGAGCCAGTCATCCATCCCATGGTGGGGATAGGCTAGGATGTACTCCTGAAGCCTTTCCCATGCCTCGGGAATAGATTCCTTGAGCTCTTGCTGAAAGCTAGAAATCCTTCCACGTAGGGCATTGGTTTTTCCCAATGGGAAGAATTTGGCGAGGAAAGCCGTAGAACACTTCTCCCAAGTGTCTACAGCACTTCGGTTCGTGTAGAACCACTGCTCCGCTCTCCCAAGGAGAGAGAACGGGAACAGTCTCAGACGGGCCGCATCCAGAGACACGTCCTTGATCTTAAAAGTGCTGCAGATCTCAAGGAATTGTTGCAGGTGAGCACTTGCATCCTCGTTAGCCTTCCCATAGAATGGGTTGGCTTGCACCATAGTGATAAGGCCAGTTTTGATCTTGAAGTTCACATCTCCCATGTTAACAGCGGGGCCAATAGGCACATTGTTAGCAGAGGGAGCTGAGAACTCACGAAGGGTCTTCTGAGCCATTGGCGTTTGGATTATTGGTGCAGAAATGATGGCTTGCTTTGCCGCTCGAATCTTCTGAGGAGTAACAACACGGGGTCGGTCTCTCAGAAGAGATTCGGGATTTTCAACAAAGTTTTCTGGCAGGCAGAAACCAGACATACACTACCCTATTTTCACATTTAAAATAAATGCGGAAACAAAGAATGGTTATCCTACTACAGTCCTACCCAGGGTTCTATCCTATTCACTTAGTCATGTTATATATCTATTTTCCTTCCCCGACAACGGCGCCATAAATGCTTGTTAATGGCTCCTAAGATATACTAACAAATCATCCCAGGCAACGGAGCCAGAAATGCTTGTTGGTAATCCTCATGCACCATTAACTAAACATCTCCAACTGATGTGTCAGAAATGCTTGTTAACGGTTCTATTGGATCAAGAGTGAATTCCGCAAGCACACGGAGATATCGTTGCAGAATTTCCCCTTAAGAGTATTCCCAAGGGTGTCATTTATTTGATCCCAAAGGAAGGCAGGGAAGAGATATAACAATCATCAAGTGGACAGGGTAGAAAGGTCTAGGTAAGAATCTATTAAGTATGGATAAAATAATAGTGGAGGTAGTGTGACACACACAAAATCTTTCAAGTCTAAGGGGGATAAGAGGATCCTAGAGGTTAGTTAAGGTTGAGAGTTATGGAGGTACTCCTACTATGCTCTATTATATATATACATAGTCTAAACTAATTATCCATAAGCTAGATCAATAGTGAATACATATGCTATGTGGTTCAACACATCGGGCACGGGCTTACCCCTAGCAATACTAGGGCGACTCCCGCCAAGAGCCTGTGGCATAGCCGAACGTGGAGGATTACAAAGGACAGCTAGGGCAGTCAGCACCTATTGCCTACCTCTTCAATTCGTGGGTCTACGAGACATCCAATGCTACTTAGCTATCCTAGCACCATGCTAGTATATTAAGTAATTACCTTAAGAGCCTAGGTACAATCCATCCTAAGGCAATGAATTGAATCATCATTGAACCAATGTTGATACACAACATAATTATCCATACTAAGTTATCCATACTAAGCTAGTTATGTTATAATTAACTAGACTATAGTGGGGGTCTATAGGTTCTATGATAATGATATATGTTCATGATGAAATAGTCATAGAAGCTATACCTTCCACATACATAGACTCCACAATCAAACAAGAAACACTTTGCCCAAGTATATGTATAAGTAGAGACTAAAGATACTATCTTTATTATGCATAAAGTCACAAATACAAGAAAGAATACATGAGCCATACCTTTCCCAATGTAGGATTGGGAAGAGAGAGACTCCTTACTCCTTTCCCAATTTGGACTTGGGACTAGAGACTCTCCTCTCTATAACCTAACTCCTCTAAGACTATGGATGATAGTGTATACAATAGAGATGAAGCTGAAGTGGTGTGTGTTGAAGTGAGGGGTAGGGGGTCCTATTTATACTAGTGTTGAGGTCGGTTCCCACCACCAAAAGCGTGTGAATCAGTCACCATTGACTTCCGGGAGCGGGGAGGAGCCAACACGTGGAGGCTGACCGAGTTTGGTGTAGAGACCAGGTCGGCCGACCCCCTGGTTCGGCCGACCTGGTCATTGCACCGTTTCTCGTGTGCTTTATCCAGGTGGCTGCCAGGTGGGTCCCATTGATGTATATGGGTGATACACCGTTGGATCTCCTTGTATACTTCTGTTTGTGGGCCATTTGATCCATGGGATGCCACGTGTTGTCGCCTGATTGGCTGGGATGATATTTTATAGGATTGGTCCATCTACATTTCCTCATTTCCTGCATAAAATGTTGCATACACTTATTTCTCCAAGTCCAAGTGGAATTGGGTTAGATAGAAAGGTGATGTGCGCAAGAAATAATAAATCCATCACATAATTGAGTTAAATTGACGGATGGAATTGGTATATAACAGCCGTCAACAAGTTGCTATTTAGAACTTTTGATGCAACCTATGTGTTAATGAGAAGTAATATTGGTAAGATTTATGCTCATTATGTTGGGCCACACCATGAGAACACCAAATCTCATGTGTGGGTGCCTAAATCCCTTGTGACTAACCTAAAAGGACCCAAGCAAGCTTGGGTACCTAAAACCAAGGCTTGATTTGTTTTTGTAGGCCTATTCCTCCGGTGGATCTAAATGGGTGCTAGACAGTGGCTGCACCAACCATATGACCAGGGAAAGAAGGATGTTCGTGGAGTATGAAGCAAATGAGGATCCAAGTGAGGGCGTCTATTTTGGAGACAATAGGCAAGGAAAGGTGCTCGGTACTGGTAAAATTGACATATCATCACAACATACTCCCTCTCATGTGTTACATGTTGATTCCTTAGATTAAAACCTGTTGTCCATATCTCAATTATGCGACAAAGGTTATAATTGTTTGTTCACTAACGAGGGTGTGACCGTCTCTAGAAGGAGTGATGGTTCCATTGCATTCAAGGGTATGTTAAAGGGAAAGCTTTACCTTGTTGACTTCAACAAAGATAAAGCCGAACTTGACACATGCTTGATTGCAAAGACCAACATGGGTTGGCTGTGGCATAGACAGCTAGCGCATGTTGGTATGATAAACCTTCAAAAACTCCTAAAGGGCGATCACATACGAGGTTTGAAGGATGTTGTTTTTGAGAAAGACAGGCCTTGTAGCGCGTGCCAAGCCGGAGAGCAAGTTGGAGAACCTCATCCCGCTAAGAACGTCATGACTACAACAAGACTTCTCGAGCTACTTCATGTGGACTTATTTGGTCCAATTGCTTACATAAGCATCGGCGATAACAAATATGGTTTAGTAATTGTCGATGATTTTTCTCGCTTCACTTGGGTTTTCTTTTTACATGATAAGACAGAAACACAAGGAATCTTGAATAAATTTTTCAAGCGTGCTCAAAATGAGTTTTCATTGATGATCAATAACATTCGAAGCGACAACGGCACGGAGTTCAAGAACACACAAGTTGAGTAGTACCTAGATGAAGAAGGCGTAAAGCATGAGTTTTCAACTCCTTACTCCCCTCAAAAAAATGGAGTTGCCGAAAGGAAGAACCAAACCCTCATAGAGATGGTGAGAACAATGCTCGATGAGTACAAGACCTCGGATCGATTTTGGGCGGAAGCGGTCAACACCGCTTGCCACGCCATAAATCGACTTTATCTTCATCGACTACTCAAGAAGACATCCTATGATCTACTCACCGGTAACAAGCCTAATATTTCATACTTTAAAGTTTTCGGTTCCAAATGCTATATCTTGAACAAGAAGCCTAGGACGTCAAAGTTCTCTTTGAAGTCCAATGAAGGTTTCTTGCTTGGTTATGATTCGAACACTTACGCCTATCGTGTCTTCAACAAGACCTCCGGACGTGTTGAAGTAGCACGTGACGTAGTGTTCGATGAAACTAATGGCTCCCAAAAGGAGCAAGTTGATTCATGTGTGCTAGATAGAGAAGAAGCTCCTTGTCCAGCATTGAGAAGAATGACGTTAGGCGAAGTTTGACCACAAGAGCCACCTCTACATATGCATGAGGAAAATGAACCACAAGAGGAGGCCAATGATCAAGGGGGAGATTCCATACAGGATCAACCTCAAGAAGGCAAAAATGACCTACAAGTCAATGAGGGCAACCATTTAGGTGGAGAAGAAGATGATCATGAAGATTCAAGACAGCAAGTACCACACACAAGAGTGCACCAATGCGTCCAAAGGGATCACCCAATCGACAACATCATCAGTGACATCCAAAAGGGAGTAACTACTTGATCATGCGTAGCTAATTTTTGTGAGCAATATTCGTTTGTATCCTTTTTGGAACCGCGCAGGATTGAGGATGCATTGAAGGATCCGGATTGGGTAGTGGCCATGCAGGAAGAGCTCAACAATTTCAAGCGGAACGAGGTGTGAGAACTAGTCGAAAGACCCAAGTCCAACGTTGTCGGAACCAAATGGGTCTTCCGCAACAAACAAGACGAACACGGGGTGGTGACAAGGAACAAGGCACGACATGTGGACAAAGAGTATTCACAAGTCAAAGGTTTGGATTTCGATGAGATCTTTGCTCCCATAGCTAGGATTGAGTCTATTAGAATATTACTTGCATATGATACTCACCATGATTTCAAGCTCTATCAAATGGATGTGAAAAACACCTTCCTCAATAGACCAATCAAGGAGGAGGTGTATGTGGAGCAACCCCTCGGGTTTGAAGATGAAGAGTTCCCCGATCACGTATTTAAATTGCGTAAGGCTCTCTACGGCCTCAAACAAGATCCTAGAGCTTGGTATGAGTGTCTTAGAGATTTCTTAATTGAAAATGGTTTTAAGATCGGTGAAGTAGATTATACATTGTTTACAAAGAACTTTTACAATGATCTCTTTGTTTGTCAAATTTATGTTGATGATATAATATTTGGTTCAAATAAAAAATCTTTTTGTGAGGAATTTAGTAAAATTATGATAGATAGGTTTGAGATGTCTATGATGGGAGAGCTAAAGTACTTCTTGGGATTCCAAGTGAGGCAACAAATGGAAGGGACATTTATAAGACAAACTAAGTACATGCAAGACATACTCAAGAAGTTTGGAATGGACAAGGCGAAGCCCATAAAGACTCCCATGGCAACAAATGGCCACTTGGATCTCAATGAAGACGGACCAAACATCGATCAAAAGGTATATCACTCCATGATTGGATATCTACTCTACTTATGTGCATCTAGGCCATACATTATGTTAAGTGTATGCTTGTGTGCAAGGTTTCAAGCCAACCCAAAAGAGTGTCATTTGACAGCTGTTAAGAGAATCTTGTAGTATTTAGTTCATACACCCAACCTAGGCCTTTGGTACCCCAAAGGTTCCAAATTCAATATCATTGGTTACTTCGATGCAGATTATGCCAGATGTAAGGTAGATAGAAAAAGTACCTCCGATACATGCCAATTCCTAGGTAGATCCCTAGTTTCTTGGTCCTCCAAGAAACAAAACTCCATTGCCCTATCCACGGCCGAAGCGGAGTATGTTGCAGCTGGGAGTTGTTGTGCAAAACTCCTTTGGATGCAACAAACTCTAAGGGATTATGATTACAATATGAACCATATTCCACTACTTTGTGATAATAAGAGTGCCATTAAAATTGGCCATAATCCCATTGAGCACTCTAGGACCAAACACATTGACATCCGGCATCACTTTTTGAGAGACCATTCAATGAAGGGAGACATAGCCATTTCACATGGCAATACCGAAAAGCAACTAGCTGATATATTCACCAAGCCACTTGATGAAAAACGCTTTTGCGAGCTCCGAAATGAAATTAATATCCTCGATGCTCGGAGTGTGGCTTGAAATCTTGTATACCTGAATGCTATCTTCAAAATTCATTAATTGTGTTGTGAAAATCATCTCTCTCATTTTTCCCGAAAAACTATGTCAATTACTAGATCTTGGTGAATTAGGATCATTACTTGATTGTTGTATGCTTACTGGTCATATTCATCAAGATTACTTGATTTGATTTGCCTCCCTATTTTCTTAATAAGTACCTTCAAATATATACGAATGGACTATGCTCATCTTGTCTGGTGACCACGGACTAGTCCGTGGTTACCCGGACTAGTCCGCCCGTGCAGACTAGTCCGTAGTGTGATGGTTAGGCCGGACTAGTCCGATATAGAATCTGGAAAAGTTCGGACTAGTCCGTTCATTTTCGGACAAGTCCGATTTTTCGTGTCCTTAACCCTAGCCTCCGCCAAACCCTAATCCTCCTCACCCCACTCTTGCCTCAAGCTCTCTCTCCCTCTCTCTTCAAGCTCGAGCTCCCCATGGTGATTCCTTGATTCCTCCATCAAAACTTCACAAGTTTGGGTGGAAATTGATCTTCTTCGCGTAGGGATTGAAGACCACGGACTTGTCCACCCCTTCAACCCCTACATCTTCGAAAATCAAGCAATCTTGGTAAAATCTCACCCCAAACCCTAGAAATTGCTATTTTCTTCATTTGTGGTCAACTAGCTTGGTTCCTTTCACCATACACATGCTTCCTTGATGTAATACATTGATGCTAAGCTAGTTGTGCGTTTGGAATAACCATTTGTCTCATAGTTAGGGTTTTAGAGGTTTAATACCGGACTAGTCCGTGCATGTACACCGGACTAGTCCAATTTTTTTCGACTAAACCCTAACCTCTCAATTCGTTAGTGCAATTCCTTGTCATCTATTCTCATCAATGCCTTGTGAAATCTATTCTCAGGACAATGTTGAGCACTAATGATGAAATCTCTGATTTCAAGGCTGAGATGGACCATGAAGCTGTGCTTCGGTCCTCGACAAGCCTAAGCAAGAAGCGCCAAGAGCGCCCATCCGAGCCGGCTACCTCTCCTCCCCAGGCTCAAAGGAAAGTGCTCGCGAAGAAGCCAGCATCCTAGGCTTCTGCTGGAGGTGGCCCTCGCCAAGCCAAGAGCAAGGGAAAGGGAAGTGCAACAGGCCCAATTGGCCCCCTAAGGCTGTCAGCTCCAAGGGAAGGGGTCAAGGATCCTGTAGAGGAGAGATTCAACGGAAAGGGCAGTGACACGGCGGCCAAATTCAGAAATGTTGATTGCTACAGCCATCCGAAGCAAGCTGCCAATGGGAGGTTTTGGAGCAACTTCCATGCAGACTTCTACAAGTCTATATATCTCCCAATGAAGACGCCCGTGGTACGCATCCAATGGATAGATTGGGCGCACTTTTAGAAGAAGGGATGTTCACCCTTTGTTGAGGTGGTGGAGGCAATGGAAAGGCATGGATTGAAGGATATCTTCTCCTTCAAGAACGATTGGAATGATGAGATGATTGCCTAGTTTTATGCCTCTTGTTATTTTGCAAGTGATGAGGAAGAAAGGGTGGCTTGGATGACTCATGGATCCAAGTACACCATAACTTATGAAGAATTTTCAAGGATGCTCCATCTTGACACCTCAAGCAATGATAACTTGATCATCCACAACATTGGTGTCATTGAGAAGGACACGATGAAGCTTCTCTATAAGCCCAACTCCAAGTTCAACCCCCTTCTACAAAGAATATGAAGCCTTTCTTTGTGGTGTTGAGTAGGGTTCTAAAGAAGACAATTGCCCCCAAGGATGGGGATGCAGGAAGTGTGCAGGGGTATCTCAGGACCTTGATGAAGGTCATTAGCAAAGATAGAATATTTGATGTCTTTGACTATATTTGGAACGACATGGTGAACATCTCCTGCACACCGAACAGGTCATGTGGCTATGCTCCTTATCTGATATTTATGATTGAAAAGGTCACAGGCATAGAGTTTGTCAAGGATGTGGAGCACCTTCCCTTGAGGCCCCAGAAGCCTCAACAGCCAAGTGTCCAAGCTGATACCTCTCCGGCTTCCAGTCCTGAGGCTCCAGTGAGAGCTAGTGGAGGTGCTAGAGTTGCTCCCGCCACTAGGGCCCCTCCTCAAAAGGGGTCCCCGAGTGGTATCTTGAAGTACCTGACTGCCATGTTTGCCTCCTGCAAAAAGGCCAAAGTGAAGGCTCACAAGCTCAACAAGAGAAGAAAGGCTGACATGAGATATGTCAAGGAGAATGTGAAGCAGATTTGTCAAAAGCTAGAGATCGAGCCCATTGGATCTTCAGTAATTTCTGATGACTCCGACTTTGATTTCACCAAGTTCGGGCCCTTGACTCCCTCCGAGCTTGCCTATTTTGGCATTGGGGACTCAAGTGGTTCCGCTCCTCCTCCTCCTCCTCCTCCTCCTCATCAGCCAAAGGATGAAGATGAAGATGACGAGAGGACCGAAAGCGAGGCTTGAAGACTTTAGGTCCCTCCTCTCCTTCTTTTTGGTGTCTTGATGCCAAAGGGGGAGAGATTGACGGGGAGTCTTAGGTTTTAGCTGTAGGATGCAAGGAGAGCTTCTTTTTATGTCTTTTGTCTATCTTGTGGGTTGTAAAAATCATAATATGCTCTTATGATACTTATGGTCCTGTGATGCAATGTTTTCAACTACTTATGAAGAAATTGATGAAATCTGTGATTTTGCTATAAGAATGACATATATGCTTGTTGTCAATGTGTTCATATCAATTATGTCATTCTCATCATGATTATTATTTATATACACCTAGTTCTGCATCCCACCATAAAGAGTGCACATATGGATCATGTTTTCATTGCGTAATATGTTTTAAACTCATACGTGCACACTTTATGAAAATCTCAACTTTTTATTATGATTTGTGAAATCTCAATTAGTTGTCATCAATTGAAAAAAAGGGGGAGATTGAAAGTGCATCTAGGAATCCCTTGTGGGTTTTGGATGATTTATGAAAAGCAAATGAGATCCAAACCACTTTGTTGAGATGAGCACAGGTTCTAATGAGAAAATGAGCAAAGTGCCAAAAAAAGGAGAATGAGGAGCAATGCGGAAAAGAGCTCAAGAAACAAGTGTAGTAGATCATTGTGTATGGAGCGTGTTAAGGAAACACACCCCAAGAGCTCAAGCACAAATAATCACACACATTGCACAAGTTTATACAGGACCGGACTAGTCCGAATGATCCCAGACTAGTCCGATATCTTTCTGCACAAAATTGGACAAGTCCGATATCACCCTGGACTAGTCCAATATCTCTCTGACTAGAATCGGACTAGTCCTCCCCAGTGCGGACTAGTCCCCAAAAACTTCACAAGTTGCACGAAATCGGACAAGTCCGATATTAGCACAGACTAGTCCGAAAAACCCTCAGACCTAAATCGGACAAGTCCTCCAAGTGCGGACTTGTCCCCAAATTCACTTAGGGTTTCACTTTTCCAGACAAGTCCGATATCTATCGGACTAGTCCGAAGATTACCAAAACCAAATTCGGACAAATCTGCTTTCAGCCGGACTAGTCCGATATTTCAGGACACCTAGGGTTTGCTACACACAGCACCGGACTAGTCCGATCTTTCTAAACGCTAACAGTTACTTTTGGGAACCCCATATAAATAGGTCTACACGGCTAATCTTCCAATAAGACTAGACCCCTTACGCTGTCACACCTCCCAAGAGCCTCAAAAACACATCTCTCCGCGAAATCAAACACAACCAAGATCAATCCCTTGAGGATACACTTTAGATCATTGTTGGGACACGGTTCATCACACATTGAGCTCTTGCTTTGTTTCCCTAACACACTTCTGTGGTTTTCATTGTGACCTTTCGAGTGTGTTCTTGGTGGTGTTCTTGTTGTAATCTTTGGGAGCCCTCAACGTGTGAGAAGGCCCCTTGAATTCGGTTATTTGTCCTTTGTGATTAGTCAATAGGATTGGCCTCCGTGGCAATCCGACAAGGGTAGGGTTGGAGAAGACCCGGTCCTTTTGTGGACTTCTCAACGTGGACGTTGGTTGCCTCTGTGGGAACCGAACCACGGGATAAAATCATTGTGTTCTTTCTTTGCGCCCATTGTTCTTACATTTCATATATTTATCTAGGGTTTTGATCAATTGTGCTCACTTTGCATTGAAACATTGAGTTTAAGATTAAATTGTGATACACCCTAGTTCATAGTTGTGCAACACTTAAATTACAAGTATAATTCCGCTGCTTACATCCTAAGATCAAGTTAATCGATCAAATTTGATTAACCTAGTCGGTACACACCGGACTAGTCCGCACTTGACCGGACTAGTCCGATATCTCGAGATTTGATCTGGTTGTTATGTGTTGCAGAATCTGACAAAATTAAGCAAGGCGTATTCACCCCTCTCCCTCTAGGCCACATTCAGGGAGAGAATTCAGATTCGATGAGGATGAACATGGTACTATATGGCTTGGTAAGAGGATTGTTGTGCCTAATGTGAAGCATATTCGGGAGACAATATTAAAAGAGGCAAATGACTCAACATACTCGATTCACCCCGGTTGTACGAAGATGTACAAGGACTTGAACACATGCTATTGGTGGGATAGCATGAAGAAGGACATAGTTGAATATGTAGCTTTGTGTGATGTGTGCCAATGAGTTAAGGCGAAACATCAAAGGCCGGCTGGATTATTGCAACCATTGAAGATTCCGGAATGGAAGTGGGAAGAAATTGGAATCGACTTCATAGTTGGTTTACCGCGTACCCAGTCCGGATATGACTCAATTTGGGTAATTGTGGATCGGTTAACCAAGTCAGCTCACTTTATTCCCATCAAGACCACCTTTAATGGAAGGAAATTAGCGGAAATATATATGGGAGGAGTAGTATGCTTGCATGGAGTTCCAAAGAAAATAGTTTCGGATAGAGGTTCTCAGTTTACCTCCATGTTTTGGCAGAAATTGCATGAAGTATTAGGAACAAGGTTAAATTTTAGTTCAGCATATCACCTTCAAACGGATGGATAAACTGAGAGGACCAATCAGATTTTAGAAGATATGTTAAGAGCTTGTGCTTTGAAGCATGGGAAAAGTTGGGACAAGAGCTTGCCATATGCAAAATTTTCATATAACAATAGTTACCAAGAAAGCTTGAAAATATCACCTTATGAAGCATTATATGGAAGGAAGTGTAGAATACCTTTGTTCTGGAATGAGACAGGAGAAACTCAAGTGTTTGGTCCGGATGTGTTGCTAGAAGCTTAAAAACAAGTCCAAGTTATTCGAAAAAATTTTAGGGCTGCTCAATCAAGACAAAAAGGCTATGTAGACAATAGGAAAAGGAAATTAGCCTATTGTAACACCCTCATTTTCGTGCATCATGCCTTGCATACATTCATATACATGTTTAACATTGATCCACATCAAGAGGAACGAGTTTAAAATTGATTTGGAGCATTTAAAATTGATTTGGAACAAAACCGCGCTTAAAATGCAGGAAAGTGCGGACTAGTCCGATTTTACTGAGGACTAGTCCGATTTCTCTCTGACTAAAAATGGACGTGTCCACTTTGCTGTACTAGTCCGATTTTGCCTCTGGAAACCTTCGGACTTGTCCGATTTTGTGCGGACTAGTCCGATATTCCAAGAATCCTTGAAATTTTGCTAAGTCCCCGGACTTTTCCGGACTAGTCCGGTGTTCCAACGGACTTGTCCGATTTCCTCTCTGACTAAAGTCGGACTTGTCCGATTTTAGGCTAGACTTGTCTGATTTTCTCTCTGGACAACTTCGGACTAGTTCGGTCCTTTTCGGACCTGTCCGATATTTCGTGACTCCAAGTTGATCTTTTGTTTTACGACTTGTTTCTTGGGTTTCAAATTAAGTGGGCCTAGGGACGTCATGCCTAACTCTTTTAGAGCCCATGTGGGACTCTAAACCGGCCCCTGCTCCTCTCAAACTCGAAATCCATCTAACCCTAGCCTCCACCTCTATATAAACAACCCCACCCCTTGGCTTGACATCTATTGTCACTTTTCCACCCCAACCAAACCCTAGTTCGTGGAGAGCCACCATCAAGGAGGGAGGAGAAGATCCCAAGCAAGAAGAAGAAGAGGAGGAAACGAAATAGGATCAAGATCTCCATCAAGTTTCGTTCTTCATCACCAATTCGTCTCCAAGATCATCACCAACCCTAGATCACCAAGATCCAAGTGCTACCTCCAAGTTTCTTGATTCATTGGAGTCATAAACACCTGGTATACATTCTATTATCTTTTCCTTACGTGAATTCAACCCCTAATCTCCAAATTTACGTTGATCTAAAAAACCCTAATCTGCTGATCTCGCAGAGTGCGGACTTGTCCGGTCCGTAGCAGACTAGTCCGATCTTCCTGGTTAAATTATGTTGAATTGATTCTATAATTTGATCCAATCACATCCAAACCTGTATAAACTTGTCAAAAGCTATTAGAACTAGTTATTGATCATTAAAAGCAATCCATTAACAAGTTATACCTTACATTTGCATCAATCATGCATGTCATGACATATTGAGTAATATTTGTGCACTCTTTGATTGTGTTTCTTGTCTTGTATGTTTATTGTGTAGATTAGACGGATTTGCACTAGAGAGTGCCGCGGAGGATCTACAGCACCAAGAGTTTGAAGGCTTTGACCCTAATCAACCGCAAGAGCAAGGCAAGTGTCCTTGAAGCATATTGATCCTGTTTTTAAAATAAATGTTTCATTTGCAAAACTGCATGCTTGTGTCAATTTGATGGGAATCCTATGGTAGGAAGTTTACTAGATTTGTTAAACCACCCTTGTCACCTGGAATTTATGGTAGAGAGTCGGGAAGGGCTTTTTACCTTTTGTTACGCTTAATCAACTGGGATGGGAAACAACTATACCACTCAATTTAATTATGCATGGATGAGATTATGGTTAACATGAACTGGTTAAATATGATATGGTAATAGGTGATCTAAGCAAGCCTGGCATGTGGATGGGTTGGACGTATGGTGGTTTGCTTGCTTTAGATCTAAGGACCGGTTCATGCGAGAATAAGCCAGAACTACAGTGCCACCATGATGCCAAGTATGGGTGCAGCGTAGCTGATTAATTATGGTTTTGCTAGTGCTGTTTGGACCATTGTGGATGCTCAGGGAAGGGGTAGTCGGATTGGGTTGTTGATGATTGGTGGGACTACCTGGGATCCGAATGGCTCAAGAGGGGGCCCTTGGTTGAAGATGTGCTCTGTAGGAGACATCGCCACCGGTGAAACCTCAGTGGGGTCTAAATAGGCTAGTAATCCATTTGTAAAGGCTACTTTGTGTTCTCTTGGCCACACACCGACGAAAGTGTGAGACGGCATAATAGAGGTTCTAGTCATCGAAAGGTGATGAAATCACGAACACGTGGGTAAAGAGGTACAAACTCTGCAGAGTGTGTCTAAAACTATCATGATAGCCATGCTCCCGGTTATGAGCACCTGGACAACTTCCAAGATTAGAGGGAACCTGGTATTGGGACGGTTTTTGGGATGGTTATGGTTGGTATTATGGTTATGGATGGTTATGAATTGAATTCTGGTATTGAATATGGTTAATGTTATGATGATGACGGATATGGAATATGGACTGGTACTATGATACTACTTATAGCTTATGATGGGTTTATTTCCCATACATATAATATATTGCTTTCCAAATGTTTTAATGTACTTTTCAGCACTTAACCATTATTATATTCGTAATTTGAATCAGCCACATGTCATACTTTCCACACTTGCTGAGTACGACATGTACTCACTCTTGCAATCCCCCCCCAACAGTTGTAGGTAAGGATTGGAAGTTTAGTGGTGATCATGCGGAATTCTAGGCCGTGTCTACTGTCGGCTTGCCTGTGGTGTTGATTGGAGCTGCGCTACCCTATCGCCTATGCTGCCTAGCTGTTTAGTTTGTTTAATTAGAGTATTTCGGCTACAATAGTTGAACTTGTCATAAATATTCATTAGAGCTTGTATTCGAGGATAATATGGTTTGTTTAATAAAATTTGGTTAATTAATCTTGTTCTATGGTAATTTTCTTTATAATCTTTTGTGATTGCACTCGTGTATGTGTGTTGAACATCCTGGGCACACATATACGTTAGTTTGGTTCATTTTTTGGAACCAGGCGTCACAGATTGGTATCAGAGCCACAGGTTGACCGTAGGATGCAGCCTAGATAGAATGGACACTTTAGAGCACATAGGAGCACTCAGGAATCGATTTGATTTTGTTGGCTTGCTGTTTGCTATATATATTGTTTGCTTGTGTGCTTAATAGAGTATTTTGGGATGCTTTAGCATTGCCATGTCCACCTAGGATAGTTAGTTGTTTAGTTTCATATCCCTTGATGCATATAGTTGGGGACGTTTTCTAATTCTTACCTATTGCTTTTCTTCAGATGGTGAGGACTCGCAACTAGAGGGATGGCAATGATGAGGATGAGAACAATGGAGTGCCTCAGAACAACATTGGACAAGGATCTACTCAGGGAGCTATCAACATTGAGCAGCTTTTGGCCATGCAAAACAGGCTCATGCACACCATGATACAAACTATGGAACAGCTGCAGGCTGGCAATATCAACAATCAGCCACACATGCCTCCACCGCCACCCCCGCCTCCTCATAACCGATTGGGAGAGTTTATGAGGACTAGGCCACCGACCCTTTCTCAAGCCGCTAACCCTATGGATGCGGATGATTGGCTCAAGTCTGTGGAGAAGAAACTTGCTATTGTCCAATTCAATGACCGGGAGAAGGTGCTATTTGCTTCTCATCAACTCGCTGGAGCAGCTGCGGATTGGTGGGATGCTTATTGCAATGCTCACGAGAATCAAGAGAGGATTACTTGGGCCAAATTCAAGGAGAGTTTTCATTCTCATTATGTGTCCGAGGGTATTATGATCTTGAAGAAGCAAGAATTTGAGAATTTTAGGCAAGGAAGATCAAGCGTGAGTAAATATCTCAATAAGTTCACTCAACTGTCAAGATATGTGCCTGAGGATGTTAGTCGGGACAGCCGGAAGCAATACTTGTTCATGAGAGGCCTCAACAATGAAATTCAAGTGCAGTTGCTCAATTGTGATTATGCAAATTTTTAGAATCTTGTGGACAAAGCAATTGTGGTTGAGAACAATATTCGTGAGACGGAACAAGACAACAAGAGGAAGGCGCCATATCAAGGATAGTAACAAGGAAGTAACGTGCGCCCTTGCCTTGCACTGCCCAATGCTCCTTATTTCAGCTCTTCTCTTCTTGCTCAACGCCCTGTTTATGCACCACACCCAGCTCAGTTTGTGCAGCAGCGCCCTGTCATGCAAGCACCTAGGCCTCCAATGCCTTATGCATCTTGCGCTAACTTTCCTGATGTAAGTGTTCAAAACCAAGCTCGTCCCAATAATTCTGGTGGAGTTAGGAAGTGCTATACTTGTGGAGAAGCTGGACACTTTGCGCACCAATGTCCTAAGTCAGGTCTTGGTCAAGGAAGCAATGCACCGAGGCAAAACCCAAGACCCAATGGAGGACAGCCACAAGGGAACCATGGACAACAAAATTTTGCTCGTGGCAATGTGAACCATGTCTCTACGGAGGATGCTCAACAAGCGGATGACGTGATCATTGGTATGTTTCTCGCCAACTCCAACCCCGCTACTATGTTATTTGATTCTGGAGCATCGCATTCATTCATTGCATCAAAGTATGTTGCCAAGTATTATTTGCCTATCTCTCATATGAAGTTTACTCTGTTGGTTAAGTCTCCTGGAGGAGAGATGAGGACAAATATAGTATGTCCAAAAGTAAGCCTTAGAATAAGGGGGGTAGACTTCTCTGCCAACCTCATTGTTTTGGATTCTCAAGGATTGGACATTATACTTGGTATGGACTGGTTGAGGAAGCACAATGGAGTTATTGAGTGTGCCACAAAGACAGTGAAGTTGACCAATGAGGAAGGGATCACCGTAGAATTTGAAGCATCTCAAACCGCACCAAAGCAATTGGAGTTGAATCATAAGGACGGTGCTGCAATTGAAGAGATTCCGGTGGTGTGTGAATTTTTGGATGTTTTTCCGGATGAGTTGCCAGGTATGCCACCTGATCGAGACATTGAGTTTGTTATTGATTTAATACCTAGAACTGCACCTATAGCTAAGAGGCCGTACAGGATGCCTATTATGGAGTTAGCGGAGCTTAAGAAGCAGATTCAAGAGCAACTAGAGAAAGGTTTTATTCGCCCTAGCTCTTCGCCTTGGGGAGCGCCCGTTCTATTTGTGGACAAGAAGGATGGATCCCAAAGGATGTGCGTGGATTACCGAGCTCTCAACGAGGTGACAATCAAGAACAAGTACACCTTGCCACGCATAGAAGACTTGTTTGATCGGATGAAGGGTGCTTGTGTCTTCTCTAAGAATGATTTGAGGTCGAAAAACTGTCAAATGGAGATCAGATCATCAGTCATACCCAAGATAGCTTTTAGGACACGGTATGGATCTTATGAGTACACCGTGATGTCTTTTGGATTGACAAATGCGCCTGCCTACTTTATGTACCTCATGAATAAGGTCTTCATGGAGTACTTGGATAAGTTTGTTGTGGTTTTCATTTATGACATTATGATCTACTCGAAGGATGAGAAAGAACATGAGGAACACTTGAGGCTTACATTGCAAAAATTGAGGGAGAATCAATTGTATGCCAAGTTCAACAAGTGTCAGTTTTGGTTGAAAGAGGTGTCGTTTTTGGGTCATATAATTTTAGGAGGAGGAGTATCGGTTGCCTCCGGAAAAGTGAGAGATGTGTTGAAGTGGGAACCGTCGCAAAATGTAAAGGAAATGAGGAGTTTTCTTGGGATGGCTGGATATTACCGTAGGTTCATCAAGGACTTTTCCAAGATAGCCAAGCCTATGACGGAGTTGCTAATGAAGGGAAATGCTTTCCAATGGACTCAAGCTTGTCAAAACAGTTTCGAGGAGTTGAAAAAGAGGTTAACAACAGCCCCAGTTTTGGTACTGCCGGATGTGAGCAAGAGTTTTGATATTTATTGCGACGAATCGAGACAAGGACTTGGATGTGTATTGATGCAAGAAGGTCAAGTGGTTGCATATGCATCGAGGCAATTGAAGAAACATAAGCAGAATTACCTAACGCATGATTTGGAACTCGCGGCCGTGGTACACACATTGAAGATTTGGAGACACTATATTCTTGGACATAGGTGTGAAATCTACACGGATCATAAGAGTTTGAAGTATATTTTCACACAAACGTATCTGAACTTGAGGCAATGGAGATGGTTGGAGCTCATCAAAGATTATGATTTGGGGATCAACTATCATCCGGGAGAAGCCAATGTAGTGGCCGATGCTTTGAGTAGTAAGTCATCAACTCACAGTTCAAGAGTTACCATCCGAGTTATGTAAGGAGTTTGAACGGTTGAACCTTGGATTCGTAAATGAGATGGAGATGATCGAGTTAAACCCAACCTTGGAGCAAGAAATTCGAGAGGCACAAACCAAGGATGAGGAAATTCAGGAAATCAAGGAAAGGACTCAAGAAGGGAGGGAATTCAGATTTGATGAAGACGAACATGGTACCTTATGGCTTGTAAAGAGAATCGTTGTGCCTAATGTGAAGCATATTCGGGAGAGAATATTAAAAGAGGCACATGACTCATCTTACTCAATTCACCCTGGTTGTACAAAGATGTACAAAGACTTGAAGACTAGCTATTTGTGGGATAGCATGAAGAAGGACATAGTTGAATATGTGGCATTGTGTGATGTGTGTCAACGAGTCAAGGCGGAACATCAAAGGCCAGCTGGACTATTGCAAACATTAAAGATTCCGGAATGGAAGTGGGAAGAAATTGGAATGGACTTCATAGTTGGGTTACCACGTACTCAGTCCGGGTATGACTCAATTTGGGTAATTGTATATCGCTTAACCAAGTCAGCTCATTTTGTCCCTGTGAAGACCAAATATACAGCTGCACGACTGGCCGAAATATACATGGAGCATATTGTGTGTTGACATGGAGTCCCTATGAAGATAGTCTCGGATAGAGCTCTCAATTGACCTCCAGATTTTGGCAAAAATTGCATGAAGCTTTGGGAACGAGGTTGAATTTTAGTTCAGCATATCATCCTCAAACGGATGGACAAACCGAGAGGACCAATCAGATTTTGGAGGACATTTTAAGATCTTGTGCTTTAAAGAATGGGAAAAGTTGGGACAAAAGCTTGCCATATGCGGAATTTTCATACAACAATAGTTACCAAGCAAGCTTGAAAATGTCACCATATGAAGCGCTTTATGGGAGGAAGTGTAGGACACCTTTGTTCTGGAATGAGGCAGGAGAAACTCGAGTATTCGGTCCAGATGTGTTGCAAGAAGCTGAAAAGCAAGTCCAAATAATTCGTGAAAACTTAAGGGCTGCACAATCAAGGCAAAAAGGCTATGCGGACAATAGGAGAAGAAAATAAGCCTTTGAAATAGGAGATTTTGTTTACCTCAAGGTGTCACCAATGAGAGGTCATAAGAGGTTTAACATAAGGGGCAAGCTCGCACCCTGTTATATTGGACCATTCAAGATTTTAGACAAAAGAGGAGAAGTAGCGTATAAGTTGGAGATGCCAGCTCATCTTTCGGATGTCCATGATGTCTTCCATGTTTCCCAGCTCAAGAAGTGCTTGCGAGTATCGGAAGAACAAGTGCCAATGGAAGAATTGGAACTAGAGGAAGATTTGACTTATGACGAGCAACCGAACAAGTTCTTGGAAACCAAGGAGAGAACCACAAGGAACAAGGTGATTCGATGGTGTAAAGTTCAATGGAAGCACCACACAGAAGAAGAAGCAACATGGGAATTGGAGGATGATCTCAAGAAGGAATTTCCCTATCTCTTCTCTTCTGCGTCGAATCTCGAGGGTGAGATTCATTTTAAGGGGGGTAGGTTTGTAACACCCTCATTTTCGTGCGTCATGCCTTGCAAACATTCATATACATGTTTAACATTGATCCACATCAAGAGGAACAAGTTTAAAATTAATTTGGAGCATTTAAAATTGATTTGGAACAAAACTGCACTTAAAATGCAGGAAAGTGCGGACTAGTCCAATTTTAGTGAGGACTTGTCCGATTTCTCTCTGACTAAAAACGGACTTGTCCATTTTTGTTGCGGACTAGTCCGATTTTGCCTCTGGAAACCTTCAGACTTGTTCGATTTTCTGCGGACTAGTCCGATATTCCAAGAATCCTTGAAATTTTGCTAAGTCCCTGGACTTTTCCGGACTAGTCCGGTGTTCCAGCGGACTTGTCCGATTTCCCCTCTGACTAAAGTCGGACTTGTCCAATTTTAGGCCAGACTTGTCCAATTTTCTCTCTCGACAACTTCGGACTAGTCCGGTCCTTTTCGGACCTGTCCGATATTTCGTGACACCGAGTTGATCTTTTGTTTTACGACTTGTTTCTTGGGTTTCATGTTATGTGGGCCTAGGGACGTCGTGCCTAACTCTTTTAGAGCCCATGTGGGACTCTAAAACGGCCTCTGCTCCTCTCAAACTCGAAATCCATCTAACCCTAGCCTCCATTTGTATATAAACAACCCCACCCCTTGGCTTGACATCTATTTGCCACTTTTTCACCCCCACCCAAACCCTAGTTCGTGGAGAGCCGCCATCAAGGAGGGAGGAGAAGATCCAAAGCAAGAAGAAGAAGAGGAGGAAACAAAAGAGGATCAAGATCTCCATCAAGTTTCGTTCTTCATCACCAACCCTAGATCACCAAGATCCAAGTGCTACCTCCAAGTTTCTTGATTCATTGGAGTCCTAAACACCTGGTATACCTTCTATTATCTTTTCCTTACGTGAATTCAACCCCTAATCTCCAAATTTACGTCGATCTAGAAAACCCTAATCTGCTGATCTCGCAGAGTGCGAACTTGTCCGGTCCCTAGCGGACTAGTCTGATCTTCCTGGTTAAATTGTGTTGAAGTGATTCTAAAGTTCGATCCAATCACATTCAAACCTGTATAAACTTGTCAAAAGCTATTAGAACTAGTTATTGATCATTAAAAGCAATCCATTAAGAAGTTCTACCTTGCATTTGCATCAATCATGCATGTCATGACATATTGAGTAATATTTGTGTACTCTTTGATTGTGTTTCTTGTCTTGTATGTTTATTGTGTGGATTAGACGGATTTGCGCTAGAGAGTGCCATGGAGGATCTACAGCACCAAGAGTTTGAAGGCTTTGACCCTAATCAACCGCAAGAGCAAAGCAAGTGTCCTTGAAGCATATTGATCCTGTTTTTAAAATAAATGTTTTGTTTGCAAAACTACATGCTTGTGTCAATTTGATGGGAATCCTATGGTAGGAAGTTTAATAGATTTGTTAAACCACCCTTGTCACCTGGAATTTATGGTAGAGAGTCGGGAAGGGCTTTTTACCTTTTGCTACACTTAATCAACTAGGATGGGAAACAACTATACCACTCAATTTAATTATGCATGGATGAGATTATGGTTAACATGAACTGGTTAAATATGATATGGTAACGGGTGATCTAAGCAAGCCTGGTATGTGGATGGGTTGGACGTATGGTGGTTTGCTTGCTTTAGATCTAAGGACCAGTTCATGCGAGAATAAGCCAGGACTACAGTGCCACCACGAGGCCAAGTATGGGTGCGGCGTAGCTGATTAATTAGGGCTTTGCTAGTGCTGTTTGGACCATGGTGGATGCTCGGGGAAGGGGTAGTCAGATTCGGTTGTTGATGATTGGTGGGATTACCCTGGGATCCGAATGGCTCAAGAGGGGGCCCTTGGTTGAAGATGTGCTCTGTAGGAGACATCGCCACCGGTGAAACCTCAGTGGGGTCTAAATAGGCTAGTAATCCCTTTGTAAAGGCTATTTTGTGATCTCTTGGACACACACCGACGGAAGTGTGAGAGGGCATAATAGAGGTTCTAGTCATCGAAAGGTGATGAAATCACGAACACGTGGGTAAAGAGGTACAAACTCTGCAGAGTGTATCTAAAACTATCATGATAGCCGTGCTCCCGGTTATGAGCACCTGGACAACTTCCATGATTAGAGGGAACCTGGTAATGGGACGGTTTTTGGGATGGTTATGGTTGGTATTATGGTTATGGATGGTTATGAATTGAATTCTGGTATTGAATATGGTTAATGGTATGATGATGATGGATATGGAATATGGACTGGTACTATGATATTACTTATGGCTTATGATGGGTTTATTTCGCATACATATAATATATTGCTTTTCAAATGTTTTAATGTACTTTTCAACACTTAACCATTATTATATTCGTTATTTGAATCAGCCTCATGTCATACTTTCCACACTTGCTGAGTACGACATGTACGCACTATTGCAATCCCCCCCAATAGTTGCAGGTCAGGATTGGGAGTTTAATGGTGACAATGCGGAATCCTAGGTCGTTTCTACCGTCGGCTTGCCTGTGGTGTTGATTGGAGTTGCGCTACCCTATCGCCTACGCTGCCTAGCTGTTTAGTTTGCTTAATTGGAGTATTTCCGCTGCAATAGTTGAACTTGTCATAAATATTCATTAGAGCTTGTATTCGAGGATAATATGGTTTGTTTAATAAAATTTGGTTAATTAATCTTGTTCTGTAGTAATTTTCTGTATACTCTTTTGTGATTGCACTCGTGTATGTGTGTTGAACATCCTGGGCACACATATGCGTTAGCTTGGTTCATTTTTCGGAACCGGGCATCACACCTTTGAAGTGGGATACTTCGTATATCTCAAGGTGTAGCCAATGAGAGGTTATTAGAGGTTTAACATAAGAGGCAAGCTAGCACCTCGCTATATTGGACCATTCAAGATTTTGGACAAAGGAGGAGAAGTAGCATATAAGTTGGAGATGCCAACTCACTTATCAGATGTTCATGATGTGTTTTATGTTTCCCAACTCAAGAAGTGCTTGAGGGTACCGGAAGAACAAGTACCAATAGAAGAATTGGAATTAGAGGCAGATTTGACTTATGTCGAGTGACTGATCGAAATCTTGGAAACCAAGGAGAGAATCACAAGGAACAAGGTTATTAGATGGTGTAAAGTTCAATGGGAGCATCACACAGAATCAGAATCAACATGAGAGCTGGAAGATGATCTCAAGAAGGAATTTCCCTATCTCTTCTCTTCCGCGTCGAATCTCGAGGGCGAGATTCATTTTAAGGGGAGTAGGTTTGTAACACCCTCATTTCCATTGATCATGCATTTCATACATTCCAATACATGTTTAACATTGAGCAACATAAAAAAGGAACAAGATTAAAATGAATTAGAAACAAAACCGCACTTAAGAATTCTGGAAAGTGCGGACTAGTCCGATTTTGGTGCGGACTAGTCCGATTTCTCTCTGACTTCGAACGGTGTGGGGACCGGAGTCCACACATCCGAGGATCTCATTGGGTGGTGCCGTGCGATGCGGCACCTAACAACACACAAAAAAAGGATAGCAAAACATATAAAGTTTTCATTACATAATAAGAAGAGTTTACAAAAGTGTGTACAATAGAAGTACACACGTAGCGGAAAATACATACTCATAACCTCATTTAATTAAGCAGGAGAGAAGACGTCCATGCCCTAGGGCGCTTCTCACTAGCAACAAGAAGAACATTCAGCAGCAGCGTGGTTCACATGAGATTTATCTCGATACCTCGAGTCTTATGTACAACCTGAACAGCAGAAATAAAACTAATACCTGCAAAAATCGTTAAAGCGCAAACGTGAGCATAAGGCTCAGCAAGACTAACCCGTCTCACTAGACATGCAGGGTGAATACTAAACATAGGTAAGGAATAGCATAAATAGACTCGCCTATAAGTGGATCCTTATAATCATGTTTTAAGTAGCAAATGACATTCTCCAAGCACGACACATCATGGATTCCACAATCAAACAAGAAACGCTTTGCCGATGATATGACATGCCCAAATCACATAATGCTATTACAGGTAAAGTATGGGGAAACTGTAAACTTTTAATTATACTATCTCTAAGATATACAAGGTTCCAAGCAATTATAATTCAATACAACATATTTTTATGACTTCTTTAGTATTTACTACGTTGCCGCTCAGTGAACAAGTGGTACTCTAGTACCGCGAGGGATGGTGATTGCAATCAGAACACACCCGGACAACACGACACATACGCACTTTCTGAAATGCCAGCGAGTACTTCGCGCAGTACCTACGTAACACTTTAGTACTAGTCGTATATGGCAACCTTTCGCGAGACACTCAAATGCCGAACCGGTCGATCCGTGACGAGCAAGAGGTCCCTGCATGGGGCGTACTCTAACGTGCCCACCAGCGGATTTACACCTTGCTGCCCTCAACCCACACCTATAAAACGGAACGGTATGCCTCGACACCCAAGTGACCAAGATACGTTAGTTTACTGGAGCCCATATATCCATTATGTTGCCGGTACAAGTCAAGCTTGTCCGAAGGGGCTGCATACGGACGGGCCTTAATCGACACAGGCAGGGCTATGCGACCGAGACTCAATTCTCGCCACTTCCTATCCATTCCCTGCCCGATCTCAATTTCATTATATTAAGCCATTTTCTATCTAACCAATCTTGTGAGATATGTCCTACATCTCTCGCGAGTAGATTCCAACTACTCGACTTCTACCAAATTTCCTATGCATTAGCAAAGCAGTTACTATAGGTCAAACTGTAACTCGTTCCCACCAATCCCTGGGATTTTTGGCCATGCAAGTGGAGTATCAATCATCCTAAACGTAATGCACAATTCATATACTACTCATCATAGTGATAAAGTAAAAATTTTATAAACAACTTAAATGCAAACCGGGGCCTGCCTTAGTTTGCGACTCGAATAAATGTCAATTGTTAGGGCTTGGTCTTCCTCTGGAAAACCTGCCATGGAACTTCAGTGGAAACACCTTGGCCTTCTCCTCCAAGCGAAGTTTCTTGTCGATCACCTATCAGCACGTTCCTATCGACATGATATGCATATAAGTAATTAAGTAATTTAATAATAGATTGCACGGGGTTGTGTACACTCTAAGAATGAGGAGTTTGACTAGGAAGGACAGATATGCCTCTGTTGTGTGGATAAACATAGGATGGAGTCAAGTGGTCATAATAGTATGGAGATGTGAACTGAAAGGTGCAACGATTGCACACATTGCAACTTGGCACTTAACACTCGATGCTATGCCACTCAAGGATGACAAAGCTGAATGGTGTGGAAGTGTTTGACTGGTAGTGTAAGGACGACTAAAGAATCAAGGGGGACATCGAAAGCGTGAGTATGAGTGGAGTGTACAAGACGAAGGTCGTGATTTAGCAGTCGACCACTGAACTTGACTTAACTCATAAAGGAGTAAACCTAGTTAAATGAGCAGTGCTGTCGTAGGGTCCTGACTTAGGATGTACCATGATGGAACCTAACGACACTTGGGACTGAATTGGGATCAACATGGCTTGGATTTAAGAAGTCATTACAAGCACTGTTAACCTAATATGAGTACCAAGACAACGTTCGAATGACTTTTAGGTAAATAGTTTCTACGGCAAGCTTCTCGAGCATCGTTCAAGTGCTTACATGACGACACTAATGTAGTGTCTCCCGCAAGCCTGTCCAGGTGAGCTCGGTAAGCTCTCGGGACTTAAACATAATGCAAGACCTTGCCGTGAATGCATGCTTTGCCATCTCGAGAAGATCGTCTTAGCGACGTCCACAACAACCCGGACTCGTCAATGGGGTGAGCAGAATCCCGAACACCACTTTGAGAGTCTTAAGGATAGTGATGTCGAATCGGTTATTGATAAGCGACTCGACGAACCTGCCGTCGATGAAGTGGTACACCAAGTTAACCAATTCTGTGATCGGTTAGGGAACATCCTCGACACAACCAAGGAACTCTTATCCAAGGTTCCCCTTGGTCTAGTTCTCCTTGTTGGTCGCAACGTTCTTGCATCCCTCTACCCCAGGTCATCGGTGATCACCGACTCACCTAGTTTGACCAAGAAGGCCTTTTATCGAGCACCTTGGCTGCACTTAGGACTCGATTGCTCTTGCAACGACTAAACCTAACTTGGCTTGACAACCATTGTCCAACGAGTTGTGCTTGTGTTCCAGCACCACACACATCACAAGCATCCTTCATCTCGATGCCAGGACACGATGATGGCTCGGAGCGTCACGACGACGTCATGTTGTCAACGATGCTGACGCGGCTCATGGTGGAGCATCACGAGCACGCACAGACAAGTTAACGCGATTCAAAAGACAAAGAAGATCAACTTGGGGATTTCTAAAGGAATGATATCATGGCGGAAAATGGACGTACGACTTGACGACACATGAGTACCATTAGGGGTCATGACTAACGGACTTCAGTGCATCAAGCAATGCATTTTAGGGCAAGGCTCACCTTGTAGGCATTTTGCCGAACATCTTGGGTGTGTACTTGATTTCCGTCGCTTCATCATCATTCAAAGGGGATCTTGGCACATATCTTGGTCAATTGCCAACCCACAGTAAACCTGCATCCATAGACCAACATTGAACAACAACACACTTAGTTTCGCCTCGTCACCATTTTGTCGAACACCTTGGCTGCAGTCACTAATCTGATCAATCTTGCACAATCAGAGCTAACCTTGGACCAGTTGTCGATACCATTATGCCAAAGGCGTGTTCCTGAATTTCATCCATCATACCAAACATTTGCCTTGCTTCCAGGACATAGCCACGGCGCGGAACATCGCGATGACGTGGATATGGTACATGACAAAGCAATCCAAGCGCGTGCAGCCTTGCTGCAGCGCAGCGATGGAAGGAGGCGGTCTGTTGGCATGCTGCATCAGTGTTGGTGAGTTGAAGACGCACCACGACAGCGAGAACGGACCATGCCACATAGGGAGAATGCTTGGACAGCAAGGAACATGGGCATGGCGAGAGCAGGCATGAGCGGAAGAGTAGGGCGACACGGCGCTGTGTGGATGATTGTCACCGTGGCGAGCAAAACAGCAGGGAAGCATGCACGACGAACAGCAGCAAGGGCGCAAGGCGGTGGGCGTGGCGTGGCACAGATTGGAGACATGTCCATGACGCACTGCAGTGGGATGGAACAGGGTTGTCGAGCACCTCGGACTAGGACGCAGCAAGGTGGGGCGAGCAGCAGGCAACCAGGCGCGACGAGATGTGGACGGGGTGCGGGTGACAGGCGCGGTAAGCAGTTCGACACCAGCCGGATGCCAGGGATGCGCGGCAGGGTGCAGCGCGAGCATGGCGGCAGGGCACCGGCTATGGTGGCACGCATGCGGGGGCACGGCGAGTAGGGCGGCAGGGCGCTCGGCCAGGGCGTCAGGAGTAGGGGGCGACGGGCATCGCGCGGCGGTCGGGAGCGGCCAGGGCGAGCAGCAGGCCGGGACGCAGGGCCGCGGGCGAGCCAGCGACCGGCGTGGGGGCGACGCTGTGGCCGCCGGGAGGTGGGGCGCTGGCGCGGCAGGGAGGACCTGGGGCAACGCACACGGCCGGCGGCGTGCAGAGGCTGGGGATGCGGCGACGAAGCAGCTCGGACAGCGACTAGGTCGGGAGAAGATGCGGCAAGGCGAAGACCAGGGGCGCGTGCGAGCAGGGGGGCAAGGGGGCACGGCTGCCGGCGCGGGAGATGAGCGCCGAAGGGAGTAGCGCCGGCCGGGAGAGGAGCTGGAGAGGCGGCCGTGGCTGCTGGGCGCTTGCGTCGGGCGGCTAGATAAGGACCGATGTCCATCGCGGTGGCGCATGCAGCGTGCCTGCGTGGAGGCAGGGGAGGGAAGAGAAAGGAGGTGCTGACCTGACATGTGGGGACCACTTGTGGGACCCACCTCCCTCATTCCTATTTCTAATTTCAATTAGGGCTATCAAACCTGCTTCAAAAATAGTCAACTTTGGCCCAGTGACTAAATAAAATGTGAAGAATTTTATGGTGCAATCCGATTTCAAAAATGAGCAAGTTGAATTTCGAAATCAGGTTTGAATTTAAATTCAAGCAGTGATACTTGATTCAATGAAATAAATGCTAGGTTAGGTTCAAAAATCCTAAAACTTTGAAGTTACCCTTTTTGAACCATAAGGGACCTCAGGAAAAATTTGGAGTTGATTTGGACAAGATTAAGTACAAAGTTTAAATTTGAAGTCGACTCTGATTAAACTCTCAGTACGTGTCCAATAAATGGAAAATGTGCTTCAAAAATTTTGAAACTTTACCGAGAGTCTATTTGGAATATTAGAAGGTCATGGAAAAATGTACAGCCTTAGATTTGAATTTTTTTGAATGTCCCATTTTAGGGTTGGAATAATTCCTTTTTCTTTCTCTCCATTTTGTTTTCTTTTCTCCTTTAATTTTTCATTGAAAATGTGAATACCTGGAAATTAAGGATTTTGCCCCTTAAGTTCCAAATACATTAGCAACCATGTACTATATGTAAAAATTTTAACAGTTTCTATTTTTAGTGAACATGGGTTAACTCATATGGTTCATGTGAGTTTGGATTTCCAAGTCCACTTTCAAAATTTTTAAGTTCGCATTTTTGCGTTTTTGTTCTTCCGAAAAGCGAGCTTTTATAATCCTTCCCCCTTAAAGGAATCTCGTCCCGAGATTCTAACAAATAGAATAACAGAAACAATGATGGAATGATCCGTAAAAGAGGGTCATTGACTCAGGAAAATGGCAATGCCCTTAAAGAGTTAGGTTCTACGAAATAGTGATTATCTTCAGGCATCTTAAGAAATTCCAAAGTTTGCTTCAAGTGATTCCAGTCTTTAGGTTGATAACCTTGACAAGAGGCTCGACATGACAATATAACATCGTAAAACTTGGATCTTAAAAAGTTATGTTGAGCTGTTGAGGTCTTCTTCTTTCCGTCAAAATGAAGTAACCTTCTTCATTGAAGAGGTACTTAGAGTTCTAAGATAGTTAAGCATCCTTAACTCTGGATGTTTCCCTTATGAAGACTTTTCTGCTTTGGTCTTGTAGCCGAAGCAATGCCATCAAGCAGTACAAGTCAAAGAGTTCCAAAGTTTGGTAATCAATAATAATCTCGCGAATAGAAAGATTTTAAGGTTCTAGCGAGGTCGAGAAGTCAATAAGAAACTCCTCGCATCTAGAAACATTCAATTGCCAGTACTCAAGGCGATTTGAGTTTCAACAAGTAAAGGACAATGACTCAACTGTGTTTTAGTCACAATGTGTCCCTTGTGCTACTCAAGAAAATGAAACCAATCGAAGGCGTTGCGAACGATAAAATTGATCACAACTTAAAAATGTTAGGCACTACTTAAGTATCTGAACGGGGTCACATATTCTTGCTCAAAACTCATTAGTAATTATGTTTCATGATGCATCACAAACCGGATGGTGTTATGCAGACACAGTGCAACTCCGCGGATAACTATGCAAGGTATGGTGCATTCAATATTATGCTTTGAGCAAAAATAGGTAAGACAACTCAGACACAAACAAAAGTACCCTAGATACAGAAGGATTAAGTGACTTGGTCATTAAAAGTGTCAAACGACGAATGTCACTTTCATGTCTTGACCAAATTCAAGAATTTCAAGGTAAGAACATTAACAAGGAATGATGAGGTTCATCTCAAGGCAACGGAGTGTACATAATGGAACAAAACGATGGAACTGCTTGTTGATGTGAAGTTCCCTGAAGCTTGCTAATCACAGCTTACAGGTAGGTGTGATTTCTTAACAAAGGTCAGGTTTTTCATCACGTAGGATTCCTAAGGTAGTATGTCTAACCATTAAAAGGTGCGGTAGGGTTGCTTTCAGAAGTTGCAAAGAGAGTAACCTTTGAAGAGGAAGGTTCTCATCACTTCCGTAGGTTACACTAAGTGTTTGGCAAGGTACTGTGCTAGGCACGACCTTGGTTAGTGATCCACGTTCTTGCTAAAGAATTTCCAGCTCATACTACTCACCTATGGCTTCTCGTCTCAGAGACTGAAGCAAGGGAGTGGTTTAGCGTGAAGAATCAACTGACTTCTTTAACTCAATGATCGAGTTACCCAAGAAACGGGGTTCGAGAAGACCCGTTAATTAAGATTCTCATTGACCCAATGAGTCAATGTTGTACTCGGTTCGACTTACTTGAGCATTGCTTCCAGCACGTTGGTTCGGTGTCGACGTACCTTGGTATGACACCTAGGTGAACGTATCACTTTGATTACTAGGTGCACTCCTTACCCCTTAAGGTTTAAGCTAGGTAAGTGAGAAATTTACCCCAAACAATCCTTACGGATAGGGCTGTTGACTAATGGAAGTGCAACACATGCTCAATACACCCTTCAAGTGTGAGGTGCACGTTTGCCTAATTAGAACACTAATCATGAGCAACCGAGCCAAAGAGATTTGATTGAGTTTAATACTCAACTCTAATGGTAATTATTGTTGAATCACAACACCTGTGATGTTATGAAACTCCTCGAGTTGAACTCAAAAACCAAATGCCTAACAAAAACCAAAAGGTTCAAAATGGCCAGGCAATGGTGACAAACGACCAGTCTGAACACAAACTCGATTTTTATCCAGTTAATGGCAAAATGAGAGCTTGCGGTGAATAACAAAGTTAAAGTACACTTCAATACCTTTCCAAAAAGTATTGGTTTGCCTATAGATCATCTCTTGTTTTCAAGTTATGCTATTTTAAACTTAACAGAATTTTCTGCACTTTCAGCAGAACCTGCTTAAAAAGTACCAGTTTTGATCTACAGTTTTCAGACTGTTCCGTTAGAAACCTGGAAATATTCTTATGAACAAAGTTGTAGCCAAGGTAATAAGATTTCCATAATGTACTTACTTGTCTTCATATCAGTCCTCGTTTAAGAGGTATGCATTTTTAAAGTTTGCTGAAATTTCAGCATTCAGACATTTATATTCACTTCAGATTGACCACATTGTATTCAAACTCGATTTGGAAAAAGTAGACGACAATTTCAGGTCTGGAGCCAATTACAAAAATTGTATCTGACTCTCTAACCTGTCGAACAGTTACTCGCACGACACCATTGGATGCAAAATCTGCTAGTTATGGGTCAAATTCAGAGGTGTACAGATTGCTGTCCAGTTTGGATATACCTGGACAGTCTCTGCGATTATCCAAATTTCACCCACATAGGAAAAGATTTTGGTCTTGAGCTGAATAGATAACTTGTAGAGGACTTCCAAAAATTTCTGAGGAGTACTTACATGCCCTTGTAGCTCTTATGGTTGAGAAGATATGGCATTTGCAAATTGACAGTTTTTCTGAAAATTTGGACAGCACCTCCTTTGTTTAAGGCTGATTTTGTCCACAATTTTCAGATATACAAATATTAACATTTGCAAAAATAACACATGGCAAACTTGTTGCATACATTCTCAGGATTCCAGAAATGAAACTTATGAAGTCTTTCGACAATTCTTCAGCGAGTTATGCGAGAAACAGTAACTGTATACAGGACTGTCCACTCGCTGTCCATATTTTATCAAGTTTAGAAATTTGAAATTTTGAGTATGTTAGAGATGTTTTATGCTCTGGAGTTCTATATAAACTTTGTAGATGACTCTCTACACTTTCCAACCATATAAAGTAGGCCTGCAGCAGTGAAGTATGCAGAATGTTATGATTCAATTGGTGAAGAGTTCAGATTCTGTCCCCTCTTCCGGGCTGTCAGAACCTCTTAAACGACACTTCAATTTAGACCTTGTTATTACGAGTTTTAGTCTTTGTGTTGAATAGGAAGTTATAGAGGACTCTTTAAGATTTCCATACATGTATAAACATGCATAGGTTGCATTTCTAGTTTAAGAGTTATGGCCGTTCAAAGTTCAGAATTTTTCTGACTGTTTCAGATAGCACCTATATACATGTAGAATAGCTCTTCCCCTTTCCAGAAACGTATCATAATGGAATATAAGAGCCTTCTACAAGGAAATATGGTAAAAATTCAGATGCTGGTCCGTGTAGTTTCAGAACAGCAGCTGCTGTGATAACGGTGCATTTTCATCACCATAAAAGCGTCTTTTGGCTTGGAGGTCAATAGAAAACTTATAGAAGACTTCAAAAGCTTTCCAAAAAGTATTCACTTGCCTCCAAAGACCTCCAGGTTGAAGAGATACAGATATTTGAAGTGGAACAATCAGTTCAGGTTTCAGAATTTAGTTTGATAGATCATGGTTGTTTAAAGCTGATTTGGCCACTGATTTTCAGATGGATAACCTCACAATTTTACAGCAAGTCCCATTACAAACTTGTTGTACAAGTCGCAAGGTTTCCGGAAATATATTACATGAAGGTATTCGACGATTCTACAAAGAGTTATGGTGGAAATGCCGAGGCTAGTTCATTATATCAAAGAGGTGAAGAAACACTGGTTTCTAATGATTTGGACGAGTTTCTCCAGTGTTGTTCTGTCCAACTCATCCATAGAGAAATCGTCGAGGACCTGAAGATCTCCCCCATCCCTATAGAATACTACGATGTCCTATGAAGTTTAACTAGAAGCACATCTTGACATAATCAAGCTAGATTCCGTCAAGAGTACACAAAAGCCTTAATCTTCATCCTTCTTCACATTGTACATTCCATGTCGAGACTTTGATCCAAATCTTACCAGCATCTGGTAGTTGGATCTTACAAGATGATAATGAAGCCATTCTTTGGTGGGGAGTGGTCAAAGTATCAATGGTGATACTGACGGTACTACGTTCCTTACCAAAGAAAAGTCTAACCCGGTACATCCGGATACGTCTATAGGTGGTCCTAATATCGATCACTCGCAAACGTATTCTACACGGGTCGCTATCGGAGTTAGTGTACCTGTAGAAGACAAATAATCCCCTTTCATACCTTCACACCTCAAGGGCGGCACGGGAAAACACGACAGGCAGTCACAATAAGATATAATCAAAAGTAAATGCATACGACTCTGGTATGAGTAGCCCTCAAGCGAGGTCATGTCTCGAGGTACATGGCTGTAAATACGTCTGTAGAGCAAAGACTCCTGCACGAACCGGCTTATACACACTCGGGCATACGTGTTTCGCATGATCCCATAGAACATGAATAGTTCTAGAGATGCACACTATCGGGTTATACACCACCCGCGGGGGCTCCCACTAATTTTGTGTCATGCTGGGGTACCGCGTGTCATATATTCTCAGAAACATGGAAAAGTTTCAGAGACTCATATTGACTTTCCGTGTTAAGCCACAGAAATTTCACATACCATATCTCGTATGCAGAGTTTACCGAGATTGATCCGCTCTCGGCGGCGTACCTTACCTCTTACCTTGAAGACGGAGCGTCGTTACAGAATAATATAACAAGTTAGTTCACCACCTTTATAACTTATACTAGTAATAGTCCTTAATGGGCATATAGCTAATCCTCACTCGACTACTTCGGAGTTTTCGAAAATAGGCTCTTTTCGAGCGTGCTATTTCTAACGAAGCTCTGATACCATGTCTGTGGGGACCGAAGTCCACACATTCGAGGATCTCATTGGGTGGTGCTGTGCAATGCGGCACCTAACAACACACACAAAAAGGATTCCAAAACATATAAAGTTTTCATTTCATAATAAGAAGATTTTACAAAAGAGTGTACAATAGAAGTACACACACAGCGGAAAATACATACTCATAACCTCACTTAATTAAGCACGAGAGAAGACGTCCATGCCCTAGGACGCTTCTCACTAGCAACAAGAAGAACATTCAGCAGCCGCGTTGTTCACATGAGATTTATCTCGATACCTTGAGTCTCATGTACAACCTGAACAGCAGAAATAAAACTAATACCTGAAAAAATCGTTAAAGCGCAAACGTGAGCATAAGGCTCAGCGAGACTAACCCGTCTCACTAGACATATGCAGGGTGAATACTAAACATAGGTAAGGAATAGCATAAATAGACTCGCCTATAAGTGGATCCTTATAATCATGTTTTAAGTAGCAAATGACATTCTCCAAGCACGGCACATCATGGGTTCCACAATCAAACAAGAAACGCTTTGCGATGATATGACATGCCCAAAGCACATAATGCTATTACAGGTAAAGTATGGGGAAACTGTAGACTTTTAATTATACTATCTCTAAGCCATACAAGGTTCCAAGCAATTATAATTCAATATAATATATTTTTCTGACTTCTTTAGTATTTACTATGTTGCCGCTCAGTGAACAAGTGGTACTCTATTACCGCGAGGGACGGTGAATGCAATCAGAACACACCCGGACAACACGACACATACGCACTTTCGGAAATGCCAGCGAGTAATTCGCGCAGTACCTACGTAACACTTCAGTACTAGTCGTATATGGCAACCTTTCGCGAGACACTCAAATGCCGAACCGGTCGATCTGTCACGAGCAGGAGGTCCCTACGTGGGGCGTACTCTGACGTGTCCACCAGCGGATTTACACCTTGCTACCCTCAACCCACACCTATAAAACAGAACGGTATGCCACGACACCCAAGTGACCAAGCTACGTCAGTTTACTGGAGCCCATATATCCATTATGTTGTCGGTATAAGTCAAGCTTGTCCGAAGCGGCCGCATACGGACGGGCCTTAATCGACA